>VDFB02256132.1:180439273-181008656 GCA_007258455.2 Sequoia sempervirens | reverse complement strand
GCATGCATGTGGTACCTTTGCATTTGTTCATGGGTTCTAAGCATATTACAAAGCTTTTCTTGTCTCATGGACCACGAACTAACATTTTCCTTTGACTTTTTTTTTCCTAGGTCTAATGTTGTAATGTGGCTACCTCATTCACATTAGGTATTGAATCTTTATCAATCATTAAGACTTCTAGGATGCCTTGTAAAGGTGTTGTAAAGTGTTGTAACCCACTTTCACACTTTTCTAGGGCTTTTCGTCATAATTCACCTAAATAACTCCTTTTTATTACTTACCAAGTCTTATTTCAAAGTGTTGTAAAGGGTTTTAACTCACTTTCACACTTTTCTAGACTTGTCTTCACTAATTCAACCCTTTCTCATGTATAAATGACTGTTTAATACACTTTTTGACCTTTTTTTAGTGTTTTTTTTAGGACACTCCCATTGGAGAACATTTAATGCCCTATAATTCTTGACACCCACTTAATTTCCTTAGATGGGACTAAGTCGCCAATAGGGGTGATTTAGTCCTTTTTGGCACAAAACTCAAAATAATTTTAAATTTCTAACGGGATTTTGTCCTCTAACCCATGAGGTCGGCTTGTGATGTGTTATTTTTAAGAAATTTTAGAAAAATAAAGTATAAATAATGGTTTTTCTCCTCATTTTACATCCCCTAATCCTTTACAAGCTCTTAGTTCATCAAGAATTCAAGCAATCATAATTCTCAAGCAATCAAGCATTATTAAGTCATCCATTGGAGCACTTGGTTGCATATCTTCAGATTTCTATATCAAGGGATTGGTAAGTTTATGACATTTCATGTTGTTTATTTATCATTCTCCTTTCATTTCATAGGGTTTGATTACCAAAGTGGGGTTTGATCAAAGAAAACCCCTATACTCTAACCCTCAACCATTTTTCCCCTTTTGCATGTGTGTTTGCAGACTTTTGTATGTAGATTTGTCAAACAAATAGGTGTTGAAAATTGTTAAAGAAGTATTCATAGTTAATTAAGTCATCACAACTCTAATTCAAGCTTGGAGAGAAATTTTACCCCATTTTTTGTAGAATCAAGTGCGGACACCTATCAAGGAAGCAAGTGCAGACTTGTAGCTACCAGATTTTGTCCCAAAATTCTTGAGATTTGTAGGAGGAATAATTTGCCACTACTAATGGATTAGTCCCACTTCTAGGCTTGAAAAGTGATTTTGACATTCTTTATACCCATTTGACGGATTCTTGTTCTAACAAAGTTTCCTGAAACTGAGACTAAGTCGCCCAACCTGGCGTAAGTGTACCGGTTAGTGTTTTTAATCAATTTTCTAGGATTCCAAAATCTCCCAACATCAGATTCCATATTCCAAGTGCACCTCTTTCATTTTGTCTTGTTATTCCATCATTTACTTGCATTTTTAGGCATTTCTACATATCACACTTTGTTTTCCAACACTTCACATTTCTTAGGTTTCACATCATTAGATCACTTCATTTTTTGATCAAAGCATTAGAGAATATTAATTAGACATAATACATCTCACTTATATTAAATTTGAGTGTAGACAGTTACATTTTGGCACCATTTCTTTCTCGTTTTCAGTGAAAAACCCTAGAAGGGCTAGGAAGCATTTTGGTTTGGCAAAATCATTATCCACACTATGATTTACTATCTATTAAATTTGATCTTATTGATATTTTAATAGGTATTTATTATATTTCTAACCTAACATGTATTTGTAAAAATACATGTGAGAGTAATGTCAAGGGTAAAAGGAAGAAATATCTAGACCCAAGTTAAATATTTATCTTTTGATGTTTTAAATTTTGACCCTATGACCTAGGAGGTAGTTGGGGTTTTGTGTAAGTTTTAATTGTGCTTAATGTTTTAATGATTGTTAGTTTAGTATAAGCATTTTTTGTGGAGCTTTAGTGAATTAAGTCAAGTGATTAATGGTGTAAGAATAATTAGGGTTTTGAAATCCTTAGTTAGGTTTTGAATTTCGAATTGGCCTTTAAAGTGATCTTTTTAGAGTGTTGTTTAGTCAATTTTATTGATATTAGTGCAAAAATAGACCCCTAGGGCCTATACCTATGGAAGGGGGGCCCTTTGGACATGTGACTTTATTCTTAGGGCATGATATGACCCTTCAAAAGTCCACTTGAAAAAGTGTGACGAATCTGAGTTCTCGGGAGTTGGGAGAAGTGACATGTCACTCTCCCACCATAGTCCCCAAAGTTCACTAATGAACTTGGGAAGAGCATCAAGGCTTTCACATGTGTGAAGCCACTAGGTATATGTAGGATCATCATGGAAAAAATAAGCCCTTAAGTGGCGATGAAAATTCAAAAAAATTAGAGTTAGGCAACTTAATGTAAAAATTTGAATAAGTAATATATATTATTTCAAAAATATGTAAGAATAGAATATGTAGAAAATTGAATGTAGTTTCTAAACTATTTTTTAGATATAAGTAGAGACTCATGTCCTGATGTGATGCATATTTTTTTGTAATTTTTTCCAAGTAAATAATTAATTATGAATTTCTTATTACAACTTTTAAAAAATATTAAAAACTTGTATGTTTGACCATCTTAACTTGGTCAAAACTTCATGAAATTATTATTTTTTAATCCTACAGTATGTGAAGCATAGAATGTGATGCATTTTTTGGATTCAAAAAATTTGATACCATTTAAAAGCTATAGAGGTTTTTCAATCAGCCTATCAATCGAGACTTTAGTCATAATTCAAATAGAAAATGAATAATAATTATTTATTAAATTCAAAGTAAAAAATAATTTATATTGGTGGAAAAATAAGAATATCCTTTAAAAACCCTTTTCGTTTCATCAATTTTGGGTAAAAAAAGTTGTCAGCCACATACCCTACACATACCCATCATATTGCCACTTTTTGGTCAATCATGATCCTGCACATACCCCACCTTGTAAGTGATGTTGGGTAGAGTGTCATTATACATTCCCCATCTCCCCAAAAGTCTCACATGTGTGATAACTTGTGGGGATATGTGTTGAAAGATCGAATGAGAGTGACAAATGTCTCTCTCTCATTCAAGTGAATTCAAGTTGAATTCTTATATACTTGGATGGAAAAAAGGAAATGTATGTCACCAAATTATCTTTTTGTATAACTTTTCTTTGAATTTGGAGCTTGGAAAAGAAGAGAAAAAAAGTTGGAAGAGAAGTAAAGAGCTCTCTCCAGTGGAGAAGGTGTTTAAAGGGAAACTTTTTGGAGATAAGTTATTTTTTCTCATTTCTATCAGATTTTCTTTAGTAGGAAATTTTTTGTGTTATTTTTTTGTGGCTTTCAAAACAAGTGGGGAAAAGCCCAAGTTTTTGTGTATGTTAATTTAGAGTTGTTTATTGAAGAGGAAAATAAAAAAAATTATAGATAAACTATTCTTTTAGTCTTTTACCAAGATCATTAGTAGTCCTTTGTTTCTTGCTCGAGGGTATGGATAGAGCCCCCAAGAGGCTTCATGATGCCATTATGGTAGGGTGGAGAGAAATCCCTAATTAATTGTGTGTAATTCTTGTATTTCCAAATGTTGGTTACAATATGAAATTTTGTTAGTATTATATTGTGAAATGAAAGAATAAAAAAAGGAAGTTGTGTTTATTGGTATACCTCTTTGAAGTCTCATGTTTATACTCGCTCAAAAACAAAAGAAAAAAAAAACAATTTCTTATTCAATGACGTGATATATGTTCTCAACTATTTCTTTGTAAATGGAAGGGATAGTGGAGTGAAAGACCTTTTATAGGTCCTCATATCATATACCATAAATTGTGAAGATATGTTGAGACCCTAACCTTGTATCTTTTCTCATAATTATGTTGGTAGTAGAAATATCTCTAAGTTGTGACAAAGAATAGAAAATGATATTACTTTTGTTATGAAAAATTATATTTCAATGTATATTTTGTCTCCTTTTGTATTCAATGAAAGAACAATTTTTATTTAACCTTACAAAGAAAATTGTATTATTGTGAAGTTCTTATGTGTGTTGAATATGGTTAATAATACCCATCAACTATTATTAAAAATCTAAGTTTTCATGGGATTTTTAGTCTCCTCCATTAATTTATAATTTATTAGGAAACATTTAGTTGTGTAAGTCATTTCAAATATGAATAAAGATAATAATATTTTTAACTTTTTCAATAGTTTTTTAAACTAAAAATATTTGAGAGTTATAGTAGAATATATTTGAAGCAAGTTTAGTAAATATATAATTATATTTATTTTTAAGAGTAAGGCATATGACCTTTTAGTTGATGAATAAAATATTGTTTTAGAATAGAACAATTTTCAAATTATTTCTTTAAAGATAACTAATAAATTGGTTAGTATGCTTATTTTGGATAAATGTTAAAATCAATTATTGAGGGTTATAAAAAATATACTTTTTAAAGTTGTTATAAAATATTACTTTTTAAACTTTACACAACTCTATACCTTTGGAAAAATATAATGTAAATTTCTAAATATGTATTAACCAACTAATAATTTTGATAAGAAAGAAAAAATAAACTCATATTAACAAATCTTAACTATGTCTTTCTTAAAAGCAATCCAAAATTATTCCTTAAATCTAACCCTTATATTTAAGAAAGAGATTATTAGAAAAATCATTTTGAATGAATATAGAATATAATAAAGAGTATCATATATATACATATGAATATAGATATTCATTTAAAGTATGATTTTGTATAATATTCAAATATATATATAAATAATAATAATAATAATTTAATGAAAAGAAGATATAAAAAGGTAAAGAAAAAAAGAGAGGTGTTTTTGCATAAAATCAAATAGTGACTATTGATGTTTTGTGTTGATAACAAAGCAGACTTTATAGAAATATATCTGCATTATTTACAAAATAAATAGCTAAATTTATTTAACCTAGATAGTAATATATATAAATATAAATAAAAGGAAATGTGAAGAAAGAAAACATTAAGGGTTCCAAAATTTTCCTAATTATTTACTTGATTTTTTTTTTAAAAAGAAAGAGCAAAGATCTTAATCGCTTTAAAAGCCTATGTTGAAATTTATGTTTAAATAATAATATTAATATAGTTTTGTTGCCTACCATAGTAAGATGAATAAATAAACAAAAAAAGGGTTGGGGAGCAGCATAAAATGAAATGAAGTAAATAGAGTGGTGTTCTAAAAAGGGAAAATAAATGTTGTGTCTTCACTATATAGGCAAATAAAATCTATCAAAAGAGTTGTATGGTTTCCAAATGAAAATACACAAATATCTGTTGTTTTGAGAATAGTGATAAAATAAATAATTGTATAGGTTGGTAACCATTCAAATTTGTAAATCAAATGACTCATGTCTTTTCTAGCACTAACTCATTTTACCTTAGCATTCTGCAAATTGACTTCTTTGGCCTGTAAACAACACGTCTGAGAAAAACTCTTCTTTATCACAAAAGAATATTTGCTGATAATAATGATAATAATAATAATAATAAATAGACAAATAAAATGAAATTTGTATAGCAAAAATTTTGGGAAGAAACTCTTCTTTATGCCCTCTGTGTAGTAAATACTATAGTATCCCTATCCCTTGCATTGTCGCCACCCAACTCTTCTAAGGGAAAATAATGAATGAAGCAAAATGACTAGGGTTAGTTCTTGTATGTAATCAATTAGGGTTTTCTTAAATATATACTTTTTATTTTTCTGTTTCATTTTGATATGAGTATAATCTTATATATTTTAAGTTAATAAATATAGTTAGTAAAGATTAATTTGTTTAAAAAAATATATATGTTGTTTTTATCATCTTATTAATTTATAAAAATTATTTAAGTATGAATCTTTTTTATGGGTAATTAAAATTATTTAATTGTAAGATTATTAATTAAATATAAAGTTTGATTATCTAAATAGGAAGAAGAAGAAGATAAATTTGTATTATAAAATAAATAATCATTTTATGTACTTGTTAGCTATAAATTTATAAGTATATCATAGAAGTACTTTAGTGGGATAGAACATTATAAAACTCAACGTTATGTTAATCTAATTAAGCTTATTGTTAAATTACGAATTAGCAATTTAAAATGTCAAGTTATTAAATTTTGTGTATTGCAAAAGAATTTAGAAGTTTTCCTTGGCTATACTAGTTAGAGTTTTAAATTACAACCTTCCATGCAAGGTTCGTAGATTCCAAATGGAATAATGTTAAACCATATATTTTTTGGTAGTGTTTGTGTATGGTCCAAATTATAATGCGGGAATGAGAGTGTAACCCCCAAAAATTTACATTAAAAAAAAAATGCAACTAACATTTTTTTTTGTACTATTCTATAAAATTATAATGATTTTTTTTTATAAAGGGTAAAATGGGTTTTACAGGGACCTGAAACCGCAAAGTTTACAACATAAAAGAAAGGATAGAAAATTCCAACAGACAAAACCGGTTGCACAAAAGGAAAAGACTAGAACAAGCAGCAGCCACCCGCAAAAGACCAGAAAGGTCAAACAAAAAAGGCCAGCAAAAGAGCCAACAAAAGACCAACCGCAATCAACCCAGAGTCTTCAGGACAGACTCTGTCTCTGCCTCCAGGTTCTGCATATCATGAACACCCTTCTTAAAGATTTGAATCATTTGTGGAGTGGGAGGAGCCTTCCTCTTCAAATTGGCCCTAGCTCTCTTGGAAATGCCAGCATCCTCCTCTTGATTTCTTTCGTTAATTTCCTCCAGATCAACCACCAAAGACCCCTGTTGAGCTTTGTCCAATTTCTCAGTCATGGTGTTGATGATGATGGCGTTGTGTCTGGCCATACGATTGTTTTACTCAGCAATAATTTTGATAGTATTTTTCATTTTCTCCAACTCAAATTCAACATTTTTGTCCTTACCAGCTTGGTACTGGGTATCAATGCTGACACCGTGATCTCTTCGTTCCAACTCTTTCTTATCAAGCGCCACAACATTAACTCCCAACTCTTCCAATTTACTTTGAAGGGACCAATTTTTTATCTTTAACTCATTGATTTCATGAAAAGCCCATTTTGAAAATTTGAAATGGTTATCAACATTATTTCTAGCTAAATCCAAAAAATCCACTAAGGGATCTCTACCAGTGTTGCAATAAGTATTAGCAGGGTTAGGAGTAACATGGGAACCAGTTTTAGCATTTCTATCCAACGACGGGACAATAGAAGGCTCAGAATTGTTAGCACCAAACTCCTTAGATTCAGGAGAATCTTCAGAGTACGAGACAAAGTTTTTAGCTGGAGGATTCTTATCAATACTTATGGTTTTAAGGGAAGGGCTTCCCGGTTCAGGCACAACACAAAATTTCAGAGTAAGGGGGTTAGGGATAATCTTACTAATTTGGACAACAAGCGGGCATAGGCTCATTCTAGCTAGACTTAAATTGGGAAAAAACCCCGAGCAACTGGGTTCAGTATCATCATCCTCAGAATTAGGGGAGGCTTCCAAATTAGTAGGGACAACACATTTTTTTATAATGTTCAACAATTAATCTAATCAGGCCAGTATGCAAAATAGGGAATCTTCTAGGGTTTTTCTTGTGTTCATCCAAGCTTTTTCTCAAAGAACAGAGAAGATAGAAGGGGAAAGAAACCCTGACCTTGTAGCAGAAGTGGTTGAGCAGGGAAAAGTGATAACCGTAGACCCTGGTGAAGTGACCATCCAAAGTTATGTACTCCATGATAACACGAAGAACCTTTCTCCATAAAGATTTTATGGTGTCGGCTTCAAAGTAGCTATTCGCAATTTTCACCAAATTCAGTCTCTCCTTCTCTTTTTTTGGAAATCTGAGGACAACTTCATTTGAGAAAACCCTATCCCTCAAAAAAACTTCCCATCAGTAGAAATTCCTGTCACTTCAGCTATAAGATCTTCGTTGAGGTCAAGTTTCCAACCAAAAAGGGTAAGAACCCCATTATCCCAATTTTTCTCAAAAGGATCTGTAGCCTCCTGATTAGAACCATGGAGTTTCTCCAGAAAAGGAAGTAAACCCCCACTTTTAACTTTTTCCCAATCCTTAGCATTTCTTGTGTGCATCTCAAAGCTGTCTGACTCAATTCTTTTCCTATCTCCACCCATCTTGGAAAGCACAGTGGAGCAGACAAAGATGAGAACTTTTCTAGAACCAGTCCTGCCAAATCTAAGAACCCACAAAGCGTGCCAGGCCACCTTGCAAACTAAGAAACTAAGCTTGGTTCCATACAATCTAATGATTATGATGTGATAATTCCATCATGTCCTCATTAAAGAAATGGAAAGCCTCTTGTCCATGTGATTCATCATAACTCAATAAAGCTCGAACATTAACATTTAGATCACTAAAATTTAGCCAAGTGCTCTATTCATTACTCCTAACCCTTCATTAGCAAAAAAATCCGCTACGACATTGGCTTCTCTATAGGCATTTGATATCTTTATGTTGTCAAATTTAGCTAAAGTCGAGATGGCATCATCAATCCATGACTTTATAGTCCACGAGTGGGGGGACTTGCCAAGAAGACAATCAATAATATTTTTGGAATCTCCTTCAAGCCAAACGTTTTTAAAATTAAGCCTTTGGGCCAAATTTATAATATAAAAAGCACCAGTAGCCTCGCCGAGGTGATTGGTTTGGGAACCGAGAGGAGTAGTTGTCGCACCTAGAAAGTTACCAAAGGAGTCCCTTATGACTCCACCACAACCCACCACCCCTGGATTACCTTTAGCCGCACCATCAAAGTTAGCTTTGACCATCCATTAGGCGGAAAAGACCAGCAGGCACCCTCTCTATACTTAACTTTTTTAGGGGTGTAAGGAAAATCAAGACTTATATTCCATTCCTTGGCAACAATAAGATCATACGGCGAATGAGCCACTTTCTCAGAATTGCTAACCTTCTAGTAGATAGCAATGACATTTTCTTTTAGGAACTTGATTATTTTATCAAAAACAATGTCCATTGGAGCTTCTTTATCTCTATAAATTTTGTTGTTGTGTTCTTTCCAAAGACCCCAAGCGACATGAGGGAAAGAGAAATCCCATAAAAACTAGATAATAGGATTGTGAGTTGGGGCTTTCCATTGAAGGAAGAAGTCTTCAATAGATGAGGGAACAACCCATGAAAGTTGCCAATAACTGAATTTTTTTTCCCAGACTGAGGTAGCAAAAGGACAATGAAGGAACAAATGACGCACTGACTCTGCCTCCTTATAAAGAAAACATCTATTTGGTATTTGAAAGTCGCGTTTGCAAAGGTTATCAACTGTAAGCACCTTATTTTGGAGAAGGATCCAGAAAAAAATGTTGATTTTAGGGATCAAATGTCTGAGCCAAGCCTTCGACCAAAAGGGAGGAGAACCCTCAGAAGAAGTAACCCTAACAAAGGCAAATGAAATAGAATAGTTACCTGAGGGTTCATCAGTCCAGATAAGACGGTCATCTAATTGATTAGAGCAAAATCGAACAGCCAACAAAGAAGACTGAATTGGAGCAAGAGCCTGACTGATACTACACAGATCTACCCATTTTCCATTCACTCTATAGTCTTTCACAAAAGAACCAAAATGAGCTTTGCAATTATCTGCCCATCAACTAAAGGAATTAATTTTTATAAGGGGCTCCTTAAACAACCATCTATCCTCCCAGAATCTAGTTTGGTTTCCACTTCTAACTTGCCACCCTGTTCTAGACTCAACAATTTTTTTCCCAATGATTAGATTATTCTAGTAGGTTGAACCTCTGGGAAGAAGATGGGATTCCTTCAGCATTATAAGAGACCTATTTCTCTCTAGATATTTACTAGCTAGGATATCAATCCATTCACCTGAAGATGAAAAAATTCTCCAGATTTGTTTTGCTAGAAGAATCTTGTTAACCGTTCTGATTCTTCTAAGACCTAATCCTCTATCCTTTTTCGGTCTACACACAAGTTCCCATCCTATTAAAGGTAGTATTTTCTTTTCTTCAACCCCCGACCAAAGAAATCATTTTTGAATATTCTCTATAGCATTCACAAAATTAGCAAGAATCTTAAAGAGGCTCAGAGCATAGATCGGCAAGTTCTGAAGAGACCCTTTGAGGAGTTGAAGTTTACCCGCTTGACTTAGAAGAGCTCCTTTCCAACCAGCAAGCTTCTTGCTAAACCTCTTGACCAAAGAAATCCAAAAGGATTCAGTGGGTTTAAGGCTTAAGGGTAAAAATTATAGTGATTGTTAATCATGCATGTACATGGTAATATCCTATACACATCAAGTGAAGTTTCTTGTGCAACTTCACCATCAACATGTTGTCTGAGGATAGGGAGTGGGAAAGAACAAAATCAAATGTATGGAGCCCATCGCATGCACCCTTGATTTAGCAAATAGATGGCTCAAGATAAGGGTTACGAAGGTTTTTTTGTAACTACTCCCATTAGATTTAATGACTAGGCCTATTACTCAAGTTGATGACAAGGTTTGCTAATGACACTGAACTTGCATGGAACAATTGACTATTTGATTAGGATTAGGTCGTTATATCTTCACTTGATGTTTAAATTTTGATCTACCAAACTATGGTAGGAACCATTATCATTAGATTGTGATTACAAGTCCAAGTCATGTAGATTAATGACATTAATATTAATCCTAACACAAAGTAATGTTAATAGGGTTAATTATGATAATATCAATATTCTCATAATTAATATCAATGTTAGTGTGAATCACATTAATAATATTATTATCATCCAATATTAGTAGTATGGTTATCTAAACATCTTATCACAATTCAAAGATAACCCCATTAAATCAAACGGTGGTATCAGTATATTCAAATCTCAATTTGCAATGTAATAATACTTTTATTATAATTAATAATATTATTGTTTAATCTTGAATTTACCTTAAAAATATTATTATTTTTATAACAATCATTAATTTCATTATGAAATCTCCAATTGGCTATAACGATATATTGTTACCAATAAAATTATCAATTAATGATATTAACACATAACCAAAAATCATCTTATTATTAATATATTAATATTTACAAAAAGAAATATCTCTTACCTATATAAATAATATTTATTTACTTAATTACATATTACCTTTTTATATATTTCATTTTCCATCTATGAATATTTATGTGAATTTTTAATACTAAATATAAATATATAATTATTTATACATATTTAAATTTTTTAAAAAAAATCAAAGAGGACAAAAATAAATATTTAAAGAATCCTCCCTCTCTTTCTTATTAAAAGAAAAGGTACTATTAATACTCTTTATTTTTGGTTTCTTCCCATTTCTAATTAATATATGTGAGCCCCCCCTCTTAAGCTCATAAGCCATGTAGCCCCTCATTTTAGCCTTTAATTTTATGTCTTTTTAAAATTTACTTGAATGTTTCTTATGTCCTAACTTATATGAATATTTTTATCAAGCTCTTATTTAAGTACTATGTCTTGGGAATCCAGGTAATAAATAAAAAGAAGCTAAGTGCAAAAAATTAACCTACCCCTATTCACTTTGGTTTTCAAACAATCTCCCCTAAGCTTGCACGAGATGTCATGGGTGCCTCACTATTGTAGAGTGTCGCTTTTCTTTTAAAAATATTGTTATTGTTTCGGCGGCCACTCCATTGCAAGGTTAATATTAATATGTGGTATTCACTACGTGATGCATTTGTCCATAAAAGGGTGATTTTCATCGAAACTCATTGGGTACGCATCAACCAAATATATCTGTCAAAGTGCTTATTTATTTAGTATATGAGATAAATCACAAAATTCATTAATCGTTGAACATACATTCCAATGCAGGGAAGAAGTGCATGGAACATCCCTAATCCCTATGACACTTCATAGCAGTGTTGTAGAGGAAGATAGGCTATGGGGAAAAGAGAATGAGATGACAACAACACTAATTTTGTCGTTCCTCACGATTGACAGACTAACAACAAATGAATACAATTTTGAGACTGAAAAAATCGTCGACCTAGAACTTACACATTTAATGTTGCAGAGCCCTTTGAATTTCCCTCCACTAACATACAGATGATCTAAAAATCTGCGCATTTGTTTCTCTTATTTATTTTTTTCTACATAACTTATCCCCCATTAGTTATGTACACAGGTTACTCTCAATACAATGTCCTCTTGTAAGAGAATTGATCTTTGCAATACCTCTTCCCAACGTCCTTCTATAAATCCTTACAGCATTATCTCATAAAACAATAACCCGATCCTGTGATTGATGGTGTTGGGTTCGAGACATGTCTTGGAGATTGAATGGGGCTTCTCATGGAAAGAGTAGATAGTGGGGGGGGAAGTCATTACTTGCAAACTATTACACTACTTAGAAAATGTTGAGGTGCATCTCAATAAAATTGTCCCCGACTTCAAGGCTCAACATGTTAGATTCTCTAGAGGGGATCAAGTCCTCGATAGTCTAAAGAGAGGCCTCCCATCATGCAAGCCAAGGTAAGAGTTGGTAATGTTACTAAAGTTTGACTTCAATTATTTCCTACGCAGTCATAATGTTGTTGTACCTATGTTGTGGCAAAAAATATTATTATCTATATTTCCCTATGCAGTTATACCGGGGTGCGCAGCCCATGATTTTCGTTGTTACTGCTGAGACCTATTCTGTGGCCGTTGCACAGTCAGACTTTAAGCTCCTCGAGCATAGAGTTCCCTTAGTGTTTGACACACAAAATATTATAGTTTATATACATTTAACTGTATAAATCATTCATTGTTAAATTTATTATCAATCTAATAACTACAAGAACTGGTCAACTTAGGAACAAAATAATTTTATGTTTTTTTTTTCTTTCTTGTTGACATGCACAACTATATTTCTTTGAAGCCTGGTAGCTACAGTCATGAATTTTTTCTAATATGCATAGTTAAGACACTGCACTCTATTATAAATTTTAACCATGCATAGCCAACAATGTGTTACACAGGTTTACGAGAAGCAATATTTTTTTTCTTTCTTTTGTTTTTTTTTACTATATGCTTCTTAACCCTTCCTAAGTACTTCGCAACAGTGAGCCTGAATCCTCACGAGTACAAGATACACGAAAGAAGAAAAATTATTTTTTCAAATCAACAAAGTATAAAATCAGTAGATTGTTTCCTATCGACAAAGTAGTTTTCCTTAAAAGAAGGCACAAAAATTGTACGGTTCATACTACAAATAAAAAACAGAAATGTTAATATATTTATATATATATTTTTTTTGAAGCAATATTCTCCTATTTGTTATGCTGTTTATTCTAGAATTAATAGAATATGAATGAAATAATAGTGGAATGCGTAGATCGCACAAATATTTTCCTTTCTACAATAAATTTGCATAAACATCTAAAATGGGTTGCATAAAAGCTTTCGACAGAGAACAGTGTATTTCCTTTATACATAATACATAAAGCGTGTTGTACATGATATGCCTACATGGAACATAGAGTAATATATTCTAACAGAAGGAAATTAATGATATGATAAAATTAGAAAATTTCATTTGCCCTCCTTGCATCAAGTTAGAGTTTTTTCTCAGAAGTATTTTGAAACTTATAAAACAACGTTAAGTATTTCAATAATAAAATATGATTGGTTTTAAGCTTTGTACAACTAGTAAACTTCTCCTCAATCCAGAGAACCTATATATCTAAATTTTCTACATTGATTTTCTTTCTTTCAACACAGAAATATTTCCTTTCTTTGCTTGCTATATAACTTACATAAATTTGATACATAGCTTTCTTACAACACAAAGAAACAAAAACAAACTTTCAGCTATTACATTCCAAGAAACTTGACCAAAATTATATGAACACCTATGTTAACATGATAAAGTATCCTTTTTCCTTATAAAATACAATATAGAATTTCCTTTTTTTTTCTTATTTACAACTGCAAGAATCCAAAAGGGAAAATTCCTCTTGAAATAACAACACCAAATTCTATAAAGCAAGAAACATAGCTACTCCAACAGGAAACATGAGCTCTTCCACAAACTGTAACTTCTATATGTTTCTCCAACCTACAAAAGACACAAAATTTTCTCTATAGGCCAATGGGAAGCTCACCTCCCAACGTTTGGTTGAAAAACCAACCACCCCTGAGCTAGGAGGCAACCGAGGGAACCAAGTACAACCAAAACCAAAACAAACAACATTCAAATACATATAAAGCATACACGATTTTTTTTTTTACACCCTCCTAAGGGGTCATCACATAAACTTAAGGATTCTGTTAGGAATCCAAAATGGGGAATGGAGGGTGGACTACACACTCCATATGGAGACTCATAAGAATAACAAGTACAAAGTCAATTTCATACCTCCATCCTTTCACATACAACTCTTCTTTCAATATCTACTCTTTCACCACAACCCCATGACACCAAAATTACTTCTACCATTTCATAAAAACATATGGGTACTCATACCCTTTTTAACATCTCCTCTTAAGGAGGAATTATACTTCCCCATGGAGGTTCCTACTTCATACCATCCCCAATGAGGGATGCTTTGCCCAATTTTTGGGTGAGCCTATCCTTATACAACCCTTTTCCCATCACATAAACACAAGAAAATAAGCACCAAAAGCATTTTGAAATGAACATACAAGCAAAACACAAGAGATAAAATACCAAGCACATTTTTACATAGACATAATTCTTTCAAAAAAATAAATAAAGAAACATAAAAAGTGATGTATCTACCTCAAAACCAAGCTTATGGAAGGATGGGTTGAGGATCCACACAAATCCTCTTCTTCCAAGTTTTTGCTTCAATCTCCTCAACCCCAAAATTCAACCAAAATCTAGAATGCCAAAAAGAACCCCCATAACCCTTGTTTTGAGTTTGTTTTATAGGAACTCGAGTTTGAATACCTTTGAATAGGGAGCTGACATTTGTCAACCTCTCATTCACTCTCCCAGGCACACTCACCCATGTAGGCTCACACATATGTGAGATCTTGGAGTCTTGCAAGGCAACTTGGAGAAGTGGGAATGGAAAGAGACTAGTCTCCATCCCACATCCCAAAACCTTATTTTTGTCAAAGCTCTTAAAGGCCTTAAAAAGAGTGTCCAATCTTGAGATTGACCCAAAATTTTGAACTAAAAAGGTACCTAACCCATAGGTACCTTCTCTAGGGACCTTAAACCCATAAAAACACTTAAAAAATATCACTTTTCAATCCCCCAAAAGTGTCTAAAAGTTCAAATCCGAGTTTGTCCACTTGGATGGACAACTCACCTCCTAGATGGACTGACATGGCAATAAAAATCAATTTACAAACATTCACAGTTTATGTCACAAATAAAATACATCACAAAATGAAACTATAGTCCCTCCAAATGGACTATAGTTTGGTTTCACTAGTTAAATTACTTAGGGTTCCCAAGGGTTGCCTTTGATTTCCATTGGCCATGGAAAGTGTACTTGCACACTCAATGCACACATTAGTCCATCCAAGTAATTATTCAGATTCATATAAAAATCAAACCCTTGCATTCACACAAGTTTCATAATTCACGTAGCATAAAGATTCGATCTAACATAATTGAAAAATCATTAGCCACCTATATTATCCCATTTTCATTAACCATAATTTTCTTACTCATCCAATTGCACATGATTGGTTCAGAACACTTGTTTCATTCATTCATCATTAAGTTTTCAAATTCAAATTAAACAAACTCAATAACCAGCATAAAATTAGATCAATAATCATAGTCAAATTACTAAGCATGTAGCATAGTCAAAATCAAATCATCATATGAACTTAAATGTTTAAATATCATGTCATCAATGGTATCAATAGGCATAAACAATAACTAAACTCAAAATAGTCTAAGTATCAGATGTATCATAGGGGTGGGCCTCACATACAGAGTAATAATTAACTTAATTAAAGTATTAAAAAAAAATATTTACGTTTTCTAATGAAAAATTTGGGGCATGACACTATATATATTTAATTCATGAGTATTCTCTCAACTATATTAGATGAATGAAAATACATTATGGCCACACACAATTACAACAAACTATACATATAGAGAATTTTTCTAATGGTAAAAAACTCTAGGAAGAGTGAGCTTCAATCCCTCAAGCCTATAATTCACATATGCAAAAGAAATATGCAAAATGTTTTTATATTGACTGTAGTCTTGTAGTACCCAAATGCACACTTCTCTACAAAGGACATGGCTTGTAATTACTTTGTCTCTGGATACATGTATCTATCCCATTCTTCTACATATAATTGATTAGTCATCCACTCTCTATATGAATGAAATTCTTAGTTGAAATAACTTCACATGATCCATGATGTAACATTTTACTATAGATTTTTTATTAATCTCCTACTTATAATTCATTGTGCAAGAATGCAATGTTCATCATTTAAAGTTTTGGTTGAGTAAGAAGAAATTTATGTGACTTGGTAAAAATGTATTACATGGTAGCTATGTGTAGGGTTCATTTATCAACTATTTCTTTTGTTCCTTCCCTTTCTCATTTTATTTCATTTTTTTATCTTGTGGAGTATGTTTAGTACAAGTATGACTACATATATTTATATAGGATAGAATTATGATCACTAATTTGATTGATCATTTAAAATATGTTTTCAAACTAAACATTACAAGATGAATTCAATTTATCTATAAGATGATTCTTATTATATTAAGAAAATAAATTCTAGCAACCTTATGAGTATTGCCTTAAAAATATTTGATATAATTTGTAGCTTGCATGTAGGTATCCTAAATCATGGAGGATCTAGTTAGAGTATCCTTGAAGTATTATATATTAGAAGGTTACCAAAGTCTCATCATGTAATTTTTGTACAATATTAAAGATTTAGCCAAGAAAATTATCAAATCCAAATGATATTTTAAAGAGTTTCTCTCCCTTATTGATTCTCATCTATAGAACCTTCTCAATATTTTTTTCTAATGCTTCGTCAATTCAGTATAACTTTAGGTTGAGGGATTTTAAGAAGGTAAACAAGATTAGTAAGTGGTCTCATCCCCTTGTTTTTTTTTTTAATTAATATCAAATAATCCTTATAAGACAACATGAGTTTTGGTAAGATTAGTGGGGTTGGACATGATAGTTATAACTATTTATTTTTTCTTCAATTCTTCTATATAATGCTACACTAATAATCAAATAAAGACTTCAACCATTCTTGTGGATGATAAGAAATCCTATGTGATAGATTAGAAGAATGGTATTTGTGAAATATATTTCATGATCCTAATTTCTATTTTTAATAAAATTAAGTTGCATTAGTCCTTCTAAAGTTGGAATCTCTTATTAAGAAAATTCTTCATCGAACCCAAAATTTTGAAGCCATTTACTTTGATCATGTTCCTAGAGAATATAATGTCATTGCTAATCACTTGGATAAATTAGCATCTAAGGTTGATTGTAATTCTAATATCACTGATTCATGAAGCCTTCAAATAAATTTTAGTAATTTCCTCAGCTAATCCATTATGATCAAGCTTAACTCTTATTACTTGTTATTTTAATCTATTCCTAGTTTTTTTTTCAAATATAAAATCTTTTAATTCTTTGGGATGTTGTAGTAGTGGAAAAATATCTTAGATTTCTCCTCTTCTAACTTTATTAATGGTTGAATTACTATATAATTTTTTAAAAGATCTATTTTAGACTCTTTTAATATGAATTTTCTTTTTGCTCCCAAAAAAAGAGAAAAAAAATTGTATTAGATAAAATGGATTTATAATCTAATGTATTTGGATATTCATATGTAAATTAATTAATAAATTAATATATGTTTTTGATAATATAAGCAGGGGAAAGGGCCCCTAAACCCAAACAAAAGGAAAAACCAAGCCTATAGTCCAACAAAACTACCAGAAAAAAATTCCAGGGAAAAAAATAGACCAACACCCCACAACAAAATAGCCACCTTAACCAAAATGGAATAGCATTAACCAAACCAAAATCAGCTAACAAAAAAATAGAGCCAAGGGTTGCATAATTGAGGGAACGCAGGCCCAAAATGTTATATTATCCAACAACCAAAAAATAGAGACAAAAAAGGCCCAAATTACTCCTCTTGGACTACAGATGAAGTTCCATTCCTTAATTAGTTGCTTCGTCTCCTCATTACACTGTTACATTTCCTCAATTGTCCTCTCATCTAAATGCATCTCCTCAGCTTGAGAGGATTTCATCTTCTTGTGACCTTTCCTAACCTTATTTTTATAATTCATAGTACCAAAAATAGCCTTCCTCATGATGCCTAGAGTTACAAATGTTAACTTATTAAAAGTAATTTCCATGTTGTTCACTTTATCTTTCGGTTCCCAAAATTGAGTGAGATAAAACTACAAGGGCCTATCTTTCCCCTACACATCCTCTTCCATGTCTGTCATGGCTTGCTCTTCCACATCTTTTGTAACTTTCATAACAACTTCCTCAATTTCCTTTTCAATTTCCTTAGCCCTTTCATCATCATTATCCTCAGAGTCTTCAACCACCTATTGGTGATGACCATTGAACTCTTAATCCTCTTCACTGCTAGTAGAGTCCTCTGAGAGGTCTTCAGCCAAAACAAGAGACATCATTTTTTCTCAAATTACTAGTGGTCGGAGCCTCTTCTTCAAGGTCATCACCAAGCTATTCAAAGCTTAGTTTTTTCCCCTTGGTCGATTGGCTCGTGAGTCTTCTTGACCTTCTACCACCCTTCCTATTGCTATAGTAATTTGTTTTTCCTTGTTCATCCTCATCTCTAATCTCAATAGTAAATTTTTAGCAGTTTTGGATTTGAAACTATCAAGATCCTTTCTCTTAGCTCCCAAGGAAATGCTCTGAGGGTTAGATCTACTCTCCTTACCTTTCACATTCTGGGTGATAGGATCCCCTTTGGTGAGGAGACCTTTAATATAGTATTGTTTCAAAATAGAGGGCACAACATGGGGTTTTTTAGGGGGAGGTTTAGTAGAGGAAGTACCCTCTCCATGAGAATTGACCTGAGAAGGAAAGTGGAGGGGTTTCGGTTGATTTTGAAGAGGAACATTAGCATTGGGTTTATTGCCAGAAGAAGGGGAGTGATGGTCGAGGCATAATTATAGAGGCATAGAATTAGGCCTTGATGAAGGGGAGGTGAGGCTCCCTTGGATTTTAAATTATTAAAATTATTAAAAATAACTCTTAACTAAATAAAATAATTATTTAAGTTAATAAAGTAGAATAAAACAACTCTAAAATTAAAAAAATTGTTATTAAAAAAAAATTATAAGTGTAAATAAAATAAAAATTACACCTCTAATATTCTATAATTGCACCACAAAGTTCAATAATAAAGTTATAATAAAAATCCTCTTTAAATTATCTTTTTTGGTAATTTAAAGTTATATCTTTTTATATATTTTTAGTTATAATAAAGTTATAATGATAATCCTCTTTAAAGATAATCCTCTTTAAATTATATAATTTAAAGAGGATTATCATTATAACTTTATTATAACTAAAAATAAACAAAAAGATATAACTTTAAATTTTAAAAAAAAGGATAATTTAAAGAGGATTTTTATTATAACTTTATTATTGAACTTTGTGGTGCCATTATACGCATGGGGTAAATTCATGCCAGCAATTCACCGAAAGCAACAATTCATCATGGGAAAATTCACTGCCATGACAAATTCACTCCAAGTAAAATTTGTCCCAAACAATTCTTTAAATATTAATGTGGTTAATTTTCCCACAGTGAATTGCTGGCAATGAATTTTCCATCGGTGAATTGGTGAATTGCTAGTAGTGAATTTTCCATGAGTGAATTGGTAGTGGTGAATTTACCTAGAGCCATCATTATAGAATATAAGAGGTGTGATTTTTTTTATTTACACTTATTGTTTTTATTGGAAGAATAATTTCTTTTAATTTTAGAGTTGTTTTATTCTACTTTATTAACTTAAATAATTATTTTATTTAGCTAAGAGTTATTTAATAATTTTAATATTTTTATATATAGGTTGGGCATGGTTTAATTTTTATGTACATGGTCATTACATTAGACACTTTAATACCACTAAATGTCTGACATTATAATTATGTACATGATCTTCACATGAGATTCTTTGATTCAAGAAGATTTGTGGTTCTAATCAACGGAAATAAGATTTGGGTGATGAACCACAAATATTAGAAAAAGGGAACAAAGTTTGTAATAGAAATGTCTTCCATGGACCGCTCCAAGCATGTACGTAGTTCCTTATTGTTCTTTTTAGTTATTAGTGGTCAAAGAATGCCACACATTCTAACAGTATTATTTCAGTCATAGTTTTATAAATATATATATATATATCTTTATTAATGTTATCTTTTGTTCTTTTAAAAAAATAAATTGTTATACTGTATGAATTTCACTTTTTTTTTGGGGCGAATGAAATATTATATAAAATAAAATAAAAAATTGTGTTAAGGGAAGGGAGTAGTCAGTGCTGGTCATACCACCCAAGCTCCCATTTTGGTCACATGCAGCCACACTCGGTTGCACACAACAGCTAAGGGCTGCTATATGTAGCCGTGTGGGGCTGTGACCCGCCCACACTATGGTATGCAGTACCACAGGCTATGGGGGATGGGGACTTTATTAAATGATGTATTTTATTTTAAATTCAATTTTATAGTAATTCAAATGTGTTTTAAACTCGATTCTATCTCATTTGATTTTTATGTAATATATAGATTATTTAAATAGATATATATATATATATATATTAATATTAATATTAATATATATGTATATATATTTATATATATTTTTTCACTGCTGTAAATTACATAAAGTTGTATGGGTAATTTTTATAATGAGATTTAAATATATGAATTTTAATATATATATAGAGAGAGAGAGAAAGAGAGAGATATGGCTATTTATATGTGTCGTGGTTAATAATCAATTAGTTAATTTTAAAAGTTTCAATGTTATCGTGTAATCATGCAAATTAGAAATAAACTTTGTGATATAAATTAAGTTGAATATTCTCGAGTAATTAATTTATTTATTTGGTGAAATTATTGTGTTTTCAAATGTGTTATATGGCGTTATTTTACATAATTATGTACTCTCGAGATTATTCGTTGAATCTATTATGGTTTTCTCTTTATTGGATTTGTGTCATGTGGTAAAGCCCTTGAGTTAGTTTATCCTTCTGTAGGAGCTTAAGTTACTTCTTCGGGACTTATAGAGGTTGGGAAATTGATGTTTATATTTGATCTTGTAATTGGATATTTGTTCCTATGTTTTGGATATAGTTGTGACTGGAGTTTACACATGGGTTGTACCATTTTTATGGATGTTGTTTCATATGATTTTGGCGAGATAGTTTTGCTCACAGATGTTCCATTTGTTGGTTCAGTGTTCTTGTGGTACAACTCCTTGGTGTTGGATTTTATGTTTTGGGTTCTAGGGAGAGTGGCTCTATGCGGGGGATGGCGAACAAAGGGGCTATCAGGGTAACCCACCTTAGATTTAGAGTAATAAGTGATAAACTAAGTAATTAATTAGGGGGTGGGTAGTTAAACATTAATCAAGATAATTATGGATGCCTCGTCCGCCTATTAGTGCTATCATAGACTAAAGGTGGGCCGAGAAGGCCGTGGTTGGCATGATCATTGCCTCATCCTCACGAGAGGTTAACGGTTCCACATGAGTAACCCTATGGAGCGGCACCTTGAGATAGGTTGTTAGGCTAACCATCGATAGAGGTGACACCTTGTGATAGGTTGTTTGGATAATCCATGTAAGGCCATGTGATGACACTCTCCTCTAGCATTCCATTTGAGTTGTTTTATTGAAATCCTCTGGAAGTGGTCTATTGTTATGTTTTGGAAATTTATTGTCATTATGAGATATTTCTTTGTGTTCTCTTACTTTTTCGTGTCTGGAGTTTAGTCTTGTCTTATTGTTTGGATGTGCTTGGCTGGGGATCCTTCCTTGTTTACTCCCAACATGGGGGTGGTTGGGTGGAATGTGCTACGCACCCCGTTGGGTCCCCTTGGATGCAGTTGTACCATTCTGTGTAGAGTTTTGTTGAGGCAGTTTGATCTAGGATTCATATGTTACCAAATGTATATTTGTACTCCAGATGTATTCTATGTATTGATGTATCACTCCCACATGCATTGGGAAGACTTATGAAAAAAAAATTATGTGTTCATTGAGATGTACTATCAGATTGATGTAATGTATTATCATACCATGTAAATCATTCTTGAATTACCATTTGTAAATACTGATAATGTTATGTTGTATTTGTGGAAATATGTACTTAATGTCTACATGATTGATTTAATGTAATTTGTGTGTATGGTTTTATATAGATTATTCTTAACATTTTGGTTATCATGAATGAATGTGTTAATGGTGATGTGTGAATGAATGGATTATGTAATTGGTAACTTAATGCCCATCTATTAATTTTGTTATGGGATAGTTTGGTAATGTCACCTTGTGTACCCCAAGGAACTTTGATGTGCAACTTGAAACATTAGTTATGTTGGAATACATAAAGTGTATTCCCTATGTTTAAAAAAAAAAAATTGTTGCTTTTTTAGTTGTTCCTTTGGGGTTTGCACGACGGGTCATTACACTAGCCAAACCCCCAAGCAAGAAAAGTATGAAATTCCCATGAGAAATTTTAGGGAGTTCCATCATACATCAAACAATAACAAAGTTGGGGGAAATCTAGTGTTTTCATATATGATCTCTCATATTGTAGTTTTTTCTTTGTTTTGGTAACTTTAAAAAAATAGGTATCCTAATTTTCGAATGCTTTTGGATGCTTTAGCATGGTTCTTGCAAATAGAAGACAAGGGTATGTTAGTGGACAGGAAAGAAAAATAAAAAAGGGAAGCATAAAAAGTAAGTATATGTGTCAAATAAATATAGACAATGTGAAACTAAAAATAATTAATAATATTTACAATTGGTTCACCGAATCTATTTATTAATAATGGAAAAATTTTGTACTTACATACACTATTTATGGTGTTTAACAAGGGTGAGTGACATTAGATCGAGTTGTTTGACCATGAAATAATTTGAAATAGAAAATTTATAATACACTAATTTTCTTGAATGTCTATTGTATTTGTCTAGCATTATAAAGGAAATAATATAGATATACAATAAAAGAGGTTAGCATTATCTATTGTAAATAGAAAGAGATAAAATGGAACATCTTGAATACATGGCATCCTGATAAAGAATTGTGTATAAGTAATCTATTGGAGAAGTTGAAAAGAGAGTTGTGGAAAAAATGACAAATGCAATGGATAGAATAGAGTATGTTTGTAACACCCCACTGCGCAAACCCCAAAGGACAACTAGAAAACTTACAATAAAAGCACAATAATTTTTTGTTTTTGAAAGTTAAATATAACATAGAATGAACATGAACATCCAACACATACATTTCAGTTAAACATATACATCATAAACCACATCCTATGGGGTACACGTGACAACATTACTAACATAAACCCAAACTAAGATGATGTGTAACTAACTACAAGCATTCCACTTAACCATTGTGTAGAGTTGCTAATCGATGATCAAACAACCACATCATAATGTAAATACACCATCTATCACATCTATGAACATAATTATAAATATTTCCATAGATACAACACCATTAAGAATTACATACTATGAAACGATTACACATAAAATGTACCAAGTATTTATATACATTTCATAAACGATAAGCATCCATTAGAGATCATAAATGAAGGCCAAAGATTACATTCATTACAATGATAATAAAAGTTACATCGTACAAGAGTTACAGTAATATCAAAGTGTTTCCCAACATGAACAAGAATAATACAATAAGATAGAATAATACAACTAAAAGGGTGAATGCAAGTAAAAAGATTGGCTCCAACTCGGTAAAATTCTGGAGTCACCGCAAGAGGCACATATTAGCACATCTCAATCCTCAACTGGGGACCCAATGGGGTGCATAGAATGTTCCACCTGACCACGTGGTTCTGAAAGACCACCCCCCATGATAGGAGTTGAAAAGAAAGATCCCCATTCCTCAACCAAAACATTCCAATGAACCAATAGTAAACTAGACTCCATAACAAGGATAATGATAACATAAGATAACAACCCATAACATTGCCATCACATAGCCTCAACAAAATATTGAAAAATCCAACAAACCAAATGCCAATATTATAGATCAACACTAAATATCCATAAGAGGTGCCAAAAACAATAGGCTCTAAAGCCTACAAATGAATTCGCAATATCCACTAACAATAAATATCAAGGGGCACCTCTCATTAACATGAATCAAGTTGCCATGAGGTATGTGTGCAACACTAGAAGATAGAACTTGGAGGCTTCAGAAACAAACCACAAGAACCAATTGCCTCCACAACATCAACAATTCAATCTACACTCCCAGAGGCTACCAAAAAATAAACGGGTACTATAGGAGAGTGTCATCACATGGCCTTACATGGATTAGCTAGGTAACCCATCACAAGGTACCGCCTCCATCTATGGTTATCCAGGATGCCTATCTCAAGGCGACCACTCCATAGGGTGACTCATGCGGGACCACTTACCTTTCGTGAGGCCAAGGCAATGATCTTACCAACCAGATTTTATCATCCCATCCTTAGCCTGTGAAAGCACTAACAGTATGGGTGAGGATCATAATTAATCTTATTTAATATTTATCGACCCAAACCTACTAGTTCATTAATTAATTAATTATATTATCACTTGTTTAGGAAAATCTTCCATGGGTTACCCTAACAACCCCTTTGTGTGTCGTACCCCCATGAAGAACCACTCCCTACGGGTACCAAACCAAAACATGAAAGGGGTGTACCTCATCTCACATAAAATCAAGGTGTACATAATACACAACATACGAGGCAAGAACCATCTATAATGCCCCGCCACGCAACCCTAGAGGAAGTTGCAATTCACTACTTAAACATACCAAATTTTTTTTTTTGTTTAAGTATAAATAACATGTAAAGTGAATTCATAATGCCAACAACCTCTAAGGCCACGAGACAAAGATTACTTAAATACCCAACATCACATAACATTAACATAAACTGAAACATTAAGCACTTAAGGAAATGAGACAACATACATTCCATGCAAGATAAATTACAACAAGGAAATTAAATACCTCAAGATTCCAATTTAACATTAAACAATAAGATTACATCACTCATTCCCCGAATGAGGTAAATCCAATACTCATAAATACAATTACAAATTCCACCTCGATAACAACTGAGGGGTAAAAAGATACAAAAGAACTGAGGGAACAAGGCAAGAGAAGAAACTGATTCCCACGAGCTCTCCAGCTAGAAATCACGAACACCCGAACATGAAGAAGAACCAACGGAAAAAGATATGCACGCCACCCGACCACGTGGAACCCAAAGGCCCCACTCCCCCGTGCTAGGAGATAGTAACCAGGATTTCCTAGACAAGACCATCTACCACTAGACACAAGATAACACATTCACTGAACTAAAACAAGGACAAAACCCACATCACTTAACACAATGATTACAATGCTTCCAGAGTACAAAATCAAGTACCATCACGGTACAAAAATAAACCAACGGTACAACACCATACCGACTGTTGTCATAGGAGGAGTGTCATCGCAAAGGCTGCATTGGTTATCCAATGGTGTTCTTCCTAGGTCTCGGCCCCCCTCTCGGGATATCCTGGTAACCTCTCACGAACCCGGCGCCATATGCCCACCAGAGCGGAATCGATTATCTTTCGAGAAGACAAGATAACGATCTTGCCATTCCAGGCCTTCCCGACTCATCTCAAGTCTCGTACAAGCCCTTGAGCCATTTAGCGAGGCTAAATTATCTTATTAATGTTCAAAGCTACTCTCTCCCTAGTAAGTTATTTTAATTTTCACTTAATTAACCAACTCTCAAACGAGTTATCCTGGGACCACTTTGGGCCCGGCGCTCGTTTGAAAGCCACTCCCCTATCGACAACACAACTCAACCACATGCCAAGGGTAGACAATGCACTAACATATATCACCAATAACCAAACACTCAACAGGCAACACATCACCACGGATGTACAAAGCTGAAACCAAAACGTGCACTACCCAAGTCTAACACAAGGTTGGCTAACATAATGAAACCCACATGCCACTGAAACATGACTTAACCATGAATTACGAGGTCACAAAACCCGTTCAAGGAACCAGGTAACCACTTGAGCTTAACTCACACATACCAAGATAGCCAAAGCAAAACATAAGAGGCATACATCACCTCAAGAAAACATTGCTGGAAGACTTACATGATCAACAAGATACGACCTTAAGCCAACAATCATATAACTCACGAATAACCACCCATACAATAAATGAACCCATAACAGGAAGATTCACAAAACATTCACTCTCCTTCCACAACATCGAAGGCGAGCAATTAACATTGAAAACATTTCAGACACATAGGTAATCTATGTTCGGATTTCTTAAATCCATTCAACCGCAGATTTCATAACTTGCATTTATCCAATTGATCGATTCCATTTCTTTTCATGTCATTAAAACATTTAAAGCACAGATCATCTACTCCAAATTTCATAACCATATTCAAACGATTTTAATACTAAGAACATTTAACTGTAATGAATCGTTTATTAATTCTTGTGCCATAATTGAAAACATACTCAAATGCGGAAAGAAACAGAGTCACTTGTTTAGCACACAAATCAATTGCTTTTCTCTAAATTACTATATCCTCAGAATTCGAAACATCTAATAAATAAACATTTATTTAAAATAATTTAACTCTTGATTCTCCATAGATCAATCAGTTAATTATCTTACAACTTATTTTGGTTAAAAATATCTTATCCTGAAATATATTAAATTTCTCTAAAATAACCACTTTCCTTAACTGCAGTTAACTCATAATCAATTCAAAATTTCACTTAACATCTAATTTTATTTAATATACACATATTAACAGATTATTTAAAACCGAATTTAAATCATAATACACCTCTTACATTTATATTAAATCTTTTATAAAATAATATTACTTATTGCATATTTAATATATAATATTAAATATTAAATAAATAATATTAATATTTAATATTAAATATTATCTATTAAATATTAAATATTAGATATCAAATATTATATAACTTTTTACATATAAAAATAAAAATAAAAACAAAACGAAATTCATAAGAGCCAGGGCCGAAGCCCTAGCCGAAGCCACGACCCCTGCCTCCCCGTGGGCGGCGGGATTGTGCGCTAGGCACACAGTCCACCGCCTCCCACGGCGGCGGCGAGGCTGTGCGCATAGCACACAGTGCCGCTGCCTTTGGGCGGCGGGGGCTATGCGCCCTGCGCACCGCGCCACTGCCTGCGGCGGTGGAGCTGTGCGCCCTGCGTACAGCAGCCGCTTCCGCCGGTGGCGGTGGCGCTGGTGGGGTGGGGTTTGGCCTCCCACCTCATCAAAACAAAAATAAATTTTATTTTAAAAAAATAAAACCTGCGTTTTAATTACCAGACCCGAAAATGATAATAAATTTTTTTTTTAAAACATTTTTACCAGAAATATAAAATTTCTAAAAACAATAACAAATATATGAATGCATATTTGTGGGTAATTTCATATACCAAAATATATGGTGGTATTCACAATACCCATACCCCAAAATTTGATTTCATAACTAAATAGCAAAAATAATCCCAACCCAAATCAAGAAATAGAACTTATTTCAAAATAAACAATTGGGTTTACAAAAATCTAGTTTAACCATTGAATTTCTTGGGTTTTCTTTCCAAAACTTGGTTCTAAATTTCATGTTTGGTTTCCATTCCAAATCTAACAACCATTTCCCAAATTTTAAGAGCTTCTCCATGAATTTTTATTGAATCTAACACTATATTTTCAACATGCAAAGTGAGAAAACAAAGTGAAGGGGGAGAACATGGAACCTTATGTTTCCTCCAAAGTTGCAAGCCTTAACCATGGAGATTTCAACACTCTTTCAACTCCACCATCATAGCCTCCTCCAAGCCTCTCCACCCAAAAAATCCAAAACCAAGAATCCATGGAGATCCCAAGAAAAAAAAACCCTAAAATAAAATATATGCTTTTCTTTTTCCAAACTTCCAAATTCACATTCAAACTCCACTTCTTATTCCAAATTCAAATTCAACTAAATTCAAATACACATGCCACTCACTTTCAAATTCACACTAAATTCAATTTCAAATTAAATTGAACACAAATATCTTTCCAAAATAGTCAACTAATTCTGAAAATATCTTTTCTACCCCAAAGTCTTGCATTTGAATTTTTTTAATAACTTTAACCCATTTTCTATTTCCAATTTGAATCCAAATATTTTAGCATTTTACTTTCAACACAAGAATTAAATCTTTTACACTTTAATTCATAGGGGTAATTTAATTATTTCCCACAATTAATTTCAATTATCAATAAAATAACTCTAATTCGAAATTAGATTATTTTATTAATCCAATTAAATTAATTAACTAATCACTAATTTTTCAACAACTCCAAAAGACAAAACATTCATCATTTAAAATTCCCAAAAGCTATTAAATCACTTTTAGCTTGCATCTAAACACGTTTAATCATTAATCAAACTACGCAAGTCATTTAATGAACTTTAACTTGAAATTAACTAAACACTCAAAGGGAACTGACCAAGATAAAACAACTGGCCCCAACGACGACTCAAAAACATGCTACGACTAGGGTGACGACCTGGTTTGGAAACCCTAGCTACTATCTCCCAAATAATTTCCATTGGTCAATGGACACGCTCGAACCTGGAAGCCAGGTGGAGTCGATGTCATGTACCTGCCAACCTGCAACCAAGAGCATGTCGAACGTGCATATATACATAATATGATCAGACACACCGTGAAGGGGAAATCTCAGAATCGTAGGGCACTCGCAAGCGAGTGATACAACCCCGTCCCCTTCACCAATACAATATCACTAACTGACAAAGCTAACATTATTAACGTAATCAAATCATAAGGCATCATTAATTCACATGTTAACATGATTGAAGCATAACATAGGAAAACATTGCCTAATTATCAGAGTACAAAAAGGAGGGGTGTTACACCATCTCGCAAACCCATTCCATATTACTGAAACAAAAACAAGGAGGTACCACCGACAAGAACTCAAATAAAAAAAAATATCAATGCATCACAATTATCCACCCATGGTAAATCAATATAATTCATGTTTCTCCTTTGCCTCTGGAAGCCAAAAACATTAATAATCCATAAATGAGGGTGAGTCAAAGTAATACGAGTTTCCAAAAATCCATCATGAATTCAACAAATGATATCTCTTTAAAACCAAATCAATTCAAAGGACTCTACATTGGAATGGAATTATAAAAGAAAATCAACCTTTACGGTATGTGTAGGATCATCATGGAAAAAATAGGTCCTTAAGTGGCAAAAAATTTAGAAAAATCAGAGTTAAGCAACTTAACATAAAAATTTGAATAAGTTATCTATATTATTTCAAAAATGTGTAAGAATAGAATCTTTAGAAAATTTAATGTAGTTTCTAAACTACTAGGTATGTTTAAAAAAAATCAATTTGGTGAAAATTTAAAATTTCAATGCATTGGTACTTAAATTTCAGGAAAAAATAAAAAGTAGGTGTTTGTCTTACCAACCACAATAAAAAATTTAATATTTTAGATATAAGTAGATGACTCATGCCCAATGTGATGCATATATTTTTGTAATTTTTTCCAAGTAAATAATTAATTATGAATTTTTATTACAACTTTTAAAAATATAAAACTCATATGTCTGACCACCTTAACTTAGTCAAAACTTCATGAAATTCAATTTTTATTTTTTTAATCCTATAGTATGCAAAGCATAGAATGTGACACATATTTTGGATTAAAAAAATGTGATATCATTTGAAAGCTATAGATGTTTTTCAATTAGCCTATCAATAAGGACTTTAGTCATAATTTGAATAGAAAATGAATAATAATTACTTATTAAATTCAAAGTAAGGCATAATTTATATCAATGGAAAGTTGAGAATCTCCTTTAAAAACCCTTTCCATTTCATCAATTTTGAGTAAAAAAATAGTCATCATCCACATACCCATCATATTGTCACTTTTTGGCCCATCATGATCTTGCACATACCCTTGAAGTTCACAACACAATCAAAACAGTCAATTTCAAGAACATTTAACTCTTCATCATGATTTATCCTTTCTCTCAACAAGAAAACATTTAAAACAATTAAAGAAATTAAAGAAACATATTTTAGATCTATCCCAACACCAAACACAAATAAATGGATAAACAAAGTGACCATGCAACACATAATACCAACAAGCTCATGAAATCAACATATAATAATAAATCATCCAATCCATAACCACTTTTAAAAGGATTATCCAAACTACTTCTTAAATAAATACCTCATTTATACAATTATAGCCAATTCAAATTCATCAAATGTAACCATTCATTCAAAGAGACCAAAATATTCTTTTCTAACATTTAACTTCATAATCCCTACTTTTATCAACCTTGTTATCCTATGTTCTACTAATACAACAAGATATATTGAAAATGCCAATATTGATCTTAAAATGATATTTCTTATTCATTATTATTTTCACACTTCTCTTATGTATATGAGGTACCAACTCAACACCATCTAGGAGTTTTAATATAGGTATAAAAGTAACACCCTAGCGCCTATTTAAGTTCATAGTCCTTATACGCAAGAAATAAATACACTAAGACTATCAAATTACTAATATTATCTAGAAGTTAGTATCATCTCTTAACATCATTGCTTGGTTATTATCCTGAGAGGTACTATCATTATTTAACCAACTAGACACAAATAGTGTTGATGCTTAATCTTTTCTTAACACGACAACGAGTATTATCCTATAAGTAACCATCAATATTTAAAACTAATGATATTATTGTTATTCAATAAATTACTAGTAATATTCAATCCGTGATTAAGATTGAGGTTGATCAAGCCTTCATAAGAGTATAATTATGTATCGACACCAATAACCAAATAATTGTATATTATCTAGGTTATAGATCCTTACCAGACCAATTCCTATTTAAATGAGTAGTAAAACCTTCCATGATAGAATATAATTTTTATTTTAATTCAATTATCTCCCAATATAAATGTTTTAATTTTAATTTATATTATTATTATTATTATTATTAATTTAATTATTTACTTAACCCCATATATATATATATATATAATATACATATTCTTAAAAAGTAAATAATAAAAGAAAATTAATAAGATTAAGAAAACACACATATATATATAAATAAATAAATATACATTAATTCTTTTACACCTTACTTATTATTAAATTTCGTTTTAATAAGGAAAGGAGGAGGCCCACGAATAAAGAACATTTTCTTTTCTCTTCTTTTATTTTAACTAATTTCTATTAATACTAGACTTTTCCCTTTATAAGGATTCCTACAAAATTCATTAGACTCTCCTCTTAGTAATATGGGGAAAATATTTCTAATTCATTATCAACTAAATCAATACCTTAGTTTTATTAAATCAATACCTTAGTTTTATTTGCTCAATACGAAATCATTTTAAATAATTAAGAATTTATATAAATATCTCAATACAGTACTATATAATTCAACTTTAAGGTTTCCAAGCTATAATCAATACCAATTAATAGTTACATATAATATTTACCTTGTTTTCTCAAATATTTGAGACCCTACCACCTAAATTTCAACTAAGAGAGATTACACCATTACTATTGATAGTAGAATTAAAACTAAAATTCAATTACATATTGATCTCTCTCTTACTCAGGTACATTCCACTGACGCAATTACACATAATATATTTTCTAATAGTTGTCTCAACCGCCAATTCGACACTGATTGGAATAAATAAACTCCACTAAAATTTGATTGTTATCTATCACTCGTTATGCATAGACATAAATATTTAAGGGGCAATTTCTACACAGTAGATTGGTTTTCTTAAATATTTTAATATAATAGAATAGTATTGAAGGAAAAACATGATGTGAGAGATATCATTGAAAGCTCGTTTTGTGTTCTCTTCGGTCATGAGGTATAAACATGTTCAAAGAATGCAAACTTCCTTTAAACTGTGTATTCGTAGAAACCTCATCCAACAAACGTAGGCAGGAGTAACCAATTCTAATGGACATTCATGCAAAGTGGGGGCACCAGAACATGACTTGCTACATTTTGACAAAATTTCTCAAAGAAATGTGATCGCACGGGCTACAACATCTACAGGATATGCACAAAAAGGATTTATTGAGAGGTGTTAGAAAATTTCAAGCAATTGTACTTGGCGGGTGTAAAACCAAATTTCATTTCCCCTTCCCATATCTTCCCCACCGATCCCAAAATGGGGTTTTCTCCTCTCTTTTTTTTTTTTTGAGCAAGGTACAAACATCCCTCAAAGCATAAAAAGGGTGGAGGAATTCTATTAGAGGCTGCAGTTGTAATTGCCTTCATAAACATGTATGCAGAATGTGAAAGCATAGGCAAGGCGAATGCACTGATTGACAGAATGCCTCAAAGGACCGTGGGCTCTTGGAATGCAAAAATTGTAGAATATGCTCAACACAAATTTGTTAAAAAGGCATAAGAAACTTTCGAGCAAATGCAATTGGCAGGCGTAAAGCCATCGGTATCAGGGAGGCTTTTAAAACTTATACACTCCCTAAGGTCTAAATACTTCAGCTGCGACAGGTTGCAAATGGTAACAGGGAGATTATTTAAACCTCTACCCCATTCTATTTTCAAGTACTGCAGATGTGACAGGCTGCAAAAAAAAAACAGAGGCATAGACAAGTGTGTGAACCGTTTGAAAAAATGCTTCAAAGAAATGTGGTCTCACGAACTGCCATGGTTGGAGGATATGCACATAATTAGAATGGGCTGAAGAAACTTTCAAGCCAATGGAATCGGAAAGGTATAGAGCCAAATTCCACCGCATTTCCAACATCCTCTGTTCCTGCACTGAAATGGGAGATTTGCAATAGGGGTATGAACACCCATCAAAGCATAACGGATCGAGTTGTATTTACAACTGCCCTGGCAGATTGTAAGCCAAGTATGGGCGTACAGACCAGACACATGAACCATTTTAACAACATGCCACTAAAAAAAAGAAATGTGATCTCATGGAATACAATGGTAGCATGGTAAGTGCAAAGAGAGAAAGAATGTTGAAAGGACTTAAGAAATTTTCAAACAATCTATATTGGCAGATATAAGACCAAACTCTGCCTCTTTTTCCAGCATCAACTCTACCTACGCCTAAATGAGAGCTTGGGAATCGATAAGAAGAATGATGGAAGGGGTTTCAGATGGAGTGTGTGTGTAATCACAGTTCTCTAACAGACATGTATGCAATATGTGTAAGCATAGGCCAGAAAATCAATCTTTTAACCCAACATATATGCGGTTTTATGGGATGCCATGATAGCAGGATAAAATAACATATTAACTCATACTGTTAACTCATATTGCATTCTAGGTATCAACGACACTTGAGATGTGTAATTCATTCCCTGAATCAGGCAAGTGACTTACCTTTAGATTCTGCTCAAACTGTGTCACACTACCAAATATGTTGATGAGAAATTTGGGTAGAGTTTGCAGGGACAAAAATGACGAACCAGTCCCCTTTGCCCACCTTCCCGTCAACTGTTTAACAGTATACCTCAAAGGGATGTCGTCTCTCCCAATGTCTAGTTGCCTTTCCCAGATTAAGCATGCAGAAGAAGGATGCAAAGACAAGGCACGTGGCAGTAGGAGAGATTTCATGAAGCAAGGTGGAGGTAAAAAAAACAAAGACAGGTGTAAAGCTTAAAATCTAAAATATATATATAAATATATAAGTTCATTTATTATTCTGACTGTTACTAATTTATATATATATATATATATATATATATAATAATAATACAAATTAATAATGTTAAATATGTTTCTTTTGCTGCATGAATATAGATTTTAAATATCAACTTAATTCTTCTCTTTGACTTATATATCTATAGATATATATAAATATTCAAATTATTGAATCTTAATACACTTTTTAAAAAAAAATTCTTCAATATGTTGGCAAGGGAAAAGATAATCACAACTGTTTAACATCAAAATCAGAATGTGTATAACATCTTTTCATCATTCATTTAATTATTATTTTACCCCCAAATATTAACTAAGTCACCTTGTAATCAATTTAATTTGATTAAGCTAGTCATAATATTACTTTATCACATAATTTCAACCGCCAATTTAACAATGTAATACGAACAAAAAAGGAAAACTCACTTTAACAAAACAAAATTACTCAAGATCCAAAGATGGCCGAAACAGACGAACACTATAATGTTTTTGGTAGACAAGTGCATGTGAGAATTTGTTTGTCCATGTATATAAGCAACAACAAATATATGACGGTGGAAGAAAAAAACACTAAACCCATGATGCTTGTTCTCCTCCCTGCCATATTGACATCATGAAGCCACACGGACTCTAGCCAAACCACCGAGCAAGAAAGGTAGGTAAGGTCCATGGAAAATCTCATGGACTCTTATCATATATCACACAATAACAAAGTTGGGGAAAAATGGGTGTTGTCAAACAAGATATCTAATATTGTAGTCTTTTTTTTGCTATGACAACTTGATGAAAATAGCTATCCCGATAAAGATTTGGCATTATGTGAATAGAAGATGACTGGAGAAACATGGATAGATGGAATATATAGAAGAGTGCATAATAACTAAAAAGGTGCATCTAACTTCACAAACATGTATATCAGTATTGATTTTTTTTTGCAAGTTCTTATATTTTCATTGCATGGCTAAGATGTATATGAAGAAATGTGTTTGCGAAACAAGGGCACATATAACAACCAATAACCAGAAAGGAAAAACATTTAGTCATGTAAAAAATTAAAGCCAAGCTACCTATGACATTGTAAATGGATTAGTTGAATGAAGCAACATACACCCTTGTCATGGGCTTCAGGGAATAAACAATGTGATGCAATCAACAAATTCTTTGTCCTCTCAAAAGCACATGACAATGGTGTGTGGTTTCCCTCCATAATCACATAAAACACAATCTACAATGGATGTAAAAGGGGAAATCTTAAACGATAATTTTTTTGTGGGAAAACAATCATACATTTGACTTCAAAAAAGATATTCTAGTCTACCCATTGCATTTCTGCATGTGTTCATAGTTATCTTTTCAGCCTATCTAATAGATTATTTACATACAATTATTTATCAAGATGGAAATTTTGTGGATGTGTCTCTAGTTCAGGTAGATGATAAAAAAAGAATATCATGAAACATATTGATACAAGATTCGAGCTACGTTGTTTGGTAATAAATATTGAAGACAAGTAGATAAATTGTATAAGAGGTGTTAGAATGATTAATTTATTGTCCATGTCTTTGACTCTCTACTTATTGTTCCTTGTTATATGTTTGTATCTTTGGCATTATACCCATTTTGGAGACTTCAAAGAGATTATAGCTCTATATGGATGGAGAAATTGTAGTTAAATCTTCTTTCTTTCGTCAAAAAATATGGTTAGGGTTAGTAATTTTTTCATCCTTCGTTTATTGTTTGTAGTTATCTATGTGCATCTTTGGGGTTATACCCATTAACATAGGAGCAATTGCAGAATAAAATAGGAGTAATTGCATATATATATATATATAGAGAGAGAGAGAGGGTTAGTATGAAACCATAAAGATTTTCAAGATACAATTAGTTCAGTGGTTGTTAAGTGTTATTCTAATAGCTCTTTTAGAATTTCTCTATTTTTCTATAATATTTAGTTCCAAGTAATGTAGTTTGAGTTTTCAATTAAGTATGTGGTGTTATACCCATTTTTCATAGGTTATTGCTACCCATTGGCTTTACAAGTTCTATTTAATGTGGGTTTACTACCAAGAATGTAGCTTGAATTTTTTGAAATGAGAAGCCAACTCTTACATAGACTACTTGTCTTGTATCAATATGTTTAATGTGGGTTTTCAATTATCTATCATTTACGTGTGATTCTTAAGTTTTTTTCTAATAGTTCTTTTACAATTTCTCTATTTTATCTATAATATTTAGTTCCAAATAATGTAGCTTGAATTTTGAATTGAGAAGCCATATATTACATAGATGGCTTGTGTTGTATCAATATCCACTTCCCCATAATAGACTATTCATTATTGTAGTTCACCTCTTCTATTCTCCATTCTCTTAAGTTCTATTTAATGTGGGGAGAATAGAAGTGGTGAACTACGATAATCTATAAATGTGTTGTTCACAAAGAAAATATAACATGTTCTATTCATACAAAACACAAAAATGAACATACCTTCGCAACTACTACACTAATTTTCTCTTCAAGACCTTTATGTTTTCATACTAACCATCTGCATATATATATGCAATTTCTCCTATGTTAATGTTCATTTAAAAAATATACATATGCAGGGGCAATTGTATGTGTATGTTTATGTAGTATAACATTCAAAAAATACACTATTCACAAAAAGTAATATGTTTCATGATACTCTCTTTCTAACAAGCTATTCATTGCCATAGTTTAGCTGTTGTATTCTTGATAACTTAACCTACGTAAATGTGTTTGTGCATTTAATTAAGGATTGTGTCCCCATGTATTTGTTTGCTTGGCATGGCACTTTAGGAGTTTCTTATTCTTTTTCCCATGTGACAAGAATTGTTTTTAAGTTTCAAAATTCTAAAATTTTGTAGATTGGTATTGTGAACGAGTGAAAATGTATGTTAGAAAATGAGCAGCAAACAAATAAGTGCAAGAAAACAAAGATTAACACCCTACACCTCAAAATTGGGCAAATTATTAGCTTAACAAAACAAAATGGAAAATTCCACCTTGTTGAGTTGTCTTTTGGTTGGCCCTTGATTTGTGACGTTGTATGCTCCTTGGATGGAAAATAGGTGAGGATGCAAGATGGTTGGAGTTGTATGATAATGGACGCAAATGCTAAGATGTGAGAATATGGCTAAGTGTGGCTTCAAATGATAAAAATGTAAGAGTTTGGCTATGGCATGCAAAAGTCCCTAAATGAGAGAAAAGAGGGGGTATTTATAGATAATTTTGAATTCTCTAGAGAAATGAATGGTTGAGATTAAACCAACAAGGCCAAGATGTAGGGCTATGGTGAGTTGAGGACTCAGAAGTCCTCACATCTTGACATGTGGAAGGTGAAGTGGCTTAGAAATGGTGATGTGTAGGTGAGGTGGAAGGAGAGTACATGATGTATAGGAAGGACATGTACCTTGAAAGTACATTAGGAGATGAGAATATTCCTTGGAGGAATAAAAAGTGAATTTAAAATTCACATGATTGGGGAATTTTGTGGATAAGACAAGGTTCCAAAGGGAGAGGTAGAAAGTACCTTAGATAAGACAAGGTTCCTAAAAAGGTAAGCACTTGTCCCATGTGACTTGATGTGACAAGTCAAAGATCACATGGGGAAGAGAAAAAGGATTTTAATATTCCTTGGAAAGATAAAATGAATCAAAAATTCCTTGAGAGGTTGATTAGACTAGTTAATGAAGGATTAGAGGAGGGTTATGTGGCTAAGAGAGATTAGGGGCCAACTTGCAAAAATTGGAGGATGTGACACATCCTAATCAAGGATTAGGCATATGCACATTCCTAATGATGGAACTAGGAGGTTCATTAAGATTAAGGAAGTGATGTGACATGTGAGGAATTAAATAAATTCCATATTTATTTAATTCATTTGATGAAAGGGGGATTAAAGAGTAAGAGATTCAATTATTTAACTAGATACCTTAGGGATTAGAAGAACTTTAGAGGTATTAATTAAATAATAGTTATATTACTTAATTAATGTGGATAAGGGGATGTTTAGATGAAAAGGGATAAATTTGGATAAATTAAGTGTCCAAATTTAGGTGTCTACATTTTTCCCCTCTTTGAGATTGTGTTACGAAGTAGCATGATTTCAAAGAATATTAAAACATAGAACCCAGAAGAAGATGGTTAGATTGGAAAAGATGCACCAGTTATTAAAGGATCAAATGTGAAGGAAGATGATAGGGGTGAAGATGAATGTTAGGGAATAATGATGCCCCCTTGAGAGAACATGTGGGTTCAAGAGAACACGGGTGTGCTCTTGAAATAGATGATGTGATGCGAGGAGGGGTGAGGAAGATGATGCAAAGGGATGGATGAAGGGGTGGATGATAAGTGATATGAGATGGATTAAGTACAAATGGATGTTAGGAAAAATATGATGTTGCCCCAGTATAGGGTGATTTTTCCCATGGAAAAGGATAGGGAAAAAGGCGGGTGGGCCCCATAGAGGGGTGTACCTGCCCCAGAAGGGGTGATCTCACCAGCGCGGTTCCACCCACCTGAGGGTGGGTCTGCCCATAGCTGGGGGTGGGTCCTCCCCAGGCTAGGCAGGTATGCCCATAGCCAGGGGCAGGTTCCACCCATAGCCAGGGGTAGGTCCACCCCAGGCTGGGCAATTCCACCCACAGCCGGGGGCAGGTCCACCCCAGGCTGAGCCGGTTCGCCCAAAGCTAGAGGCGGGGTGAGACCAACAAGGGAAGGGGAAAAAAAGATTGAATGGAGGAGGATTGGATTAGGATGTGAGATGGATGAAAGGAATAAAAATTATGGGGACAAGATGCTTAGAATAACCAATCGATATTATTCTAAATTGTTTGAAGAGATGACGATAAGAGAGTGGATGGATAGGGGAGGGAGAGTGATGAAGGATGAATGCATGGGGGGGGAATTTTGATAGATGATAGGATGGGGGATACATGTTAGATGATGGAATGGAAAATGAAGTGCAATCCTAATACAATTTTCTATCTTCAGAGCACTGATTTTTGCTATAGTAGAAGACACGATACACCAAGGTATAAATGACCAAGGCATATTAGTGTCTAATGCATGAAACAAATACAATAAACAAGAAGGCTATCCCAACACCCCAAAGTCGCGATGACCTTTGTTGAGCCAGGTATTGGGATAACCACAAGCACACAAGGATGCCCCAGCATAACACAAGACCTCAAGAGTCTTTGTGGGTACTACGTGGGACAACCAGAAAGACAACAACAAAGAAAAGATCAAGATATGCCCTTATGTTGACCAATCAAAATACACCATAATATGATGGATCATGGCGGCTCTAACAAGTGATGATAGGGAGCTCAAATGATAAACAAAAGCCAAAGCATCAAAAGATCACAATCAATTTCAAATGTCCTTTTCCATAGGGTAAAGAGGATGAATTGGGTTGATGAGGTCTTTTAGGAAGGATACATCCTATTGAGACCGATGATGGATACGAAACTAAAAGATTGATCTGACGCCAGATACTCAAAACCAACTAGATCTGCTAATACAAGTGGATCTCATTTGTTAAGAATCAGCTGGATAAGGGCATAGCTTGATGACACGACACAAGGAAGAAGAGACATGAAACAAATGACACCCTAAATACCTAGGGGCTCGGGGGTTGATCAAATATTAGCCTTGCCTACGTGAAAGCGCAGAGCCCTCGTAGTTTGATAAAAGGCTGATGACTGACCATGGATAAAAGTAGAAAGAGGATGATGAATATTGATGATGGATGACAAAGAAGCCCCGGGGGTGGTTCAAATGATCAACCTTGACTACGTGAAAGCGTAGGGGAAACGTAGTTCAACAAAAGGCCAAAGACAAATGATGGATAAAGGAGGATGAGATAACCTTAGATAAGGGGATAAAATAATGGGACCAATACAATAAGATTAGATTGATCTAGTTGATAGGATGATGGTGATCACACAAATCTCGGGAATGGGATAGTTATCCAAAGCATCAAAAGATGAATTGGGAGGATGGTACAATGGAGAGATGAGTGATGAGAGTTGACATGGGATTGGAAAGATGTGCAAAAGAAGCAAAAGTGATGATGATGAGATAGATGGCATTGGATTGCATGGAGAAAAGCCTATAGCTAGATACCAATGACAAGGGATTATGAGATGGGATGAGGATAGAGGTAAATGGATAAATAGATAAGGATGGGGGGAGGAAAAGGATTGTTTGGATTTGTAAGGAGATAAGAATGGGGAGATGAAAGGGGTGTTGGGATAGATGGATAAGAAGATAAGGATTTGGATGAGGAAAAGGTTACCAAATGGATAGATGAAAAGGGATGTTATGATGGAAGGATAAGAAGATAAGGATGAGGAGAGGGAAATAATTGCTATGATGGATAGGAAGATAAGAATGGGGAGAGGGAGCCTGGATTGTTCGAATGAGGATAATGATGGGTAGATGGAATAGATTGTTATGATGGATGATGTCTCCAAGGACTATGTTGCAAAGGGAGATAAGTGCCCCCACTCTAAATATGTTGTGTGTCATGAGGCATGAGGGATGGAAGGCGAGTGGATGGGAGGATAAAGGAGATAACTAGAGGAGGATAGGATGGGTGACTAAGGAATATGATAGAGTGTGGATGAAGGGAATGTATACCAAGAGGTGTCCAAAGCATGCATAGGTAGGTTCCCCTATTTTTTATCAAGATCACAAGAAGGATGGAGGTACGAGAGTTAAAGGAGATATGATGGTAGGATGCGTAAGATAGGTGGGATGGAGGAAAAGGATGTAGGGGATGTATAGCAGGAAGATGTGTGCATAACAGGAAGCATAGCGAATGGAGGGGACGTATATCAGGAAGTTGCCCCCAAGTGTGAAAAAGGATAGATGGGGATTTATGCATGATGCCTGTTTGCGAGGTTTCCATCATGGTACTTATCCAAGGCTCTTTTTTTCCAAGTTTTCACCATTGGAGGAATTATTTCTCCTTACTTTTTTTTTGGACTTTTTTTTATTTTTCTAATTTTTCTAATTTTTTTAGATTTTCTTGACTTTTTTTATAGAATGCGAATGGAGATGGATAAGGATAGGAAGGCAGATGGGTGGATGTGGAAGAAATGTGATAAAGAGATGGATGAAGGACTCAAGCATCAAATTCCATAGGAAGGATTAAGAGCCGATGTGTGAAGCGACTGTTGGATGTTGGTACAACCTTATTAGGATAAATGGATTATACAAGAGGATGAATTAGAGGGATTTGATGGGGAAGATATGAAAGATAATGGATGGGATGTTGAAAAGTGTATGGATGGAATGATGGAGTGGATGTGTGGTGGGGATATTTCTTCAGGACCAACATTGGCACATGTGGTGGTGGATGTGAAAAGATAAGACGATTAATGGATGGAGAATGTGGGGATAATGGAGGTAATGGGATAGTGAATTTTGGGACATAAGGACCTAAAACAAACTTAGGAGATGAAAGGGGGGTATGATTAGCTTTTGGATTAGCAACTTTGGATGTTGTTACAAATTTTTCTTTTGAAGGTATTGCATCTTTTTTCTTTGGGATCTGCATGGTTTTGATGTTTACGTTGGTGGGCCTTTGTGGCCTATGGAGTTGATTTGGATTTTGGATTTTTTTTTCTTCTCCTCACCATGTCTTTTAGAGGGGACATGGGGAGCTTTAGATTCCTATGGATGTTTGGATTTATGCATTTTTGGTTTAGCATCCAAAGTGATTTTAGTAGCAATGTGATGGGTGTGAGGAGATGGATGATGTGGAGTAATGGAGGTAGGATTATGGGGATTATGTGTAGGTAGAGGATGTGTAGGTATGTTCCTTTCTTGATCCTGATTAGGGGACATGCGAGAGGGATGTTCATGATGGATGACATGGATAGGTGATGAATGGATGAAAGGATAAATAGGATGAGATGGAGGAGGTGATTTTGGGATATAAGGACCCAAAATAGACATAGTGGGTGGAGGGACATAAGGACCCAAGATGGATGGAGTAGATGAAGGATGGGAGATGGTGGATGGAGGGATGTAAGGACCCAAAATGGATGGAGCAGATGAAGGAGGAATATGGATGGTTGTTTTGAGGTGATATCATGGAGGAGGAGGGATGGCAGCATATGATCTGGTGGAGCGATGGGAAGAGCCTATATTTCTTTTGGAAGAGGCCCGTTGAGGACGTCTAGAGGTTGTACCAACATCTTTAGATTGTGAGTCTTGGGAAATATGTCCAAGACCTTGCATATAGATTTGTTCTTTGACTTGGAAGGGCTCTAAAATACCTTGCTCATGAAGGCCTAAACCTTTTCCTTGATAGTTCATGTTCTTGAGCATTCAATCCATGATAGGACTTTTGTTATTCTAAAAACATGATGTGAGTCCATTATCAGACAAAGGATGATGGGTGGTATATATGTTATGTTTTTCTTGTACAAGGAGAACACCATGGAAGAATGTGAGGGTACCAAGGGGATATACAAGCGATGTGGGGATAGTAGGTTTAGGTGATGATGGAGGATCGTGAGATGGAGAGAATGGTATAGCAACATTTGGATCAAGATGAGTGAGCGATAAGGAATCAAGAGAGGGATTAGGCAATATGATAGGATCTGGATTTGCGGTAGCGAGTGATGAGAGCTCATGTGATGGGGATGGAGATAAGGGCTCATGAGATGGAGTGGTGGAGTAAAGGAGATCATGGGATGGAATGGATGGGGGACTCTAATCTTGATCTGGAGAAGGGGGTATGTTGGCATGCTTTGGATCAGGCTCTTGGCATGACTCATCGTGTGTGGGAGGCATGATAATGGAGTCTTTGAGGGACTCTTCGAGTGGGGAAGATGGAGGGATGGAGGATTCAAAAAATTCATGGGAATGGATTTTAGTGACACTAGGAGTGAGATAAGTGGATTGGATTTGGGTGTCATTGATGGGTTTGATAGCTCTCATAGTAGGAGGTGGGTGTTCAATGGATTCCGTAGATGTGATGGTAGGAGATGGGGGCTCAGTGGATTTAGAGAATGTGATGGTTTTGACAGTTTGAGTGGTGCTAGGGGTGGTATCATTAATGATAGGTGTTGGGTGGAGAAGGGTCTTGTCACTAATTACCATGGATGAGGGGTTGGGATGGCATGATTCCAAAACTTCAAGGTGTGCAGTGGGAGATGTCTTCTTTGTTGTAAGTCCTTGGAGAACTTTTGGAGTGAAAAAATTGAATACTCTAGGCTGAGATGGGATGGTAGGAGTGGATGAAGGATTATGGATTGGTGGGGGATTAGGACTAGGGATTGGTGGACTAGGATTAGAGGGGGGAATGGGATTGGATGCAAGATTTGGAATAGATCCAGGGGAATAAGATTAGATGAAGGGTTAAGATAGGGGTATTGGAATGGTGAATTAGGACATGAGGATGAGGGTGGTGGATTGTAGCAAGGGTATTGGGATGGTGGATTAGGATGGGAAGATTGAGATGGCGGATTGAGATAGGGAAATGTGGATGTTGGATTAGGATAAGAATATGTGGATGCTAGATTAGGATAAGTTGATGTGGATGTTGGATTAGGATAGGAAGGTGTGAATGTAGGATTAGGGTGAGCAGATTGGTGTGGAAGATTAGGGTAGTGGGTATATACAGATGAAGGATTGAGGTACGAGGATGTGGACGGGGGATTAAGATAGGGGTATTGTGATGGAAAATTAGGATAAGAGGATGTAGGTGTTGGATAAGAGGATGATGTAGATGGAAGATATGACAAATATGCAGATGAGGAAGGTACTGGATATCCCTTGTCAACAGTAGCATGATTAGGCATGGATGAAGACATAACTGGATAACTTGAAGGGATGATTGGATATTGGAAAGCGGGTGGAGAAAGTTTACTAGCGATGATAGTGTCAAGGAGATCTATATCAAATTCTTCTTGATTGACAAGACTTTTGTTATCATCGTCGACATAATTAGGGTTTCCCTTGACTACTATTGATGGAGGATAAGGATTCATGATGATGAAAGGATAAATAAGATGGATCAAAGATTTTGGGTGGAAGCAGACTAAAGCTCAAATCAGGATTTAGGTCAAGCTCAGATCAGGATTGGATTAAAGACCATATTAGGATGATTGGGTGATGTGATGGGATTGATTCTAATTTGATTATCAAAGGATGACTACGATACCGAATCTACCTCAAGATGGAAGTAGATTTATTGGGTCGAAGGTGATTGGATAGGGATGTGATTGGATAAGATTGATCAATGATTGATGGATCAGATAGGATGACGAAAGGGACTATAAACCTTGTTCAGAGATTACCCTAGGTGACTTAGGATACTGATTGATCGGATTAAAGGATAAATGGATGATTGCGACACTGAATCCACTTTGAGGTTGAAAATGGATTGATTGGGCCGACGATGATGATTAACTTAGGATAGATGGCAATCCTAAGCAAATATTGATGATGATGATCAATTCAGACACTTAGGTCAATTTGGATAATAACTTGAGACGAAGTTCAAAATATTTTGGATTCAGAAAATGATGATCTAATTGGGGAAACGAATGATAGAAATGGACGAACGACTACTCAGAACAAGAGAAGGAGGTTCAGAATAGATGAAAGATTACTCGAAACTAGTAAACAGATGATCGAAAGGGATGAACAACTACTTGAAACAAGTATTTGATCACAACAGATGAATGATTCTCAGAATGAGAAGATGGAAGCTCGAAATGGATGAACATTTACTTGGAAAAAGTGAATGGATTATTGAAATAGATGAACAAATCTCGAAATGGAGAGACAAAGGCTCAGAACGGGTGAAAGTTTACTCAGAATGAGTGAATGCTTACTCGAAATGAGTAAATGGATGATTGGAGTGGAATAAACGAGTCTCAAAACAAAGAGACGAAGGCTCAGAACGAGTGAACGTTTACTCAAAATGAGTGAACGTTTACTCAGAACCAGTGAATGGGAGCTCAAAATGATAGAAGAAGGTTCGGAATGGATGGTTGTTTACTCAAAATGAGTGAACAAATGATTAGAATGGATGAATGATCACCTGGAACGGGAAAACAGTCAATCAGAATGAAGAAATGACACCTGAAACGACCAAACATAGGACTAGAAAAGCTGTCTAAAGCTTAGGTCTACCCCTAGAGGTCAAGTCTACCCCTACTAGGGTAGATCTGCCCTTCCAAAGAAGAACATGCCAAAATGACAAAAAATGATGCAAAACGAAGACAAAACAGCCGAAAAAGTAAGCAAAAATAGTTGTTTTAGGGTCCAGGAAGACTCTCCAAGGGAAATTTTTCCCCTCCAAGGTCAATTCTACCCTTACTAGCACTGGTCCACCCCTCCAAAGAAGAATGGGAAAAAATGATAGAAAACGATGCAAAACAAAGACAAAACAACCGAAAAATAAAGCAAAAATGGTTGTTTTAGGGTCTGGGAACCCTATCCAAGGGAAATTCCACCCCTCCAAGGTCAAGTCTACCCCTACTAGGGAAGGTCCGACCCTCCAAAGAAGAACGAGAAAAAATGATAAAAAACAATGCAAAACAAAGATAAAACAACCGAAAAAGTAATAAAAAATGGTTGCTTTAGGGTTCGGGAAGCTTATCCAAGGGAAAGTCCACCCCTCCAAGGTCAAGTCTTCCCCTACTAGGGAAGGTCCACCCCTCCAAAAAGAATGGGAAAAAATGATCCAAAATGATGCAAAACGAAGACAAAACAACCAAAAAAGGAAGCAAAAACGGTTATTTTAGGGTCCAAGAAGACTATCCAAGGGAAAGTTTTCCCCTCCAAGGTCAAGTCCACCCCTACTAGGGCAGGTACGCCCCTGGAAAAGTTCAAGTCCACCCCTGGAGGGCATGTCCGGCCCTGAAATTGAAAATGGACCAAAAATAGTTGTTTGAAATAGGTAAATAGGTGCACGAAACAAGGAAATGAATGCTCGGATTGAGGGGATGAATGTTTGGAATGAGGGATGGATTCTTGAAATGGGAGTAAAAATATTTGGAATGGGGAAACAAGTAATTAGAACAATGAAACGGGCGCTCGAAACAATGAAACGAATGATAAAACTGATTGTTCAAGGGTCAGGTCCGCCCCTAGGATGGGTCTGGTATGCCCCTAAAAGGAAATTCTACCCTTCAAAGAAGTCAAGTCCACCCCTAGAAGTCAATTATGCTTGTTTGACAAAATTTGGATAGAATTAGCTAAAACAGGCTAAAAAGGGGTTGGTTCAGAGGTCAGGTTTTCCCCTAGAATAGGTCAGTTCTGCCCCAGGAGGATAGGTCTAGCCCTAGACAGGTCTAAACTTGATTTTTGAAAAGAAGACTAAGGAAAAGAACCCAAAAACATAGCAAGAATCAATCAAAGGACAAGCCTAACTCAACTGAACTAAAGATTATTGGTTTTGCACAAAGAATATAGTTCAAGTAGCACGATCCTAAGACTAGTAAAATGGGGTATGGCCAACAAATTCTTCTATTCTAGGATGAACATGGTTGCTAAGGAGTCGTCAATATACACCTGGTACATGAGGCCCAAACTGTGAACACCAACCCATTACAAGCATGAGTGGGGAACCTTAGCGAGATACTAGAGGCTCGAACCAACTCTTCACATCATCCCAATGCTTCACCCATTACAACATGGTTGGATTGGGATTGAATTTTGGCTCTCCCCCCTTTATATACCCCGCTGGTAAGCGTGGTTGTTATCATCCCTTGGGGTGATGAAATCCCCTAGCAGGTCCCCTAATAAAAAGAAAAATGGGAGACACAAAGACTTGGTAAGCTAATTTTTCTCATCACCCAGTATCTCCAAATGGTGCAAGGGGATTGGATACGTCAAATAGTCTACCAAAAAGCACGACACACAAGGTTAATTGACACCCCTAGTTAAACTATGTGCTTAAGTTATCCAAAAACAACAACCAGCAATTGATAAATAGATAACCCTACAAGAAAAATTTGTTAGTGATTTTTCTCCTTGTTCCTTACCAAATGTTGATTAGATGCTTGCACAAACATAAACAAGACACATTAGGAGGTCAAAAACACTCAAAACAACTAAAAAAATGCTTAAAACTCAATTTTGACCTAAAAAAAGATGTTTAGGTCAGGTCCACCCCTTTGTTGGGTCAGGTCCGCACTTGGAAGAGGTCAAGTCCACCCCTCTGCTCGGTTAGGTCCACCCCTCTATGAAAAAACTACAAATTTTTAGTTTCTGGAGTATGTGGAGGGCAAGTCCATCCCTAGGCAAGGTTGAGTCCACCTCTGGAGGTCAGGTCTGCCTGTCTATCAGGTCAGGTCCACCCCTGTGTAAAAAAATTGCAAATTTTCAGTTTCTCGAGTCTGTGGGGGGCAGGTATGCCCCTGGGCAATGTCGGGTCCACCTCTAGAGGTCAAGTCTACCTATTTATTAGGTTAGGTCTTCCCCTCAAGGTTAGTTCCACCCCTGGATGGGCAGGTCCACCCTTGGATGGCCGGGTCCGCCCCTCTGCAACTTGCACTTGTAAAAAGTAAAAAAATAGAGAACGTGAAAGATACAGACTTGTCTGTGGGTCCCACCGGGCGTGCGAGAAATGTGAATGGGTGAAAATGTATTTTAGAAAATGAGCAGCAAATAAATGAGTGCAAGAAAACAAAGATTAACAACCTACACCTCAAGATTGGGCAAATGATTAGCTTAACAAAACAAAATGGAAAATTTCACCTTGTTGAGTTGTCTTTTGGTTGGACCTTGATTTGTGACATTGTATACTCCTTGGATGGAAAATAGGTGAGGATGAAAAATGGTTGGAGTTGTATGATAATGGATGCAAATGCTAAGATGTGATAATATGGCTAAGTGTGGCTTCAAATGATAAAATTGCAAGAGTTTGGCTATGGCATGCAAAAGTCCCTAAATGAGAGGAAAGAGGGGGTATTTATAGAGAATTTTGAATTCTCTAAAGAAATGAATGGTTGAGATTAAACCAACAAGGCCAAGATGTAGGGATATGGTGAGTTGAGGACTCAGAAGCCCTCACATCTTGACATGTGGAAGGTGAAGTGGCTTAGAAATGGTGATGCATAGGTGAGGTGGAAGGAGAGCACATGATGTGGAGGAAGGACATGTACCTTGAAAGTACATTAGGAGATGAGAATATTCCTTAGAGGAATAAAAAGTGAATTTAAAATTCACATGATTGGGGAATCTTTTGGATAAGACAAGGTTCCAAAGGGAGAGGTAGAAAGTACCTTAGATAAGACAAGGTGCCTAAAAAGGTAAGCACTTGTCTCATGTGACTTTATGTGACAAGTCAAAGATTCCATGGGGAAGAGTTCACATGTGACTTGATGTGACAAGTCAAAGATCACATGGAGAAGAGAAAAATGATTTTAATATTCCTTGGAAGGATAAAAGGAATTAAAAATTCCTTGAGAGGTTGATTAGACTAGTTAATGAAGGATTAAAGGAGGGTTATGTGGCTAAGAGAGATTAGGGGCCAACTTGTAAAAGTTTGAGGATGTGACACATCTTAATCAAGGATTAGCAATGTTCACATTCCTAATGATTGAATTAGGAGGTGATTAATATTAAGGAAGGGATGTGACATGTGAGGAATTAAATAAATGTCCTATTTATTTATTTAATTTGATGAAAGGGAGATTAAAGAGTAAGGTATTTAATTATTTAACTAGATACCTTAGGGATTAGAAGAACTTTAGAGGTATTAATTAAATAATAGTGATATTACTTAATTAATGTGGATAAGGGGATGTTTAGATGAAAAATGATAAATTTGGATAAATTAAGTGTCCAAATTTAGGTGTCTATAGGTATAAAATACGAACATGACATTGACCTATACCTTTGGACTGCTTTCAATTTTTTTCAATCTGTGTATGTTTTTTGGCTGATAGTTATTGTTCCTTGTTATCTCTGTGTATCTTTGGTTCTATACATATTTTATATAGAAAAAGCTCTATATAACAAACTTTTCATAGCCGTAGTTTACACCTTCTATTCTCCATATGTTAAAGTTCTATTTAAAATGGGTTTTTAATCATCTATCATTTGAGAAATTTTAAAAGAGCTGCTAGAAAAACACTTAAGAGTCATAGGTAAATGATAGATGATTGAAAACCCACATTAAATAGGGCTTTAAGAGTGGTAGGAAAACATACACAGACCAAAAAAATTGAAAGAACACCAAAGGTTTTCATTCATCTATCATTTACGTGCGATTCTTAAGTGTTATTCTAATACCTCTTACAACTGTTACATAGACTACTTTTCTTGTACTAATATGTTTCATGATATTCTTTTTTCCTCATCTATTTGAAGCTCCTTATAACAAACTATTAATTGTAATGATTATTTTGTTTGGATGGAACATGTTATATGTCTTGTATCAATATGTTTTGTGATATTCTTTTTTTCTCATCTATTTGAAGTTCCTGATAATGAACTATTCTTCATGACATTCCTTTTTTTTAGTTCCCCATAACAAACTATTCATTATTGTAGTTTTCTTCTTCTATACTCCATCTTTTAAAGTTCTATTTAATGTTTTTTTTTCTATAATATTTAGTAGCAAATAAGTGTTATTCTAATACCTGGGTATGTGCAGGATCATGATGGTCCAAAAAGTGGCGATATGATGGGTATGTGTAGGGTATGTGACTGATGACTTTTTTTTACCAAAAATTGATGAAACGAAAAGGGTTTTTAAAGGAGATTCTTAGCTTTCCACCAATATAAATTATGCTTTACTTTGAATTTAATAACTAATTATTATTCATTTTCTATTTGAATTATGACTAAAGTTTTGATTGATAGGTTGATTGAAAAGCATCTATAGCTTTCAAACAATATCACATTTTTGAATCCAAAACATGCATCAAATTCTATGCTTCACATACTATAAGATTAAAAAAAAAAATTTCATGAAGTTTTGACCAAGTTAAGGTGGTTAGACATACGAGTTTTTATATTTTTTAAAAGTTGTAATAAAAAAATCATAATTAATTATTTTTTTGGAAAAAAATTACAAAAAAATATGCATCACATTGGGACATGATTCCTCTAATTATATATAAAAACTTATAAAAAAATATTATCATCTTATTGTGGTTAGGGTGGTCAGACAGTTACCTACTTATTTTTTCCCTAAAATTTAAGTACTATTGCATTGAACTTTCAAATTTTCACCAAATAGATTTTCATTTTTTTAAAATAAACCTAGTAGTTTAGAAACTACATTCAATTTGCTACATATTCTATTCTTACATATTTTTGAAATAATATAGATAACTTATTCAAATTTTTATGTCAGTTTGCCTATTTTTTCTGTGATGATTCTACACATACCCACCTCTTATACAATTTCTCTATTTGTCTTTAATATTTACTACCAAATGACATAGTTTGAATCTTGTATGAATATGTTTCAAATTTTTCTATGTGTATAAGTTTAAAAAAATGGGAAAGGTTTTCTTTACATCAAAACATTTAGGATCGCATCATATAATTGTTTTCATAACCTAAAGAAAATAGGTATCATCATAAAGAACTAGGTTTAAATAATTGATTTGTCAAGTTGAAAAGATAGTTGTATAAACATGGAGAAATGTAGTTGAAAAATATAATATGTTGTGTATTTGTAGCAGTCAATATATGATGGTGCGAAGCAAAACCACAAAACCCATGCCCATTCTCCTCCCTGCCATATTTGCATCATGAAAAGATGTGTATGTTGATAAAGAGCTACCTATAGATATTTTTTGCCATAAGCTGAAAAGATAATTGTAGGAACATGGAAAAATGTAATGTGTACTATATACTATGTTTATTTTAGTCAAGTGCATATAATAATTCATGCATGCATGCATATATAGCAACACATATATGGAGTCTATCTAGCCATGTAGGAAGAAAAAAATTGAATGTATAACTTAGTAAAATATAAATTTATAAACCAAACCTTGTTTATGCTTACAACTATGGTCATCTTTTAGGTACCAATTGTCCCACAGATGGGCTTCATATCTCCTTGTCCATCTATGCTTGCATTGAGCCCAACATGATATTACTGCAAAGAAACATTTTATTTGAATATATCAAAATATATGTCTCTAGTTAGATGTGTATGGAACAAGAAAAGAAAATTGTAAAACAACTTATAGGAACAATAGGAGGCCAAATTTTGTAGATTGCGGAGCACAATACTTGTAAAACCCTCCAATATACTATTTAACAGAGGTGGATGGTAGGATTTTTCAATAGTCTGTTATCAAAGCAATATGACAGTGGCTCATTTAACAATGCGACCAAAACAATATACATCCTCACACTACAACAATGAATATTGCATTTACTACCCCACATGCCATCGCACAACGCTAGGATGCATTGACCCTCATGCGAACAAATACTTACCATTCTATTTCCATTGATGTAGGAAACCATCTCCACCGCCGCCAACACATGTGGTCAACAAACTCCACCATCATTGTAAACAATTTTGGGAAACCCATCAAAAATTGCATGGAGGCTTATCATATATTAGACAAAAATGCAATGTAGACAAGACTATATATTTCTGAATGTAATATATAGGAAGAGCGAAACAGTGAAATGCTCAAAAGAGAATTTTGTAGATCAACATTTGTCAACTATTTGAATCAAATAAAACTAATTGAAAAGATATCAAGAACACATAAGAATATGTGCAAGCAAAGCATGAAGGAAAAATGACAAAAATTAGGGTATATAGGCACAAAAAATGGAAAACAGAACATAGTTGCAGAATTTTAAACTTATTAGTCAAATGCAACACAATCTTTCAAATAATGTTTCTAGAGTATGTGCATATATAGTTTAATATACTGAAATGTCCAAAACATGTTACTAACTTGTAGAAATTTCAATGTCTATTTATTTTTGGTTGGTATCTCTATGCATCTTTAACACTTAATTTTTTTTGTATGTGCTTATGTATCAATTTGTAACAACTGCAATTGTATGTTTAGAATGCTACATGTTAAAATCAGTTGAAAGACAATTGTATGCAATGTGAACCCTATGTGAAAATCATGAAGACTCATGGGCTTAGGAAGAATCACCAAGCAAGAAAAGTAGAAAAGACTGATGGTATATCATTCCTTAGATTTCAATAGTATAAATTTTATAGAAATACATTTAGAATAACATAATGCAAATGTTGTGATAATTTTAGGGAAAATTGGTATCCTAGTAAAGAACTTTGTATTCAATCAAATAAGATGAAAGAATATCTATACACACATGGAGAAATGCAATGGGAAGAGTAGAGTATGTTTCTGGTAGCCAATTGTATGGAATGATTTGTGTACATATCTATCTATCCAACAAGAAATATTTGGCATAAAAGGAAAAAGAACAAAACCCACGCTCATTCTCCTCCCTATCTTATTGGCATTATGAAGCCTTGTGGGGTTTATCCAAACCCCCAAGCAAGAAAAGTATGAAACACCCATGAGTAATTTCATGGAGTCTCATCATATATCACACAATAAAAAGGTTGGAAAAAATATAGTGTTTTCATATATGATCTTCCATATTGTTGTGTTTCTTTTTCTCAAAGTTGGGGAGAATTTGGTGTTTTCATATATGATCTCTCATATTGTGAAGAGTGTATTCTTCTGAATGTCATAAACAGAAATTATGAAGCAATGAAATATTGAAAGTAGAAGTGGGAAGATTGGTATTTATGGGTGCATATTTTCATAGTGAATTTAACATAAATTGTATTGTTGAACATACAGAAGACAATAAAAATCAAGAAAATTATCTTTAATGTGCAAGGGTGAAGAGGATGGAAAGCATTGAATAAATAGGGGAAATTTAATGCGGTAGAAAAACTTAGAGTATATAGGAATGAAACATGGAAAATAGAGCATAGGTGCATAATTTAAAACTAATCAGTCAAATTCAACACAATAGTCTCGAATTTTTTTCTAGAATAGTCAAATATATATTTTAATAGACTGGAATGATCGAAACATGTCACTGAATTATACAATTTTTTCCCTTTACTTATTGTTCCTTGATATCTCTATGCATCTTTGGCATTATACCCATTTTGCACAGGTTATTACCTAGTATGTTTATGTAAAATTTAACTTCAAATCCTTCAAAAGAGGATGGTATATAGTGTGGAGCCAATGTGAAAAGTAATCTTTCGAAACATTTTTTCATAATTCAAAACACAAGGCGGGGACAAAAGCTTTTGGCAAGGGCTGGAGCTGTTCCAACCGGGCCTCTTTGCTACAATGTTGAGTAGTGTATAATTTGTTTTTTCTTAGTCAGGAGTATCTATCAAATGAGAATGTTCGATCAATGTGTTTTCTTTCAATTAATTTAACACAAGAGTTAGTTCTAAAAGTTAGCCCCTGCCTTTCTTTGTTTCCTATGTTTATTATTGCTCTATCTAATCTTAAGCCTTATGCTTTATGTATTGTGATTTCCCATGCCATGGTGAGTGGAATTGGTGTCTCATTGCCTTGGGTTATAGCTAGGATGGGGACGTATCTAGGGTTTTGTGGGTCCCATGGTGGGCCAATGTAATAGTGGAGGTTAAAAACAACATAGTTAGGCAGATCTGGCAGTTTGCAACATGCATTGTACATAATAGTTGTAACAAGACCAAGGGATCCATTGACTAGATTAGCTTGAATCCACAAATTTTTTGTTAGCATCATCTATTCACCAACAAAAAATAGTAGTTCTAGGAGAAGTTGGTCATCATCTCCATAATCATATGTCTTTTGATGTGATACTCAAGCAGTGTTAATGGCTATGGGCAGGTTTAATTCTTTGCTCATTTTTTTTATTGTGGAATATGAATAAGTCATTTGTGGAAAAAAATGTGTTGCAACATCAAATTTGTTGGAACTATGTGCCTCAAACTATATAGGCTGAAACCTCCATTAGAGTCAAGTCACTGTGACATTCTAATTGTTTAGCCAATTAGCAGGTTTATTTTATTCAATTCTGAATAGGTCGATGTGACCTTGCCATTGTCTTGCCGAAAGGTTACACTATGGAGTCTATCGCTGTAGCATGATGTATTCGTTATGACCTTATAGAACTCGGGAGACCTCTGGCTAAAAGGCCATTCAATCATGCATCGGGGAGACTCTTGTAGACTGTGGTCTTCGGTTAAGCTAAAGGTTCTCGGTAAGAAGTCACCACGAAAGCAAATGTTACGCAGACAGTGTTTGTTTTGTATTCACTAGGGAGACTTGGCCGAAGGAAATGTCATCGATAAGATGTCCTACCAATGTGGATATGTCTTAGCAACAAAGACTCAAGTGTTAGTCTTTGGTGTAACTCTTGTCGAATGGTGGTCATTGGTGGAACACTGTGTTTTTGGTAAGAAGTCCTAGCGACTCTGATGAGTCTTGTCGATGTTCAAGAATCTTCGGGGTAACTTAAAACTATCGGAGAAACCTCTTAGCGATGGCGAATGTGTTGCCGATAGCCGATGGCTATCGGGGTAGCTCTTAGCGATAGTTGGTCATCGGTGAAACATATGGATCTCAGTATGATGTCTCAGCGAAAGCCGATTGTCTGGCCGACAGGTGTATGTTTTCGGTGTAACTCAAGTTGTTCTATGAGACCTCTTGGTGATAGACAAAGTCTTGCCGACTATACTTTGGAGCTCGATATGACTTGTGTCTTTGGTATAACTTTAGTGACTCACTATGACCTTCTGGCAAAAGCAATAGGTCAGGGCGACTACGTGATGACTCAGTGTATCTCTTGGAGCTCGATATAACATCTTGGCGACTACAAAGGCTCTTGGCAACATCGATATGAAGTATATGTGGCATCGGCAAGACACTGTTAGTGTCTCACCGAGATGCCAGTGCATTGCGAATTTTGTTGACCAGTTGACCGTCCTATGTGGAGTCTCATGGATGAATAGGAGGAGCTGAAGGGGAACAGTTGGAAGACAGTTAGTTGTGACGGTTCTATGAGGAAGTTCTATAGATAGAATTCGACATGGATATAGTTGGAAGTTGCAGACACTTGGGGGTTGGATAGTAATTTGATCAACAGTGAAGTGTGAAGAATTAAAACTATATCAGTAAAGGTTTTAAAATCTATAAAGGCTATAACTTGGATGTTTCTGTTCAAAGAATGTTCATGATGAATGTTTTTGTATAATGACACCATAAAGATAAGTCTGGAATTGTATGTAATTTCGATTATTGTAATACAAAGTGATTTCTCTTGATGTGGTGGGTTTTTCTCCTGTAAGGGTTTTCCCACGTATATATGGTGTTCATGTGTGTTTGTCTAATACTCTGTTTTTGTAATCTGTTTCATAGTGCATCTCAACTTGACTGTAACTAAAAATTTATAAGTACTTCTGCATTCTTTCCCGAGGTATTGATGTTAGGAGAATTCTTTTCTGCATCTAATTTTGCTTACAAGTGGTATCAGAGCCTGGCCAGTTATGTTTTTGAAAAGGAAAAAATAGGTTTTACAGGGACCTGAAACCACAGAGTATAAACAACAAAAGATAACAAAATAAGTCCAAACAAGTAGACGACTGTCCCAAAAAGGAAATGACAACACCAAGAGACAACAAGGTCCAAAAAAAGGACCGCCCAAAAAGCCAGAAACAAAGACCACTGCACTACTCCAAGGTGTTCAACAACTCCTCAACCTCCTTTTCAACATCCTTCATATCTTGTAACCCCTGCTTGAGGATTTGAGCCATATGTGACGAAATTAGGGTATTCCTCTTAGTGTTAGCCCTGGTACGAGTCAAAATCCCTTCACCAGCAGATCTGCCGCATCCTCTGTCCACATCCAAATCCACAACTAGTGAACCCTTTTGATTTTTTTTGAGCTTTTCCACCATAGCATTGATGATAATGTTGTTATGCCTGGCAATTTTGTGATTGTTCGCCATAGTGGCCCTAATATTTTGGCCTATCTTGGACATATTGCACTCGATACTAGTCAATCTTTCCTCCTACGAATGTTGTCTTTTCCTTGGTAAGGGGGTTTCCTATCCTTCATTCTCTTTACAACTCTAGCTAATCTTCTGCTCCAAATCCATGACCCTGTTGCTTAGATCTATATTACGGCCTTTCAAATCACAGACTTCCTTCTGGGTCCACTTGAGAACAGTGAAAAGGCCTTCCGTACTTTTTTCTGCCACACTCACAATGTCCTTAGGCTTGAGCTTATTCAGGGCCGAATTAATTTCATCCTGATTAGGGGAGTCAATAGAGGCATTCCCAAATCTTCCATACGTAGGGGCACTAGGGGCCGACTCCTTGTTGACCATAGGTTTATCAGAAAGAATTTCCATGGAATTCCCAGAATACGAGACAAGTTTCATAACAGAGGTACCTTTAAAACTAGAGACCAAACCTGGAGTAGGGCAGCCAGGAGACAGCTAGGGATTAAGACAGGGCGGCGAGGCAAAACCCGAACTAGGGCACTCATGCAAAGGCTGCAACTTAGGACATGATGGCAGAGCAAAATCCTTAAGGGCATTCCGACAAGACAGGGATAGGGGAGCATTGGTATTAGGACTAATAGGGGCACAAGCAGGGGGGGCCCATGGGTCATTCTCCTACTACTTTCTATATACTCCTCATCCAATTCTCTAATTTCAACAATTTTAGGCAAAGCAGGTAAATTTTGATAATGCTCAAATATGAGCCTGACAAGACTAGGGTGAATAATAGCAGTCCTCCTAGGGTTTCTTTCCACTTCATCAAGGAAATTCTTTGAAGAAGAGAATAAGTAAAAAGGCAGAGAGATACAAACCTTGTGACATAAGTTGTTCAGAATGTCAAAGTGGTAACCATACACTCTGGTGAAGCGCACGTCAACCGTGATATACTCCATAATAACTCTTAAAACTTTCCTCCAGATAGATTTGATGGACTCCACATCAAAGTAGCTATTGGCAACCTTAACCAACTTAGCCTTCTCCTTGTCTTTTTTAGCAAATTTAATGACCGCTTCATTAGAGAATCGACGGTCCCGATAAAATTTCACACCCTCTGTCGAAAGACCAGTTATCTCACCGATTAAATCCTCATTCAGCTTAACATTCCTGCCAAACAACACAATCTCACCATTTTTCCAATTTTTTACAAAATAGTCCAGCATCCCCTCGTCAGTACCGTGGAGCTTTTCCAAATACGGGACTAAACCTCCCTTTTCAATTCTTTCCCAGGCTTTGTCGTTCTTTCTATGCTCCTGAAAACTGCTCGGCTCCACACGTTTTCTTTCTCCCCCCATTTTCAAAGCTCTGTTAAACAACACCCTACAGTTTCTCTGGGTCCTGTTTAGGCATATTTTATCAAACACCCAGAAAGTGTGCCGGAGACACTTCTTGAAAAAGAAAATGACGTCGGTCCCATCAAATCTAATGAAATCGACGTACCTAATCTTTATCCGCTTCATCATGACGAAGACAAACTTCTCTTTCATGCACTAAATCATAATAAATTAGCACTTTCACTTCAGGATGGAGGTAGTCATTCTTCCTCCATGTGTTTTCCCCGCCCTTCTTAACCCCTTCATTGGTGAAGTAATCAGCCACCTTATTGGCTTCTCTATAGGCATGGGACACTTTCACTTTATCAAATTTACTTAATAAGATTTTTGTATCTTCGATCCACTTTTTGATGGTCCACGAGGGAGGGGTAAGCCCAAGAATGCAATTTATTATATTCATTGAATCACCCTCCAACCAAAGACATTTCGTGTTCATCTTGAAAGCTAAGCTAACCGCATGATAAGCCCCTACAGCTTCCGCAACATGATTAGTTTGGGTGCCGATATCCACAACAAAAGCCGCAATAAAAGCCCCTGAATTGTCCCTTAAAACACACCCACTGCCAGCTTTCCCTGGGTTGCCTTTAGCCGCACCATCAAAATTGGCTTTCACCCAACCCAAAGGCGACAAAGACCAACTAGCATTCTCCCTCCCATAAACAACAGGTTTGAGGATATTTGACCCAACTAGTTTTGAGTTCCACTTTTCAGCCATAGCAATATCGAAAGGAGACCAGTCAGCTTTATCAACCATTTTTCTTGGAATTAAAGATAAATTTTCCTTTATAGCCCTTACGATTTTAGCATGCAAGTCCCCTTCCAACATCTCTTTATCCCTAAACACTCTGTTGTTCCTTTCCTTCCAAATATTCCAAGACACAAAAGGTAGAACAAAAGACCATAGCTTTCGCACAAAAGGATTTTTTGAAGGAGCTTTCCATTGCATGAAGAAATCTTCAACAGAGGCAGGGGAAACCCAAACCACATCAAGAAGCGCAAAAATTTTACCCCAGATATTTGAAACAAAAGGGAAATGAAGAAAAAGATGGTTAACAGTCTCAGCTTCATTCCTGCACATATAACACCTGTTTGGTAATTGAATTCCTCTTTTTCCAAGATTGTCCAAAGTGAGAATCTTATTCGGTAGCATTATACAGTAGAAAATATTGATTTTAGGAATCAGGTGATTAATCCAAGCCTTAGCCTAGAAGGGTGGAGGCTCCATCAGACTAACCAGCATAGACGTGTTATCCTTGGGGGTACATTGGGTTTTTTTTTGTCAATACTGTTCAGTGGGAGTCTTGTAGAAATTGTTATTTCCAATTACAAGTTAAGATGGCTAGTACATCTGGGAAGATTGAAATAGAGAAATTCAATGGCAGTAAGTTTGAATTGTGGAAACTCAAGATGGAGGATCTCTCAGTAGATTGAGATCTTTGGATTGATGTGTCTAGAACTAAACCTATAGGCCTGAAGCAAGAAGAATGGGACCTTGTAAATAGAAAAGCTAAGGGGCTGATAAGGCTCTGTTTGGCAGACTCAGTTATTCTCAATGTGCATGAAGAGAAGACTACTTCTCTCTTGTGGAAGAGACTGGCATCTATTTATCAGGGGAAATCTTTGGTGAATAATTTGTTCCTGAGGAAGAAGCTCTACTCTTTGAGAATGCAGGAAGGAGGGCCTATAGCTGATCATTTGAATGCATTTAACATGTTGCTCACACAATTAACATTTGTTGGTGTAAATATTGAAGAAGAAGATCATTGTATGCTTCTGTTATGTTCTTTGCCAGACTCTTGGGATCATCTGGTGATGGCTATTTGGAGTACAAATTTCAATTTCAAGATGGAAGATGTTGTTGGTCCTTTGCTGTCAGAAGATATGAGAAGAAAATATTCTGAGATGGCTAAGGAGGCTCTTGCTGTCAGAGGAAGGTCAAAGGAGAAAGGCAAGAAGAAGGACAAGAAGTCCAAATCAAAATTAGAAGGGAGATCAAAATCTCCTGGCAAGAAGTCCAAGGTGAAGTGCTGGAACTGTGGGCAGCCTGGTCATTTCCGAAAGGATTGTAAAGAGGAGAAAAAGAAGAAGGGCTCTTCTGATAATGGTTCTTCTCATAGTGATGGTGACGCCTTCATTGCAGCCTTGGCTACACAGGCATCAGATGATGTTTGGCTGATTGATTCTAGAGCATCTTTCCATGTGACATCTCACAGAGAATGGTTCACAAAGTATGAAGAATATGATGGTGGAAAGGTGTACTTGGTGAGTGATTCAACTTTAGAAATTGTTGGCCGTGGAAGAGTCAGAATCCAATTCCCTGATGGCAGAATAAAGGGGATCAATGATGTGATGCACATACCAGGTCTGGCTCGAAATCTTCTTTCTGTCAGTAAGCTTAATGATATCGAAGTACAAGTCTTGTTCTCAGGAAGTGGCTGCAAGATGACTAGAGGTTCAATGGTGTTGGCTAGAGGTGCTCGAATTGCTACCCTATACAAGCTGGATGCACAAGTTGTTCAATGTAATAGTGTCTCTTCGAAGTCACTGAAAGTTGCTCATGAAGGTAAAGAGGGAACTATCCCTAATTATGTAAACTCTACGGAAGTAAAACTTCTTGTAGAGAAGACTATGTTTTGGCATCATAGGTTAGGCCACATAGGAGAAAAAGGTTTAAGAACCTTGAAAAAAAAAAATCTTGTTGAGGGGCTTGAAGATTGTAATTTTGAATTTGAATTATGTGAACACTATATATATGGAAAGTAGCACCGTGTTTCATTTTATGACAGTCCTCATAAATCTTCTGGTTTGTTAGATTATATCCATTCAGATGTGTTTGGTCCAGTGAATGTTCCTTCATTGTCTAAATCAAGATACTATGTGTCGTTCATTGATGATTATTCAAGGAGAGCATTTGTTTATTTTTTAAAAGGTAAATCAGAAGTGTTCAGTCGATTTAAGGAGTTTAAAAATCTTGTTGAAAATCAGACTGTAGAAAAATAAAATGCTTAAGGACTGATAATGGCGGTGAATTCTATTATGATGAATTTGAAAGCTATTGTAAAGACCATGGAATCAAAAGACATAAGACTACACCTTATACTCCATAGTAGAATGAAGTTACAGAAAGGTTCAATAGGACAGTGATGGAGAGAGTATGAAGTATGCTTAGTAGTGCTAGTTTGGAGGAGAAGTTCTGGGCTGAAGCTACTGCTACTGCATGTTACTTAGTTAATCGGTCTCCAAACTCTACTCTTGTTGATAATACACCTATGGAAGCGTGGTCTGGTAAGAAGCCCTCTCTTAGACATATTAGAGTCTTTGGATGTGAAGCATATGCTTATGTGCCTAATGTAAGAAGATCTAAGCTGGAGAACAAGGCTATCAAATGTATTTTCATTGGCTATAGTGCTAACATTAAAGGATATAAGCTTTGGAATCATGTTACAAAGAAGGTTGTATACAACAGGAGTGTAATCTTTCATGAGCTGAAACCTTCCACCTTGGATCTGCAATCAGAAATAAAGTCAGAAAACACTAAGGATGTAGCAGCAATTCCTCCTACACTAGAGAAAGAGGAATTGAAAATTCAAAACGTACCTGAAACTGAGGAGAGCTCAAGTAGTTCTGAAAGTTCTAAAGAAGAAGAACCTCAGCCTCAACCTGTGAGGAGGTCAACCCGAGAAAGGAAACAACCAAATAGGTATGGGTTCTCATTAATTGATTCTACTTGTGCCTACGCTTTAATTTCTAGCAATGATGAGCCTAAGACTGTAAAAGAGGAAATTAAAATGTCTGATTCAGATTCTTGGTTGGAAGCCATCGATGATGAAATGGCGTCATTAGATAAAAATGAAACCTAGAGTTTGGTGCCCTTGCCTAAAGGCAGAAAACCTGTGGGCTACAAATGGGTATTTAAGAAAAAGATTGGTCTAGATGGCAGTGTAGAAAAATACAAGGCAAGACTAGTTGCAAAGGGTTATTCCCAGGTAGAGGGAATTGATTATGGGGATATCTTTTCTCCTGTAGCAAAGCTGACATCCATTAGATTTCTATTGTCACTTGCAGTAGCGTATGGCTTAGAGGTTGAACAGATGGATGTGAAGACAACATTTCTTCATGGTGATCTTGAAGAAGAAATCTATATGTCCCAGCCTAAGCACTTTGTTGAGAAAGGTAAAGAAAAACTGGTATGCAAATTAAAGAAGTCTTTGTATGGGTTAAAGCAGTCACCTAGAATGTGGTACTAGAAATTTGATACTTATGTATTATCTTTAGGCTTTGAGAGATCAAAATCAGATCACTGTGTATACTATAAAGCTGAAAGTGATCAAGTGCTTGTTATTGCTCTTTATATTGATGATATGTTGTTCAAAGGAAATAGCAAGCTAATGATTTATGATCTTAAGTCCCAGTTGTCTGCTAAGTTTGAAATGAAGGATCTTGGTGCAGCAAGGTATATTCTGGGGATGGAGATAACCAGGGACAAGAAGAATAGAAAGCTTTGGCTCAGTCAGAGTAAGTATATCAGGACTATTCTTGAGAGATTTTGTATGAATGATTGCAAGTAGTTAGTTGTTCTAGTCATGCAGCGAACGAAGCTATCTGTTGAGGACTGTCCAAAATCTCCTACTGAGATGGAAGACATGACCAGTGTGCCCTATGCTAGTGTTGTAGGCAGTCTTATGTATGCAATGGTCTGTACAAGGCTAGACATTGCCCAAGCAGTGGGAGTACTTAGTTGATTTATGGCTAATCTAGGAAGAATACACTGGGATGCTGTGAAGAGGGTGTTTCGATATTTGAAGGGAACTTCAGATTTTTCTTTGTGTTATCATGGGAATTCAGATGAATCACAGAGGACTCTTAGCATTTTGGGTTATGTAGATTATGATTGGGCAGGGGACATTGACAGCAAGAGATCCACCAGTGGATACGTTTTCATGTTGAATGGTGGTGCAGTGAGTTGGATGAGCAAGCGGCAGGTTGTAGTCACTTTTTCCACTATGGAGTATGAATACATGGTAGCTACTCATGCTTGTAAAGAAGCTGTATGGTTGTAACATTTGTGTTCTAACATTGGTTTTGATGCAGGGGAAATAACAATCTTATGTGACAGTCAGAGTGCTATTTGTCTGGCAAAGAATCCAACTTTCCATGCCAGGACAAAACATATTGATGTACAATACCACTTTGTACAAGATATGGTTGAGGATGGAAAAGTCAATTTGGAAAAGCTTGATACTCTGGAGAATTTTGTAGATGCATTGATGAAGCCAGTGAGCACAGACAAGTTCAGGTGGTGTGCCAGTTCAATGGGCCTTAGTGCCCATGATTTTCAGTAAATTATGATGTGCTCTGCAGGTGCCTATATGATCTTTGTCAAGTGGGAGATTGTTGGAAATATGTGCCTCAAACTATACAGGCTGAAACCTCCATTAGAGTCAAGTCGGTGTGACATTCTAATTTTCTGGCTGACTAGCAAGTTTGTTTTATTCAGTTCTGAACAGGTCGCTGTGACCTTGCCATTGTCTTGCCGAAAGGTTACACTATGGAGTCTATCGCTGTAGCATGATGTATTCATTATGACCTTATAGCGCTCAGGGGACCTTTGGCCGAAAGGCCATTCAATCATGCATCGGGGAGACTCTTGGCGACTGTGGTCTTCGGTTAAGATAAAGGTTCTCGGTAAGAAGTCACCACGAAAGCAAATGTTACATCAACAGTGTTTGTTTTTTATTCATCGGGGAGACTTGGCCGAAGGAAATTTCATTGGTAAAATGCCCTACCAATGTGGATATGTCTCAGTGACAAAGACTCAAGTGTTAGTCTTCGGTGCAACTCTTGTCAAATGGTGGTCATCAGTGGAACACTGTGTTTTCGATAAGAAGTCCTAGCAACTCTGATGAGTCTCGCCGATGTTGAAGAATCTTCGGGGTAACTTAAAGCTATCAGAGAAACCTCTTAGTGATGGCGAATGTCTTGCCGATAGCCAATGGCTATCGGGGTAGCTCTTGGTGACAGTTGGTCATCAGTGAAACATATGGATCTCGGTATGATGTCTCGGCGAAAGCCGATTGTCTGGCCGACAGGTGTATGTTTTCGGTGTAACTCAAGTTGTTCTATGAGACCTCTAGGCTATAGAAAAAGTCTTGCTGACTATCCTTTGGAGCTCGATATGACTTGTGTCTATGGTATAACTTTAGTGACTTGCTATGACCTTCTGGTGAAAGCGATAGGTCAGGGCGACTACGTGATGACTCGGTGTATCTCTTGGAGCTCGATATAACATCTTGGTGACTACAGAGGCTCTCGGTGACATCGATATGAAGTATATGTGGCATCGGCGAGACACTGTTAGTTGGAAGATAGTTAGTTGCGATGGTTTTGTGAGGAAGTTCTACTGATAGAATTCGACATGGATATAGTTGGAAGTTGCAGACGCTTGGGGGTTGGATAGTAGTTCAATCAATAGTGAAGTGTAAAGAATTAAAACTGTATCAGTAAAGGTTTTAAAATTTGTAAAGGCTATAACTTGGATGTTTCTGTTCAAAGAATGTTCATGATGAATGCTGCTGTATAATGACACCAGAAAGATAAGTCTGGAATTGTATGTAATTTTGATTATTGTAATACAAAGTGATTTCTCTTGGTGTGGTGGGTTTTTCTCCCGTAAGGGTTTTCCCACGTATATCTAGTGTTCATGTGTGTTTGTCTAATACTCTATTTTTGTAATCTATTTCATAGTGCATCTCAACTTGACTGTAATTGAAAATTTAAAAGTACTTCTGCATTCTTTCTTAAGGTATTGACGTTAGGAGAATTGTTTTCCGCATCTAATTTTCCTTACAAAATTGTTCTCTTTCTATGGGTGAGAGAATTTTATTTGTTTGTTTCATAAGGTCTTCCCAGTCATCGTGGAGAGCCTCACCATTTCTTATATGGAGAAGGATTGCTTGAAACTTTTGTTGTGCAGGACTATCTCCTTGTTGGCAAAAAATAGTGTCCAATATTACTAAGACTATGAAAGTATGTCATAAGGATACAGTCAATGAGCATGAAGCATAAATAGGAGTATCCATGACCGGTGGAAATTGGGCAAGATCACCAACAAGGATGATAGAAACACCACCGAGTGGTTCCCTTTGGTTATTGGGGAATGCTTGGTGCAATTGGCTATCTATTTTGAGCAGCAACTTCGAGCCTAGAAAATTCATTTCATCTATCAAAATGTATTGAATATATTTAAATTGTTCTTGGAATATTGTCAATGGTTGGCCTTGCAAAAGATTCATATCCTTTATGGGAATGTGGAGGGTTGTATGGATTGTGGAGGTGCATATGTTGTAGGCAACAACACCTATAGGGGCTAATGTGAGAAGCGGGCTATTACATCTAGTAGTAGATGTGTTTATTTATTTTCTTATACAATTTATCTAAAAGGATTTACTAGTTCTAGTTGTTCCTTGAATGATCATGTGGAGAGGGCCTTTGGGGGAAGGTTGCATGTGATGGGATTGGATGATTTGAAGAGCTAGTTATTGTTTTGGTGAAAGTTGATGGGCTGATGTATTTATAGGCAAGTATTGTATTGTAGCTTGCTCACAATGTGCCTTGGCCAATGGAATGAACTACAAAGCAATATTATAAAGTTGTCCAGGCACATGGTTTGTATTCCATGAGTGGTTCATATCAAAGTCTTGCCTACCCAACAACTGGAGCTGATTGATACTAAAGTTAGTAGTAGCACCAAGCTGAGAGAAAACTTCCCATTCATATTCATCCATAGAAATTTGATGGTTCAAATCATCACTATCACTGCCATGCTATTATTCAATCATGGATGTAGCTGGAATTCTATTAACATGCCAAGGATGATAACCAACTATTTGGCAAGACCTATAACTGTGTGTATGTTTCAGAAAGGTTTGTATAACATAAGTTCATTCCAACAAAATGTGTCAAATATTTTTGTACCTTCAAGGCGAATAGTCTTGAACAAGGGATACACAAGAACAATTGCAAGTTGGTGTCTCGATTTCCATTTGTCCTTTTTGCGTTGGTATGAATGTGTATATAAGTAGACTGAGTTAATTAGGGATACAACACCCCGCTCTAGAGGCCTTTGCAAATAGCAATGAATATAATTTTTTGGCAGGCCTTCATCGACATCATATTTATTTATATGGAACCATTCCTTTTCTCCAACATTCAAGATAACATATTGTCGACTTGAAGTGACAAGGGGAAATTTCTGTAACATATGGAGAGTCTCCTATGCATAGATGTCACGCTCCATAAGAATGTTCATCATAAATTTTTGATATCCAAGTAGTGCTCTATCCTCAACTATATTTGTATTTGCAAGTCTTTCCAACATATCAAGGTAATTTTTTTATTTCTTCTCAGATTTATTTGCATATTTGGAGATATAATTTAATAAAATTTTCCTAGAAACAACTGGCTGATGGTCAACATTGGAAAACTAGATTGCAATCATGGGTGGGATATGAATATTTAGGCAATCATCATTTCTTGTTGGCTTGTAGGATTTTTTAGACTTAGCATCATATGTCAATGTAGAGGTAAGTTGTTGTTGCTAAGGTGCTTTATAGCGGCAATGTAATTGCTCTCCTTTTTTCCTTAAACAAGTATATTCAGAGCATTTTGTGTGCCTTTGAACTATATTTAGCAACTCTTTGTAATCTATGATTGGATCACTAAAAATAATCTAGCTCGTGGAAAGTAAGCACGAATTTTCTTCAGAACAACAATATATTCTAAGCAATCTTTATGCAAGGCAATGTGGATTCCATACTAAAATATATTTATCAAAAAAGTTCATTGCTATGGTAACATCATGGTGATTGGACCAATCAAGAGTGTTCATGTTTGGGGCTTCTGGAAGCCAAAAAAAACCATGCACATGTGTAGAGCCATGATTTTTCCATTCATATCTATACCAATAATCTTTTGCATGCAAAAGATTTTTAATCACCTCTTCATGGAAAATTGAGAATTTATGATGCAAATATAAATATGTTATATGTTGATTTTGAATAACACTATCTATTAGGGTCTTTGTTCAAAGCTCCATCGCTAAATGAGCCATAGAAGAGAAAACATTTTGTAGATCAAACCATTTTGTGTTTGCACAACTTGGAGTGAAGAAAAGGGTAGGTAGCCCAATTTTTTCAATCATTGTAGATAGTTGGGCCCAGAAAGAGCAAGTCACACACAACAATGCACCAAAATGCATCAGTTTCTCTACTATTTGGTCATCAGGGGTAGCTTGAAGTCATTCATGCAATGCAGACAAAGGCTTCAAGATTTTTTCTTTCAAATATACTCTAATCAAGAAAAAAATAGTTTGTTTACTATGATGTCTCATTATCAAGTTATAGAGGAAATACCTAAACTTGACATGTTTTCCAAATCTATGGTCAAAATATCTCATTAAGTGGAGGGCATATTCATGTAACTGAATTTGAATGTTCCTTGGTTGGAGGGGAAGTGTTGCTCTAGTGGGGAACAATGTTGGAAAAGCAATGTATATTTAGTGTTGTATTCTTAATAGGAGAAGAGCTAATTCCTGATTTCTTCAATTTGAAATACCTGTTTGATTGCTTGGAGCTCTCACGTAGCATTCAGAAAGAAAGGGATAAATGATGAAAAGGTTGAAGAGCCATTTTCATGTTCATCAACATTTGTTGAGCTGGTTGATGGCATCAACTCTTCATCAAAAACTTTCTCTATTGTATGCAAGAAATTGGAGACATCAAAAGCAATATCAGGCAACATATTAAGAGCCTCAACATCAATCTCAACATCATTGTAGTATTTTTCATATTCAATTTTATATTTCAATGCATCCATGACATGATGTTTATTAACATAGTAGTCATAGTTTCCACCTTCAATGGTGGTCCACCATATGATCACAACCTTAAGGCCTTTTAATTGGTGCAACAAAAGTTTTGCAATGCTCAAGATATCTTGAGCAAATCTTATCATGTGACCACTATATTTAAACTTCCCTCCTCTATTGTGGGACACTTGCAAAATTGGAGCCACCCTAGCAATAAGCATTTCTTCAACCTATAGTAGCTTTTTTAGCAAGAATGGTTGTGGTCCTGGGTCCATACCATCTGGAGAGCTAAAACGGTGGGATCCTTTTTTAGAATAACATCTATCTCACATGGTTGTTCAATAGGATACACAAGTGCACATCCCAATGTAGCTTTCTTTGCATGTCTAACAAACAAACAAGGTTTGCCAATGCATCTATGCAGTGTGGAAACTGTTTATTGAACAAATCTTGTGACATTGATATTGATATTTTTCCATACAAACTAACATGCACACTTTGGTAGCCTGGGTGAAGAAAACAATCTAGGGAAAAAGGAGTGGGATTTACAATTTTCAATATGGGCTCTGAGGGAAGATTGATAGTAGGAAGAGCTATAGGTTTATTTTCTATAGTTAGCTTTTGTTGCAAGTATTTTGTATGGAAATTTGTACAAATTTTCTCTTTATGATGGCTATAGTACAAATGGTTTTGTTGTTGTTTTTATCCTTTTTTAACTTAGCAATTGATTGGATTGTTGAACTTGAATCTATTGGGACGACCTAGGAATATACATATAAACTCAACCATATTAGGATATATGAATATACATGTATAACCATAGACATATTTCAAGTAGTAATTACACATAAACATATAACAAAATATATGTGTATCCATGTGTATATAAATGCATATCTATGGATGATCACAATAGGAATAACATGGTTTGAATATTGGAATATATAAAAATATATATACAAGTATTCTACATTTTGTGTTAACCGTTTTCACTATTTCAATATTGTTATATGTCATGTTTAGAAGAATACAATATTGGATGTAGCTGTCATGCCCAAAATTTTCATATAAAAACCCAATAATTTTTTATTTTTTTTAACAACATAAGTTTACAACCTAACACATACCCATCATACCAATTTTACATAACACAACTTCAAAAGTCTACTCAATAGTTGGTAATACTATATTTGATGAGGAACAACTCAAGATTTATCAACTATAGGTTCCTACTACAGACTCCATTGGTTGGATTTTAAATATGCTTTCCTTAATCTTTCTTTGAATACTATAAATAGAAATACTAGGTTTTTTTTTATTCCTTTCTCTCCCAATGTTAAGGGGTTTCACCTCATGATTTAATTAGATGAGGAGTTAAATCTTCCACACTCTTTTTTTTTTATATACTTAATATAGCTTGCTAGATTAATGCATTTGGGTCATCCAATATGAGAAAACACTGTCTAAAAAGCATTCTTGAGTGAAATTTGATAGTTGTGTTTTGTCCTTAACTGTATTTTGAGTGTTAAAACAAAAGAAAATGCATGTTCCTAATTTAATGTTTGGACTGCTCTCATCATGGAAATAGGATCCTTAGCTTGGCTAATCCATTCTTGAGCATTACTATAATGCTACTAAATTCCAACCTTAAAAGACTTCTAGGAGGAAGTCTATGCAAGGGGGGGAGGATGTAGGGCCCCTCCCTCTATATCAGTGTCATAGCCTTTTATTCTAAACCTATGTTGCTCTACTATGTGGATTAAGAGTGCACCAAATGGGATGATGCAACATTCAATGGTATTTGAGTGCCATTGTACTTGTATTCATTTGGTTCTAAGAGTAAATTAAATAAATCCTCATGTGAATACTTTTGTTAAGGTATGTGACTAAATCTACATTGTTAGTGTCGTTGATATCTAATTAACATAACCATCTTGGCTATAACAATATGATTAATAAACGAATAAACGACTTCTTGTATTTAATCTAATTTAAGCATTTATCACCCAAGAATTTGGCCACTTGATCAATTCTCTATGAGGAAAACTAAAGATATTTTAGTAGTTAGTAAAAGTATCCTAAATGAATTATGGTTAAGGAAATTTAGTTATATGTGAGATGTAGAGTGTGGGTAAGTAATAATTCTTAATAAACTAGGAAGCTACTCTTATTAACTCAAAATGATAGTTGTTATAAGAGGACTAAATATTTTTGATATATATATAAGGAAATCAAGCCATAATGATATTGTCAAAAAATCCAACAAAAATATCATACCTATTAGATGAACCTTTTTAAATAGTGATTATAAAGTTATTATTTAGTCGATACCTGAAAATTATTAATACTACTATTTATTTACCCACTTATCCTTAATAATATTATTATTAATAAATCTTAGAATAATCGGTAAAGATAATAATATTATTAATTAACCTACACCTTAACATAGACAACTTTCTTAAATATCACATAAACTTTAATAATAACATCAAGTAATAATTAGTAACTTAATGAGAATGATCATATATTTTATCCGATTTCAAAATGGATTGGAAATCTTGGGTAGTTGGTTCATTGTTACATAGTTATGAGCTTTGCATTGATGAGGTTGGTAGGGAAGTGATGAGGTACTTGGCCCTTGGAAAAACCAACAGTCAATAGAGTAAATACAACACTTTAATCCCTCAATGCCTAGTAGGAGGATGGACACAGATACTTTTATTGAAGGTGGATGAGGAGAGGAGAGACGCCGTGACAAGGTGTGAGGGGAGAATGTGGAAGCGAGACTCTAGTCGACCATCCCTTTCAAGCTCTCTCTGTAGTAGGAACGGATATCTTCTCAGATAGTGGAAAATTGGAAGAGGGAGCTGGAGATTGGTATAATCTATTGCATTCTGTGGAATGATGTAAAACACCCGAAGCCCTGGATGAATCAGGTTCTCAACACACTTGTTGGACTTTTATGGGATTTTTGTTGTTTGACTCTTATTTATCTTATTTGTAGGCTGAACAACTCAAAAAATTTCTTCTTCTCGATGTTGTTGCACGAATGGAATTCATTGTGTAGTATTTCTTTCTATCAAGTGTGCAATTTCCTGGTATGATATTCCTCACTACACACATGTTGGTTTGGGTAGAGATTTACTATCAGGCATGCATCATATTAGAAAATGATCTCAGAACTATATCCATGTCATTCAAGGTTGTAATCTATCTGTTCTAGGCGTACATATGTCTATGATCTATTCACTTTTATGGTTCATCTCTTCATTCATGGGATGGATCTCCTAAAATATTGTTGAAAAGTAAAATGCACATGGTTTATTTTGTTTTCCCAAGCTTGCGACCCCCTTTTGAGAATTTTCCAACTTCATTTGTTGTTTGAGGAAGTTTTTTTTTTTTTTGGTACTGGTAACAAGATGAGGCCATGTAATTCTATCCTATAGGCTTATTCTTAAGCAAAAATTATTTGAAATCACTAAACGAACTATTTGAGTGAAATACTCTGTTCCAGCTAGTTTATATGTGAAAATCTATATGAATGTGTGTTGTAGGTCATGTAATTTAATCATTTTGGTTGAGACTCAATACAATATTTTTGATCTAAATGTTTCACATAAATATGTAGCTGAGGTCCATTTTGGGTTGAGTCATGAGACAAAAATTGAACACCAGGGATAGCCTAGTCTCCCTACCATGAACATTACACCAGTTATTTCAGTTTTACAACCCTGACCTTTGAGGCATTCTGTCAAATAGTTCACGTGCCTTGTCTATGCTTCCCTTTCTGCATACATGCCTATCAAGGGTAGCTATAGCTATAAAATCTGTGAAATTCCTCTATTGTTCATTGAATGATGAATGTCCATATCTTTTTTCAAAGCTCCCATTTTTTTAAAAGGGAGAGAGGATGTTGGAAAGGGGTTTGAAATCTACATTTACACTTGCTGATTTCATATGCTTGAAAGTTTTTTTTAAAGCGTGTTCAACAAATCCATTTCGTGTATATCCTGCAATCATTGCATTTCATGAGACCACATTTCTTTCAGCAATTATGTCAAACATTTTTCATGCCTTTTATATGCTTTTGCATTTTGCATACATGTTTGTCAGGGCCCTTGCAGTTACAACATCTGAAAATAAATAAATAAATACATTATGTACCCTTATATCTCAATGGATCTCCATACCTTGTATATGAGCCATGAGGTAGCATGAGCAGAAATCATGTTAGTAAAGGTTGTAACATTTGTTGGTACACCTACTAATTTCATTCCAAATGCCTCCCAATAATGCAAAATGCATAACACTATTTTATTACCATTACCCATGAATTTCCCTAGTAGGGCTTATGTATTTTGCTTTACTAAAAATGTTGGTGAATGGTATTCACGCGGGCTTCCATTTATCGAGTCGTCCCTTCATGAATATTCATCCTTGCATTTAAAAGTCTTCATAGAAATGTTTGGTTATATTATTTTTCCCTCAATGAAGGAGAAGGGGAATATCCCCATATTCCTAAAGGGGCTTCTAATAAATTAAACCAAAACTAAACATAGAGGTAAGGATTAGTTTTATTAGAGATTCTTTAAAAGAGAGGAAGACTCATTATTCGTTTCTTCTTCATTTATTTTATTTTTATGAGGGAAGATAGTAATATGTAATAGGTAAATGAAAAAATATATAGCTAATTGTATTTAAGCAAAACCACGTGACCCACAAGCTTTAAGATCTCCTTATTCAAGGGAAAAGGAATATACCCCCCCACTTTCTAGACAAAGGTCATGTTAAATTTAAATAGAAGTATGTAAAAATAAAATAAAATAAAAGGGGTAAAGTTAAGTATTTAATTAGGCATTTATTCCATTCCTTTTAAATAAAATAAAAAGGATATTCAGGTATGTGCAGGATCATGATGGGCCAAAAAGTGGCAATATGATGGGTATGTGGCTGATGACTTTTTTTTACCCAAAATTGATGAAATGAAAAGGGTTTTTAAAGGAGATTCTCAGCTTTCCATTGGTATAAATTATGCTTTACTTTGAATTTAATAAGTAATTATTATTCATTTTCTATTCAAATTACGACTAAAGTCCTGATTGATAGGCTGATTGAAAAACATCTATAGCTTTCAAAAAATGTCACATTTTTTGAAGCCAAAACATGCGTCACATTCTATGCTTCGCATACTATAGTATTAAAAAAAGAAAAATTCAATTTCATGAATTTTGATCAAGTGAAGGTGGTCAGACATACGAGTTTTTATATTTTTAAAAAGGTTGTAATAAAAAAATCATAATTAATTATTTACTTGGAAAAAAATTACAAAAAAATATGCATCACATCAGGGCATGAGTCCTCTACGTATATTTAAAATATTATAAAAAATATTTTCATTTTATTGTGGTTAGGGTGGTCGAGACACCTACTTATTTTTCCCCTGAAATTTAAGTACCACTGCATTGAAATTTCAAATTTTCACCAAATAGATTTTTATTTTTTAAACAAACCTAGTAGTTTAGAAACTACATTCAATTTGCTACAAACTCTATTCTTACATATTTTTGAAATAATATAGATAACTTATTCAAATTTTTACGTCAAGTTGTCTAACTCTGATTTTTCTAATTTTTTTGCCACTTAAGGGCCTGTTTTTTCCATGATGATCCTGCAGATACCCATTCTCTTTAGGTTCCCTTTAAACTAAATATAAAAATATATAAAGAATATTTATAAAAGTAGGTAAACGAACTTAAATAGTTGGCATGTAAATAAGTAAATGAAACAATAATACTTTATCTCACTCCTTGGGTTTAGTAGAATGTTAACATCGATAATTATCTTATTGGTAATTTTGGTGGTGTCGATCATAAATGCGGTAATGATGAGGGTGGAAATATTAAGAGTAGTACTAGTACAATGTCAAGTGATGATATGGCTAATGAACGGACCATTATGAGTTTCAAATTGGATATTAGAATCTTTGTTCCCATGATAATTATTAATATAAATATATGTTTATCATTACTAATATCAAGGATAATATTAATGTTAATCGTCATCATAGGTTTATTTAATGACATTGTTATTTGGGTTAGAAGTAACGTCGTTATCAATGCTCGGCCTTAAGCTTGCACAAAGAGGTAAGTGTGAACTTGTAAGACGTGGTAAAACTTTCAGCGAGTGTTTGGGTATCCTTTCTCTTAAAATAAAATAAAATAAAAAATTGTTAGCTGTGTTTTGCCATGGCATAAATTTTGGGCATCACAAGGTGTTAGTGATTTTTGTTTGATGTGGATGTTAAGCCATCTTTTTAAACCTATTGATTTTATTCATTTGCTATCCAACCATGTGGGAGATGGTTGAAGTCTAGTTGTTGAACTACGGTTCCTCTGTGAATTATACACGTAGGCAAGGCCATCAGAGATGAGCCCCTAAGGAATTAGGTCTGACCCCTAGGTTTTGGTCTCTTCTTGTTACTTTGAGTTAATATTGATGTAAGGTATTTACTTAGCTTATGACTTGATTGTGTTGTCAGTTTATGAATGTGTTGGCTGAACTATATAAGTCTATCTTGATAATTTAAATTTCATGTCCCCATTTGAAAACCCTCTTAGGATTGCGTAAATAATTTAGTTGTCTAACTAAATATATCAATCTAAAAATGATCAAATGTTGCATGCTTCCTTGTAGTTCCTTCTTTGGTAGTAGCTTTGTGAGTTTTACAAGCATTCTTGAGTGAAATTTGATAGTTGTGTTTTGTCCTTAACTGTATTTTTAGTGTTAAATTTAGGGCTTTACAGCACGCAACCAGTCCAAAGTTGTGCAACTATGTTGTGCTTTGCATTTTTTTATGCCTATATACCCTAAGTTTTCCTTACCCATCAAATTATCTTTCGCCTATCTATTCAAAGTTTCCCACCAGGATTTTTGTTAGCCCAGGTGTGCAAAATATTCCTCATCACCGACAATGAATATGCCTGGAAGGTTGGTAGTGAGTTTCCCAGGGTTGTTCACCACGACGGTCCATGGAGGTGGAGTTTGTTGACCATATGGGATGGTGGTGATTGACGGTTGGGCTTCCTAGATAGGTGGAAGCAGAGTGGAAAATGCTTTCCTACATTGTTGTACGATGGAAATGAACAAAATAGGAGGAAGTATTCCTTTTATACAATCTCTCTATTTTTCTATAATATTTAGTAGCAAAGAATGTAGCTTGAATTTTGAATTGACAAGGCAACTATTATGTACACTGCTTGTCTTGTATCAATATTTTTCAATAGGAGCAAATGCATATATATATGCAGAGGGTCAGTATGAAAGCATAAGGATATTCAAAATAAAAATAGTTTGGTAGCTGTAAATGTATGTTCAGTTTTGCATTTTGTGTGGATGGGACATGTTATATGCTTTTTGTGAACAATGTATTTTTTGAATGTTATACTACATAAACATAGACATACAATTTCCCCTAAATATGTATATTTTTTAAATGCACATTAACATAGGAGAAATTGCATATATATATATATATATGCAGAGGGCTAGTATGAAAACATAAAGGTATTGAAGATAAAATTAGTGTAGTAGCTGTGAAGGTATGTTCAGTTTTGCATTTTGTGTGAATAAAACATGTTATATGTTCTTTGTGAATAACGTGTTTACAGATTATCATAGTTCACCTCTTCTATTTTCCAAATTTTAAAGTTCTATTTAATGTGGGTTTTCGATCATCTGTCATTTTACTATGATTCTAAAGTTTTTTTCTAATAGCTCTTTTACAATTTTCCAATTTTTCTATAATATTTAGTACCCAATAATGTAGCTCGAATCAGGTGCAACATTGAAGTTATCCATTTTCTTTGCATCTTTTTCAACTTTAGACATGGAAAACAATTTTTTTATTGTTTGTTGGGTTCTCTATTCTTAATAATACAATTTGTTTTAATTTTACCATGCAAATATGCACACAACAATGTTAATCTACAAGAATGCCTTTTGAACTTTTTGCTAGTTTGTTGTTTGTGTATATGACAATCAAACACATGCAGTATTCTAAATATACAGTTGCAGCTGCTAAAAATTGATGCAGATGCAAATGAAATCAAAGGTGGCACACATCTTGTTTGTGTGTATATATATACATATATATATACATATATATATACATATATATATATGTATATATATACATGCATATATATATATACATATATATATACATACATGCATACATATATATATATACATATACATATATACATACATACATATATACATACATATATATATATACATACATACACACACACACACACACGAACACAAGATCTAATTATTGCATACATAAACTAATACATTCATGTTTCATTGTAAATACCAACATAATAGGAAGGATACTATTGAATGGTTTCCTTAAATTATGATCATGTGCTTCGAATCTATTACTATAGTTTTGTGCACTACATATATATATACACATACACACACAGAAACATAGGATCTAACCATTGCATACATAAACTAATACATTCACTCTTTCATTGTAATCACCAGCATAATAGGAAGGATTCTATTGAATGGTTTCCTAAAATTATGATCATGTGCTTCGAAGCTCTTACCATGGTTTTGTGCACTCTTTTGGGTGTTTCTCAATGTATTAATTTTCAATAAACACATTGTACTGGCATAGTGCAATCAATTTTTCAACTTTGCTATGAACATGTTGCACATACTGTATTATAAAATGCTTTGTTATTAACATCTAAGTGATATACCATTGAATACTATAATTCAATTCTGTTTGGTTCTTTTTGAGTATTTTTGGGTCTAATCAACATAATGCCAAAGATGTAAAGATATGACACCTAATTGTTTGAAATAGTTCTATGCATTGTTTTTGGTATTTTTCAATGTTTTCAACTATGATAAATAGATTGTAGTGGTAGAGTATAAACAATTTTACAGCTTTGATATGAACATGTTTCACATATTGCACTATTAAATGCTTTCTTATTAACAACATCTGATTGCAATGTTGTAGAATGCTATGAAGTCAAAAAAAATTGTTTCTTTGCAGCCTACAAAGATAGGTTCAATTAAGGAAAATGTACTTGATCACACAAAATGGATAAAAGGATTAAGGAAAACAAAGGTTGCTAACGAATGTTTTATGTGCTAGAAAAGATCAATGCATATCTACTTCCACATCTATATGCTTTACCAGGGTCAATCATGTGTGTATACACCTAAAAGCCAAGAAAATTGGAAACATAAACATGAAAGTGTATGCGGTGTGTGTTTCTATATTTGAGAATCATGAAATTAAAGAAATTGAAAGGCAAAGTTTAGGTTGAATACAAAAGAGGAAGGGAAAAATAACAAAAAATTTGCAATAGGTATAAGAAAAAGGAAATCTAAACTTACGAAATCAGGATCTGAAGGCTGGTGGTTCACACCCTTAGATCTAGACTCTACAATGGAACATGTGGGGGATTCCAACAAATCAATCTTGGGGGACTCTAGAGACCCATCCACAAAGCGCAATTCTGTAGACATAGTTGTGGGAACTTTTATGGAGAGAAAATGTTGCAATTTAAGTTGACTAATTGAGAGCTTTATTTCACAATAAAAATAAAATATTAATATATTGCAACGTCCAATGGTAACTAGTAGAAAACTTAGAAATATCAATAATCTATCAACCATTTTACTAATTTGATTAAATGAAAATGGGTATAACAATTCCACTTTTAATATTGTCCAAATAGCAAGGGATGGAACAACAAGAATGAAAATGATAAATGCAAATTTATATATCCCTATATGTATTCTTTTATCTTTGAGGTTGTTTATATATGTATAAAGACAATTTTTACTCTAATTCTACATATACCTATATACAGATATTTGTGTATGTTGCTAGCTAGTCCCTTCATCCTTTCTTATCCAAATAATAGGATATATGACAATAAGAATAAAAATCATTAAATACATGTATGCATTGAATTTCCCTGTTATCTACACATTTAAAAAACACACATATAACCAAATATATATATCCATATGTACACATGTATATATCTATTCATATATACACTTTTATATCTAAATAGATGTGTATACTATATTTATTCCTAACTATGTAGTCATTGACATGTCAAGCAAGGACCTCCATAAAAATGGGAATAATGTCAAAGGTGCACAGTGGTAAGAAGGAACAATAAGCAGAGGGTGAAATTTTTGCAAGCGAGCAACGTGTTTTAAACACTGCAGCTTATTAAAATGTATATGCAACAAGGGGCTCTTGGCCACCTTCGAACACAAAATCATAATGGTAAATGGTTTCTCATGGTGCTGGAAAATGGTAATCAAGATGACGGGAGCAAGCAAATGCAATATTCAATTTTTGTAGCCTAAAACAATTACATCAAGGTGCTGTCATAATAGTGGTTTACAATTCCTGAGAGGAACAAATTTTAGCTGAAATCACATATTTTTAGAAAATATAATGATTTAAGCCTTAAAAATTTCCATTTTAAGGATTCCAATTGAAGAGGGTTTGATCAAATCACCTTAGATCAAACCCCCTTGGAAAGAACCTCGCTAGTTTTAAACCATACCTATAAATGCTCCTTTACACCTATCAAAATGCTGATAAAAAATCACTTTTGATTTAGATTTTGGGGGATCAAATGAATTCATTTAAAATTTATTTCAAATGATTATGGTATTCCTCAAAACAAGCTATCCAATGAATATAATTTTAATATGTTTTGGTTTTGTTATGTATTTGTTTTTAAGATTTATTAAACATAGGTTTTTCATCGAAAATGAATTTCTTTGTTCTTCACATGTGGAAAAATAGAAGATTATAAAAAAAAAAATTAAAAATATGAGTGCACTAGATATTGAAGTCCTTGATCCAACAAAAAAATTAAATTAAATTTTGACATATACAAAAAGTTACACGTATACGCGATGTGTCAATTGCAATTGTTTGACTTTGAAACTTGATTAAGGAAAAATATTCAATAAAAACTATCTAACCAAGTGGAAGCACTAGATATCAGAGTTACAAATCTAAATTTTAAAGAATTAGAATTTTATCCTTCATGGAAAAAAATTTATGCATTATACTGTGCATCACTTTTTAAAAATGTTGTTTTCTGAAAAAAATCTATTTTCGTGGGAGATGGAAAAAGAAGTGCAATTTGATTCCAAAAATTTTGAAAAAAATATTTTTAGAATCTACAGACAAAATTTGATGAGACTCTAGTTTGCACTATCTTCAAATTCCTCACAGTTTAGCCGCTATAGGTGCCTGAATGTGAAGATTTAGTTAAAAATAATAATTTCAGTGTCCAGTTTGGCCAAAAATTGAAAACCACTACTATGGGATCACCCATTGTTGTTTGCTTGAACTATAGTTTTGTGCACTATTTTTGGTATTTTTCAATGTACTTTGTTTTGATATGCACATTGCACTGGAAAAGTGCAAACAATTTTACAACTTTCTTATGAGCATGTTACACATCCTGCACCGTTAAATGCTTTGTTATTAACAACATCTCAATGATATATCATTGAATGCTATGGTTGTATTGTAGCGATTTTCTTAGAAGCTAAATAATACTTGTATATGCTGTTTTTAACTCTTTTTAAATGAAATTCTAGATAAATAGAAATAAAGATAGCGTACACATTTGTTTAGATATACATGTGTATATATCAATTGTTGTTGCATTGTCAAACAAGCCATAGTGGTCTTGGTCTGTATATATGGATACAAGACATATAACATGTTCCATCCAAAAGAATAACCACAACAATGAACAGTTTGTTATAAGGAGCTTCAAACAGATGATACAAAAATAATATCATGAATAAAATATGGAGAATAGAAGAGGAACACTACAATAATCAATAGTTTGTTATGGGGAATTGAAAAAAATAATATCATGAAGAACAGTTTGTTATGGGGAACTTCAAACAAATGAGAAAAAAAGAATATCATGAAACATATTGGTACAAGACATATAACATGTTCCATCTAGACAAAATAACCATGACAATTAATAGTTTGTAATAAGGAGCTTCAAATAGATGAGGAAAAAATAATATCATGAAACATATTGGTACAAGACAAGCAATCTATGTAACAGTTGTAAGAGATGTTAGAATAACACTTAAGAATCACATGTAAATGACAGACGAATGGAAACCCACATTAAATAGAACTCGTAAAGGAAATGGGTAGCAATAATCTATATAAAATGGGTATAAAGCCATAGACTTAATTGAAAATTCAAGCTACATTACCTGGCACTAAATATTATAGAAAAATAGAGAAATTGTAAAAGAGCTATTAGAATAACACTTAACAACCACTAAACTAATTATATCTTGAATATATGTATGCTTTCATACTAACCCTCTGCATATATATATCCAATTACTCCCATGTTAATCTGCAATTTCTCCTATGGTAATAGGTATAACACCAAAGATGCACAGAGATAACTACAAACAATAAATGAAGGGAAAATAATTACTAACCCTAACCATATTTTTTGATGAAATAAAGAATATTTAGCTACAATTTCTCCTATGGTAATGGGTATAATGCCAAAGATGCATAGAGATAACTACAAACAATAAATGAAGGGCCAAAAATTTATTAACCCTAACCATATTTTTTGACAAAAGAAAGAAGATTTAACTACAATTTCTTAATCCATATAGAGCCATAATCTCTTTGAAGTCTCCAAAATGGGTATAATGCAAAAGATACAAACATATAACAAGAAGACGTGAACAATAAATTAATCATTTATGCAAAATACCCATGTAAAATGACTTACAAATTCCAGAGAATAAAGGTTTTAAAACCCTCCAATCTGCTATAAAATGGAGCCGAAGGAAACAATTTTTAGAATAGTCTTCTATCAAACCAACCACGGAGCTGAAGGTGGTGATTTTTAGAATATTCTGCTATCAAACCAGGACCACAATGGCTCTTTCGATAGTGCAACTTAATCAATATATTTTCTCCCACATTTCAAAGTATACTTTCCCACACTGCAACATTGAAAATTGCATTTACTTCCTCCCACACCATCGTACAAAAATGCTAGGATGCATTAACCCTCACATGAGAAAACACTTAGCATTCTGATTCTGCATATTGAGGCAATCATTTCCACCACCGCCAACCCACGTAATTAGCAAACTCCACATCGTCATAAACAACCCTGGGGAAATCACTGTCAGCCAGGAAATTTCTGGCACCAAGAAATTCTATTCACGGTTGGTCTGACAAAAATCTTGGTGGAAATTTCAAACATATAGCCTATTGGCTAATTATTTTAGTTCTAATTTTGGATTAATCTGGTCTATTCAAATGAGTTTTAAGTATAAGTGTGGATAGATAAAATTAATTGTGACAATATGAAGTAACATACTATTAACATGTTAATATACATAACAAGTGAAAACATTATCAAAGTCATGCCATCTTTATTTGATTATAGGAAAATCCTTCAAAGATTAAATTATTTCATTTTTCAAAGGCATGAACTTCTAACTATACAAAAAAAAATAGTGATGCATATTCTTACATTAATATTTTACTTGGAATGAGGTGGGTTAAAAATACAACTATATCTAGACCTTTTTAGATGTTATGAACTAGGAACATGATTACCTAATTTGACTTTTGGATTATGGTTACATAATAATTTATGTAATGATGACTCGTTTAGTGGCACTAGAACCACATTGTAATAAACATATTTCAATGTTGCAAGTTGATACTCTTGGTAACCCACTTTGTGTTTGAGGATAAAGGCTTAATATGACTACATGATGTTTACCAACCTCTTAATATGAGAACCTTGATAGACAAATTATCATGAGAATTAAGGAAGGATATTGCAATTGTAGTAAACCTCACTATGACTACATACTAAATAGAGGGCAACTATCATTTATTTTTACTTTGTTTTTGAGATTGAGTTAAGAGATAAACCCTATAGGATCATGCTAAGGATAATCACTTGAGACCTTACTATAGCCCATGAAGGTCATATTTAGTATAAATGAAAAATATGAATAAATTATCTAGTCTATGAACTAGACTATTATAAGAATATGAGGTTGCACAATGGGACAAGGAAATTAGAAGATCAAGAATACTATTAGCAATATTGTTATTAGATGCATATCTTTGGATGATGGTCCAAAAGATAATGTGTTTCTAGATGTCAAGAATCAACAAGCATATTGAATCTACTCAAAGAAAATTCATAAATATCGTGTTAGGTCTTTCAATGTTTTAATAATATGTGTATGGCCTTATAGAGGGATGACATTTTCTAATTGATATTGATGTCATAAACTAATATGATCGTGATGCTTGACCATATAAGTAGAATATCTAATTGTGAATAGATTTTAAGTATTGCTACCCTTATAACTAGGAAATTTATCCTAATGGTGATATTTAGTCTGTTATTCTTGTAGACACCTAAAATTGACCATTCGTATTTGGTCAATTTATTCCAAATTCATATATTATCAATTTGTTAAATTAATTAAATAATGCCCTATTTATTTAATTAATATGTTTCATTTATCCTACTAGCCTAAATCCATTTATCCCATTATTCTAGTGTCATAAACCCAAGGTAGATAATTAATTTAATTATTTATTGCAACTTGTCTTCCCATCCCATCCTCTAGAAATAAATTAAATATATAGATTTTACTTATTTATTTTCTCTGTCCAAATATCCCATCCTCCATAAATTTTTATTAATTATTATTCTTCCACCTAATTCACCTCTTAATTGTGTGGGCACACTAATTTCCTTATTAAATGGATTAGTCCACTTGAAACCTCCCCTTGACCCACCATGCCCTCTCCACATTAAACTTTCCTTTTTTGGAAAAACTCTCACATGGTTATTTCTTCTAGAAGGCTCCAGAAGGAATTTGTAATTGTTTTTCCCATACTTATTTTAATTCTTTTTCCCATACTTATTTTCCATAAATGGGGAATTTAAAATTCCTCACTTGTCCTCTTGGAGTGTGAGGACAAATTATGTGTTTATGGCATATCTCTCACAATACCCTCAAGGTACTCCCCATCCTCTCAATCCCTCACATTGTGCCATTTGGAACAATCTCATGGCTTGAAAGATCATTCTCAATCCCATCCATTCGTATCATGATCAAATCTCCACCCTCCATATGTTTTCCTCCATAAAGATATATATCACAAAACATAGCCATTTTAAAAAACCATTCAACTTTGTATTGGAGCATCATTAATTTACCAAAAAATTTAGTGAGCATACATCAAATCAACTATTATGGAAAAATTTAGACAATTAGAAGATCGACATAGTTTTTCTTCATCAAATTCTATGTTGGTTTTGTATTCTCTCTCCTAATCTTAAAGTGTTTGTTTGTTTTGTGTTTTATTTTGGTTTTAATAGTTCAATCATTCACTTTGAAGCATATTTCATGCATACATTTTTGGCATACCTAGTGGGACCCACACCATAAGTTATATTGATCAATTTTATTTTCTTTTAGTTTTCACATTGTGCATGTTTCCAATGAAAATATGCCTTTGTTTGAGCAAATCCATTTTGTGATAAAGTGAAAGTGCCAAAATCTAAGCAAATACACTTTTGTATCTTGAACCAAAATAATTCAATGAATATGTCATGGATTAGGTGAATCAATTCTACAATCTATTTAAGGGTATGTGTAGGATCACCATGGAAAAAACAAGCCCTTAAGTGGCAAAAAATTTAGAAAAATCAAAGTTAGGAAACTTGATGTAAAAGTTTGAATAATAAATCTATATTATTTCAAAAATATGTAAGAATAGAATCTATCAAAAATTGAATGTAGTTTCTAAACTACTAGATTTTATTTTTTTTAAAACCTATTTGGTGAAAATTTGAAATTTCAATGTACTAGTACTTGAATTTCATGGAAAAAATAAGAAGTAGGTGTTTGTCTGACCACCCTAACCACAATAAAATGATAATAGTTTTTTATAAGATTTTAGATATAAGTAGAGGACTCACGTCTTGATGTGATGCATATTTTTTTGTAATTTTTTTCCAAGTAAATAATTAATTATGAATTTTTATTACAACTTTTAAAAAATATAAAAAACTCGTATGTCTGACTACCCTATCCTGGTCAAAACTTCATGAAATTTACTTTTTTTATTAATATTATAGTATGCAAAGCATAGAATGTGACACATGTTTTGGATTCAAAAAATTTGATACCGTTTGAAAGCTATAGATGTTTTTCAATCAGCCTATCAATCAGGGCTTTAGTCATAATTCAAATAGAAAATGAATAATAATTATTGATTAAATTCAAAGTAAAGAATAATTTATATTGGTGGAAAGCTGAGAATCTCCTTTAAAAACACTTTTCATTTCATCAATTTTGGGTAAAGAAAAGTCGTTAGCCACATACCCTACACATACCCATCATATCGCCACTTTTTGGCCCATCATGATCCTGCACATACCCTTAAAGTGAAGGATTTTGAGAAAAATAGTTTGACACCCATCAACCTAGAGACTTTCGTGAATATGCTTCCATAAGTGAAAATCCACTATGAACTTAGGAAAGTATGTTGAATTGGTGGTTAGGTGAATAATTGAGCTCTTGGGTCGAGGGGCCTAGCTCGATTTTCTAAAGCATCCTATTGTAGGTAAGAGGTCACAAGGTCTAGTCTCCCTTGTCCTCATTGTACCAAAGTGCGTGTTGCACCAACATCACAGGTCACATGAGAAAGGTTTACCAAGTGCATTGTAGTTTATATGGGGATACTTGATTCCTATAGTCTAAAACATAGTACACGAGCTCTGAGGAAAATGCACTCTATGTCTAGGTGAATCTACAAAGTATAATTTTTTTTCATATCTTGTCAAATTTTTCAAAATTATTGACCAACTAACTTGGCCTTGCTTGTGATAACACTAACATTTATTGCACAACATATGTTAATTGAATATTAGTGATGTTAGAATTTTAATGCTATATTTTCTAGGCTCTTGATGAAAGTCACTTTATCTTTTATCACTAATCTTGGAACTAAGTGATGGAACCCTCAAAAATTTTCATTCCATCTTAAACCCTTATTGCATTTGGATGTAGGGTGTTATCTTGAGAGTTTAAGGGTGGCTATCTACAAAGGCTTACAGGGTTCTATTTGGACATTGACTCCCTATTACCCGTTACCAATTATTTTAATGCATCTTTGGTCATTCATTGTCACTTGGTAACCGGTCCTTCAAGCCTAAGTTTGGACTTTTCCATTTTATAAAATTGAGTAAGGATCTTTTGGCCTTTACATCCTTTGCATTTCATAACTTAGAAATTTTTTGAGTCAATTATTATCCTAGAGAGTCCCCTTCATTAAGAATGACTAATGAAGACATGCTTAAAAGTTTCACTTAAATCTCGATGGCTCTCCTAGTTGTATCTCTCATCTTTCATTCATTCATAGGTTCACACCTTCAATTAGTGACGAGCGATGCAATGATGTTCTCCTTTAGCATTTCTCATCGCTAATAGCTTTTCAGATTTCAAATTTGTAATAGCGATGAGCGATGCTTCAAGATTTATGTTCTTATCACTCATTGTGGATGGCCATAAAAGGATAAACTTGGAACAATGATCAGCGATGTGATGTAATTTCCTGTATATCGCTTGATCGCAAATATGTTTTGAATGTAAATTCTCACATCACTGATACATCATGGACCTTATAAATGTTTTAAATCTTCTCATTTCTAATTTCTTGTAAAATATATGAGGAGAATTAGTGATGAACAAAGGCCTTATGTTATACCCCTCATCCCTCATCGCAGACTTATTTCAGAACTTGAGTTCTGAATTAGCGATAAGCAATGGGTGTCCTATAAAATGTTTTTATTTCGCTAAATGTCACATGATCCTATGAGCGATGTCTTTTATTCTATTTGTTTTATGCAGGTTGTATCTGTCCAAATCTGGTGCTATCACAACATCTCCCATAGTAGATAGAAGCCTCGATGCAAGGTTTGAATTAGTGATGCGCAACAGAGGGATGAATGTGACCAAAGTTCAAGCCACAAAACCAGGGGCTAAAGATCATTGCAAGGATGTCTACATCATTTATAGAGTGGGGAAAAGATAAATTAAATCAACGACAAGTGATGGTTACTACATGGAATAGGCAATGTGGTAAAATCTTGAAGATTTAGCATAAAGTAAAAAGGAAAGTAGTGAGAGGACTGAGGAACCATTGATAAAGTTTTAAAGCAAGGATAATCCAATGGACTGGGGATCACCACATAAATAATTTCATCAAAATTTGGGGAGGATGAGCGATGAAGCGATGAAGTGTATAGAGAAATTTTCCCTATAAGAAAAAGCTGGTCTTATGTACCTCACCAATATTAATGAAAGAATGGATTAGGTTGGCAATACATTTTGATTGACAAATCACAACACTTGAGCTAGCATCGCTACTTTCTACTATCATGTTGCTAAGGACATAAAAACAAGGCTCAAATCACCATGGATGAAGTTTTAAATGTTTTAACATCAACGGCTTAAATTCAATACCGAGTTGTTAAGTTATCAACTCATTCGCATGAGGAGTTTTCAAGTCATTAATTTTGCATGTTTTAAATTTCCTATTTAATATAGATTACTTGTTGATCTTCTTTTTCATAATTCATTTTGAAATGAATGAGGTTCGAAGGCTGATAAAGAAGTATGTGGGAATTGAATTCTCTTGAGAAGTGTGTAGATATTCTAGGAAAGTAGCTCTGCCATGATGATTAGGGAGTCTGAGAAGTTGAGTTTATTTGAGTCTGAGGAAGATCTTGAGAATAAAAGTGGAATACACGGAGCTTCTAATACACTAAAAGGAAGAATAGGATTTAGAAAATTCAAGGAGTAGAGTACCAAGGAAAATTATGATCCACGAGAGCAAATAGTTTTAGAAGAATTAGTCAAACACAAAGAGAAGAGGATGGTGAAATATAAAAAGAAGGAAAGGAGAGAGAGTGAGCATTGTAAGGCCTATCAGAAGGAGTGAAATTCTCCATTGGAGGTTTCCAATAACCTATCAGATAGTGAGGGTGACACTAATCAAGAGGGTGATTATTATCCCCTCTCCCTGGTACTATCGATGAATTCTGACACAGAGGTGGTGACAGTTTCTCTAGTCCCACCACGAGCAAAACAGGGGCAAGTATCCTTTGAGGTCGATGACTCAGAGTAATGATTGCGCCCTATTTTTGTTTTAGATCAAACCATGCCCTTTCTATTAGGATTTTCCTATTTGGCACTCATGTGAGTTCTTGTTTCATGTGTTGAGGTGGAATGTTTTCAGGTTCGTACATAGGAGAAGTTCCAAACTAGTTAACCTTGGTGGTACATATGTTGTTAATGAACACTATATAAGTTTGTGTTGGAGATGTTATTGGAGAATATTCTTTGGTCAACCAAGATGAGGATTCAACACGGTTACAAAAAAATCTTCCTTTCAAGGAACTGGTGTGTCTTTATTCAGGGAATATGGAATGTGGTCTTTTACTCTTCCATTTTCCTCAAATGATTGCATGTAACAAACTAAAAATATATTGAATTCTAGTGCAAATGAAATGAAATGTGAATGTAATTAAGCTTGATGCTTGTTTCCCCCTTATTCTATAAAAGGGATTTTAGGGATTATTACGGTGGTCGAATTCTGAAGTCAAAATAGGGTTCTAGGTAAAAAAACTAAGTCTAGGAAAAGACACTTAGAATAGAATACTGGAAATAGACCAGTAATTTGTCTTGGATGCAAGATCATGTATGTAGTGATCTTAAATAAGTTTTATAAAAATTATTTATATCAGAGAAAATATTAATCTAGAAGCAGATACTCTCCTATGTATGTTTCTTATAAGTTATGAATGATAAATACTAACGGTGTTATCATTTGTCTTCAAATATTTCATTTGAATGTATTACTCTATTTCCAGCTTTAATTCAAGGAATTAATTAAAATGCTTGAATAGGGTTATAAACTTTGTAAGGAATGGCTTAGGATTTCTAAGAAGTAAATGTTTCTTGCTCAATGAATTTCATAAATGCAAAGCAATACGAAGATAGTCCATTTCTTCCTTAAGTGAGTAATTTGTAAATTACTAATCCTCATATACTTGACTCCGCTACTCCAATTGATGAGACACTAGTCATTTTGTCAAAAAATATTGCATAGAATGAAAAAATAGTGTTCTTGGCCCTAGACTTAAGATAAGACAATATTCAATTAAAAAATATTTCCAAGGATAGTATAAGTGGGATTATCTACAATTCCTAGCAAATAACTAGTCACTCACTTCAAAATCTACCAAATCTTCAGTGAAATGAAGCTCGTTTGCAGTAAGTAGGAATCAATCTATGTATAAATGTGTTACTAATTAAATACAGTATGTGAAAACACAATTGGGATCACCCTCCTAGGTATCACAAAGCCTGAAGTGAAAGAGTATAGACCTTAAAGTCCTATGCTCATTGTGTTGGCCACTAACCTAGCAATTCTTCATAATAGGAGTTGGCTACTTCTTAGAGGATTGATCGGTTCTGCTAGAAAAATCACCAATAGAAATGGCGACTCTACTGGGGAGACTTTCAATCTCCAGTTGCAGACTATCAGAGTCAAGAAATTGGTGAAATCTGAATATCTGGTTCAGATACTAAGGAATTTTGAGACTTGGAAATGTTTATGTTGAAGAAGTTTCAAAAGATATATGTGTGACTCTGTTGTGGTAGAAAATTGATAAGGATATTCATCTTTGAAGGAACTTCATACTGCTTGAAGTTTAGTCCTCTGTAACAAGAGGTGGCAACTCTGTTAATGAACCTGATGAAGATGTGAAAAACGTTTCAGATATTGCACATATTTCTAGTCAGGAAAAAGAACGTCTTTGCTGCAACATATCTAGGTATGGGTATGTGCAGGATCATGATGGGCCAAAAAGTGGTGATATGATGGATATTTGTAGGGTATGTGGCTGACGACTTTTTTTTAACCCAAAATTGATGAAACGAAAAGGGTTTTTAAAGGAGATTCTCAACTTTCCACCAATATAAATTATACTTTACTTTGAATTTAATAAATAATTATTATTCATTTTCTATTTGAATTACAACTAAAGTATTTGAATTACGACTAAAGTTCTTATTGATAGGCTGATTGAAAAACATCTATAGCTTTCAAATGGTATCATATTTTTTGAACCCGAAACATGTGTCACATTCTATGCTTCACATACTATAGGATTAAACAGAGAAATTTGAATTTAATGAAGTTTTGACCAAGTTAAGGTGGTCAGACATACGAGTTTTTATATTTTTTAAAATTTGTAATAAAAAATTCATAATTACTTATTTACTTGGAAAAAAATTATAGAAAAATATGCATCACATCGGGACACAAGTCCTCTACTTATATCTAAAATCTTATAAAAAAATATTATCATTTTATTGTGGTTAGGGTGGTCCAGACACCTACTTCTTATTTTTTCCCTTAAATTTAAGTACTACTGCATTGAAATTTCAAATTTCACCAAATAGATTTTTATTTTTTAAATAAACCTAGTAGTTTAGAAACTACATTCAATTTTCTACAAATTCTATTCTTACATATTTTTGAAATAATATAGATAACTTATTCAAATTTTTACCAAGTTGCCTAACTCTAATTTTTTCTAATTTTTTTGCCACTTAAGGGCCTATTTTTTCCATGATGATCCTGCACACACCCGTATTCTTTAGTTTTTGGTTTTCAAGAAAGATAAATTTGTAAATGAAAACTATATTTATAATACTTGAAAAAATTGATTCCATATTGAGTGAAAATAAGCACTAAGAAAGGGAATAGTAGTGATAGGCTTGCATACTTCTGTACTACTAAATGGCATATTTATTCATTTAGGAGATCTTGAGAAAGTTGAAGATAAGAATTTGTAGTGTAAGAGCTTAAGATCATATTGTAAAAGAAGTCTCAGTTGCCTTGTGTAATTGCAAAGTTAATACAAAAAAAGGCCTGTAAAGGTTAAAGAAAATGTATCATTAACCTATGCATCCTAGTGTGCAGCCCATGTCATGTAATAAAGGAAGTTTCAACATTAAAAGATACATGGCCATAAATTTTAAGTGTTTACCCTAATGTTATTCCATCTAACATTAGGGAATACTTACCAAATTTCAGTGGTACAAAGTGTGAATAAGCAAGTAAGCATTTGCAACAATTCAACAATTTAATTGATTATTATGAGATAGCTCACAAGGATGTTATCATGAGGCTATTCAGTCTCTCAAAGGAGATGTAAGAGATTGGTTCTCTTATTTATAGGTATGCTCTATCTATTCTTGGAATGAGTTCAAAGAAGTGTTCATAGAATAGTTTAGTGAAAGGATCAGTGTTGGCTATTTTCTCAATAAATTTATGAACATTGAGAAAGAGGATGATGAGCTAGTCCCAACATTTAACTAAAGATTTGCTAAAACATTAAGGGGCATTCCTAATGTTTTGGAACTAAGTGATACAGTTTTTTTGGTTGTTTATTTGGGAGCTTTTGATAATGAGATGAGCTATCTGTTGAGAGATAAAGATCCTAAAACCTTACATCAAGCCTATGGGATAGCCATGAACATTGAAAACAACTTGAAATATGGAATGCAAAGGAGTCAGTTGAATACAAGTGTTTACTGCCATAGAACACCAAATGTTGATGAAGGGTGTAAACCAGAAGTCAAAAATTAATGTAAGAACATTTACACTCCTATTGTTTTAGCTTTCTCAACATTTTTTAATAACAACTTCATAAAGTCCCAAACACATCATCAAGAAACCACCATGTATTCAAGTTACAATGACAATAAATTGGCTTCTTTATATGAGTCGAGTAGTGAGTTGTCATATAAAGAGGAAGAGAACATAGCAAAGGATGAAAATATATTTGAAGCAAATGAAAGGTGTGGTTTAAATACTATTGAAAAATCCATTACTTATGCTCCTATGGATGAGATAAGACTGAGCATTCAGTCTAATAATTCTGAACATAATTACAAAATTGATGAGTCTTCTTGTTGTAGTAATAATGATGGCATAGGGTATGGAAAATTTTATGTTGATTGTGATTGTTCTCATGAAGTAGAGATAGGATCATTTGCTGCAAATGAGAAATGTGTTGATAATGATGTAAGTGCATTTGAAAAGGAATTTATTTGTTCTTCTAGTGATTACAGTGATTTTGGATGCAGTAATGACTTGAAGGAATTAGACCTCCATGTTGATAAAGTTGAGGCTCTTATGTCAAAAATGAATGTAAGGGAAAACCCCTTATTTGAGGAGCCTCCATCTTCATCAGCTGATAGAAATGATGATCCCTATTAGTGCAGAGAAAATCCACTCTTTGTTGAGGATTCTAATGATGCATTTGAAATAGACTTAGGGTGTGGCTCTGAGCAAACAGAGCAATACCTTGATGAGCTTCTCGAAGACATTACCTATGACTATTTTACATTTGATACAGATGTTTTAGACAAGGTTGAGTACCATGAGGCTAGTTGCTTAGAAGAGTATGAACACTTTTATTTCCTAGTTCAGCTGGGGGGCAGTTTGATGAAGCATGACAATGAGATGAATAACAAGGAATGCTCTTTTTTGTATGAACATGTTTCATATGATGAAAATAACACATATATGTTATGTGATGATGAAAATTTGAAGCTTATGCCTTACTCCACAACACCTAATGATATGGATTACACCGGAAATGTTATAATCAAAAGGGTTGTCTGAGATGTTAATAAAAATAATTGTGATCAGGAAAACTCTCATTTGTTCAGAAAAGGCCTAATGTTTGTTTTGGTAGGATTGAAATTGCTCTTACTACAAAGGTACAACAAGGCCAAATATGGATGGAAAGACATCAATTCTTTTAGGAGGTTGGTTTTCAATAGAGGGAGAAACCTACCCAGGGTTTTTGTGGCCTAGTGCCACCAATCAGGAGATAAATCCTAATTAAGTTGGAAGGTGCATACTACAATTTGCATCTTTGGGGAATCTTCACATTTTGATCAGGTGGAGATTAGGCCGCCATTTTTAGGTATTTTTGACCTATGTAAATCTTGTAAATATGTTGTTTCTTTGGTTTTGTTCTTGTGCGTGGTCTACTTCAACTAGAAATTTTGGAATCTTTCCATGCCTGCAAGAGGCATACATCCCTAGTCAGAGCCACTGATGGAACCCTCAAAATTTTTTGTTCCATCTTAAACCCTTATTGCATTTGGATGTAGGGTGTTATCTTGAGAGTTTAAGGGTGGCTATCTACAAAGGCTTATAGGGTTCTATTTGGCCATTGACTCCCTATTACCCATTTCTAGTTATTTTAATGCATGTTTGGTCATTCATTGTCACCTGGTAACCAGTCCTTCAAGCCTAAGTCTAGACCTTTCTATTTTATAAAATTAAGCAAGGATCTTTTGGCCTTTACATCCTTTGCATTTCATGACTTAGAAATTTTTTGAGTCAATTATTATCCTAGGGAGTCCCTTAATTAAGAATGACTAATGAACATGTGCTTAAAAGTTTCACTTAAATCCCGATGGCTCTCCTAGTTGTATCGCTCATCGTTGATTCATTCATAGGTTCACACCTTCAATTAGCGACGAGTGATGGAATGATGTTCTCCTTTAATGTCACTCATCGCTAATAGCTTTTGAGCTTTCAAATTTGTAATAGCGATGAGCGATGCTTCTGGCTTTATGTTCTTATCACTCATCGTAGATGGCCATAAAAAGATAAACTTGGAACAACGATGAGCGATGTGATGTGACTTCATGTATATCGCTTGATCACGGATATGTTTTGAATGTAAATTCTCACATAAAAAATACATGATGGACCTTATAAATATTGAAAATCATCTCATCACTAATTTCTTGCAAAATATATGAGGAGAATTAGTGATGAACAAAGGCCTTATGCCACTCATCTCTCATCACGGATTTATTTCATAAATTGAGTTTTGAATTAGAGATAAGTGATGGGTGTCCTATAAAAGGTTTTTATTTCACTAAATGTGACATGATCTTATGAGTGATGTCTTCTATTCCATTTGTTTTATGTCAGTTGTATGTGTCCAAATCTATTGCTATAACAACATCTCCCATCATAGATAGAAGCCTCAGTGCAAGGTTTAAATTAGTGATGTACGACAGAGGGATGAATGTGACCAAAGGTCAGGTCGCAAAACCAGGGGCTAAAGATCATCGCAAGGATGTCTACATCGCTGATAGAGTATGGCAAAGATAAAGTAAATTAGTGACAAGTGATGGTTACTACATGGAATGAGCAACATGGAAAAATCCTAAAGATCTAGCATAAAGCAAAAAGGAAAGCAGCAAGAGGACTAAGGAACCGTTGATAAAGTTTTAAAGCAGGATAATCTAGTGGACTGACAAAGTTCACATAAATAATTTCATCAAAATTTGGGGAGGATGAGTGATGAAGCGATGAAGTGTATAGAGAAATTTTCCTTGTAAGAAAAAATTGGTCTTATGTACCTCACTGATATTAATGAAAGAATGGATTAGGTTGGTGATACATGTTGATTCATAGATCACAACAATTGAGCTAGCATCGTTGTTTTCTATGATCAATTTTCTAAGGACATAAAAAAAAGGCTCAAATCACCATGGATGAAGTTTTAAATGTTTTAACATCAACGGATTAAATTCAATACTGAGCTATTAAGTTATCAACTCGCTCATGTGAGGATTTTTCAAGTCATTAATTTTGCATGCTTCAAATTGCTTGTTGATCTTCTTTTTCATATTTCATTTTTCAATGAATGAGGGTTGAAGGATAATAAAGAAGTTTGTGGGAATTGAATTTTCTTGAGAACTGTGTAGACATTCTAGGCAAGTAGGTCTACCATGATGATTAGGGAGTCTAAGAAGCTTAGTTTATTTGAGTCTGAGGAAGATCTTGAGAATGAAAGTGGAATACATGGAGGTCCTGATACGCAAAAAGAAAGAATAGGATTCAAAAAATTCAAGGAGTATAGTACCAAGGAAAATTAACATCCATGAGAGCAAATAGTTTTAGAAGAATTAGGAAAACACAAGAGAAGAGGATGGTGAAATATAAAAAGAAGGAAATGAGAGAGAGTGAGCACTGTAAGGCCTATCCGAAGGAGTGCAATTCTCCATGTGAGGTTTCTAATAACCCATCATACAGTGAGGGTGACACTAATGTAGAGGGTGATTATTATCCCCTCTCCTTGGTACTATCAGTGAATTCTGACAAGGAGGTGGTGACAATTTATCCAGTCCCACCATGAGAAAAACATGGGTGAGTATCCTCTGAGGTCGATGACTCAGAGTGATGATTGCACCATTTTTATTTTTTTGAAACCATACCCTTTCTGTTAGGATTGTCCTATTTAGCAATCATTTTACTTCTTGATTCATGTGTTGAGGTGGAATGTTTTCATGCTGGTATGTAGGAGAAGTGTCAGACTAGTTAACCTTGGTGACGCGTATGTTGTTTATGGACAATATACAAGTTTGTATTGGAGCTGCTATTGGAGAATATTCTTTGGTGAACAAGGATGAGTATTCAACATGGTTACAATAAACTCTTCCTTTCGAGGAGCTGGCATGTCTTCATTCAGGGAATATGAAATGTGGTCTTTTACTCTTCCATTTTCCTTAAATTATTGCATGTAATAAACTAAGAATATCTCGAATTCTAGTGCAAATGAAATGAAATGTGAATGTAATTAGGCTTGATGCTTGTTTCTCCCTTATTCTATAAAAGGGATTTCAAGGCTTATTATAGTGGTTGAATTCTTAATTCAAAATAGGGTTCTAGGTAAAAAACTAAGTTCAGGAAAAGGAACTTAGAATAGAATATTGGAAATAGACTAGTAATTTGTCTTGGATGTGAGATCATGTATGTAGTGATCTTAAATAAGTTTTATAGAAATTACTTATATCAGAGAAAATATTAATCTAGAAGCAGATACTCTCCTATGTATGTTTCTTATAAGTTATGAATGATAAATACTAACGGTGTTATCATTTGTCTTCAAATATTTCATTTGAATGTATTACTCTATTTTCAGCTTTAATTCAAGGAATTAATTAAAATGCTTGAATAGGGTTATAAACTTTGTAAGGAATGGCTTAGGATTTCTAAGAAGTAAATGTTTCTTGCACAGTGATTTTTTTTGTATATGAAAATAAATACGAAGATAGTCTATTTCTTCCTTAAGTGAGTAATTTGTAAATTACTAATCCTCATGTACTTGACTCCACTGCTCCAATTGATGAGACACTGGTCATTTTGTCATAAAATATTGCATAGAATGAACAAATAGTATTCTTGGCCATAGACTTAAGATAAGACAATATTCAATTAAAAAATATTTCCAAGGATATTATAAGTGGGATTATCCCCAATTCCTAGCAAATAACTAGTTTCTTAGTTGAAAATCCACCAAATATTTAGTGAAATAAACTTTGTTTGCAGTAAGTAGGAATTAGTCTATGTATAAATGTGTTACTAATTGAATAGAGTATCCAAAAATTCAATTGAGATCATCCCCCTATGATTCAAAAAGCCTGAAGTGAAGGAGTATAGACCTTAAAGTCCTATGCTCATTGTGCTGGCCATTAACCTAGAAATTCTTCAACATAGGAGTTGGCTACTTCTTAGAGGATTGATCAATTTTGTTGGAAAAATCACCAACACTGAGGTAGCTTAAATGGTTAATTCATTGAATTTTTTTCTTGGGATGTTTTGATGTGTTTATGCTCTCCCCTTGCACCATTTGATGAGCTTGGATCAAAAATTACAAACTAATCCAAGTCTTGTGATGTTAGCCTAAGAGCACTAGTTACATTTATGACCTTTCCTTGTGCTTTGTGCAAGATTGGAAATAAAAAGTGGGTAGTAAATATTTCCCTTTAGGAGTCCTTCTTGGGGATTTCATTACCCTAAGGGATAACCTCAATTAAATTAGAAAATATGGTATGAAAAAGGGGGGAATGAAATTTGTACTACAATCTAGTCATGTCATGTTTAGTGAAGCTTTGAAGTCTTGGTGATACCATGAATAGAAGTGTAGGGTTGGTCTTATATTTCTATTAAAATTTCCCAATCCACACTTGTGGAATTATATTGTTGATGCATGTTCTTCACATAACCTTATGGTATATTTATGATAGACTTGAAACCCTTGTATAAACCTAGATTAAGAACTTTTGATTATCAGTTAGTGTGGTGTAGAGGATGTGTATCATACCTTGAAGTTATGCATGATGTACTTTCTATAGTGAGACAAAACTTATCAAGGTATCACAACTTAACCACCATTAGTAAGAGATTATTAATCCTTTGGATTTAAGATATCTATCTACTCAGATGTAATTATATAGTATTATCTCAAGCTCATGGTTACATTAATCGTCAATCTTGCATGATTAATATTAAGGCTTATATGTGTTTCTAGTGTGTCTTAATATGATCAACCGGTGTATAAATTTAGTTAGCCTAGTTCATGTCATCCATATTATCTTTTTATGTATTTCCTTCAATCCTCTTATCATCTTTCTTACCTAATGAATCAAGAAAATCCACCCTATAAACGAGAAAATATTCTCTCCTTTAGGTGAATGTGCCCTATCAATAGTAAATTTTTCCTTTTCCAAAATCCTATGTTTACTCCATTTGTCCATCATTAGCTGAATCCAACCTCTGTTCTAGAATTTATGACAGTCCTTGGGAAAATTCGCTCTATCTATAAGTGAATCTATCTTGGTCTAACTGTCAACCCTTGAGTAGTAAAAATTATGGTTAAAAGAAATTGATCTATCTTCTAATGGATATGTTATCACTCAAGAGAATCCACCCTATCCATAGGTAAATATTCTTCCCTGAATTCAAGTTACTATCACTATCAAAATTGTGCTTATCCTTACTTAGGTTAATACATTGTCAATTGAGAAAATTTTCTCTATTTTCAAGTAAATCCATTCTTAACCCCATCCAAGAAAATATGTGATATATTAACCGAATACACTTTGTGTGTAAGTGAATGTGTTCCCCATACAAAATCCAAACAAAATAATTAATTCCATGTGATAGCTAGTGTTCACCTATACCCAAACCTATAAATAAATGATTTTTACACCTCATATCTAACCTAAAATGATAATTTTGATCAAATCAACCACTATCAAATTAGTAAAAAAAATCACCCCCTTTCAACAATGAGTCAATTAAACACATATAACAAACACCTATACCACTTAATAACTTATATCCAACCTCAAACATAAAATTGAGATCCTAAATCCTTAAATAAATCATTCACTGTAACACTTTCTTGGAAACATATCCCATCCCATGTTTGTAATCCCTTGTTTAGACTATTTCACCTTGAGAGAATGTATTTTTTGTATAGATATCCCCTCTTTCTTGAGAACTTAGCCTATCTTAAGTAGAAAATCCATCCAATCATGCTTTGACGTAGGATCTCATCTAGAGTTAAGGGAATAATATCAATCATCCACCCAAAAATCACCTCACCTATTTAACTTAATCCCTAAACCTAAGAGGAACTCCATCAAGAAAAAAAATTCAACTCAGTGTATCCACATAATCCATCTTCATGCCCATGATACATCATCAATAAGAAAAATATGGATAAAAAATTATCTTTGTCTACCAAAATTCCTTGGTATAAGAACACTTATTACCCTACTCTAGGGGGTGAGAAATCTAATCCACCATTCTAGTCAAAAAAATCTACCAAACTTGAAATGGTGTCACAACCTAAATATTCACCTAGATTTCAAGAATTCATAGACAACCCCAAAATCATATACTTGGTCAAATGTGCAATCCACTATAGAAGAGACTCCATCATAGAGGATATATTCAATCAACATGCTAAAATACCTCGTGATTTTTATGTTTCCAAGATAAGCAATCTTACGCAATATACATGTTCCAACCATGCAATCCACCACTCCTCAAATAATAGTTCAAGTTCCTAGCTCTTTCAACATATTTTCATTCATATTCCATCTTCCATCCCATGTTCTATCACATCCTCCAATCCATCACAACCTACATCATCCCAACATGTCTTTTCCTCTTTGTATTTTTCCGATTCATTTTTTACACATACCACATCCCCTTAATCAGCTTATATCCCTAAAACATCTTCATCTTACATTCCACAATCATTCTCCTTCTATATTCCATAATTATTCCCATCTAATATCCGCCAAACCATTCATACACATGTCCTTCAAACACAACCTCCTCATGTGCCTCAATCCTCCTACATTCCTCAATTCTCTTACATCTACAAACCTCCACCTTTTATGCCTTGCACACCTCCTATATATCTCCAACTTCATATACCTATCATAATACCCAACCTCAATCATCTTTGTATCTTGTTTCATTCTCCTTCAAACTACCACAAAATCTATCTCACCATAACTTGTATTCCCAAGGCCAATATGCTACTCCTTCAAGTCCCCCCAACAATATGATAGGACATGTAGGTTTGACACCTCCAACATATGAATGGGAGGAAATAAAATTATCTTAAGAACCTACAAGCATGAGCTACCAAGGAGAAACTTAATTTAAAAAATTTGTGCCCTTTACTTTTTGATTGAAACATCTTAATGGTCACATTCCCTCAACATTTTAAAATCCCAAAGTTTCAAAAATACAAGAAAAAGTGTGACACATGTGATCACGAGAAAGGGCTTATTATGTAATGTTAGGAAGTGGCATATAGTGATAAATATCTTCTTCATATATCTCCTCATAGTTTGGGTGGACAAGCTTTGGAGGAGTTAATTCACCTCCATCATGGTTCTATCTTTGTCTTCAATAAATTATGAAAAAATGTTGTAGACCTTTCCTATAACATTGAGCATGAGGTTTACCAGAGTCTATAGTCATCATTTTTCCCTCCTCAATCATTTTTGACATAAGGTAAGGGTTTCCTTTCCTCACTACTTGTTCTAGTCCTTGAATAACATTATTGAGGAACATAGAAAAATTCCTAGGAAGAATTTGGTTCTGCATACTGGCCTTATTTGACTTATTCATGAGCATTATAAAAACATTTCGGCCCTATCCAATCCTTTATCGGCCTCTGCATTGGAAGGGTATGATACTGATATTAGCACGTTTGAGGAAAAATATGAGTGAGACACTAAATGTGAAGAGGAGGATTCTCCCTCCCCCAAAAAGAAAAATAAGATAACCCTTCTAAGAAAACCCTTGAAGAAAAAAGATTACTCTGTGAAAAACCCCTTTGGCACTCCTCAGAAGGAAAAAATTAAGAAGAAGGACCCCCCTATAAAAGAATTGGTTTCATATTCTAAGGAATTTCTAGAGGAAAATTTTGTTTCATCTAAAGCCACTGAGGATTCTTATACCTCTCACCCTGCAACAGACAGACAGAATAAACCCAAATTCCCCAGAAATATCGATCCTCATGATCACTACTTCAAGTTGGATCGAGCATTTCTGAATGATATTTTGGCAATTGTCAGAAATTGGACTATTGACTAATTCAGGATCATTAGGTGGGTTTTCCATGAGATTAAGGACCTCAGCTTAAAAAATAGGGTTGTTACTAGCAAACTAGATCAGATGGAAGCAAAATGGATTTCCCAAAATACTATTGAGGTTTTGTGGACTATGGAAGAGAAAAGGGCGATGGCCGAGTGCATTCAAAGAACTATTGAGCGCACAGACAAGATGAAGAAGGAAAATGAGAATAAAGTTAAGCATCTAGAAGGGGAAATTGGAAAAATCAGGTAAACTATAAAAACCATCATGGAGCATTGCCATAGAGTTGTTAAACAAAATGCTACTATTTTGAGCACTATGGTGGAGAAACTAGAAAATACCCATCAGGGGTTGCTGGTTGTGGACCTGGAAGAGGATAAGGGTAAAAGTAAGAAAGAGGATTCTAGCCCATAGAGCCAACTTGAAGAGAAAATTGGATTCTTCGCCTCAGGAGATCCAGGATCTAAAAAGGGTGACTCAGGAGATGTGCAACCTCGAGGCTGAGGTTGCGGAGACTTTAAAGTCCTTAGGTTAGCTTTGATTTTTCTTGGTGCTAGCTTCGTGTTGGTTTTTTGCTGGTTCTTTGTCAATGGCTACTATCCTTTTTTTCTTTTTTCTTAGCATCCTTCCTTTTTTTGGGTTCTTTTATGGCACATTTTTCTCTGGTTTGTAAACTTTGTGGTTTTGAGTCCCTTGAAAACCTATTTTTTACTCTATCAAAAACATTGACCATGAGGTCACCATATTAGACCTTTTCAATGAAAAACAATGCAATGGGGAATGTTTCAAAACATATTAAAAAATATGGAAAGGGCTTTCAAGTTTCCTCCATGCCTTATTCCAAAGAAATAATTTGTCAATATCTTAGTTCAAAAATTAAAATGGAGAGAAGTAATTTCACTTGAAAATTCATTTCGCTTCAACATCATCAAATACCTCTTTTTATGTTGTTACAACTTCCAATGATGTGGATAACATCGCTAATGAAGTTTCCATAACCTTCTTTGATGACTTGGATCTCCCCCCTATGTTCACCAAGAATGTCATCCTAACCAATCACCTTCCACTTAGACATCCTACCCTCATCAATTGGGATCAACAAGTTTCACCTCCATTGAATGTATTTGAGAGCCATGAAACACTTCTCGCATTGAAGGATCTAATTGAATAAGTTCCTGATGGTGTCCCCAAATTAGGATTTTTCTAATAGAAATAAATAAAGACACCTAATCTGAGGAAGAGGAGTCGCTTAGTCGCAAAAGTAATTCAAAATGAAATCAAAGGAACCCCTAGGGAAAACCTCTTTGAGGCACTTTTGGTTTCAAAAAGAGTCAAAATGAAGGACAAATCTTCTAGTGAAAAATTCCTTGAGGCACCAAAATATGAGGAAACCCATCTTCCTCTAATAGGAATACAAATAAAAAAGGTCTAAGATGTTGATTGAGGAGACTAAGGACATAAATTTGTGTACTCAATTAGAACAAAAAACTTCCTACATGGCTACTAGCTTATCTAATGAAGAATGGAAAATAATTTTTAGACAACTTGGGAAAAAAATACAAGAATTTTACTCGATCCTATACAAATATTCTTGCATTGGATCCATGGTTAGTGATACCTCATCTTTTGGTACATATGAATGCAAAACCTAAAAAATAAAAACTTGATAAGATACATCCTCAAAGAGAAATTTTAGTCAAGGAAAATTTGGAAAAGCTACATTAATTGTGATACATCTAGCCAATTAACTATCATGAGTGTGTATCCAATTTTGAACTCCAATATCCAAGCCAACTGAGGGGCATCTATATCTACCAAAACTTTAGACCTTAATAAGTATGTATTAAGGATGGTTTTCCATTATCAAACATTGACATCACTGTCAATCTTCCAACCAGTCATACATGTTGTCCATCATGGGTGGTTTCCTAGGATATTATAGAATTTGTATAGAAGAAGATCAATGCAAAATTTCCTTCACTACTTTGTGGGGTGTCTTTTTCTACTAGGTGATTCCTTTTCATCTTAAGAATGTAGGGGCTACATATCAATGGGTAATCATGACTATTTTTTATAATATTATTTGTATCATACTTGAGGACTATGTAGATGATATCCTTGGAAATTGTAGGACTAGAGAAGACTATCCACATTATAGGATCAAAAATTGTGACCCTTGGGGTAAACCCACAAAAGTGGTTTACAATTTGAGTGAGGAAGGAAAAGTTGCAAAAAATGACCCATGCAAAAAAATTGGGTTTTTGGGGTTCAAATGAACCCTTTGGTTTGAGCAAACCAAAAAGGGTTTGAATGAACTTAGGTTCGCGAAATGGAAGGTCCCACCATTCCTTCCAAAAAAAATTAAAAAACCCTTTTTGAAAGGGGGTTCGAATGAACCTTGGTTCGAGAGAACCCCTGGGGTTTACTTGAACCCCCCTAGTTTGCCTAAACCCCCCTTTTCCCACCTTCTCACCATCTGGCACCAAAAAAGTCCAAAATTTTGTGTTTCAAAGGATGAAAATGGATGAGACTTCATAGACCCAACTGGATGATGGTAGTCCTCGGAATGAGCTATCCAATGAATATAGTTTTAATAAGTTTTTGTTTTATTATATATATATTTTTTAGTTTTATTAAACATAGGTTTTTCACTAAAAATAAAGGTCTCTATTATGCACATGTGGAAAAATAGTAGATTATCAATAAAAAGAAAAGAAAAATATGAATGCACTAGATATTGAAGCCCTTGATCCAACAAAATAAATTTGAATTTTGATACATACAAAAATAGTTGTGTTATACAGTTTTCCTATGTCTGAATTGTAATTGGTTTAACTTTGAAACTTGATTAAGGAAAAAATGTTCAATAAAACACTATCTAACCAATTGGAAGCACTAGATATCCTAGTTACAAATCTAAATTCGTAAAAACTAGAATTTTATCCTTCATGGAAATAAAGTTAGGATTATACAGTGAGCGTCACTCCTTAAAAATGTTGTTTACTAAAAAAAACTAGTTTTCGAAGGAGATGGAAAAAGAAGTGCAATTTGATTCAAAAAATTTTGAAAAAAATATATTTAGAATCTAAAGACAAAATGTGACAAATCATAGTTAGTTTGCATCATCTTCAAATTCTTCATGGTTTAGCTGCTATTATAGTGTCTCTCGTGTTACTATACTCCTATAATACTTTTATGTGTGTGGTTGATACTGTTCAAATACTACTTATGTTTGATGCATACTTGAGACTATGTTGGTGATTGTTTCACCATGTTGTTTGGTTGATTGAAAGTTATGCCTTGGTTGTCTATGACACTGCTACTTTTGATATGTGGACATATGTGTTTGACGTTATGCTTATGCAGTTGTTTACTTATTGTTTAATGATGATGTCATTTAAAATATGGTTATTGTTTAAGGTTCGGGTCAGAGGGAAGGTGTTGCATCACTCATTCATGAGTGCCCTGCCACACTGCAATTCTTTCTCATGATGTGTTTGGAATTGAATATATATGTTGTTTCGACACTTAGTTTTATGCAGGACTGCAGGTACTAGGCACTGACTCCACCCACACCATCGAGTCTGAGTGCACCCAACATACCCAATGAATATGATGTGGTTTAGGGATTTGACAAGAAAGTATGCTTGTTTGTGTTTGTCATCCCATTGTTGTTTGACGATGTTGTTTGTTAGTATCCCGCTTTGTTTGGTATCGTTTTGTTTTATGTCGTTCATTTTAAGTGTTAATTTTAATGTGTTAATTGTTTGATTCTGGTGTGTTATCATTATTATTAATTAGTTAATTTAATTTAATGATGGTTATTATTATTGTTGAAATTAATTTAATAAAGCATTAAATTTAATTAGCAAGGTGATTTGTGAAATTACCAAGAATTTAATTAAATATTAAATTAGTTTGAATTTTTTAAATAATGTTTGTAGATTTAAAAGAATATTATTTTAATTGTTGATATTTAATTTTCTTAATTATAATAAATAGAATAATATTTAAATTTCAACATTGTTAAATTTTAAATTAGCAATTAAATAATATTGTTTATTTAATTGTTATTATGGAATAAATATTTTGTTGAATATTATATTTGAAATGGTAAACCTTTATATATATATATATGATTGATTTGATTAAAATAATATGATATTATCAGATAAAATATTAAATCAAAGGTGAAATTAATTACAGTGACTAAAATTATTAAATTCGAAAGCTTAGTGGAGGTAGGTTTATGTTTATTCGAAACGTAAAAGTTTTTCCTCCAGGTGGAAAATGAGGTGAAAAGAAAATTGTCGGGTGGAAAAATGAATTTTGTGTATTGGCCCCCTGTCCCTTAATTTCTCGGAAAACAATAGAGAATTTTCCCTATTTTTATTTTGGTGAATTTGAAGAAAGGATTCATTCAAAAAAATTCACAAAACATGATACAAAGAAATTGAACAAGAATTTTTATAGAAGTTCAGGGTTCTGGTTAAAAAGTTAAAACTGGTTTTACAGCTGAGAAATTAGAAAAAAACAATTGATGCGTGAAATGATTGAATGTGATTGTAAAAAAAATAAAATTTGTTTTTCTGAAATTTTGATGTAGGTTTATAATCTTATATAAATATTTATGAGTTAGATTACCTTTTTCTACAGAATTATAAAATAAATAAAATATATATATATATATATATATATATATATATATATATATATATATATATATGTGGGTATATTTATATTTTAAGTATCTGTTTATACTTGCATGGGTAATTGTTATCAAAAGTGGGTAAGTGAAGTTGATAAAACTATGAAATTGAGTAAAATGTTTTAAATAGGTCATTTTATTACAAATTGATTATGACTTTCTAGAAGGGTAAAGTTTTATTTAATTAATTGGTTTATGATTATTTCTGAAAAGAAATCTATTAGCATTAGAATGATTAAATTATAGAATTATGAGCAATAGCAATCCATTTGTAGGAATAATTTGACATGTATCAAGAATTGTGTAAACCCTTTAGTGAATTAAATAATGTTAAGTGGATGTATAATCAGTTTTATATTTTAAATTTAATTGAGCATGAAATTTTAGAGAAAATTAGCTTGTACTAAAAGTATTTGGATTGGGTAGTTTTATTGGATAAATAAATTGGGTAAAGAGAATTGACTTGAATTTTTACATATTCATAGTTAGGTGTTCTTAAATCATAGTTGTACTTAGTGGATATATATATGTATATATATATATATATATGATTTATTTTCAAGTGCATTTAAAAGTAGATTTATATTCAAACGCATTTAAAATCAGATTTTTTTTTATTTTAATTTTTAAAAAGGGGTAAAAACTTTATTGAAACTTAGAAAGGAACATTAGAATGAAAGCAAAGGACCGAAGTCCCAAAAAACAACAAAAGAAGAAGAATAGAGCACAACCAAATTCAGCCAACTCCTAAACCAACCCTATCCTCAACAAGAACTCCCTCCAAATCATGGCGAAGCTCTAGAGGAATAAGATCCCACTCCTCGATTCTCCACCTACCGACACCCTCAGAGGCCCATTTTTCCAATAAATCGGTAGCCCTATTCCACTCCCGTGGAATATGAACAAAAGTCACCATTTCCATCAACGAACTAACCTGCAAAATCTATTGCACAATCATAGCCAACTACCAACTGACCCCCACCAATTTTCGCTCAATGAACAAATCGATCAAGACCTAGGAATCAGATTCACAAATAATCCTTTTCCACCCCAAAGCATGAGCCCGCTCAAAGGCATAGAGGATTTCCAAGCCTTCCATAATGTTGATAGTCTTTGACCCCTCATGGATTGAGAAGATGAAAACCACCGAACCTAAAGAATCCCTACCAATCCCCCCAATACCAGCAGGTCCCAGATTTCCCCTGGAAGAGCCATCAGTATTAATCTTCAAAACTCCATCTGGATGGGGCTTCCAACTACCAATCCTATGAATTTTCTACTTCACCTTCTACCCTCTCCTAACACAAGCAGAAGTCACAGACAACCCCTGAATCCCCAATCTCTCCACCACCTCAACATCCCTTTTCTCTAATGAAAATCTCACAACACACTTAGCCTCCACCGTCTCCTGAATCATGCTCAAAATTCGCTGCCAGACTTGCTACACAAACTACTTCACACCATAAAAAATATGCCTATTTCCTTCCAACCACATCTGCCACAGCATAAAGATAGGCCCCACAAACCACACTTCCTGTAAGAATGAAGTCATAGATGGAGGCCTACCCACACTATTCCAAAAATCAATCAAGGAGGAAGCATGAACACAAGGGCTCTGCCAAACTCCCCATCAAAAATGCCAAATATACATAGCAAAGGATAGCAAAAAAACAAGTGAGAAGACTCCTCCTTGATAGCCCCACACAAAACATAGACAGGAGGTCCATGGAAACCCCTCTTATGGATATTGTCTCAAGTCAAACACTTATTCTAAGTCAACATCTAGACAAATAAATTACACTTTGGCCAGGAGAAATTGTTCTAGACCTTCTTCCACCACTGAACTTCCTCCCCATTCATCTTGTCCAGGACAATAACACCTTATATCCAAAGGCCACAATATAGACACCCAAAGGATTAGGAGACCAAGCAAGAACATCTTCCTCTTGGAGAGAACTACATCGACGACTGGAAAGAACACTTTGCAACACAACACATTCCTCTTGTAGACCAACATCCGACCAAACATTAGGAGACTTCCCTCTAGCCACCTCAAGCTTCCTGCAAAAAAGGAGGATTTAAAGTCACTCACCCATGACCAACCAACCTCAATAAACCTTTGGAAAAGATTCAATAAATTAGGGTACTGAAATATGAGAGGAGGAGAGCCATCCCAAGAATCAGACCAGAACTGGACCTCATTCCCCTGCTTACAAATCCAAAATAAACCATCCTTAAGGTATGTGCAAGATCATCATGGAAAAAACAGGCCCTTAAGTGGTAAAACATTCAGAAAAATCAGTGTTAGGCAACTTGACATAAAAATTTGAATAAGTTATCTATATTATTTAAAAAATATGTAAGAATAGAATATGTAGAAAATTTAATGTAGTTTCTAAACTACTAGGTTTATTTAAAAATAAATAAAATCTATTTGGTGAAAATTTAAAATTTCAATGTAGTAGTACTTAAATTTCAGGGAAAAAATAAGTAGGTGTCTGTCTGACCACCCTAACAATAATAAAATGATAATATTTTCTTATAAGATTTTATATATAAGTAGAGGACTCATGTCCGGATGTGATGCCTATTTTTTTGTATTTTTTTTCCAAGTAAATAATTAATTATGATTTTTTTAATTACAACTTTTAAAAAATATAAAAACTCGTATGTCTGACCACCTTAACTTGGTCAAAACTTCATGAAAGTTATAGATGCTTTTCAATGAGCCTATCAATCATGCCTTTAGTCATAATTATAATAGAAAATGAATAATAATTATTTATTAAATTCAAATTAAAGCATAATTTATATTGGTGGAAAGCTGAGAATCTGCTCTAAAAACTCTTTTCATTTCATCAATTTTGGGTAAAAAAAAGTTTCCAGCCACATACCCTAAAAATACCCATAATATTGCCACTTTTTGGCCCATCATGATCCTGCACATACCCCTTAATAAGAGCAGCCCCCTTTTTGAGAGTCCCCCAGATCACCGAACCCTTCCTGACAAGGGGATAATGAGGAATATCATTCTGAGGGATTCCCAAAAAGTACTTTTGTGACAGAACTCTGGCCCAAATCATATCTTGCTCAGTGCACCACCGCTAATACAGCTTTGTAGCCATCGCCACCCCAGTCAAAGCTGACTGCCGCAATCCAAGACCCCCATACTGCTTCGGGATACAAACAACTTCCCATCTAGCTAGACTCCATTTAGAAGACATCAAACAACCAGCCCATAAAAACTCTCTAGCCATAGAGTCAAACTCCTTAACAAAGCTCACAGGGGCAACTTAGAGCATGCATCTATAAATGGGCAAAGCCTGCACCACGGACTTGATTAACTGAACATGCCCAACAAAAGATAACCACCGATGAGTTCAGTGATTAACTTTAACCTAAAATTTATCCAAAATATTCTTCCAGGACTCCTTGGTAAATCATCCATCTGAGATGGGGATACCAAGATAGGTCAAAGGAAGATTCCCAATCTGAAATCTCAAGGTCCAAACAATCCGTTGTTGAATTGGGCCCAGAGTATTAAAAAAGAAGGTGGAAGATTTATCTTCATTAATTAATTTCCCTGAGGCAATCAAGTAAACATCCAATGCCCTACGAATATTAGCAACTTCTCCCAATGTAGCCTTTCCCATTAGAGTACTATCATCCACAAATTGCAGGTGTGACTATGGAGGCAAGTCACCACCCCACCGCCAACCCTGGATTAAACCACCCTCCACATTTCTTCTAATCAATCTCCCCAAACCTTCAGCAAAGAGAAGAAAAAAATACAGAGAGAGGGGATCCCCTTGACGAAGCCCCCTAGATGCACCAAATAACTTACAGTGCTCTCCATTAATAATCACAAAGAAAGAAACTGAAGTAATACAGCTCATAACCCAATGAATCCAATCTTCCCCGAAACCAAAAACACTAAGAATCTTTCGAAGGAAAGACCGTTTGACCCTGTCATAAGCCTTAGCCATATCCAACTTAATGAACATCCCCTTTTCTTTGGAGCTGGTCATAGAATGAATGGTCTCGGTTGCAATAAAAATCCCATCCAGAATTTTCCTTCCTGACACAAAACCACTCTACTCCTTAGAAATCAGCTCCTTAAGCCCCTTTTTTAACCTCTCAGCAATTAACATAGAGATAAATTTATAAATGGCATTGCAAAGAGAAATGGGATGGAATTGACTTAACCTATCAGCCCCATCACACTTGGGAATGAGGGCTAGAAAGGTAGAATTTAACACTCTGAGCATCTGCTTGTTCCACTGAGATACCTAAACAACTGCCAAAAGGTCCAACTTGATGATATCCCAGAATTCTTGGAAAAAATCAACCGGGAATCCATCAGGACCATGAGCTTTCCCTTTCTTCATCTAGAAAACAGTCCCCTCAAGCTCCTCTAGCGTGATATTACTCATAAGAAGCTCATTCATTTCTCTAGAAACCAGAGGGGGAATACAGGAAAGAACCTAGGCTTCTTCCGGAGACCCCCCGTGCGAATCCTCCCAAAAAAGAGAGGAAAAATAATGCATTGCCTCACCTGAGATTTCAGGAAAGGAGGAGAGCTGCTCACCCCTGTCATTCACTAGAGCTTAAATAAAATTTCCTTGCCTCTTCGACTTCACTCAATTGAAGAAAAAAGTTGTGTTTTTATCCCCCTCCTGAAGCCACTTTATCCAAGCCTTTTGCTTCAAATGCATTTCCTCCCACATCTTGCACTCCTCCAAAGCTTTCAAAGCCTAAGCCTCTTCCTGAAGAAAATCCTCGGTCATCCCACCCTCCCATATCAGTCTCGTGATACCATCCAATTCAGCCTAAGCAGTCGCCTTAGCATGAAAGATGTTCCGAAAGCAATGAAGATTCCACTGCTTGAGCTGATATTTCACATATTGAAGAAGTTTAGCAAAGGTGTACATTGTCGTACCAAAAGTAGGTCTACCACTTCTCCACCAGTCAGCCACATAATCATACAAAGATTGGTCCCGCAACAACATGAGCTGAAATCTAAGAGAAGGAGAATGAGGCACACGACGTGACTCAATAGCCAGCTTGATAGGCCAAATGTCGTATCCTCTTGAATCCAAAATTTCAAAACAAGAAGACCACTGACCACCAATCCAATAGCAGAAAACCAAGAAGTGATCCAATCTCTTAGCAATACAATTATCCCCAATCCTGGAATTGTTCCATGTAAACTTACCATTACTGGGCTTCATATCCACTAAATTCAAAGCATCAATGTTATCACACAAGAGCAATGCCAAGGGCTCCAGCCTCACAGTACCACCATGCTTTTCAGCCAACTCAGTGATAGCATTAAAATCTCCAACAAGAATCTAGGGATGGAAAGAAGCCAAATTGCAAACAAACCAAATATGGGACCACAGAGACTGCTTACCCCAGAGATCAATAGGAGCATAGATATTAGAAAGGAGCAAAATATCCCCCGCCTCAAAGCTAGAAGCAATCGTGGACATAGTAGATTTATAGGACAACCACCAATGAGGACAGAGCTTCCGCAGGTTCCATAACCAGGCTATGCCCCAAGAAGACCCATGAGCACCAATGCACTAACACTCCCCGTTCCTCCACAACTTAGGAGCCAAACTAAACATACTATCCACTGAAAGCTTGGTCTCCTGCAGAAAAAGAATATCAGGACCTGTTTCCTAACCAAATCATGAACCACTTTTTGTCGAGGGTCGTTGTTCAAGCCCCTTACATTCCACGATAGAAAAATCATTTCGAGGGATTCAAAAAATGAGAATCCAGAGTCTTTACTAACCCTGACTCCACCAAATTCTCTCCTATCAGCTTGATCTTTTCTAGATCCTTCTTTCTACCAAGTTTGGCATATTTCTCCGCCCCACCCTTCTTAAGATCTCTTTGTAAAAGGCCCAACTGAGGAGAAGGCTTTTTGCTCTTAGCCGCCATCAGCTTTACCTTTTGTTCAGGAGAGGAAGAATCCCCACCACCTTTCGGTGCCTCGGCTGAAAGAACTCACACCTCTGAGACCACTAACTATAGATTTGTATCCATGTGCAAATTATCTCCACCCAAAGGAACCAATGAAACACTAAACCCTCAACCTCCTGAACCAAACTCAACAACCTCGGGTTCACTTCTTACTAGTTGAGATCATCCAATACCTCAAACCTATTAAAAGTATCATCATCATATCTTTCCTTTAAGGTATTCTTCTAACCCTAGTTCATGTTACGAGCCTTAGCCTGAAAAAAACCATCTGCACCAACCACTTCACCAGAGGCAAGGCCCTTCCCCTTATCAACCGTAGGGGGGTTGCGAGAAGGTTGTGCAGGCTGAGACTCCACAAGCTTATATCTTAGACATCTATGTTGCAAATGACCATATTCATGACATAGATGACAATGGAAAGGAAGAGTCTCATAATCCAATTGTTGCACCCAAGAGAAGGATCCCGCACACATATCCACATCATCGGGCAAAGGCTTACTGAGATCAATTTCAACATAAATATGAGCAAAAGTCATTACATTTTTACCCAAGGTTTACAATGAAGACCCAATAGGTTTTCCAACCAGCAAAGCCACCAGGTGCAAAAGCATCCTCCCGATAGCACTCCACTAGAAACCAAGGCAAATGAACCCACACCAGGACACGATTTGGCAGCTCCTCCCGAGGGGATAAAGCTAGCATGCCATGGTCTGAGAAACTTATGGAAATAAGGAACACCCTTGAAGACCCTAGTGCGATCAGCCATGCAATTAAAGGTTACCATAAAGTAACTATTGGCTAGCAATATGATCTCCATTTCTCCCTCTAGCGCCCAAGTCCTCTGGGCCCAAGATTCCAAAAACTAAAGTGAAACCCTCATCCCCAAAAAATTGCAAAATAATGAGTGGTTCGTATAATATTCAACATCTTCAACAATCATCTCAAGCGGGATCACCAATTTAGGCCTGTCCTAGCAACGCTTGAGACAACCATTAATCTTCTTGAGCCTTGCACCATTAGACGACCCCGCACCACCAAACCCTGAATCTAGAGCAAATAAATTATTATCGAAAGTCTTCAGTTGACCCATGGTTTGGAGACTTCAAACGAAACGCTGCTCAAAAATCCATCTCAAGAGAAGCCCCAGAACGCTCACCACTATGAAGAGACACCGAACCCAAGATAGGCATGCAAGAGCACTGCCCAAAACAAGGAGGGGAAACCCCAGACCACCACACCTGACCACCCTACACACACACCCCCACCAGCTGTACCCTACCACACTCGCGCCAACCAAAGAAGACAGTAGCAAGAGAAATCCTCGCATGCCACAAGACCCCTAAGCTTCACACCCATATCCACTAGCCCAGTCCCACCGCGCAGCAACAACCTTAAGCATGGCAACAAAGAACACTGACAAGAAAAATCCCAAGCAAGGAAGAAACTCTGTTTCAAGAAAATTTAAGTCTTACAATTATCTATGCAAAAATGACTTTTTGAGCCTCCCCACAGCTCCCAGCACAAACTCCAACCCCCAAAAACTAGCAACACCCCCCACCAAACAATACTCCACCATCCACGAGTGCAGAAAATAGACAGTGCAATGAAAGCACGGCTAGGGTTTCTCCTCACCCGTGCGTAGGCACAGAACACCTTCCTTCATCATCGATCAAAGTTTCAATCAAATTTTTTTTCAAATGAATTTAAAATTAGATTAATTTTCAAGTGCATTTAAAATTATATTTAATTACAAGTCTATTTAAAATTAAATTTATTTACAAATTGCTTTAATATTAGATTTTTGATTTGCATATAAATCGTATATGTTCAATTTTAATTAAATTTATTTAGTTTAAAGTAAACAAATGTATATGCTATATTTTAATTAAATTTATTATTTTGAAATAACAAATGTATAGGTTATATTTTAATTATTTTGAAGTAAATAAATGTATAGGCTAGGAATCTTAAATTAAGAGAAATACATACTATAGGTTTTCATAGTTCTTTACTTAATTAAATAATTTCAATATAGTCGTGTAAATAAAATAAAAATTGTGATTCTTGATTATTTAATAATCTAAAAGTTACTAGGTGAGATTTGATTTAATTGAGCTTTATATTTAAAGAAGTGTAATTAAAAGAAGTTTGTTGGTGTTTAGGGAATATTTAGTTATTTACAAAATATGTATATATATAGTTTCTTTAATTGTTTCAAATGATTTTTAAAATATATTGTAAATGGATTGATTGGAATATGTGTTCTTTAATTATTTTATATAATTTCATAATGAGCTTGTAAATAAAATGTAAATTGATTTTTTTGAAAGTGCCTTGAAATAGATACTTGAATGTGTAATTAAAGAATGAATTATCGTGTGTAAGTATACATTTTGATAGCTTCAAAATCTTTTCAATTAAATTATTTTATTTTGGGAAGATAAATAGAATGCATTTTTTTATTAAAAGGGTTCCTAATTGTTTATCTTTAGAGAAATGTAATGATGATTCAATATTGAAACTCATTGCTCTTGGTGTCTTAGTGAAATTTAAGAGATGTTTTAAATGTTCTAAAATATTTACTGGGATATGTAAGAGATATGCTTAGATAACTTCTTTAGCTATTTTAAATTACTTCTTCAGGAATGAATAGATAACAGGTATTTGATTATTTATTATTCTTTAGGGTTTATTCATTAAATTTATTTATGTTGTTAAAGGTGGATCTTTGATGGTTTCTTTTGTATCTTCCTCTTGAGTTGTTTCATTTTGAGGAGTTCTAATTTATTGAATTCATGATGAAATATGTTTGGGAAATCATGTCACTTTGTTTTACCTTGGGTTGTGAGTTCTTGGGTAGACGGTTTTGAGTCTTCCAGAGGTGGGGAAAGAATAGGTGGCTTTATAACTGATTTTCATTTAGGTTCTTTGTGAACTATTTTATTTATGTTCATTTGATTGTAGTGGGTATAGCCTTGCACTTGAAAGTGGTTTTCTTTACTATGAAGTGTTAGCATGAGATGGTGCATGCCTCACTTGTTGTATTTACTTTCGGCCTTGATATTTTCTGCAAGATGGCTTACCCCATTTGTGTTTATGGGTTTTGTTGCTAGTAGGGAGGGTGGCTTCCCACGAGGGCCAAAACCCCAAGTGGTATCCTATATAACTCATGTGGAAGTTGAGTAATCAAGTGATAACCCAATTAAATAATTAGGGGGATGGGTAGTATACACACACTAATAAAATATAATGGATGCCTCTCTCATGGCCCAAGCATTCATTTAGGCTTGGGATGAGACGAGAATGGCTATAATGGAAAATCAACTACCTTGTCTTCACGAAAGGCGAGTTGATACCACATGTGTAAGAATGGGGGCTAGGGATTAATTGAGGTTGCTAGGGTAACCCAGGATGGGGGTCGGTAACCTTTGAAGATCTGCATTGGATAACCCATATTGAGCCATGTGATGACACTTCACCCTCTAGCAACCTTGCATTTTTGAGGTTTTCCCCTTGTTACCTTTGTTCCTCTGGAAGCGGATGTTGTCTTGTGTTTATTTTTTCTCTTGTTTGTTGTGTCTTGTTGTCATTGTTCACCTGACTATTTTGGTTGAGGGTCTTTCTTGTCAACTCCTAGCATGGGGGTGTTGATGGGTTTTTTATACACATTCTCAACACAGGCAGTGCGTAGGTGCACTACTTCTCTTGAAAGGTAGAAATTTGCAAGAAAATTACCAATCGCTACCCCAAGGTCTCTCCGGTGTCAGGTCATGACGTGCATGGGATTTCTCAATTGATGTTTGATGTGATTATGTTGGTAATCATAGGGAAGCTTACAAAATTTGGTTGGAGATGAGGTGAATCTTAAAATGGAGTTTCTAAGATGGGAAGTTAGAGTGATGTTTGTTGTAGGTTCGAACAACAATCATAAACTCCTATTTTGTCTTAAGATTTGGTTTTACAATGTGTAATGAACCTTACAATAGGCTACTTATTAAATAAAAGGAAAAGGGTAGGGAAGAGAAGAGGGTCCTGGATCTGAAACTAGCAATGAATAGTGATCATGGTGGGTTCTACTATGGAAAGCTTCCTTAAAACAAAATTTCACTTAACGAGATTGACTCACAGTATCATGAAACTTTTGCAAGCTTCTAAGGACTGCAAATATTCAACTATTCATTCACCATAAACATGCATGAATAAAAGATAGAAGTTTGGAGCAGCTTTAGTTTATGCCCAGACTAACTTTACGCAACTATTTACCATCAACAAACATAAAAAAGTATGGAGAAGAAAGGCATCAACACAACAAAAATCTTCACAACCACTGAACAACATTAACTAATCTATCAAAGTAATCTAAAACCATAAAGAAAAACAAAGTAAATCTATCTAGATCAACTAACTATGGGAGATGAACCATGTACCATGCAAAAGAAACTCAAGAGTCCACCAAAATCCAATAAACTTCTATTAAAATTTTTGTAGCATGCCTTTACAACAACTCAACTCTGTTTTGAAATTGAGAGGAGACCCCCTATTTGTAGTGTTCAAAAAGAAAAATGAATAGCCAAGATTCACTACAAACTAGTGTTTCACCTACCCCCAAATATATTACAATTTAAAATTACATCTTTGTATTTTCCCTATTTTATCCTTATATGGGAGCACTATAGCATTTTATCTTCTAGTTGATTTCCTTTGTTCCAACTATTATGTGAGGAGCTTGTATTCAATGATTGGGTTTCCTTCCTACTTCTTCAAAGTGGAATACTCCATAAGCTTTCTAATTAATTCCTAGAGCTTATCAATATACATTATGTTAGATTGGAGGACTTGGTAGTTCCACTGCTTGCATCAGTCTGTGAGTGTATCCCAATCTCCATCATACTTCGCAGTGTTGTCCCTGACCTGATTAGATTGGGTCAAAGCCTGAGCAGAAAAACTAATGAAATCCATGGTGAGCTCGCCTAACATTCCATCTTCCATCTTCTTCTTTAGATAAGGCTTTATCTTTTCCAGATCAATCCTGATTGCGGGCATGTCATAACTTGTCATTAACTTCAACTATTGAACACAATCCGCCCTAACATCCTTTCCCCAATCAATGTCAGGATCCACCTTACAAAGTACCTACTCCAATATTTCCTTTCAGTGGTCGAAGTCCATCTTCCACATATCCACCAACCAATGATCAACTACCACAAATGCAAGCTCCTTTCCCCATGTTTTATGAGGCAGCTTGAGGATGGCTTCAATTTTAGGATAAGTGGACCCATAAATCTCTAAGAAGTCAATGTAGAACTTCCTCGTGCCCTCTAGATGTCTTTGTACTTCCAAGAACTTATTTTTTGTCCTAACAATGCGACTAATGCCCATGTTTCCAACATACAAAACCTATCAGGACCAATCCTCTATAGTCTTAGTCCAGTTCTTTCTTTTCTCAAGTTTGTCAATTTTCTCTTTGGACAGTAGTTGTGGTGGAGCCAAGGACATCATGGGAAACTCTTCCATAGATGACCATTGTTGGATATAGGCTGTCAAATCAGCCACTTGTTCCTTAAGTTCTTCCTTTGAGATCTTATCCTTCTATATCAAATGTACCACTGTGGCAAGAGACTCTTGGAGATGATCTATTTTCTACTCTCTAGAAGTTGTCCCCAAGTTAATGATGGGGATGTCATAACTTAATCCCTCTTCCCTAACAACTGGCATATAAATTTGCACAATTCTAGATCTAGAAGTGTCCATGGTCAGTTTGGATCTGACTTTAGGCTTCTTTTCTTTCTTCGTGCTGACTTGTGCTCGAGGTAAGATAGCCTCGAGTCTTTCCTTGGGATCTCTGGGATTTGGAGTCTTCTTCTCTAATTGATTTTCCAACCACTAGGGCATCTGCAACTCTTCCTTGGATGATTCACAATCACCTTCTTCTTTGTTCCTCCTGAATTCAATCTCTTTATCACCTGGAGCCTCTTTCTCTATCTTCGTGTCTTCTCCTTCTTCTTCATCGGAGTCCTGAATGGACACTATGTGTTTGATTGGGGACTTGGTGCATGTGTGTTTCTTGGGGATGCCCTCTTCTTTAGTCTTATGCTTATGTTCCTTAGGATGCTCTTCTTCTCCATGAGACTCTATCTTAGGCTTACCCATCTAAAACTCTTCTTTAGGTTTATCATCCTCTTTAGTTTCCTCTTCCTCATGTCGAGGTGGCACATCTTGCTCCTTTTCTTGTTCTTCTTGTTCAAGCTTAGAGCTTTCTTCTTGTTTTCTAGTTGGAAGTTTAGTATCTTCCTCTATTTTATCACTAGGCTCCCTTTCTTCCTCGGAAGGCTGATTTTATACTTCCTCTCCAGCATCTCTCAACTGCCAAGCCAATTCCTCCTCAAGGTCTACATCAAAGGTCTCTACAATGTACTTGGTGTCATCCTCTTCTTCATCACCTTCGGAGGATTCTGTTTCTTCTCCCTCGCCGACCACATTATCAATCTACAAATGATGATGCTCTGGATGTTCATGATAGTCATTTGCTTCCTCCTCAAATACCCTATTTGTTTCCTTTTCTTGTCTCTCTAACTTCTCTAATATTTTCATCATGGATTTCATCTCTAGCCATTTAGTCAAAGGAGTTGAGGTGGGAATGTTGGCTAGAACATGTGCCAAATCTTCTTGGATGGTTGGATTCATCAATACCTTATAAAGCTATATGGGAATGTTCTACATATGCCTCGAGAAGACCTCTGGAAGTGAGAGTGTAGGAATTTGTATTGTTGTTGTGGCCAAAGGTAATAATGTAGTCGGGGACATGGAAGTAGAAGAAAGTAGAGAAGTGGTAGCAGATGAAGATTCAACGGTCACAACATGCATGGTGGGCGGAGAAGAGGCTAGGTGGACTGAGATGTCCACCGCAGGTGGGGAAGTGGCTACCATCTCCTGAGAGGTAGGCGGAGGGGCATATCATCTTTGAAATTAGTCCATAAATCCTCGAAACTATGCAGATGGGAATATTCAAGTCCAACCACTTTCTTGATATGTCCATAGGGATCCATCTGTGGCCAGGTAATGTGGAGTATCAAATGGTATTTAGCCAATTGCTTCTCTCAATTGTCGGCACACTAAGAGGTATGGAGTTCATATAGCTCTTGGCTGAATGAGAGGGGATAAGTAATCCCTGCCTTATGTTTGCTGCTCAAAAGGGTGTGCACATGCCATAGCTTTCGAGAGAGATCTAATAGTATGATCTGCTCATTGGGATACCTGGACAGCTTGTAGGGTCTTTCTGAAAATCCTTCTACATGAATATATGTGAACTTCAGATACTAGATGAATAAAAAGGAAAACTGCTTCAAAAATGCATTGGCACTGTGAGAGAATCTCCTTTTGAAGTCACCCTCATGCAGTCTGATAACATGACCTATGAAAGAATCATTGACCCTGCAGTAATCCCTCTTGAAGTTTCTAAATTTTAATTGAGGGTACTTATCATAAACTTTCAACTCCCTAATTAGTTCCTCATCTGGAGCCCTGAACAAACCTCTGTATTGTACATGTTTGGTTAGGGAATAGACCAAGTAGGATGTCATGTAAAACCTCAATTTTTTCATTACAGACATAAATTGCTCATGGAAGTGGTCACTGATTATCCTACCATAGTAAAACCTAGGTTCTCCATGGAGAATCTCTTCAATGAAGTAAAGAATCCACTCTTGGAAGTAGGCCATAGTTGGAAGGCCAATTACTCTACTTAACAAGGTCACCAAATCATGGTAGTCTTCATAAAAGTCGCCGCAGAAGAGCTCCTAGGAAACCTTTGTAGCACTACCCCTCTTTTCCTTCAACCAGTACTAGTTAATAATTATTTTAAATTTAAGGGGATCTTCATCCCACATATCCTTTCCATCACTCATGGTCAGCAGCTCCATCTCCCCAAAGGTAGGGATATGGAAAGTCTTTGTTATTGCCTTATCAAACATGTCAGCTAGAATATCTCCATCTCTATCTTCTATGGTTTTGGTTTCCTCTTGATAGGCCTCCCTATAGGCCATCACCAGTTCAGGGGTGACAAGGGCAAGAGGAAAGCCCCTGGCCTTAGCTATTCCACTACCTATGATGTTTCATGCATTCTCTATTTTAGGGATGATTCAAACTCACTGCTTGAATTCATCGATGTCTATATGTCTGATATTGGTGTCGGTGACCTCCTTATAGGTTGATGTGACTTTGGATTTCATGGGTTCCCCTTGGAACTAATACTTCATCTGGTTCTTATCTTCTTTTCCATGAGGTGCCTTAGTTTTCTTTCCTTTGTCTTTCTCCACGGCTGCCCCCAAAGGTCCTGCACCTGATTCCATATATCATGCAGGCATAAGAGAGGTGAGCATATTTGAGCACGAAAACATGAAAACATTAGTCAAATCCCTCCAAACGAAGTTAGAGTAGATAATTCAATGTTTGATAAATCTAACATATAATCAAGATTGTCATTAGTAGTGCATAGGAGAGAGTTTGGATAATTTGGGCCCCAACAGTTGGTCTTCCCTGGCCTAATGGCTACCTTAGAGTTACTATAGGAGGGACGACAATTAGGGCACAATGGCCCACCTGTCCTGACCTGCTTTTAGATTTAGCCACTTTGAGGAGTCCATGAAGGGGAGTGCCCTATTTTAACACGTGGGTCGAAGTCAATTTGTTGATTGGAGGGCATTTTGATCACCTTTTGGGTGATCGAAACCATAGAGGAGCTCTGCCATTTAAGCCTATTGTTAGAGATGACTTTCATGAGACAACATTTTTGGGGCAGAATTCTATTGGGCATGACCTGTGGCTCTGGAGGGCGGTTGATATCATATCTTGGCATTTGGGCATTTCAGGTCAGATGGGGTCGAAAGTCGTGAAGACATTGTCTCTAGAAACAACAGAAGACATGCAAAGGTCCGATGGGGGAAGTCTGAGGAATCCGATCTGACTAAAGACATGGCCATTTGCATTGTGTTCACTTAGTCATTCAAAATTTTAGTGGCCAGGGTGAGGTTGGGTTCTGATGGCTAGGAGGATGAGTGCAGTTTTACCTAAAGCTATAATAGTGATGGGACAGAGTCCCGATCATAGAGACTTGAGGGGGATGACCCGCCGAACATTGATCACTTAGCACTTCAACATTTTATTATGATGACCGAAGGGAGTTGGGAGCAGGAGGGCAGAAGGAATTTTTTCAAAAGTCATTGGAAACAATGTTGTCACCGCAGTGGCCCATGAACGGAGGTCTGTGGGGTGGAATCCAAAAAGGCATCGGGTGATTAGTCATTTTTTCATAAAGTCACCCTACAAAGAAGGATTCAGGGTCTGAATACTGGAAACCTAGGATCATAATGCCTTCTTGGACAATGGATTATGAGCGGCGCCCCATGGATGGAGTCTCACAGTGGTAGACCCAGGAATCTTATTGGGTTCAATTTTAGTTTGTGAGTTTCAGCCAAGTTTCGACAGTGGGAGGATGAAGTCCTCCCATGGTGGCAGACCCGATAGTAAATTTTGTCGACACAAGTCATCTATTTTCAAATATTGGCAATGGTGATGAGAAGGCCCAGACCTGTGGAGCATGAATGCTCTGGCCGAAGAACAGTGTCGAGAGGACAAGGTTCCATAGCCATCTAGTAGGTGATTTGGATGGTTTTTCAGGTTTCTATCACATGGGTTTTGGGCGCAATGTTCTTCTCTATCTACGGCATGTGTTTTCTTCTTTCAAATTCATTCATCTTATAAAAAATTAATGGAAAACATGGAACAGGGTTTAGACAGCTAACTCACCTCAAGAACCCAATGAAGGAGGTGATCATTTCAACTGGAAAACATGTTAGATCAGCGATGGCAATCAACGGGCTCGAAGGTGGAAATTACAGAGTAACTCTAACTCACTCTGAATAAACTGACAATTGAAAATGGCAGCACAAACTCGCCTATCTATAGAAGTTAAGGAATTTAATGATCCCATTTAATGCAGGTACAAAAGAGCAAAGGTTGGGGAGCTTCAATTTGAAAATGACCGCAAGAGCACTGGGGTCTGACGGTCAAGTAGCCATCAATGGGTAGCCATTTAATTGCTTGGTGATGATTGGATGATGCTAAAGGGTCTGGGTTCTGATGGGGGGAACGTCGTCGGTTGGAGGACACTTGAGAGTTTGGTAATAAATGGGCAGCACTAGGGAGATCAAGCCCTGACAAGTGGAACTCCACCAAAGGACAGCTGTTAGAAACAATGAAGAGGCGAAGAAAGTTTAGGAGGGGTGGCCTAGAAGGGTGGGCCTGATTGGTCCCAAAGATGTTGACTTTAAAGCACTAAGGAAAACACCAAATGGGAACCTGCCAAGACTAAAGACTTGGAAAATTTTGAGGGGGAAAAACATGGTCAACTTAAGATGACATCCCTAAGAGCTTACTGACCATTTTGAACACCAAATAGGGGTGGAATGCAAAATGAGGTAGCAACAAAAGTGACCTGACAAGGTGGAGGAAAGAGAGGGTCCTTGTTCAGAATGGGGTGTGTGTGCTGAGGGAACAAAAAATGGTGACTCTCTTGGGGAATGCTCCCGAGCATTCTGAGGATAAGTATTCATTCAAAACCTAGAATATCTAGTTTCGCAAACCAAGGGCCAACCTCCAAAAGTGAACTAGGAGAACAAGGTCCTTAGTGGAGTCAACCTACAAAACATCTCAGAAGTTTTTGTTCAGTGAATCAATTCATTTCCTTAAAAACTATAACAGAAAATGATCAATCAAACTGAGCAAGCTACATTAATTGTCCAACACCAAAAGTAACCTAGACATTGCCCCGCTGCCAGTCAAGCGTCCATAGCCCCACCAAAGTTGTCGCTGTGATCCCACAGATATTGCTCTACTGCTAGCTGGGCATCCATAGCCTTGGTAGAGTTATCCACACACCCATATGGTCGCTTGATTTCAGAATTTTCTTTCTTTTGATACTTCTTTTAATACTTTCTTCTTTCTTTCTCAACCGTGTAAGCATTGAAGCCTACGATGGGTTTGGGAGCCATAGTGGTCACTGGAGTGGACTTAAGATTTTTCACGTACTAAGCCATCATAACAACTGTTGTACAACCCTTTAGAAATAGTTAATACGTGTTTCGTGCTAAATTTGAGATGAATGTAAAAGGATTCAACCACGGGTCGAGTTCTAAGGCAGAGTTCAAATGAGGAAGTCATTCTAAGGTAGCTATCAAGAATCAATGGTTGAGAGTGAATATTTAGCCAAAGAACACTAAGAGCAGGCAACAAAATGAATCATTTTTTGAACGAGCATGACCACCACAACAGAAATGAAGAACAACCTTGTCAAAACAAAACAACCGAGAAATAAGAAAAATTAAAAGTGACGCAGAGCAATGAGATGAAAGCAAACAAAAAAAAATCTACCCTAACCTATGTACAAGTATTTATAGGAAGAACTCTAAAAGAGCTCAGACTTACAAGTAATGCTTTAGGTGCAACCTATTGATAGGAAACGATACATCCTCATCAGTTAGGGTCTTTAGACAGAAAGCATTGTCTTTATGGATTTTAGCTATCTGAGAGGGGCCAAGCCAAAGCTTGTCAAATTTTTTATGTTCCCCTTTCTTTTCATGGGCCTTCTCCCAACGCAGGAATAGATCAGTGATTCAAAAGGCCTTGACTTTGGTTCGGTGGTCAAACCATCTCTTGACTACACTCTGATGTTTGGAAAAAAATTCTACTGCACGGTCACGTACTCCTTCTAAATGTAACAACTGAACCAAGCGAGCTTCTCTACGATCCCCTCCTTTGTAAAAGTCATTGATAAACTATAGGGTGGGTATCTTCCAATGTATTGGGAATATAGGCTCTAGGCCATAAACAAGATGGAATGGGGAATCACCAAGGGTAGCCTTGTGGCATGTGTGATCTGGCCAAAAGGAAAAATGGAGTTGGATGTGTCAGTCCTTGGGATTCTTGTCAAGCAATTTTTTTATTACAGTGATTAGGTTCTTGTTGCTAAATTTTTCTAAGCCATTGCCCTGGGGGTAGTAATTGGATGAGAACTTGAGGGAAATATCATAATCAAAGGCCCAACTAGAAAATATATGCAAGGAGAATGTAGGGCCATTGTCACGCACTAAGGCATATGGGAAACCAAAATGATTTAAGATGAAAATTTCAAGAAAATTCATAACTACATCAGTTGTGCATTGCCTACATGCAATGGCTTATGTCCATCTAGTGGAATAATCAGAAGCAGTTAGAATTTACATGTGTCCTGTAGATGATAGTGGGCTTACTAAACCAATGAATTTAAGACCCCATTGCGTGAACGGTCTCACCTCCAGAACTGGTTGCAGTGAAACAACATCGTTATTTTCTCTAGTCGCGACAATCTAGCATACATAGCACATACGAACATGGTTATGAGTATCCTTGAAGACTGTCAGCCAATAGTAACCTTCCCATAAGATTTTATGTGTGGTGGAAGGACTTGATCCATGACCGGTGCCATACTTGTCATGAAACTCTTTGAGAAGCTGGTCAACTTCTTCTTTGCCAAGGATCTCAGAGACACCTTTGTGATTCCTCTTGTACAGTATGGATCCCTATAGCATGTAGCTGCTACTTTCCAATATAAGGACACACTTTTGAACTCCTTGCAAGTGAGGTGAGCACTTTTAGTTCAAAAAATAGTAGATTATGTCATCGTACCACTCCCCTAGGGAAACATCCTCAAGCTGGTATTGTTGCATTGTAAGTTTAGGCCCTGCATCAGCTATTAGTTCAGCAATCGTTCGGGTGAGTGGTTTTCCTCTAACCAACTTCATGGGTTGAATCTCCATGTCATATTCCTGCAATAGGGTAACCCACTTGTCTCTTCATTCTCCCAACACATTTTGCATAAGCAACGTCTTTATTGCAGGATCGAGGACAATGGCGAACACTTTATTATGTAAGATGTAATCCCTAAACTTTTTAACTCCTCATACAAGGGAATATGCTTTCTTTTCCACATTGTGATATCTTAGCTCAACATCTTTCAAGGAAGCACTCATGAAGGCAATAGGGTGCTCATTCCCATCATTCTCTTTCTAGGTCATAATGCTAGCACACGAGTGATCTGAAGCAAAGGAATAAATGTAGAATGGCTTCAAATAGTCTCGAAAAACTAGGATAGGTGCCTCAACAATTTCTTTCTTAATTTCTTCAAAGGATTTCTTTTCCTTTGGGGTCCACTCGATCTTAGCATCTTGTTTCATTATAGCATTCAGCGGCTTGATGATTTCAGCAAAGCCTGTAATAAACTTTGTAACGAAATTGATCTTTCCGAAGAAAGATTTGAGATCTTTCTTGTTGTCTAGTAGTTGAATGTTTAGTAAGGATTGGATGTGCTCGAGGTCAATAGAAATTCCTCATTCTGAGATAACATGCCCAAGAAATTTCCCTTCTGTAACTCCAAAGATACACTTTTTCGGGTTAAGGGAAACTCCAAATTCCCTGCACCTCTGGAAGACCTGACATAAGTCAAAGACATGATCACTCTACTTCTTTGAGAGCATAGTCAAATCAGCCATGTAGATGATTATGCACTTTCCAATCAAGTCATTAAAGGAAATTTCCATGGCACATTGAAAGGTGGCACTAGCATTGATGAGCCCAAATGGAATTCTTCTATATGAAAATGTGCCCCACTTAGTTGTGAATGTTGTCTTGTGGTGATCTTCATACTGCACCATGACTTGGTTGTATTCGGAATATCCACCGAAAAAGGACATCATTTGTGAACCATTGATGATCCGCAACACCTCATCCAATGAAGGAACTAGATAGTTGTCCTTCTTGAAAGCTCTATTCAGGTTGTGGAAGTCCACACACAATCTGATTTCTCCATTATTTTTTCTAACCGGGACCAAGTTGGCCACCCATGTGGAGTGCTTGACTAGGAAGATAATCCTTGTTGAAATTAGTTTTTGCACCTCTTTGTAGATGATGGGCTCCAACAAGGTGTTGATAGGACATTGTCTCTGTCGGAATGGCTGCACATCGGGCTTGAGAAGGATGCTATGTGTGATGATGGAAGTGTCATAAGTCTTCAAGTCTTCATAGCTCCATACCACCAGATCATAATACTTCCACAGAGCATCTACAATTCCTTTCTTTTCTTCTACAAGACACACTTTGCCAATAAAAAACATTTTTGATTTCCTAAGCTATTCTAAGGTTGTGGATGTCACATTGGTTATTTATGGACTCTTTCTTTGCTTGTTGGTCCTAATCTTTTATCTGATCCAAAACAAATATGCACTCAAGTTGAACCATACCTCATGGAATAGTGTTGGTTTTGAGATTGATGACTCCTATATCTAATTTAGCTTCTTCTGGATCAGATTCATCAACTATTTGTGTTGCAAACACGTCAGAGCTGGTTATGAACTCCAGGATATGTTTATCATCATTGAATACATGGAAGTGAGTGATATTGTCTAGCATAGATGGGGTAGAGGTCAACTCCACAATGAACTTCTTGAGGCCTGATAGAGATAGGGGTTGCGAAGTGATGGATACTTGAGCCAAAGCATCACTTGTATGATTATGAGAACATGGGATCAATTATATATTAAATGCTTCTAGACCCTCTAAAATATCCCAGACTCTATACCTATACTTTGTTAGTCTTCTGTCATGGCATGAGTATAATTTTCTGACTTGTTTGACTACAAGCTCAGAATCACCAAAAACTTGTAACACCTTAACATTCTTTCTCAAAGCCATTAAAATACCATGTATTAAATCTCTATACTCTGCTAGGTTATTGGTGCAATAAAATTGGAGTCTGTGGGTGGAAAAGTATGTCATACCCATAGGGCTGATTAGCAAGAATCTGGTGTTGACTCCTTGTTTCGATTTGGACCCATCAAAGCATAGGGTCCAAAACTTAGGTGATTCTTTGACTTTAGGGCCGATGAGGCATGGCCTATCCTTTGGTTTCACACTGACATCAGAGGTCTTTTGGGTAGGCATTGGTTGATTAGTGTCCTATGGAAGCTACTCTATTGACAACCCCTCTTTGGGGGAAACCCTTTCTGTGATATGTTCCACTGCTATCTAGCATAGACAACACTCAAACTTGGACTGGGAAACATTGTGCACCCTGCACCAATTAGGCAACAGGAGCTCTTGGAAATCCATTCTCACACCCAAGTTGAGCTGATTCTACATACCTTTTTCAATAAAGTCTCAGAATCCATCCAACAATCCTAAAGTGCTTCCTTCTGGAGACTCCTCATCATCAGGTTCTACTAGCATTTCAGTGCTATAAGGTGTATGGGCCAAATCAATTAGAGGGTTGCATTGGACTAGGAGGATTTCTACAACCATCCCTTCTCCTGAATCGTCCAACTCTTCTTGATATGAGATGGGAGAGTAATTCCCCGGGTTGGTCTCAACAAACAACACCTCGTTGGTGTTGTTATACTCGGTAATCATGAAATTCATATGGGGCTCCTGATCTGTACGGATCTAATTTGGAAACCCTCTCAAGGGCAACCACATGTGAGAGTGATTTTTTGCAGCATATCCATTCAACATTCGGGTGAAGTCTCGCCCAAGGATGTGTCCATATGTGTCAGGGTTATCTATGACTTGGATGTCTATGACTTGCTATACCCTTGTATCTACAGGGATCTACATTGGGATCTGATTCATTTCCCATACTATGTTAACCTTTGTTTTATCTAGTTGAGTCACGTTTCTCCTTGAAGATGTGGGAGTAATCTCAAGAGCTTTGCATACTGCCAGGGGCATGACATTGGATGATGCTCTTGAATCAAGCAAGCAACTGTGCAAATTATTTCCAAATATCTAGATGGTAGTGAGGAAGGGATGTGTTTCCAACTTCCCTTGGAAGAGGCCCATAGGCATGTCCATCTGAGCTACCTGATCTTTGTTAATATCACCAGTCTTATCCCTAGCCTTGGGGTTTTTCCTATTGTTTTGATTTGATTCCTTTGCAAGCTAACACCCATCGACTGATTGTGAGGTGGATCACTCTTCTTACCATGAATTTGCTGGATGACAGGATCACTTGGAGGGTCTTCAAAAGAGACTCTCTTGGCTGGTGTTTTTGGTGTTGCCTTAGAAAAAGGGGTTCTATTAATTACCCTAAAGAATGCATGCCTAACTGCAGGAACTTTAGTAACTCGAAGGTGGACAAGCTAATCTTGACTTTCTTGAAATCCTCAACAACATATTCTCCCATTTTCTCAATTTTAGTTTCGAAGGCTCTTCCTATAGTGGAGCTAGCGTGTTGGGCTTGTGTCTAGCTTGATTTATTTTTGGGTTGTCCTTGAGGCTGATTTTGTGGCTACTTTGATGGCCTAACCTTGTTGAAGTACTGAGTAGGCACATGGGGAAGACTAGGATTATTACTAGCATTGGGGTCATGTGGAGTGTTGGAGTAATTGGGTGGTGTGGAGGTCATAAAAGGTCCTCCTGCTTGTGTATTCCTAAGGTAGTAGGGAGGTTCTTTCTGGTGGAACATGTGAACCTCATCTACATATGGTTCCTCTTCATCTTTTGGACCATTGTCTACTGAATCAAAAAGTTGAGACAAGGTTTCTTCGTTACTTACCTCCTAGAATTCATCCTCTTTTGATGGAGAATCCTCGTATTCTAGGACATTTTTCTCACTTCCCAAGAATGGTGCTAGATTGACCATGAGATAGGAGTCATATGGATTGGATGGGACTAGATCACGACATCCGAAATTTTCCACGACATTCTAAAATTTGACTTGGAAAATTTATGTGGCAGTGAGGAACTCAGGGCAGTCCAACTTGGAGTACCTACTAGTTTTGAGAATCTGGCACCATCCAGAGAGAGCTGCTTCAACAAGGTACACACCACTAGTCATCTTTTCTATGCTAGCAGGTTGGTCAAGTGGGGTAGGGACACCCCCATTCTTGGGCCTAGTATTCCATGTCCTATTCTATCTTTAGGAGGGCCTCCTTTCGAAATTCTAGTTGGAATTCTTCCCTCACTCATAATTCTTCCCCAAGGAGGGACTTGCATCATGATTGTCCTGGTTTTCCTTGTTGACGTTGGCTTGAATGCTCCGCTGAGAAGCTTGCAGCTAGCTGTTATGATTCCTTAAATTCATTATCTCCATGAACATTTTCATGATCATATTGATCAGCTCATCAAGCCAATCTTTCTCGATGTTGCTTGGCTGCGACACTTTATTTTGAAGCAAAATGAATGAGGCAACTGGCTGATTTTGTTGTACTAGGGGAGATTCAGGCCCTTGTAAGTATAGGGAAACTTGGGGCTTCTGCAGATATGCTTGTTGTTGTTGGGGCTGCAAGCAATGAGGCATGGGAGGCACTTGATTCATGGGTTGTCCTAGATGTGGAACTAGGGGTAACTGCATCACCTAGTTCATAAGTGGTGTATGGTGTTGGAGTGCTTGATTGAGCCCTTGAATCTGCATGGGATGGGCAACTTCCACCAAGGAAGGTAGTGGAATAGAAATATTTTTCTCCAAGTTTGTGTTGGCCTTGACTACTTCGATGTAAGCATCCACCGGTCTAGTGGGTGGTGGGTTCATTCTCTTCACAAACGTTGCAATGAGATTGTCTAAGGGAGCATAGTAGAATGGAAAAGCAACAAAATTGTTGAGTGTATATGGGGCTTGCAACCTTGTGTAGGCCTGATGGAATTGATCATTGAAGGAGCCTATCGGCTCGTTAACCTCTTTGTGAACAGATATAAATTACGGATATAACTCTCAAGGATTAACTGAGACCTTATATTTCCTCAAGAAGGAACTCTTCAAAAGGTCCAAAGAGGTGATGGTCCCTGTGGGTATATTGATGTACCAATAGAAGGATTCTTCTCCCAGAGAATAAGGGAATAGTGTACATACCACGTCCTCGTGATTAATCTGTGTATCCTTCAATGTTGTTTGGAAGATCTTGATATGTTCTTTAGTTGTCCTTTGTGGATCCCTAGGATTGAACTTCATCCCAAAGCCCTTAGGATTCTTAGGCATGTCATGGTAGGAATTGAATTACAATGGAGAGGGGTTATTTCCTATCCAATCCATGAGGGGAGGTGAGGGTGGTAATTGCTGCTAAACAGTGATCTGGGGTTGCACAGGGGCAATGGAAGTTGGGACTGCACCTTGGACTTGGAGGGCAGGGGAAGAGGAAGTACCCTAGCTGTGGGATGGATGAGGCATGAAGGTAGTCTGGAATGGCTAAGTGGAGGATGGATGAAAGGTGGAGGAAGGTGGAGGTGAAAGAGAAGTGTAGGAGATGGAGGAAGAGGAAGAGGTTGCGTCCCCTCCCTTGGTTTGCTTAGCCCTTGTGAGGGGATGCAACTTTTGAAACTCCCCTCTATTTGGTGTAGACCTTAAAACCCTTTGGAATCTTTCAAGGGAGAACAATCCAATTCGATCTAGCTTAACTCAGTGGCCCTCCTTCTAGCGCCAGTTCTCTTGATGGGTGTTTTATACACTTTCTCAACACAGGCAATACGTAGGTGCACTAATACTCTTGAAAGGTAGAAATTCGCAAGAAAATTACCAATCACTACCCCAAGGTCTCTCGAGTGTCAAATCATGACATGAATGGGATTTCTTAGTTTATGTTTGATGTGATTTTGCTGGTAATCATAGAGCAGCTTATGGAGTTTGGATGGAGACAAGGTGAATCTTAAAATGGAGTTCCTAAGATGGGAATTTAGAGTGCAGTTTCCTGCAAGTTCAAACAACAATCATAAACTCCTATTTTGTCTTAAGATTTTGTTTTACAATGTGCAATGAACCTTATCATAGGCTACTTATTAAAGAAAAGGAAAAGGCCAAGGAAGAGAAGAGGTTCCTGGATCTGAAACTAGTAATGAATAGTGATCATGGGGGGTTCTACTATGGACAACTTCCTCAAAACAAAATTTCACATAACGAAATTGACTCACAGTATCATGAAACTTGTGCAAGCTTCTAAGAACTAAAAATATTGAGCCATTCATTCACCATAAACATGCATGAATAAAATATAGAAATTGGAGTAGTTGTAGTTTATGCCCAAACTAACTTTACGCAACTATTTACCACCAGCAAACAATTAAAAGTATGGACAAGAAAGGCATCAACACAATAGAAATCTTCACAACCACTGAACAACATTAACTAATCTATCAAAGTAATCTAAAACCATAAATAATAACGAAGTAAATCTATCTAGATCAACTAACTATGGGAGATGAACCATGTAACATGCAAAAGAAACTCAAGAGTCCACCAAAATCCAATGAACTTCTATTAAAAATTTTGTAGCATGTCTTTACAACAACTCAACTCCCTTTTGAAAATGAGAGACCCCTATTTATATTGTTCAAAAAGAAAAATGAATGGCCAAGATTGATTTGCATTGTGTGGCAAAGATTCACTACAAACTAGGGTTTCACCTACCCCCAAATATATTACAATATAAAATTACATATTTGTCTTTTCCCTATTTTGTCCTTATATGGCAGCACTATAGCATTTTGTCTTCTAGCTGATTTCATTTTCTATAGCTATTATGTGAGGATCTTGTCATGAATGATTGGGTTTCCTTCCTTCTTCTTCAAAGTGGCATACTCCATAAGCTTGTTGATTAATTCTTGGAGGTTATCAATCTCCATTATGTTAGATTGGAGCACCTGATAGTTCCATTGCTTCAATCAATCTGTGAGCATATCCCAATCTCCATCATACTTAGCGGTGTTGTCCCTGACCTACTCAGATTGGGAAAAAGCCCGAGCAACAAAACTCATTAAATCCATGGTGAGCTCGCCTGACATTCCATCTTCCATCTTCTTCTGGAAATAAGGCTTTATCTTTTCTAGATCAATCTCAATGGTGGGCATGTCATAACCTATCATTAACTTCAAATATTGAACACAATCTTCCCAAACATCCTTTTTCCCAATCAATGTCAGGATCCTCCATGAATACAAGCTCCTTTTTCCATATTTTATGAGGTAGCTTGAGGATAGCTTCAATTTTAGGATAAATGGATGCATAAATCTCTGGGAAGTTAGTGCAGAACTTCCTTGTGTCCTCTAGGTGTCTTTGTACTTCCAAGAACCTATTTGTTGTCCTGACAACACTACTAATGCCCATGTTTCCAGCATACAGAACCTGTCAAGACCAATCCTTCGTAGTCTTAGTCCAGTTCTTTCTTTTCTCAAGTTTGTCAATTTTCTCTTTGGACAACAGCTGTAGTGGATCTGAGGATGTCGTGGGAAACTCTTATGTGGATGACCATTGCTAGATATAGGCTATCAAATCAGCCACCTATGCCTTAAGTTCTTCCTTGTAGATCTTATCCTTCTGTATAAATTGTGTAATAAGGATAATTCCTAGCCATCTGAATATTTTTGGGAGTCTTAGTATTAGGAAGTGGGAAGATGCTTTACGAATGCAATATTGTCTTAATGGAATTTGTTGTAATCTCCACTTTATAATGTAATTCTCATTAACCAATGGTTCCCTCCATTCAAAATCAGTTGAGGGCCATTCAAAGTGATGGACACAAGTTTAAAAAGCCTCCCTTGGGTTGAGGTTGGTTGTTGATGAATTTTTGAAGCATTAAATATAATAAAAAAACTCTTTTTTTCTACTTTTTCCAGCATTTTTCATTGTTCCTGTGCTTGGTATGGTCTGGTACATCATTGTCCTAGCCCCCAATTGACATGTTTTGAAAGAGGCTAGATTCTACTTTCTTTTGGTGGAAATTTGAGTCAATTTCATTGAGTATTGATGAAGTTACATCAATTTTTCTGTAGGAGGGTCTAAAACCCCACCAAACCAAGGTTCAGACACAAATATGTTGTAATTTTCCATTCCACCATGGGAGAACTCTGATTTTTTTGGTGGAATGGTAGGTTTAGAACTTATTTTCATTATTCAATTTGTTTCAGAGTGGAAAATGGTGGTTTGTGAAAGTTATGAGATGCCTCAGTCTGGGTTTTGCCTTGTAACAATTCAAAAAGTGAACATGTGACTGCATTAATTTTTGATGTATGAGTATTTGAGAAAATAGTATGGATGAAACATGTAAAAGGGGTCTTGGGGAACCTGTTGTAACTAACTGAATACATTAGAAGTGTTGGGTGTGCCTTGGTAGTTGGATTCCTGCTTTGCACAGGCCTAATTTGGCCTTTTTGGTGGCTTGGAAATCAGTATTTTTAATCATCTACTTTTGGATTTTGATCCTATCCATTTGAGAACCTATAAGGGTCTATATGAGATGTATAAAACTAGGTTTCTTTGTCTAGTTATTTCCTTTAATAAGTTTTTTTCATGACTATACTGGTTTGTTAATGTTACAAGGTTGCATGGGCTTATATGGGAGTGATGAGAGAATGGGTGTTTCAAAATGAAAAGTTAGATTATTTAGTCATATTTTGTCATGTTAAGAGTGTTCTAAGGTTCCCCAAGTCTTGTAGCCATGTCTAGAAGTGAGAGCCTAATTGGGTGGTTAAGTTACCTTTGTAGAAAGGTATAGTGAATAATTGTGTCAATGAGTTGTTTGGTATAAAAGTAGGGTTGATTTCCCTACCACTTTTCATCATAGTGGTATTAGAGTAGGGAGTATATTTTTTTTTCATTTTGCAGGTTGAAAAAGAGGCAAGGTTGACAAGATGCCTCCAAAGAAGAATGATATGGCTAAAGAGATGAAGGAGATGAAAGAAATGCATGCAAGAGAACTCAAAGAGTTGGAACAGAGAATCATAGCCCTAGAGACAAACAAGAGAAGAGATGTTGAAGAAATTAGTTGGATAGATGAAGAGGAAGATGATGAGTTTGAAGATGTGGAAGAAGAACTTACTCCAAAAGATCAAAGAATTGCAAAGTTGCTAAAGGCAGTGAGGACTGACAAGCCTACGGTAAAACTTGATGTTCCTAAATATGGTGGTAGTTTAAATGATGAAGAACTACTTGATTGGATTGTTGCATTAGATAATCATTTTGAATGTGATGAAGTTCCTAAAGAGCAAAGGGTCAAAATTGAAAAGACTAAGTTGTACGGTCATGCTTTGGTATGGTGGGATTACTTTCAGTCTAAGAGGAGGAAACAAGGAAAGTATAAGATCACATAATGGGACAAGATGATATCAAAACTAAAAGGTAAATTCTTACCCAAGGATCACCAAGTTCAAATGTTTAAGAAATTGCAAAGTTTAAGGCAAAAGGAAATGGATATTAGGTCTTATATTGAGGATTTTTATAAATTGAGTCTAAGATCTGGTCATCATGAGAATGAAGATGAAAAAGTTGCAAGATACATGGGTGGCTTCAGATTAAACATACAAGATGAGTTAGTTTTGGCTAACCATAGAACTATAGAGGATTGTTATCAAATGGCAATCAGGGCGAAGGAGAAAATGAAGAGAAGGAAAGACAAAGTAGTTAGAGGCAAAGGTAATACATCAAGAGGATGAGGATTCATTTCTAGTTCAAAGCCAACCAATGATAATCAAGACGATGCCATGAAAGGTCAAGAGAAATCTAATTCCAAAGGTGGATGGAGAGGCACAAGAGGCAGATTTGGAGGAGGTAGGAATCCTAACAATGCATTTTCAAGGAGAAGTTATACATGTAACCAACCTGGACACCCATCCTTCAAGCGTCCTGAAAGGAAAGGCTTAAGCTCTCATGGAAGAGAAAGGGGGAATCGGTTAGTCCATGAAGATGAAGAGAGTGTGACTTCACCTGTAGTGAACCTCACATCAAAGGTTGGAGAGATTTTGATGATTAGAAGAACATTGCTCAAGGTTTCAATTCCTGAAGAACCCCTACAAAGGAAAGCACTCTTTAGAATCAATTACAAGGTACAAGGTAAGGTATGTAGGATGCTAGTGGATTCAGGTTCAACTGAAAACATGGTTTCTTGTGAAATGGTGAATAAACTCAATTTGAAAAGAATCCCTCATGATTTTCCCTACAAGGTTTCTTGGTTAAGCAATGATCAATCAATGTTAGTGAATGAGAAAGTTATGGTAGATTTTCAAATAGGTGAGTATAAGTAAAGTGTTATTTGTGATATTTTTCCAATGGACTAGTGTCACATACTCCTTGGAAGGCCATGTCAGTATGATAGGAGTTCCATCTATGATGGGAAAACAAATAAGTACACAATCTTGAAAGATAGAAAAAGGTTTGTTTTGACTCCTTGGGTAGGGGATGAGAAAGGTAAGGAAACAATCATCATGTGTGGGATGAAAGAGCCTATAAAGGTTGTAAAAGAAAACATGGTAGATCCTAGTGTTTTTTTGAAGACTAACAATGCAGGAGCAGCAGGTCATGAGGTAAATGTAGGGGTAAAGAAGGTATTGGAAAAGAACATGAAGGACAAAGTAATGGTAGGAAATATTGAATTCCCTGTAGTTGAGATCAGGGGTGAGAAAAAAGCAAATTTTGTAGGTACAGTGACTAAACATGATGATTTGATAGTGATGAGGGAAGGTAATAAGGTAGTTAATAAAGGACAAGCAAAACATGGTAGTATAGGCAATTCAATACCTGCATGTAAAGAGCAAGTACAGACAGACCAAAGGACTCCTAACAAAAAAAAAACTATAGGCATTCAACATGGAGAACACTCAAGGGATGAACAAAGAAGTTTGTTTGTAGGTCTGAGAGTAGAGGCAAGGAAAAATGATCATGTGCATACACTACAAAATGAAGGAAGTTTAGGATAGTTTATATATCCAGTATACATGCAACAATGGAATGCATTTGGAACTCAATGGAGTCTATGTAGTGCTTGGCAGCAGTGGTACCCACATCAACTCATGGGACATGAGAAATTTCTAGGGGGGGTGTATGGTGCAAGAGCACCTACACCACAATGTTCATTTTTGGTCAATTGAGTGTCTAGTAGGTTTATGTTAAGTATTTTGTGTTTATTTTGTCTAATAAGGTCTAAAAAGACCAACCATAATGTAATAAATGTGTTTGTTGAGTCATTTAGGGAAGAAGGTTAATCTTGCACCTACAAGTGTTTGTAGCCTTTGAAGGCATTAATTTTAATTTTTGTCTGAAAGTGCAAGGTTGGAATTTTGAACATGTAATAAGGCTAATTCCAAGCCATTTGAATGTTTTTGGGAGTCTTAGGTATTAGGAAGTGAGAAGATGGTTTAAGAATGAAATATTGTCTTATTGGAATTTGTTGTAATCTCCACTTTATAATGTAATTCTCATTAACCAATGGTTCTCTCCTTTGAAAATTAGTTGAGGGCCATTGAAAGTGATAGAGACAAGTTTAAAAATCCTCCCGTGGGTCGAGGCTTGTTTTTGATGAAGTTTTGAAGCATTAAATATAATAAAAAACTATGTTTTTATGCTTTTTCCAGCATTTTTCACTGTTCATGTGCTTGGTACGATCTGGTACATCATTGTACTAGCCCCCAATTGACATGGTTTGAAAGAGGATAGAGTATACATTCTTTTGGTGGCAATTTGAGTCAATTTCATTGAGTATTGACGAAGTTACATCAAATTTTTTTGGAGGGTTTGAAACCCTACCAAACTAGGGTTTGGACACAAATATGTTGTAATTTCCCATTCCACCATGGGAGAACTCTGAATTTTTTGGTGTAATGGTAGGTTTAGAACTTCTTTTCATTATGAAATTTGTTTCAGAGTGGAAAATGGTGGTTTGTGAAAGTTATGAGATGCCTTATTCTAGGTTTTGCCTTGTAACAGTTTAAAAAGTGAACATGTGAATGCATTACTTGTTGATGTCTAAGTATTTGAGAAAATAGTATGGATGAAACATGTAAAAGGGGTCTTGGGAAACCTGTTGGAACTAATTGATGGAATTAGAAGTGTTGGGTGTTCCTTGGTAGTTGGATTCCTTCTTTGCACATGCCTAATTTGGCCTTTTTGGTGGCTTGGAAATCAGTATTTTTAATCATCTACTTTTGGAGTTTGATCCTATGAATTTGAGAACCTATAAGGGTCTATATGAGATGTCTGAAACTAGGTTTATTTGTCTGGTTATTGCGTTTAATATTTTTTTATCATTACTATATTAGTTTGTTAATGTTACAAGCTTGCATGGGCTTATATGGGAGCGATGAGAGAATGGGTGTTTTAGAATGCAAAGTCAAATTATTTAGTAATATTTTGACATGTTAAGAGTGGTCTAAGGTTCCCCAAGTCTTGTAGCCATGTTTGGATGTGAGAACCTAATTGGGTGGTTAAGTTACCTTCGTAGAAAGGTATAGTGAATAATTGTATCAAGGAGTTGTTTGGTATAAAAGTAGGGTTTCTTTCCCTGCCACTCTACATCACAAATGTACCTCTATGGCAACATACTCTTGGAGATTATCTATTTTCTACTCTCTAGAATATGTTCCCAAGTTAACGATGGAGATGTCATTACTTACTCCCTCTTCCCTAACAATTGGTGTGGAAATTTGTATAGTTCTAGATCCAGAAGCATCCATGGTTAGTTTGGATCTAACTCTAGGCTTCTTTTCTTTATTCGTGATGACTTGTGCTCAAGCTAAGACAGCCTCAAGTATTTCCTTGGGATCTCTAGGAGTCAAATTCTTCTTCTCTAGTTGCTTTTCCAACCACTCGAGCATCTGTGACTCTTCCTCAGGTGATTCACGGTCACCTTCTTCTTCATTCCTCCTGACTTCAATCTCTTTATCACCTGGAGCCTCTTTCTTCATCTCTATGTCTTCTCCTTCTTCTTCATCAAAGTCCTGAATGAACAACGTTTCTTTGATCAGGGACTTGGTGGGTGTGTGTTTCTTGGGGCTTCCCTCTTCCTCGGTCACATGCTTATTTTCCTCAGGATGTTCTTCTTCTCTATGAGACTCTATCTCAGGCTTACCCATCTCAGACTCTTCTTTGGGTTTATCTTCCTTTTTACTTTCCTCTTCCTCACGCTGAGGTGGCACATATTGATCCTTCCTTTCTTGTTCTTCTTGTTCAGGCTTAGAGCTTTCTTCTTGTTCTTCGATTGGAAGTTTAGTATCTTCCTCTATTTTATCACTTGGATCCCTTTCTTCCTAGGAAGGTGGCTTTTCAAATTCTTCTCTAACATCTCTCAACTGTCAAGCCAATTCCTCCTCGAGGTCTACATCAAAGGTCTCTACAATGTACTTGGCATCATCCTCTTCTTCATCACCTTCAGAGGATTTTATTTCTTCTCCCTTGTGGACCACCTTATCAATTTACAAATGCTAGAGCTCTAGGTGTTCATGATAGTTGTCTACTTCCTCCTCAAATACCCTTGTTGGTTCCTTTTCTTTCCTCTCTAACTCCTCTGATATTTTCATCATGGCTTTCATCTCTAGCGGTTTAGTCAGAGAAGTTGAGGTAGGAATGTTGGCTAGACCCTGTGCTAGAGCAACTTGGATGGCTAGATTCATCAATACCTCAAAAAGCTTTGTGGGAACATTTAGTATATGCTGTGAGAATTCCTCTGGAAGTGAGAGCACAGGAATTTGTATTGTTCTTGTGGCTAGAGGTAATGATGTAGTTGGGTACATGGAAGTAAAAGAAAGTAGAGAAGTGGCGGCAGAAGAAGAGTCAACAGTCACAACCTGCTTGGTGGGCGGAGAAGAGGCAAGGTGGATCAAGATGTCCACCGCAGGCGGGGAAGTAGGTACCATAGCCTGAGAGGTAGGTGGAGGGGCAATAGTAGTGGAGGAAGTAGGTGGAGATTTTGGTTGCTCAACCTCCATTTCCTCTCCCTCGTGGAGTGGATCCTCTTGAATAGTAGGTATTTCATTGAAACTGTCTGATTTCTTCTATTTCTTGGAAGGTTCTCCTTTCGAAGCCTTTCTTGTGTACACCTTTGGATTAGGTTGTTGCTCAGTAGACTCTTTTCTCTTCCTTGATCTAGTGGATGGAGGAGATTTCAAAATCTCACTTGATGGGGCATTAGCTATTCCACTATTTTTTTCTCTTATTGGCTCGTTCTCGAGCCCCTCATAGGTCAAAGTGACCCCTTGGTGCTTGAATTAGGAAATTCACCCATAAATCCATTCTTTTTTTCTAGCCTTAATAGGCTTGGTTAGAATGTTGAGGTCATTGACCTCTTATTCATCCTAGTCGATTAGTGGTAGTGGGAGATTGGCAACTATGTTGTACCAAGGATCCATGACTATGCTCTCATCCTGCTCTACTTGATCCGGTATGGGGAATAGATTATCCTTTTACAAAATATGTGGTCATCTACATATCGTTCCTCATTCACACTTCATTATCATCTTTGCAATTATCCCAAAAATCCTCAACGCTATGTAGATGGGGGTATTCAGGTCCAAGCACTTTCTTGATATGGGCATAGGGATCCATCTGTGGCTGGGCAGTGTGGAGTCTCAAATGGTATTCGTCCAATTGCTTCCCTAAATTGTTGGCACACTAAGAGGTATGGAGTTCATATAGTTCTTGGCAAAAGAAGAGGGGATAAGGAATCCCTGCCTTATGTTTGCTGCTCAAAAGGGTGTGCAAATGTCATAGTTGCTGAGAGAGATCTAATAGTATGATCCAATAATCGGGATATCAGGATAGCTTCTAGGGTCTTTCTGAAAAATCCTTCTACATGAATATATGTGAAATTTGGATACTGGATGAATAAAAAGGAAAAATTCTTTAGAAATGCATTAGCACTATGAGAGACTCTCCTCTTGAAGTCACCCCTGAGCAGTTTGATGACATGACCTATGAAAGCGTCATTGACCCTGCAGTAATCCCTCTTGACATTTCTAAATTATAACTAAGGGTTCTTATCATAAACTTTCAGCTCCCTGCCCGGTTCCTCATCCAGAGCTCTAAACAAACCTCTATATTGCACCTATTCAGCCAGTGAATAGAACAAGTAGGATGTCATGTAAAACCTAGAGGTTTTCTTTATGGCCATAAATTACTCGTGGAAGCAGTCACTGATTATCTCGCTCTAGCAAAACTTGGTTTCTCCATGGAGAATATCTTCAATGAATTATAGCATCCACTATTGGAAGTAGGTTGTAGTTGGAAGGCCCATTACTCTTTGTAGACACGTAAAATATACTGATTGACATTGTGCATCTGATCCTGACTACTAACATCGTTTCATCCTGAATCATCCCTCGGTCTAACCATTTAATCAAATCTCCTTATCTGATTAAATTCATTAATAGTCCTCTCTTGATTAAATAAATCACTTTATCTAAATCAATTCATCTCTCTTGTTAATTAAATCAATCCATCTTATCTAATTGTCTCTATTTAATTAAATAATCAATTTATTTGATTAAATCTCTAAAGTTTATCCATTAAATTAAATAAATTAAAACCTTATTTGATTTAATCTAACACCATCCCTTTTAATTAAATGAATCAAAATCCTTATTTAATTAGCCTCTTATCAGATTCCTCTCTTATTTTATTTAAATAAATCCATAAATCTAAGTCAAATAAGTTAGATCATCTAATCTCCTATTAAATTAATTAACCCTTGATTAATTTAACCTCATCTCATGTCACATCCTCTAGATAATGCAAGTTGGACATGAAAATAGATTTAATTCATTTATTAGATCTCTATTTTCCTCACAAGGCATCTTTTGGAATATTCTCTCAATTTGAATTCAAAAATTCCAAGTTAACATGTACATCCAACAAGGCATTTAAGATCTCTTACATGTCCTTTGCCTTGAGCCAAGTGGCATTTATTGCATTTTCTCTTCCCTCTTGCATGTCATTTCAACAAATTTGAATTTCAAATATTGGAATTTATTGGCACAAACCCCAAATCTTGCACATCCATCATCCATTCATAGCTTGACAAGTAGCATCATATCATTGGATGAATGTTAGTCCCACATTGCTCAAATTTGGACATTCATCCATCTTGAAATCCTATAAATAAAGAGCTCATATCCTCATTTATCCATGCACAATTTGAGTAAAGTTACCATGCTCAAATATCTATCAAGTTTCATCTATCACCATTGAGTTCTTAGCTAGGTTCTTTTGCAGATTTGGCTTGGAGTTCTCATCTTTCATCAAAGTGGATCAAGATCATGTTCAACACATCAAGATTTCATCATAGGAATTGGGAAAGGGTCAATTTTCACATCAAATTGGCACCAATTCCCCCATGGGATTATATGTTTGCTATTTAAATTAGGATTAAATCTAATTTTATCTTGTGTATTGTGTTCATCATTTTATTTCCTATTTTGAACTTGCAAATGGATTTCATGGGGAATCCTTTTTTTAGCTTGTAATTCCTTGTCTAACTTGTTTATTCATGTTGTTTTGCAGGTACTAGGAGAAGGGTTCACACATTCAAAGTCAAACTAAATCCCAAGAAGTGTGTCTTTGGCGTACAATTAGGTAAACTGCTAGGATACATAGTCTCCATGAGGGGTATCGAGGTGGATCTGGAAAAATTAAAAGCAATCATCGAGATGGAAGCACCAAAGACATTAAAACAACTGAGATGCCTCCAAGGTTGACTTCAATCCATCTGACGATTCATAACACAACTAGCAGACAAGCAGAATCCATATTCTCACCTACTACACAAAGGGGTAGCATACAAGTGGGATACAAAGTGTGAAGAGGCATTTAACAAAATCAAGGAATACCTACAGACACCACCAATGTTAATGCCACCTATACTGAGAAAGCCATTGATCTTATATGTGTTAGCAACAGCAGCGGCCCTTGGAGCTCTTCTTTCTCAACATGATGAAAATGAAACAGAGAGGGCTATCTACTATATCAGCAGGACAATGGTCGGTCATGAGCTAAATTACTCATTTATCGAGAAAGCTTGCCTCGTAGTAGTTTTTGCATCCCAAAAATTTAGACATTATATGTTGGCACACAAGATAAAGCTCATCGCGAAAAATTTATCCCCTCAAGTATCTCTTATCCAAGGCAATGCTCACAGGCAGAATGGAAAAATGGGTGATGATACTGTTAGAGTATGACATCTAGTATGTAGAGAGGAAAACAATCAAGGGACAAGTTATTGTGGATCAACTAGCAGAAGCACCTATTTACTCTGAGAATCTTCTTGTCTCAGAATTCCCAAATAAATCCATTTTTAACCTCAACGTAACTGACCATTGGAAACTATACTTCGATGGTTCATACACACAACATGGATCAGGAGCTGGTGTATTCTTCATCACCCCACAAGGGGATTGCATACCAAAGTCATACAAATTGGCATTCCCTTGCACGAACAACATAGCAGAATACAAGGCTTTGACTATAGGTCTCAGGATAGCAGTGCAATGGAACATCATCGCTCTCAAGGTGTATGTAGACTCTCAGTTGATCATAAATCAAGTCAATAATGAATATCAGACTAAGGATGATAATCTCACTCCATACAAGAAATTGGTGGAGACTCTAAAGGAATCCTTCATTGACATAACATTTGAGCAGATTCCAAGAACCAACAATAGAGCAGCTGACGCCATGGCTACAATCGGGTCCCTATTAGACATCCCTCATAACGTGCCAAAATATGAATTTTTGATTGAGCAGCTTCTCGTTCCCACATTCTAGGTACCAAAATTGGAATATGTGTGTGAAATCATTAGTCCTAGTGATCCTTGGTACCATGATGTCTACACATACCTTCGCATAGGAGTCATACCCGCTAACCTCCCATCAAATTTAAAATGAACCTTTATCAAAAAGGCATCCATATTTGTCATCCTAGGTGATACCCTCTACTGTAGAAGCATAGAAGGTACCTTACTGCGCTATCTAAATGTTGAGGAGGCATTAACCACTCTAACCGAGGTTCATAATGGTATATGTGGCTCACACTTGAGTGGGATGACCATCGCCAAGAAACTGCTGAGGATGGTGTATTATTGGCCCACAATGGAAAGATAAGCACATGATCATGCTAAGAGGTGTATACAATGTCAGCAACATGGGGACCTCATCCATGCTCCAGCTCAAGAGCTTCATCCGATCATCACACCATGGCCCTTTTCACATTGGGGACTCGATCTCATTGGGAAAATCACACCCACCTCATCCAATGGCCATAAATTCATCATAACTGCAACAGAGTACTTCACAAAGTGGGTAGAGGCTATACCCATGATGTTTATCACTGGAAATCAAATCTCAAAATTTATCTTGAACTATCTCATCTGTCGTTATGGGGTCCCACAAGCCATTATCTTAGATAATGGGACACCATTCAAGAACCAAGAAGTTCACAACTTGTGTGAGAAATTCAAAATCTAGCATCACTTCTCCACCTTGTACTATCCCCAAGGCAATGCCCAAGCAGAAGCTACGAACAAAACTATCCTTAAAATCCTCAAGAAAATAGTCAATGATGCAGGTCGTGACTGGCACTTGCAGGTTAATCCCACCCTCTAGGCTTATCGAACCAGCATCCACACACCCATTGGTGCTACCCCATTCTCCTTGGTCTACAGATCAGAAGTCGTACTCCCCCTTGAGATCAAGCTCCCATCCCTCAGAATATCACTACAAAACCTCATCACTGATGAGGACTATCGGCTGTCAAGATTGAACGAGCTGGAGCTACTGGATGAGCGACGTATTGATGCTCTGAACCATCTACAAGTCTATCAAAATATACTCAAACAGAGCTACAACAAGAAAATCAGAAGCAGGACTTTCCAAGTCGGAGAACTAGTCTTAAAAGAAAATTAGAAGAATGTCCCAAACCCAAGCAGCAAAGGAAAGTTTGAACCTAATTGGTTAGGACCTTTTATCATTAGAGCAAGCTACAAATCAGGGGCATATTAGCTATCAACACCCGAAGGGGAACCTCTGCAGGAGCCAATGAATAGCTCCCATCTCAAAAAGTTTTATGCCTAATTCTTTCAGGGTATAAAACCAAAAAATACAAAAAATCAGAAAAGTCCTAGAAAAATGGTTACTTAGGCGAAAACCTAGAAAACAGGCATCTTGGTGACAACAAAAGAATCAAAAATGCAAAAAATCCAAAAAAATTAGAAAAACGGATCAAAAAAATTATCCTCTAGTGAAAACCACTTTGATGGCACTTTGGGCAAGTACCTCGGCGAAAACCTGGAAAATAGGCACCTTGTGTAAATAAGCACTTTCCATCCACCAGGATCTTTACGGCTTGTTCAACATTATTCCTCCATTTTGCTTCCATCATCCATTGCATTCAGATCTCCATCCATCACTCATCTACTCGCATCTGCACCATAGCTTGGTCCTATGTTCGTATCATGGTCCCTCCTAGTACTACTCGGCCCATCCTCAAGGTTAGTTTCTCTTGCCTTTTCGGGGTATTCTATGGAATCATGCTGGGGGCACGTTCTCATCGGATCAGATTCATTTATGATCTTAAAGTTCTCAAATCAGAAAATCCAAAAACATCAGAAAACAGAAAAATCCAAAAACATCAAAATCATCAAAATCTCAAAAAATAGGGTCGTCTTTTCGAACTACGTCATCTCTGAGCTTGAACGTAGGAAAGGTTGATCTTTGATCATCCCCTAAGACATTTAGGTTAGTCCTATTGGAGTCCATCATAATAAGCTGACATCTCATCATGTATATCTTCATCTGTAAATCAGTCAAGTCGTCAGTCGAACTACGTGGTCTCTGCGTATATAACATAGGCAAGCCTAGTCTATTGACCAGCCCTCGAGACCCCTAGGCTAGGTCTTTAGGTTAGTCTATTGGTCAAAATCTCATAAAATCCCCAAAACATTGGAAAAACGAAAATCAAAACATTTTCAAAATCTTGAAAAATGCCAAAAAAAATAGCCTCAAAACATTCCAAAAAAGATCAAAAACATCCAAATATTTAAAAAGTCCATCAGTCTCATCTTGCTTGCGCCCACAATAAATACCATCCATAATAAATTGATCATCATCCCCAACCTTTGGTGAAACAATCAGAAACAAGTCTAGCAGGTTTAAAAGTGAAAACTCAAAATTTCAGGTCTTAAGTCTAAGACAGTGCGTAGGCAAGTTGGTTATCTCTTCGTATCGGTAACACATCATCCAAATAGTCCCATATCAATCATCTAATAACATCATGTCCTAAGATGAATCCTTCCTACAAGGGGCATTATTTATCTGAGAGAACACTTTGGATAAATGAAATGACGTGTCGCCATCAACTAACATGTCCTAGGATGAATCCTTCCTACAATGGGCATTATCTTTTGGCAATAAGTTTCAGTTATCATCCTTACAAAGTGCATCCTCTTTCCGTTAGTGGTATTGAAGAACATCAGTTTGTTTGTTTACTTGGTCTTTATCTTTTGACTTATCTTATTTCGCACTCATTCCAAGGACATCTCGATGATATCCCAATACAGAGGATTTAGAGAAATAGGAATGGGGCAACAATCATTATCTTTTGTCTGTTGTGCTTGTTGGATGTTCTTGTAAAATAACTTGGCGAATACTTGCTTTGTTAGGTATGTATGGAAGAGGTCGAGGACAACTTGTTGACTATTGCATGGATAGGTTTACCTTTCTATGTTTTGGTTCAGGATGTCTGAAACATCTGAAATACATCCTAGCAAGGTTTCCATATGTCAGGTTTGAACAAGAATATGCCTATCTGATTGTCAAGTCAAAGTCCATCACACTGGGTACAATGCCATCCTAGTTTTCTATACCTCAATGCATCGTACCACGTGTGTTATCAAACATAATAAAATATGGCCCTTTGAAAATCCCAATTCGTTGGAATGTAATCATCATCATCTGCATTTGCATCATTTTGTGTCTTGTTGAAATGAATTCTTCTTTTCTTACTAACCGTGCTAACAAGGTACTATGACAGTTGATCATCATCACCATCATCGCTATCAAATCCTGCATCCAAAAATCATTGGCATATCGCATAAACACATGCATTACATTTTATCATCATATAAGCAGGTTATCATAAACATCATCATATAAAGGTGCATCCATGTCATCACATTTCACCCATTACATTGCATCTCATGGCATTATATCAATCATTGCATAAACATTGCATTTGCATTTCATAAACATTTCATATTACCATCTAAATTATCACATAAGCATCTACAAAAGCATTCCATAATCACTTTTGCATAATCATAAGCAATAGGTATATAAGCATTTAATTCATTAGGCATACATACTTTCATAACATCATGACATCATATCATCACATTACGCTTACATTACGCATCAGCATATCACCTTGCATTAACATATCATTGCATCACATACATCATCATTTAGGATAATAAACATTTGTTATTCTAAGCATCTTGTAAAACCATTTCATTTGCAGCATATCACGACCATCGCATCGTATCACATCCATCCATAAATCATCTCATATACATAAGCATATTTTACACATCATTGCATATACCATAAATCAAATCATTTTCACATATTGCATTGGCATAAAATAAATCACCATATAGATAACATCATTGCACATCATATCATAGGTCAACATAATATAGATCTGTTAGTCATAATCATTGCATAAACATCATTAGAAATAAATGCATCCATAAAACATCACTGCAAAGCATATAGAAATAAATTATACATGCATAAATAAAGTACACATTGCATCACATCAAAATCATCATTGGCTCATATATATCATCAATCATATCACTGTCATAATATAAAAAATCAATCAGATCACTGTACATGTTTGTCAATCACTACAAAATGCCCATCGGGCTATCAAAAATGAGCCCATAACATGCAAAAAGTGTGCATCAGCTAGATCACACTCGATCTCCGTGAATGCTGCCCTCACCCCTATCACCGTGACCCTCTGGTGGTCCCTGACTTGCCTGCTCTAAGTACTTAGGAACCCAATCTGCTCTAGGTGTGGTGTCATCGTAGGCCCGGCGGTAGTACTCTATCTCTTGGATGGCCTCCCTATAAGATCATACCAGCACTGTACCCTAGGAGGAGGAGGAGGCTGTCATGCTCTCAATCTGTTGCCTGTAGCCTAGCTCTGTGGCTACCTATAGCTCTGCAGCTTGTCTCTACTACACAGGCTGATCCCTCTCTGCTCTCAGCTACTCTCTCTCAGCCCGCACCTTGGTCTCTCTCTGCTATCACTACCTGAACTTGGGCCTACAACTGTAAAATCAAGGCATCCCATGCGTCTGTCTTCCCTGCTGGCTATACCTGTGGCTGCACGTGAGGCTGGTCCTCACCCTCGACTCGTGGTGGTGGGACTAGCGAATCCTACTTTGGTCCTACATATGGACATCCCTGTGACCTGGTGGGACTGGGGGCACCCCTGGTGGATCCTATCGGATCTCGATCCTTGGTCCTCACCCTCAGCCTCGTCCTCTCCCCCTGCCTCTGACCCTACGTACCTCTAGATCCTTGCCTGGAATGGTCAACTGGAGAGGAGGTTTGAACTAGTCTCTATAGGCCTATGTGGTCCCTGGATCTACCAAGCCCTTATCATAAGCCCACGGTCAGGCCACCAACTGTCAAAATTTGTCAACTACCTCAGAGGTAGGAATACCGGGCCCCCATGACACCTGTGTCATGCTACATGCAAAGACGGCTACATAGTCATCAGCCGGCCGATCCTGTGGCTCTCCAAACTGACCCTGTACGCACCTAGGCAAGTACCGCTCGATCATCGTATGCTCTCGCCCCTGCATGTATCGATCCTGGCAGCAGTAAAAGAGCTAGGTGGCATCGTCGGCCCATCTAGGGCGACCAAGGTATGGTCACCAAGTAAAAACGAGCATCTCATCCAAGACCTACCTCCAGTACAAGATCTTGTGCTCTCCAGTGTGTGTGAAGGACACACTGCCTCTGTATATTGCTACGAGGGCATCATCTGCCCCCATCAGAACCAGAATGACCCATGGATGTAGCACAGAAATGTGCTCCCACGCCCAGACATGAAGAAGTGTCACTCCAGCCCCCAGCACTCTGTCATCCACGTAAACGTACTCATGGAGATCCCTGTAAAGTGAAGCCAGAAGTATAGGCCCCCACGTAAACCAAACTGGCATGTCTCGGACCATCCTGTGCTAGCAGTATCCCCAACCTAGACTGAAATATCTCCCTCATCTATCTAGGGCAACCAAACCTGAAATGATCGCTGCAATCGGTCAGTGGAAGGGAGGTGTTATAACTCTGTATCTCTCCAGCTTGATCTACCCCTCTCAGTAGATAATGTCCCGTGTGGCGAGGACTCTGGTGCAGTACTCGCATCCCTCTTCCATGTCATAGATCACCCGATGACCATGAATAGGCAATTGCAAGATACCCCAAACGTCCTCCAAGGTGACAGTGGCCTCGCCAGTAGGGAGATGAAATGATGATGTCTCGTTGTGCCACCTCTCGGCCAACAATGATAGCATCCCTAGGTGTGTGCACACGGGTGCTGCATACGCAATATGCCATAAGCCAGTAACTCCTAGTTGATCTTGGTCTCTGTCGCTCAAGTCCCGTAGGATGCTCACCAAATCCCATGACCGATGCTCCCGAGAATAGAGTTCCCTAGGCCTGTCCTGCATCAAGGAAAAATAGCATGTTAAAAATTCTTGAAAAATCCTGACCTAACACTCCAAACTCGTTCCCAGCTACGCAGTTTGTGAAGGCATTGCAGTTTGAGTTTTCTCAAACTCCGTCGCGCAAGCCCAAAATGACCCAAATATAGCTGTCATGGCCCACTTTATCTCCAACGTCGCAATTTTCATGAAAAGGGTGCCGTTGCAGTGCACTTTTCCCAAACTAGCCCACCGAGCCCGAGCCCAGGGACAGAGTTTCTAAACTCCAAATAGCACCACTACGGCGCAAAAAGGCAATTCACAGTGCTATAATAGCGCCGTTGGAGGTGAGCTCTCTTTTAAAATAGTAATAAATGCATCAAATGAAAAAATTAAGCTTGGGTAAGGGTCACATACCGGTGCCCCGATGCCAGGTGGCCATTGGTATGTCTGAACTCAGTCTGAAATGTGTAGAGGAAGCTATCGTTGTGGCATACCGTCAGAGGGTCAGAACACAAATCTCAAAGTTTGCTAGCGGAGGTGTGTGAAAATGACTTGAAAGTGATCCCTCGGGCCCCTTTTAAGCCTAAAAATTAGGGTTTTTTAACCATAAATAGCTGTCCTGTTAGGGTTTAGGACCCTCGAACCTATTTTTGTCCATTTGAGGCTTGTTTTTCATCGTTTTATTGCATTTAGACATGTTTTTAGCCTCTCGGACCCCTTTCAAACTTGTCAGGTACTTTGTCATTTTTTTTTGCGAGATCACCCAAAAAAATAAAAAAAATTCGTATGATCTCTTAAGGGGGCATTATAATGGCATGTTTTCTCTCATCATGCAGCAATGGGGCAAGTTTTTGAATATCAAAATTTTTTCCTTTGATCAAGATCATTTATTCTTTGAACCAACGCAATGAGTGCATCGATTCAAAGAGGGGAAAAATGTAGACACGTAAAATATACTGATTGAAATTGTGCATCTGATCTTGACTACTAACATCGTTTCATCCTGAATCATCCCTCGGTCTAACCATTTAATCAAATCTCCTTATCTGATTAAATTCATTAATAGTCCTCTCTTGATTAAATAAATCACTTTATCTAAATCAAGTCATCTCTCTTGTTAATTAAATCAATCCATCTTATCTAATTATCCCTATTTAATTAAATAATCAATTTTTTTGATTAAAACTCTAAATTTTATCCATTAAATTAGATAAATTAAAACCTTCTTTGATTTAATCTAACACCATCCCTTTTAATTAAATAAATCAAAATCCTTATTTAATTAGCCTCTTATCATATTCCTCTCTTAATTGATTTAAATAAATCCATAAATCTAAGTCAAATAAGTCACATCATCTAATCTCCTGTTAAATTAATTAACCCTTGATTAATTTAACCTCATCTCATGTCACATCCTCTAGATAATGCAAGTTGGACATGAAAATAGATTTAATTCATTTATTAAATCTCTATTTTCCTCAAAAGGCATCTTTTGGAATATTCTCTCAATTTGAATTAAAAAATTCCAAGTCAACATGTACATCCAACAAGGCATTTAAGATCTCTTACATGTTCTTTGCCTAGAGCCAAGTGGCATTTATTGCATTTTCTCTTCCCTCTTGCATGTCATTTCAACAAATTTGAATTTCAAATATTGGCATTTATTGGCACAAACCCCAAATCTTGCACATCCATCATCCATTCATAGCTTGACAAGTGGCATCATATCATTGGATGAATGTTAGTCCCACATTGCTCAAATTTGGACACTTCATCCATCTTGAAATCCTATAAATAAAGAGCTCATATCCTCATTTATCCATCCACAATTTGAGTAAAGTTACCATGCTCAAATATCTATCAAGTTTCATCTATCACCATTGAGTTCTTAGCTAGGTTTTTTTGCAGATTTTGCTTGGAGTTCTCATCTTTCATCAAAGTGGATCAAGATCATCTTCAACACATCAAGATTTCATCATAGGAATTGGGAAAGGGCCAATTTTCACATCAAATTGGCACCAATTCCTTCATGGGATCATATGTTTGCTATTTAAATTAGGATTAAATCTAGTTTTATCTTGTGTATTGTGTTCATCATTTTATTTCCTATTTTGAACTTGCAAATGCATTTCATGGGGAATCCTTTTTTTAGCTTGTAATTCCTTGTCTAACTCTTTTATTCATGTTGTTTTGCAGGTACTAGGAGAAGGGTTCACACACTCTTCTTAATAGGGTCACCAAATCATGGTAGTCTTCATAAAAGTCACTACAGAAGAGCTCCTGGGGAACCTTTATAACACTGCCCCTCTTTTCCTTCAACCAGTACTAGTTAATAAGCCTTTTACATTGAAGGGGATCTTCATCCCACATAGCTTTGCCATCACTCATGGTCGACAACTCCATCTCCCAGAAGGTAGGGATATGGAAAGTCTTTGTTATTTCCTTATCAGACACGTCAGCCAAAACATTTCCATCTCTATCTACTATGGTTCTGGTTTCCTCTTGATAGGCCTCCCTATAGGCCATCACCAGTTCAGGGGTGACGAGCCCAGGAGGAAATCCCATGGCCTTAACTATTCCAGTGCCTCTGATGTTTCATGCATTCTCTATTTTAGGGATGATTCAAAATCTATGATTGAATTCGTCGATGTCTATATGTTCGATGTTGGTGTCGATGACATTCTTCCAGGTTGAGGTGACTTTGGATTTTAGGGGTTCCCTTTGGAACTGATACTTCATCTGGTCCTTATCTTCTTTTCCATGGGGTGCCTTAGTTTTCTTTCCTTTTTCTTTCTTTGTGGCTGCCCCCAAAGGTCTTGCACCTGATTCCATATATGCTATGGGAAAAAGAGAGGTGAGCATATTCAAGCATGAAAATACGGAAACATTAGTCAAATCCCTGCAAACAGAGTTAGATTAGATAATTCAGCGTTTGAAAAATCTAACATATAATCCAGATTGTCATTAGCAGTGCACAAAAGAGAGTTTGGATGATTTGGGCCTTAGGGGTTGGGATTCCCTGGCCTGATGGAAAATTTAGAGTTGCTCTAGGAGGGATGACAATCAGGGAAGGGCAGCCTGCATGTCCCGACCCGCCTTCAGATTTTTCTACTTTGAGGAATCCACTTAGGGGAGTGCCCTATTTTAACATGTGGGTCGAAGTCAATTTGTTGATTGGAGGGCATTTGGATCACCTTTTGGGTGATTTGAACCAGAGAGGAGCTTTTCCATTTAAGCTTGTTGTTAGAGATGGCTTTGGTTAGACAACATTCTGAGAGTGGATTTCCATCGGGCAGGATCCATGGCTCTAGAGGGCGATCGATATCATATCTTGGCGTTTGCGAATTTTTGGCTAGATGGGGCGAAAAGTTGTGAGGAGATTGTCATTGGAAACAGTGGAAGACATGTAGAGGTTCGATGGGGGAAATCCGAGGGATCAAGTCCGACTAAAGACATGGTCATTTTCATTGTGTTCACTCAGTCATTCAAAAGTTCTATGACCGAGGTGACATTAGGTTTTGATGGCCGGGAGGACGAGGGCAGTTTTCCCTAGAGTTACGGCAGTGATGGGATGATATCCCGATCATGGAGAGCCGAGGCAGACAACCTGATGAATTTCGATCACTCAACACTTCGACATTTTTGTTTGACAGCCACAAGGGAGTCGAAAGCTGAAGGGCAGAGGGCAGTCATTCAGGAGTCATAGGAAACAACGTTATCATCGTGGTGGCCCACAAATGGAGGTCCACAAGGTGGAATCTGAAAAGGCATCGGGCGACCGGTCATTTGTTCGTAAAGTCACCCGACAGAGAAGGAGTAAGGGTCTGAATACTAGAGAAATAGGATGAGAATGCCCTCTAGGATAGTATATTATGAGCGGTGCCCCGGGCACGGATTCCCATGGTGGAAAACCCGGGAACCTTATTGGGCTCAGTTTAAGTTTGTGACTTTCTGCCAATTTTTTATGGTAGGAGGATGAAGTCCTCCTGTGTTGGCAGACCCAATAGTAAAGTTCGCTAACACAAGTCATCTATTTTCAAATATTGGCGATGGCGATGAGAAGACCTGGACCCGTGGAGTGTGAATGCTCTAGCCGAAGAAAGATGCCAGGAGGAAAAGGTTCCATAACTGTCTAGTAGGTGATTTGGATGGTTTTTCAAGTTTCTATCACATGGGTTTTGGGCACAATGTTCTTCTCTATCTAGGGAATGGGTTTTCTTCTTTCAAATTCATTTATCTTACCAAAAATCAAGGGAAAACATGAAACAGGGTGTGGACAGCCAACTCACCTCAAGAACCTGATGAAGGAGGTGATCAAATCAGTTGGAAAACATGTTGGATCAACGATGGAACTCATTGATCTCAAAGGTTACGATTGGGGGGTAACTCTAAGTCAGTCTGAATAAACTGACAATTGAAAATGACAGCACAAACTCACCTATTTATAGAAGTTAAGGCATTTAATGTAGGTACGAAAGACCGAAGGTTGATGAGCTTCAATTTGAAAATGGTCACAGGATTTATGGGGTCCGACGGTTGGGCAACTATCGATGGATAGCTATTTAATTTCTTGGTGATGATCGGATGGTGCTGAAGGGTCCAGGTTCCAATGGGTGGAACGTCGTTGTCTGCAGGACACTTGAGAGTTCAGAAATAAACCAATGGCACCAGAGAGAACAGGCCCCAATAGGTGGAACTCTACTAAAGGACTATCATTAGAAATGGTGAAGAGGTGAGGAAAGTCTGGGAGGGGCAGTCCCATAGGATGGACTCGATGGATCCCAAAGACACTGACTTTAAAGCACTAAGGAAAACATCAAATGGGAACCCTCCAAGACTGAAGACATGGAAAATTTTGAAGGGGAAAAGCGTGGTCAACTTAAGATGACATCCCTAAGAGCTTCCAAACCATTTTCAACACCAAACAGGGCGCATCCAAAACAAGGTGGAAACAAAAGCAACCTGGTGAGGCAAAGGAAAGAGAGGGTCCCTGTTCAGAATGAGGCGTGTGTGTTGGGGGCACAATAGGGGGTGGGCCTTCGGGTCCACATGATCGGGTGGAACATGCTATGCACCCCATTGGGTTCCAAGATTGTGTTCACAATGTGGAAGTGGATTCAGAGTTTCCAAAGCTTCACTTAGTTGAAGACTGTTCCACGCTTTGTATCTTATTCTTCATTAATATATTATCCTTGTGTTACCAATCAAAAAGGCAAGTAAAATTCCTCAAGAGGTTTCCAAACTCGTGGTACCTTTCAGGGTAACATACAAGGCTGGATGGTTTAGACCTTCTTCTCTTTAGGTGTTGCTAAACCTAGGTGGGTCTACCTATGTGAATGATGTTGAATTGAACTATGTGATTCTTTCCTAAGAAATCTATCCACAATGGCAATCTAATGTGGAGAGATGAAATCCTAATTTGGTATAGATTGTATAAGTAGTTTTAAAGTAAAGATCAATATGTTCAGTTAACAAATGTAAAAAATAAAATGAAATTAAATGTAATGTATGGGACCAGTGCCTATTGGGTATATGGAGTCAAATAGAAATCAAAGTTAAGTGACTTAAAATTGGCAATAATTCAAACTGTTTGGCACTTCTATGTTTAAAACTTGTATAAATTGGCAGGGATGTAATTATTAAATTCTTCTTTAATGATAAAAAATAATAATTATAAGTTGTTGTGAACAATCAAGAGGATTTTAATCTTTACTTGAAAGACCCAATTAATTATGCCACACAAATACAACAAATGTGTACTAATAAATTGAAAATATGCTTGATATATCAATTTAAAGAACAAATAAATATTAAATATGGAGAAAAAATGATAATATTTTAAATTAACTTAACAAACAATTGATACCAACATAGAGCCACCGAATCAGATATTTTCCATTAACTTCTTCAAAATTTACATGTACATCTTGGTCCTTTCGAAAACATCATTGAAACATATCTATTGTATACTTCTTCTATTCGCTTATCTCTAATCTCATCCTTCCTTATGGTCTTGGTCTCTCTTATTTATATGAGAGGAAATAAGCTTCAAACCAAAGGATGTGACTTTTGATTACAAAACTTAGTTGTAAAGATAAAATATATTAGAGATAACTAAAATTAATACATGCCAATCTGTTAATCCTCAAGTGAAATTTTGTGGTCATTTAAGACCTGTGCAAGACTCTTACGTTATGATAAATTTTCCTCATGATGATTCTAATCAATCTTCATCTAAGCCTAGATATTTTTCTTTCCATTTTCTTATTGTTAAGTCATTCGTCCACTTGAGTCCCTATGCAATAGTGAAGTTGGCGAGATGACTTTTCCATCTATTCTCAAGAAAATTTCTGGCATGTACAACAAACTTTTTATAACCAGTATCCAATGTCATAATTCCATCAAGAAGAGTGTGAAACTTCTCTAGATTGATATCACCATCACCCTAAATACATGTCAAGCATTGGGGAACCATTTGATCAAACTCATTCTTCCATTCATCTACATCCTTGAATTGTCCATCACCTCTAGTGACCAAGGGACTGAAACTGTGTTTTATTGAATCAAATGAATTCCTTATGCTCTCTACCTTTTTCTTAATTTCAATCAAATAATTATGCTCATCAACAACTCCCTTCACCATCTCTTGGGTAGGCTTTAATTTTGGAGGTGCATAAGGATCCCTTTGTGTTGCCTTTCATAGAGTGGTTAAAATATGGTAAGTTGGCCACCATATTTTTTGTAATTCCTCTAAGATAGGGGAATTGGTATTTATTTGTCCTAGAGATTTCACCAAATGACTAAAACCCTCATGAACTCCACTTACCTTTTCTTTTAAAACTTCAACTCTATGCTTCAATATTTCCTTTAAAGTACCCAAGATGTGTTGCTTTATATCATCCATATTATGTTTCTTCAATTTTTCAATCTCTTCTTTCAACTGTTGAATTTGTGGATCTTCAACTAGAGCACGTGGATGATAGACAACTATTTCATCTCCTTTTACATCTATGGCCTGTTGCAATTAATGCTTTAATCTGACATTTTAAATGAACAACTTATTTATTTCATCATTTGATAACTTGAGTCTTTTCTCATATCCAGTTATCTTCTTTTCCATGTTTTCTACATCTTTTGTAAACATGGCTAAATGCATAGTGATGGTTGTTGCTTCTATTGAAGTAGTGTCCTTCATTTTCCCGACCATTGTAGATCCTCTCATTTCCTATACTACATCTAGAAGCCTTGGCTTCCTTGTGTTCTGCTTTGTCCATAGGGCAAGGGTCTGGGTGGTAGGATTGTATCATGTGCCTTAAACTCCTAAATCAAATTCTGCAACCAAGTTTGGATCATCTTGGGCTCGTATTTGATCTAAAAAAAACACCTTGGAGAGTTCCATTCCACGTATGATCAACATGTTACTCTTTAGCACCAACTCTCTTGCTTCCTTGGGAGTAATATTGATATTATCAATATCCAATTATGCCATTGTTTGGGCCTATACCTCTGCATGTTTTGTATCATCAATCGCAATGAAATTAATCTTTAGGATCATATCATCAAATTGTTTCATTTTTATTTTTATCCAAAAATTCCTAAATTCCCTTGTATGGATGAAATCATCATCCTCCATAAACCATAGAGAAGTGACTATTCTCTCATCATCTTGTATCTCATCAATAACTTCTTCTTATATTCTTATTTTTGGATCATGAGGCTCCAACATCTTTTGTTGCTCTGCTACTTCTTTCATCTTTGGAAAAGTTAGGACTACTTCTTATTCTTCATCACTTGATCCATAGTCAACTAGTGACTCAACTCTCTATTTCTTAGTAGGAGGCTCATTCGTTGGAGATGAAGGAGATGGATGAATTGGTGAATGAGGTGGTCTATACGATGTGGAGGTTGTGGATGATGGTGGAGCTGATTTCTCTTCTTGAGGCTTTTTATAAATTTCATCAAACTTACTAAGAACCAATTGCATCATTTTCAATAAGTTTGGTTCTTCAACAATGAACCCCTTGAACTTCTTATCATTTTATTTCTTCTGATCCTCACATCTCATCATCATTAGCCATGTTTTCCTTGTTTCAAAGACATCTGAAAAATGTACCATGTTCCTTATTACATCCTCTTCTGGATCAAATGCATGTGATATCACCCTCTTTGTAAGCAAGGTACTTCTAATATTGATGATGTGACCCTCTGGATCACAAACTCTCACTTTTCTTGATCTGAGAGAAAAATTGGCTTCTATGAAAGCCTGTATTTCTTCCAACATATCTGAAACAACTGATAACTCCTCAAAAATTATTTAGGCAAGAAAGATCCCTTTCTCTAATTCTTCATGAGACTACGCTCCATCCAGAGCATTTTCTAGATAAATTCTAAAAAAAATGCTCTACTAGGTACAAATTTTGGTAAGGCATGTGGGGCCTGATCACAACCATATACCCTAATAATGGTATATTGTGGCATTAAAAACCAATCAACATAGTTGTGTATGAAACCCTGGTTTGGTTTGTATTGCATGGGTCTCATAACCTCCATTAAAGATTGTGATAGCTTTGGTGTAGGAAAACCAAGGGCATCAATTAGTCTAATGGAAAATTCATCTCTAAACACAATATAGTTAGCTTCAGGACACCTACTATCCCAAACATAGCACCAATTTGGCACTGGGAACATAACTCCATTTTCATGTGTGCTCAACTTCATCCTTTTAGTCCACCTCCTTTCATTTTGAAGTAGAATTAAATGACACAGTAGGGAATATTGTCTGAAATTTATAGGGGCCTTAACTTCCCTAACCTGTATCAACCCTTCATGAATCTATTCTTTAATGATAGAATCAAAATAAAACTCCACATTGGATTCAAGATTCTAGATAATGATTGTTGTCCTCATTAATCCAATTGGCATATTGTCTTCAACATAAAATCCAAGAATCTGGCATAATACAAAATAGGTGTTTTTGAAATAGGTCTGAAAGTCAGACACTAGAAATGGTTCAACTTTTGAAGATGGAATAGGAATGACTCTATTCTTGTCACCCATTTTCATGTGCAGGGGAAGTTCATCCATTCTAGAAGTCCCCAACCTTTTGTACTCTTGCTCTAGCCTCCCCAAATCTATTTATGTCACAACCTGCTTGTTTAGGTCAAACCAGCTAATTATAGCTTCCCTGGATATATCTACCAGACACTGTCCATCTGGGAGCCTAACAACTTTTGACGGGGCATGATATCTACTAGCTAGAGCTCTAATCAGCTCGACATCAACAAAGACATTAGGAACTATCAATTTTCCCATATCAAGATTCCATGGGTTTGAACTGGGACATTTTCATTTCTATTCTTATAAAAATACCAATACAGATTCTACCCAGACCATGGAATTATTGGGTCTCTACACCCCTAAGATAAATCCTTAAATACCTTCTTATAACCTTTATCAACTGAACTATGTAGTAATGCAAGTAATAGCAATTGTAATGAAGCTTTATTGAATTTTTCCTCTCTTTCAGTCCTTACTTATGCTTTCTTAGGTGCCATTGCTTAAAGTTCAATACGTGATGAGTAGAACCTACCCGAAATATTGCTTTCCCTGAAGAATTCTTGTTTGACTGCCACTCCTTGAGCTCACTTGTATTCTGCTTCTATTACCACGAGTGAACGAATTCACAATATTCCTTGTTAAATTCCCATATCATACTGCATTAATTCCCATATAAGTTCAACATCATTCAAATCCCTCACACCGAGCTGAATTTCATATTTTGATATTGATTGATGTTACTGGCCTTCATTTAATGCTCCAACAACTGATTACCACACTACCATGCATCACCCTTTGTTCCTCCCGGGTATCGCGATACATTGTATTAACTTGTTCTCATTATACCACACTATCGTGCACTCCATTGTCCTCCTCGACGGTACCATGGTGTATACTTAGTACTTTTCCTTATACACTGCTTTACCACGGGCCACATACTGACCCCCCATGGTATAGTGGTTCTCCCTTATGTCTGTTCTTACTTTACTGCTCTACTGTGGGCCACACTCTAACCCTCTATGGTATAGTGGTTCCTTCTGCTAGTACTAATGATGACCCTACTCTACCACAGGCTAAGTATCAATCCTCTGCAGTATAGTGGTAATACAGTATATTGCTACCTTCTTACGATGCTACTATGAGTTACTTTCTTGGAGATTGCGGTAAGGAGGTAAAAATCAATTCATATATGGGATGTTTATTTAGGTAGTGGTATGGTGGTAAAATGCAGTTTTGGCTTTATGGATGTACAAAACATGATTTTATGAAAATACTAAGAGAGCTTTTTGATTTCTCAAGATAAAACTTTAGAGTTTTGAATGAAAATTTATAGTTCTAATAGTAGCTCTAGTTGGGGATGAATGATTGTGAAATCATTGCAAAAATTCACATATCTGGAAGAGCAGACTAGACTTTGAAGGGTTATGAAAATGGATCAGTGAAGAGGATGGAATTAAAAATGGATATGGAGATGGAAAGATATGGAAATGATCCTATACTATTATACATGGAAATAATTTTTTGTTTTTAAATGAAGGAATTCTAGGATTGTCCATGTACTAGCAATTCCTATTCCTTTTGATTTCCTAAACTACTATGCATGGAGAAAAAATATTTTAAGAGGTTTGTTAAGAGTTTTCCATGCACTAGAAACCCTTAATCCTCTATGTCTCTCAAGAGAAGAAAAGCTTCCGGTACTGCCCATGTACAGGAAACTCTTGTTCCTCACTAGACATGTTTTGCAAGTAATATGAGTCTTCTCCTCCTTTACCAGTGACAACAAAGGGTGCTAACCAAAAAGCTTCAAATTTTCCATGCTTTCCCTTCTCATGACACCTAGCATTCCACATCAGCACCAAATCATTCTCCTCAAACTTTCTATCTTTATCTTTCCTATCAAATAGATATTTCTTTTGTGACTCTAACTTCATATTTTGGTTTTGAGCTGCTCTCCTTATCTCATCAAGTTTTGTAAGCTGCTCCATTCTTTCCTCCATTGGTTCTAGAATGTTGATGTCTTCCTAAAGGATAAATTTGTAAACTGGTAACAAGTTTTGTAATGGCATCCTAGCTTGTGTTCCATATACCAATTCAAATGGACACTTCCCAATTTCCTTCTTCACAGTGATCCTATCTGCCCACACAGCCATTCTCAACTTTGAATCCCATGATTTTTTGTTACTGTCTAGCATCCTTCTTATGATCTTCAAAAGAATTTTGTTACTAGACTTTTCCTAACCATTTGCTTGTGGGTGGTAAGGGTCTGCATAAGAGATAGTGATACCATACATATTGTAGAAACTTCTAAACTCATCAAACCTGAAGCACATCCCATTGTCTATAATCAATCTTACTGGCATACCAAATTTGGTCAGAATATTCTCCATTAGGAAATTTATTACCACCTTGCTCATGGCTTGTTTTGTTGGAATGGCCTCAACCCACTTAGTGAAATTATCAATAGCTACCAATATCCACTTATGTCCACCACTTGACTTCTCCTATATCTCTCCAATAAAATCAATTCCCCACTGATGGAAAGGGGCTTCTACCTGTAAGGGCCTGAGTGTTAAAGCTCCCTAATATTTCATCTTCCTTGAAAACTTTTGGTAAGATTCACATCTTCTTACATATGAAAAAGAATCATTAAATACCTTAGTCTAGTAATAGCCTACCCTGAGAATCTTGTGTGAAGTCGTTTTGGCAGAATAGTGACCTCCACAGACTCGTTCATGCATCTCCCTCAAGACATGTCCAGCTTGTGACTCATCTAAACACAATAATAACATACCATCCCTATTTTTCCAAAACAAATCACCATCTACAAACATATACTTAGATGCTTCGAGCTTTAAAGTTCTTTTTTGGTTGTCATTCAATCCTTTAGGGAACTTCATGTGTCTAAGATAATACACAATGTTTGTGTACCAAGAAGTATGTTCAATGCTTGCAACTGCATTCTCTTCATTCTCTATATTGAAAATTTGATTTTCTTCAATGTGCGTCTCTACCATTAGCTTGGAAAAACCCTGTCCCCTTACCAACTTGGTAATTTGAATCTCCATGTCAAATTATTGGATTTTATTAATCCATTTACATCTCCTCCCTGTTACCTTTGACTAGGTGTCAAAATATCCTTCACAGCCGCATGTGGGACATAGGCAATCGGTTTGGCTCCAACAAGATATGGTCTAAAATATTTTGTTGCTTTGACCAATGCAAATGCTTCCTTTTCCATAATGTCATATTTCAAATCTAACCCCTGTAATGACTTGTTGAAAAAAGATACAGGCTTCTCATGACCCTCATCATTCTTTTGTAACATGATAGCAACAATAGTATGGAATGAGGCAAATGAAAATATTTGAAAAGGTTTAGAAAAGGTTAGGAAATTTAAGGATAGGGGCTTCTATGATGGCCTATGATGGCCTTTTTTATGGATATAAAGGCTTCTAAGGCTTCTGTAGTCTAGTCTATCTTTTCTCCCTTTTTTAACATTTTGGAGATGGGTTTAACAATCTCAACAAAGTTGGACACAAATCTCCTAAAAAAATTAATCTTCCCAAAAAATGATTGAATGGCCTTGATAGTCTTAGGAATAGGGATTTTATCTATGGCTTCTACCCTTTCAGGGTCTATTCTAATTCCTTTTTTTGACACAATATGCCCTAAAAGCTTACCCTCTATAACAAAAAAAATGACATTTTCTAGGATTCAAACTAATATCGTATTCCAAAGCCTTGATGAATATCTTTTCCAAGTGTTCCACATGATCCTCAGCCCTTTTTGAATAAGCAATAAGATCATCTTGATATACTACCATTATAGCATTGATTAGATCTAAAAACGCCACATCCATAGCCCTTTGGAAAGTTTCCCCTACATTTGTGAGACCGAATGGAATTCTCACATAAAAATGCATTCCCCAAGGAGTGGTAAAAGTTGTCTTGTATTGCTCAAATTCCTTGACTTTTACTTGATTGTAGCCAAAAAATCCATCCATCATTGATAACAGCTCACATCTTGTCACCTTGTGCAGTATAGCTTCCATATTAGGGAGAGGGTAATTATCTTTGAGAGAAGCAACATTTAAATTCCTGAAGTCTACACATAGTCTAATGTCCCCATTCTTCTTTCTTACTGGAACTAGGTTTGAGACCCATGTTGAATGTCTAATGGGTTTGATAATGCCCTCATCTCTGAGTTTTGCTAGTTCCTCCTACATCTTTGGTTCTAGAGTTGGGTTGATGTGCCTCTGCTTTTGTTTGAATGGTTTTGTATCTAGTTTTCATGGGATCTCATGTTGAAATAAGTCCTCCCTATACACCTTGATATTTTCATAGGACCATGGAAACATGTTCTTGTACTTTCTCAACAATGCAATCAACATTCTTATGATTGTCAGACTTATTTTCTTGCCAATATACACCTTTTTTGGTGCTAACTCAGTCCCCAAATTGATTCCTTCAATATCTTCCCTTTTGACTGGTTTCTACTTCATGAGCGAATAGTCATTTCCATCATATACTCTTTCCAATGCTACTAGCCCTTTGGGAAGCTTATTTTTTTTAAGCTGCAAAACCTCTTTCCCAAATACAGTTTGTTTCCCATCTACTTCCTCCACAAAGGCATTGAAGTCAATCTCCTGAGCCTCATATTGATCTATCAAATGAAGAAATTTTAGGAGGTTAGTATCATCATTAAAGACTTGTCAAATATATATATTGTCATGTACAATAGGTCTTGTTTTAAATTCAGTTTGAGACAATCCAGCTAGTGTAATATCATATCTTCTCAGTGCTACATTAGCTAAAAAATATGCCATTATATTTTTTGACCCGTCTATCCACTCAATGGAGAAAGCATAAAATAATTCAATTATGTCCCATACAACATTCCTATACTACTTTAGTATTTTGTGTTTTGTAGCATATTTTGACTTCACTTGTGAAACAACTAACTTAGAATCTCCTAGAATAGCTAGTAATTTAATCTTATGTTTAACAACCATGTTTAAACTAGCTAGAAAAGCTTCATACTTTTCTATATTGTTTGTACATTCAAATGCCAGTAGAAATGAATATTTGAATGTAGTCCCCTCAGGTGAAATAAAGACTATCCTTCCTCCATTACCTTCTTGGTTGCATGCTCCATCAAAATACATCTTCCACACACCATCATGATTTTTAGCAACTTGTTTGTCAATTGGATCAGCATTGACTAGTTCAGGCTAGGCTGGTTCTATCTTGAAACTCTTGAGATCTACATCATAAAAAAAAATTAATTAATCTTGGGGCACATAGTCTAGAATTTGACTCACCCTTGGCTCCCTATAAAACTTGACTTCTTAACCATTCACTGGTATTGTTGCATAAGATAAGTCTAATTGCACATTTCCTCCAACTATTGTCGTCCATTATCTTGATAGAAGCATTCCAAATTGAGGAGTATCAATCATAGTTATATCTATATTATAGGTTTCTTAAGGATAAGCAACCAATTTTACTTCAACCTCCCTCATAATACCTACTACTGGAATAGGTCTGCTATCCATTGCATAACATTTTCCACCATTAGTATCTACCCACATGCCAAGATGTTTCATTACTCCAACTAGCATAATGTTGATGGCAACACCAGAGTCTATCATACAATTCCTCACCAATTTTTTATTTATAAGTAGTGTAGTGAAAAAATGATCAAATTGTAGGGGATTTATTAATGCATCACCTAGGAAAATCTTTGGGACATTTACCTTTTCTTGTTTATTAACAATCCTAGGGGCTACCTTATTCTCAGAATTTTTTTTTTTGTCATTTCCATTAGATATCAATTGGATAGCACTATCCCTATACTCCTTAATTCCCATAATTTCAAGCAATGGAACATACATTTTTACTTGAGATAAAGCCTGAATGAAATCAAAAGAAAATTTTATGTTTTGATCGATTTCTTTTCTTCCAATGTTTCTCCTTTGTTTTCCTCCTTTTCCCTCTTATTTGTTTGATCAATCTTTTGTTTTTCTTTGTGTAATTCTTTACTTTCTTCTTTCTAGACAGGATTTTGTTCCTTCTTATCATGTTGTTTGTTTTTTGTCTTCTTCACAGCTCCATGTGTTATTTCTTTGTCCTTCATGAATATTCCTCTTGGGACACCTTCCTTTTCATTCACTGTCCTATTTCTTAGCCAATACTTTCTCTTAGCTTGTTCCACTGGAAGAATAGTTAGCCTTTTTATTTCCTCTTCTATTGGTCTCCTTATATTACATTGAAGAGGTGTATCAGTAGGGTATTATTCTTCATTATTCTCTTCAAAATCAGAAAAAACTTGTTGTTCAGCCATATGGACATTGCACCTTTGATTTGTAACATCATATTCATAGCCTTCCTCCTCTGAAGATGAATACCTCTGTTCAATGGGATGAATGGTGTGAGAGGTTAGATAGATTGTGTGATCTTCTCCTTCATTATTTATCAATACCTCTTCTTCTTGTAATTTTTGAGCTACAATATAGTGATCTCGGGAATGTGGAGAATCACAAATTTCACACCAAAGACTATTAATGACCATATACACTCCTCTCTTCTTTAAAGGTTCAGGAGTCTCTTTGTTTCTAGTTCTATCCATTACAAGCTTCCCATCCTTCCAATTTGTATTCTAAGGCATGTCATGTAACCTCGGCCTCTCATTTCTATGTATATTCTCTTGTCTATGTTGAGGATTGTTGAACTATTGAGGAACCCTAGGATGATCTCTTTTAGCAACCATTCCTGCAGCCTTCATATTATTCTCAATAGTTAGTGCTATTTTGTGAGCTTCAACTAAATTTTTGGTACACCTATTTCTAAGCTCATACCCTATTTTCAGATCAAATGCTTTCAGATAAATACTCAATGTTGTAGGGTCTGCCAATTTTGACCAAGTGGTATCTTGTTTTGCAATTTGTTGAACCTTTGGTTAAATTCATAAATCAACTCATTCTGATTCTTTTGGATACCCACTAATTCATGTAAAGAAAAGTCTGGTGCACACTGATTCCCATATTGTTCGAGGAATTGACCATGAAATTCTGAATGGAATCAATAGAAGTTGTTGGTAAACTGTTAAAACCAATCTTTGGCTTCTTCAGTTAATGACATATAAATAATCTCATCTACATATTACAAGTCTTGAATAAAGGAATTGAAACTTCTTATATGTTCCTTAGTAGTGATTGCACTACTTCCTATAAATTTTGGGATGAGGCTTCTCCAACTCCTATCTATAGGATAAGAACATTGTTGAAATCCTACTAGGTCAAATTGTTTGATCATGGTTGTGTGTTATTGTGGGGGTGGATTGTGAGGATGTTGATATTGGTACAATGGATTATTGTATTGTGTATGAGGAGGTGGCACATATTGTTGACCATGAGGTGGTTGATTATTTGGGTGTTGTGATGGATTGTGATGAGCATTTGGTTGTATGTATTAATTTCCCATTTGATTCTGAGGAGCTTTTGGTGGATTTGAAGGTCCTAGATTATTGTTTCCTTGCCTATGAGGTGGTATATATTTAGAAAATTTAGCAGTCTGAGCATTAATTTGAGCTTTTTGTAATTTTAAGTCTTGGATTTCTTTTATCATTTGGATCCTCTTTTGTTCACGCTCTTCTTTTGCTCTTTCCTCTTCTTGTCTCTCAAATTCCAAGTGTGCTTCTAATTCTTCCTGAGTCAAAAATTCATAACTTTCTTGAGGGGCTACATTATTAGTGGGCTCATCTTGGTTACCTTCCATTCTTTGATCATATTCCTATTGATTCTTGACTCTTTCAGCCTCAAGTTTAGCATCAAATTATGCTTGTTTCTGAGGATTATAAAAAGGATTTCTTCTTTCTTCAAGAGTACAAGGTTCTCCACCTGAACTATCTCTCCATGTATCATAGTGATCATATGTCTCAATCATATCTCTCCATGTATCATAGCAATCATATGTGGTTTTGATGCTTTCTCCTTATTTGTTATGCACATGTCATCAGATACCTTCTTACCCTTATCATCCTTACGTGGCCATTTACTGTTTGTAGTAGAACCTCCTTTGTATTGGGACCTTCTACCATGCATGTTAATTTTTTTTTATGTTCAAATGTGTACCTTTTTTATCAGAGTCATCACTCACTTTATTCAAAGAGAGAATATATTGCTACTTCTTATTCCCAGTGGAGTCTATATAGAATTTTTGACTCTATGACTAAGGCCCTGACTCTGAGTTAACTCCCCAACGGAGTCACCAATTTTTTAGCTCTCAAAAATGCAAGTAAAATGCCTCAAGAGATTGCCAAACTCTTGGTACATTTCAGGGTAACATAAAAGGATGAATGCTTTAGACCTTCATCTCTTCAAGTGCTACTAAACCTAGGTGGGTCTACCTATGTGAATGATGCAGACTTGAACTATGTGATTCTTTCCTAAGAAATCTATACACAATGGCAATCTAATGTGGAGATATGAAATCCTAATTTGGTATAGATTGTATAAGTAGTTTTAAAGTAAAGATCAATATGTTTAGTTAACAGATGTAAAAAATAAAATGAAATGAAATGTAATGTATGATACCAGTGCCTGGGTATATGGAGTCAAATAGAAATCAGAGTGAAGTGACTTATAACTAGGAATAATTCTAACTGTTTGGCACTTCTATTTTTATAACTTGTATAAACTGGGAGGGATGTAATTATTAGATTCTTCTTTAATGACCCAAAATAATAATTATAAGTTGCTATGAAAAATCAAGAGGATTTTAATCTTTACTTGAAAGAACCAATTAATTCTACCACATAGATACAACAAATGTGTACTGATAAATTGAAAATATGCTTGATATATCAATTTAAACAACTGAGAAATATTAAATATGGAGACAAACTCATAATATCTTCAATTAACTTAAAAAAAAATTGATACCAACATAGAGACACCGAATCAGAGATTTTCCATTAACCTCTTCAAAATTTACACGTGCATCTTGGTCCTTTTGAAAACATCATTGAAAGCTATCTATTGTATACTTCTTCTATTTTCCTATCTCTAATCTCATCCTTCCTTATGGTCTTGGTCTGTCTTATTTATACAAGAGGCAATAAGCTTTAGACCAAAGGACGTGAATTTTGATAACAAAAATTAATTGAAAAGATAAAATGTATTAGGGATAACTAAAATTATCACATGCCAATCTATTAATCCTTGAGTGAAAGTCTTTGGTCATTTAAGACCTGTGCAATAATTTTACTTTATGATAAATTTTCCCCATGACAATGTCGATCAACCTTCATCCGAGCCTAGATATTTTTCTTACCATTTTCTTATTGTTAAGTCATTCAGCCACTTGAATCCCTGTGCAGTAGTAAAGTTGGCGAGATGACTTTTCCATCTATTATCAAGCAAATTTCTGGCATCTACAACAAACCTTGTATAACCATTATCCAATGTCATAATTCCATAAAGCAGAGTGTGAAACTTCTCTAGATTGATATCACCATCACCCTAAATACATGTCAAACATTGGGGAACCATTTGATCAAACTCATTCTTCCATTCATCTACATCCTTGAATTTCCCATCACCTCTAGTGATCAAGGGACTGAAACTATGTTTTATTGAATCAAATGAATTCCTTATGCTCTCTACCATTTTCTTCATGTCAATCAAATACTTATGCTCATCAATAACTCCCTTCAACATCTCTTGGTAGGATTTAATCTTGGAGGTGCATAAGGATCCCTTTGTGTTGCCTTGCACAAAGTGGTTCAAATACATATGGTAAGTTGGCTGCCATCTTTTTTGTAATTCCTCTAAGATAGGGGAATTGGTATTTATTTGTTCCAGAGCTTTCACCAAATGAATAAAATCCTCATGAACTCCACTTATATTTTCTTTTAAAACTTCAACTCTGTGCTTCAATATTTCCTTTAAATTACCCATGATGTGCTACTTGATATCACCCATATTATGTTTCTTCAATTTTTCAATCTCTTCTTTCAACTGTTGAATTTGTGGATCTTCAACTAGAGCACGTGGATAATAGACAACTAATTCATCTCCTTTTACATCTGTGGCCTATTGCAATTCCTACTTTAATATGACATTTTAAATGAACAACTTATTTATTTCATCATTTGATAACTTGAGTCTTCTCTCATATTCAGTTATCTTCTTTTCCATGTTTTCTAATACATCTTTTGTAAACATGGTTGAATGCATAGTGATGGTTAATGCTTTTGTTGGAGTAGTGTCCTTCATTTTCCTAACCATTGTAGATCCTCTCATTTGTTGTACTACATCTAGAAGCCTTGGCTTCCTTTTGTTCTTCTACTTCATCCATAGGGAAAGGGTCTAAGTGGTAGGATTGTATCTTGTGCCTGAAACTCCTTCTGAATTAAATTTTGGAACCAAGTTTTGATCATCATGGGTTCTTATTTGATCGAACAAAAAAATGTTGGAGAGTTCCATTCCAGGTATGATCTTGACATGTTACTCTTTATCACCAACTCCCTTGCTTCCTTGGGAGTAATATTGATGTTATCAATATCCAATCTTGCCATTGTTTGGGCCTGTACCTCTACATGTTTTGAATCATCAATCCCAATGAGATTAATCTTTAGCCTATCATCAAATTGTTTCATTTTTATTTTTATCGAAAAATCCTTGAATTCCCTTGTATGGATGAAATCATCATGCTCCATAAACTGCAAAGAAGTGACTATTATCTCATCATCTTGTATCTCATCAGTAACTTCTTCTAATATTCTTATTTTTGGATCATGAGGCTCCAATATCTTTTATTGCTTTGCTACTTCTTTCATCTCAGCTAGATTCAAGACTACTTCTTGTTCTTCATCACTCAACCCATAGTCAACTAGTGACTCAACTCTCCATTTCGTAATAGGAGGCTCATCAGGTGGAGATGGAGGAGATCAATGAACTGGTGAAGGAGGTGGTGTATACGATGTGGAGGTTGTGGATGATGGTGGTTGGGGTGTGGATGGTGGAGCTGATTTCTCTTCTTGAGTACTTTTATACATTTAATCAAACTTACTAAGAACCAATTACATCCTTTTCAATAAGTTTGGTCCTTCAACAAAGAACCCCTTCAACTTCTTATCTTTTTTTTTTCTTCTGATCCTCACATCTCATCATCATTAGCCCTTTTTTCCTTATTTCAAACACATTTGAAAAGTGTATGAGGTTCCTTATTACATCCTCTTCTTGATCAAATGCATGTGATATTGCCCTCTTTGTATGCAGGGTCCTTCTGATATTGTTGATGTGACCCTCTAGATCACAAACTCTCACTTTTCCTGATTTGAGAGAAAAAAATCACTTTTATGAAAGCTTGCATTTCTTCCAACATATTTGATCCAACTGATAACTCCTCAAACACTATTAAGTCAAGTAAGAAATTCCCCTTTCTCTGATTCTTCATGAGACTATGCTCCATCCAGAGCATTTGCCAGATAAATTATAAAAGTAATACTCTACTAGGTATAAATTTTGGTAAGACTTGTGGGGCCTAATCACAACCATGTACCCTAATAATGGTATATTGTGGCATTAAAAACCAATCAACATAGTTGTGTATGAAACCCTGGTCTAGTTTGTATTGCATGGGTCTCATAACCTCCATTAAAGATTGTGGCTGCCTTGGTGTAGGAAAACCAAGGGAATCAATTAGTCTGATGGAAAAGTCATCTCTAAACACAATATAGTCAACTTCAGGGCACCTACTATCCCAAACATAGCACCAATTTCGCGTTGGGAGCATAACTCCATTTGCATGTGTGCTCAACTTCATCCTTTCAATCCACTTCCTTTCATTTTGAAATAGAATTAAATGACACAGTAGGGAATATTGTCTGAAATTTATAGGGGCCTTAGCTTCCCTAACCTGTATCATCCCTTCATGAATCTATTCTTCAATGAAGGAAGAAAAATAAAACTCCACATTGGATTGAGGCTGCTCGATAATCATTTCTATCCTCATTAATCCAATTGGCATATTTTCTTCATCATCAAATCCAAGAATCTGGCATAATGCAAAATAGGTGTTTTTCAAACAGTTTTGAAAGTTAGACAGTAGAAAGGGTTCAAATTTTTAAGATGGAATAGGAAGGACTCTACTCTTTTCACCCCTTTTCATGTGCAGGGGAAGTTCATCAATTCTATAAGTCCTCCTTAACCTTTTGTACTCTTGCTCTAGCCTCCCCAAATCTATTTCTATGACAACCTGCTTGTTTAGGTCAAAACACCTAATTATAGCTTCGCTGGAGATATCTACTAGACATTGTCCATTTGGGAGCCTAACAACTTTTGACAGGGCATGATATCTACTAGCTAGAGCTCTAATCAACTTGACATCAACAAAGACATTAGGAACTATCTATTTTCCCATATCAAGAGTCCATGGGTTTGATATCGGGACCTTTTCATTTCTATTCTTATAAAAATACCAATACAGATTCCACCCATACCATGGAATTATTGGGTCTCTACACCCCTTAGCTAAATCCTTAAATACCTTCTTATAACCTTTATCAACTGAACCAGGTAGTAATGCAAGTAATGGAAATTGTAATGAAGTTGTATTATATTTTTCCTCTCTATCAGTCCTTACTTCTATTTTCTTAGGTGCCATTGCTTAAAGTTCAATACGTGGTGAGTAGAACTTACTTGGAATATCACTTTCCCTAAAGAATTATTTTTTGACTATCACTCCTTGAGCTCACCTGTATTTGGCTTCTATTACCATGAGTGAACAAATTCACAATCTTCCTTGTTAAATTCCTGTATCATACCACATTAATTCCCATATAAGTTCAACATCATTCAAATCCCTCACACTGAGCTAAATTTCATATTTTGATACTGATTGATATGACTGGCCTTCATTTAATGCTCCAATGGCCGATTACCACACTACCGTGCATCACCCTTTGTTCCTTTGCAGTATTGCAGTACATTGTATTTACTTGTTCTCATTATACCACACTACCGCGCACTCCATTGGCCTCCTCGGCAGTACTATGGTGTATACTTAGTACTTTTCCTTATACACCACTTTACCGCGGGCCACATACCGACCCCCTGTGGTATAGCGGTTCTCCCTTATGTCTGTTTTTACTTTACCTCTTTACTATGGGCCTCACTCTGACCCTCCGTGGTATAGTGGTTCCTTCTACTAGTACTGATGATGACCCTACTCTACCACAGGCTAAGTATCAATCCTTCGTGGTATAGTGGTAATACAGTATATTGCTACCTCCTTACCGCACTAGCATGAGGTACTTTGTTGGAGATCACAGTAAGGAGGTAAAAGGAAAGCCATATATGGGATGTTTATTTAGGTAGTGGTATGGCGGTAAAATGCAGTTTTGGCTTTATGGATGGACAAAACATGATTTTATGAAAATACTAAGAGAGCTTTTTGATTTCTCGGGATAAAACTTTAGACTTTTGGATGAAAAATTCTAGTTCTAATAGCTTGTACTTGATGTACCCTTCTCATTAATATAAGGGGAGCACTATGTAATGTACTGTTGTATCCATGACATGTTGTATCTGTGGAAATATGCTCCAAAATTGTAATATTGAGCTATGAATTGAATTGCAATAAAATGAATTATCCTTTCCTTTCTATTGAGCATGGATGGTTGTATGTTATTTTCATGTAATCTTGGATTTCATTCAATGTCATTTTGGTAAGAGTCTAGGTTTCCTAATGTCATTCTGTGTACCCCAGAGGACGTAGATGATTTTGTAAATGCATAATTGCTCTTCATGTAATGCATGTACATACTTATCTTATGCAATGTTTCTCTTTACAAAAAATAATAATTGTGCAGTAATTTGTTAGTTGTTGTTGTCCTTTGGGGTTCACACGGTGGGGCGTTATAGCTATACGCACCCAAAAGTGAATATTTAGTTAGAAAAAAATATTTCAGTGTCCAGTTTGGCCAAAAACTGTAAACCAGTATTGTGGGATCACCCCTTGACAATTTCACACTAGGTTTTTCTCCCCTGATGTGCTTGCAACTAATTATTCATTTAATTGCCAATTTTATAAATCTTATCAGAAAATTAAACATGGGATATGGAATTATGCATTCAATATTTCCCCCAAACACTTTTGGCCCCAAAAAGGATAGGTATGGTCTAGGGTACACCATACCTCAAACAAACAAATTTTGATTTTGCTTTTAATATGTCGGTGTCAATATTTTATTATTTAAAATTTTGAATTTATTTGTCAGCTATCAACATTTGATTTTCAATAAATTAGAATTATTTCATATAAATACAAAGTATTTTCCACAATTTTAATCCTAACAATATTTGGGGAGAAAATATTATACTTCAAAATATTCAAGATTGTCAACATTATTATAGCACCAATTTATGTAAGGAATCATGTAAATCATTCATCATGTTTTTATGTGAGTTAATTCATGTTTTATGTTCATTTATTTTTTGAATAGCAACACTTGCAGAACACCAAATAACGCTATCAAATTCTCCTTGAAGGTGATAAGTACATGTCTTCATTCCATCAAGGAAGGCTGATTTGAGTGGTGAGTTGCAAAAATTTGTAAATTCATTACTTCTTATCATTTAGCCTCTACCCTACCAAGGGTAAGCTCTCCTTCTATATCATCATAGTTGTTTTAGAGGTAGAAATACCAAAATAGGGTTTGACTTAGGCAAGGCCCTATATGGCACAACCCTTGCCCCTCTTTGATGTGTGTAGGTTTTTAGATCTGAAGATAAGTGGAGGAATATTAAGGAATAATCTCTCATTCATGCATTCAAGCCCCACAAGCTGTCAAGCCATAGAAACTAAATTTTCTCATTATCATACAAATTTTTGATAGCAACCCCAAAAGAATAGGAAGTATAGATCATGGACCTTAGGCCTATGTTTTTTATGTTTAACAAAATAGGACATTATATGGTACACCACACCCTAGACCAACTGATTCATCATGAATTTTTGACCCAAAGTGCCTCTATATCTACACACTGTGTTTCTGGATTCTATTTTTGTCTTGATGCACTCAATTTCTTAGAAATCATAAAAGTTTTCCATATTTTCATAGTTTACATAGCTAGATCATTGCATCCTATATATCATTCAATTAAAGCATCCAAATCACATCATCCACCACAAATATAGTGGATTAAAACCCTCATTCATAATTTTGGCTCTTCCATCAAGGTTTGTAGCCAAGTGGGTATTTGAGATAGCTTTAAATCCACCAAAAATTTGGGAAGAGCATGGTTTATACCTTCAATCCCTTTTCCCAATAAAGCATTTTTGGTGAACCTAACTATTTCAAATACTTTAAACCATCTAAAATATGACATGCATATCATTTAAAATTTAAATGATATCTTATGTTGTTTGCATTGATCATTAGTGGATGCATAATTGTCATAAAAAGCATTGAAAAAGTGAATTTTTATTGCATTTTTCATTCATAAGATAACAAGGGTTTATTTTTGTCATTGTGAAGAATATCTAGTTCATACTTGTGTAGTAACACAAAAAAATTAGCCCTACCAAATGTAGTTAGGGTAAAAATGTTAGGGAAAATGCATAAAAAAATTATAATGAAACCCTAACAAGCACAATAGAGCAAATGGAGAATGGGAGAGCGGAAGAGCGTGCACGAAGAGGTATTTTCAAATCTGTTACTGGTGAGGAGGACCTAGAAGAGGATGATGGAGATCCATCTAAGGTCGATGGAGATCCAGAGGAAGGTGTCAGCGTTTGGACCTTGCGTTTAGCTGGACCGTTGGCTACGACAGAGTTATTTGCTTTTGAATGGAGGCTTCCTTTTTCTGTCGGTTCCTAGGTTGTTGGGTTCAGTGGAGCTCATTTTCCCGTGGGAGGTTTCCCTTATCTACCATCTCCTGTCTTATGGGCTACGGTGGAGTTCGGTTGCCTATTGTAAATTTTGCAATCCGTGAGGGTTTCTCTTTGGCCCCTGCTCTTTTCTAGCTCCATTTTCCTGTTAGGGGGGTTTGATGTAGGGATACGTGGAAGTTGTTTTTTCCCTGACTAGGAGAGCTCATTGTTTGTTTATCTGAGGCTTTCTGTCTCAGCTTCTTCTTTGTCCCCTTGGTAGAAAAATGGTGATCTTTCTATTTTTCTTCTATCCTTGTACCTCGAAACATATTTTGATTTTTTGGGAGAGGTTCTTTTGCTTGGGATGCCTTTGGAATCTCTTTGGTTTGTATTTTTTCAATTGTTGGCATTTGTTTTCCTCTGTTTTCATCTTCTGACCTCTGGGTATCATTGTGGTGAGGGTTTTGTTGTCCTTCACCTTCTTGGTTCCTCAACGCTACTCTATATTCCTATTTTTGTGCATCTTTGGGTTACTCTAGCTTTTCCAATGGAGGTGGTCCTATCTTCTATTGAGGGGGAGATGGATGTGGCTGGAAGAGACCTTTCTCCTATAGAGGTGGAGTGAGATGCTACTGGTTGTGCCTGAAATTGTTGTTGGGCGGCTGGTGAAGCCTTGTTTTGTGGTTGCATGGGAGTTGATGCTAGTCATAATGTTGTCTTCTTTTCTTTATCTTCTATAGAGGTGGAGATCTTGAAAATATTGTTGATATTTGTGGTATTTACTCTCTTAGATAAGGGGTTTTGTAGCCACGTTGGTTTGGTTGAGCTTGGTTTTATCTCCTATAGAGGTGGAGAGAATAGATGGTTTTTGAAGATCACTTTTAGAGTTTCATGCATTTGTGGTGACATTTCCTATAGAGGTGGAAAGGGTGTTTTGTTGGGATCTAAAACTTCTGTTGCTGGAGCTTTGTTCCTGATCTAGGCTTTACAAGTTTTATTCTTGGGTTCAAGGTCCTTGTCTAAACTTGGATGTATAGGGTTGTGGATCCCTTCAAAATCCAGAGATTTGGGTTTAAGGTCCCAGTCAAAATCTTGTTTTAGGGGGTTGTTGGTCCCGTCAAAACCAACGAGTTCAAGATTCATGTAAAATCTTGGTTTTGTTCTAGGAAACCTATTGGATTTTGGCTGGTTGCTGGCTTGTTGCCTTGCTATTGCACTGCTAGTTGTTTTTGAATCTATATTTTGGGAAGCTTGTTCATCTTAGTGTTGGTTTTGGGTCCCCTTAAAACCTGATGGTTTTGGGTCCATTCAAAACCTATTGTAAATGGTTTTGGGTCCACTCAAAACCTATTTATCCTCTAATCAAAAATAGAAAAAGTAGCCTTTAACCCTTACTTGATTTGATAATTGACATTAAAACTGAATTAATGGTGTCTTGGAGTAGTGTTGTAATGTGTTGTACATATTCACATCATTCTAGGACCTTTATTTGATTAAAACATCACTTAATTGGTCCTTTGAAAAGGTGTTTAAAAGGGTTGTAACACACTTTTACACTTTTATAGGATTTATTTACTTAATTAATCTTAATGGGCCCCTTCTTAATAAAATATATTTAAATTTATACCTTATTTAAGTGGTGTAATGTGTTATAAAGCACTTTCACATTTATCTAGGGTGGTCTTGATTAATTGTGGGTAATTAGAGTTAATTAACCCCCTTTAACTCAAATTTAAACCTTATTTATGACACCTCCTGAAGATCTATCTTGACACCCATAATTTAAATGATAAAACATTTAATTGTGAAAATTTAGGTCTTGGAAAACATAGCCATGACCCATTCGCCCTAGGTGGTGAATGGGTCCTCCCATAATGATGACCCCATTTTTAAATTTATTTTTCATGGGATTTTAATAAATTTTACATCTAGATTTGGTGTTGTCCTTAATTGTTTGGATTTCAAGGTTAATCTCCTAATTTAGTATAAATATAGGTGTTAATTCACATTGTTTCTCCTAGAAATTCATTCTAAGTGTTCAAGAATTAGAGCATTACAAGAGCATTTTCAAGGCATTTCAAGGAAGATTTCAAGGGTTTATCACAACAATTCTACATCATATCATCATGAAAAGGGTTTTATACATTCATGTATGTTGTTGAGCTAAGAAAGTGGATATAGCATTGAAGATCTACTTGCAAGCATTTTTCACACCATATTCAAGGATCTAAGATCTACATTCTTCATGGCCACTACATGCTAGTTTGCAGATTTGTTTCAAAATACATCATCCAAGGTGATATCAATTGCATATTTCATGTTTCATGCTTCATTCATTTATTTCATCATTTGGATTAATTACCAACAAGGAGTTTTAATAAGGAAAACCCCCATTCACTAAAAAACAACAAGTTTTTCTTCCCTTGACTATGTGATTTCTGATTTAAAGGTTGAAGATCAAGTGGAGCAAATTTGGAGCAAATTTTTCAAAGTTTACAAGTTGTAAAAGTTGTCATTCAAAGTGAAAAATTGAAGAACTGAAGCTACAAAATTATCTACATGTTTTCAGAATCTAGCAACCAAGGATTTGAGAGTGCAAAAATCAAGGAACAAAACCCAAATATTAGTTTTGGAAACCCTGAGAGTGACCTATTCACCACTAAAGGCAAATGAGTCCTCTGTTGCCTAAAGCAACAAGATTTTGACAAGGTACACAACTTTTTATGCTCTAAAAACATCCCTTACAGTTTCTAAAATAGTTGGGGTCATTTGTTTATTCTTATTTGCACCTTATTAAACACATAATTGAATTAAACATCCCTTAGAAAAATAGTGGTTCATCATCTTGTTCATTAAACATTTTGGTAAACCCATTTTTTGGTATTTCATTATGGTGAACCTAACATATTGAATATTTCAATGTTTTTATTTTTAATTCTTTCATTGCATCCTAGGTTAGATCTTGCATTCATTTCCATTTAGATTTGCATTGAATTAAGTTATCATTTAGGGTTTCTTGCATTGCATTCAAAATTGCATCTCATTTATGGTTTAAATTTGCATTGTATTGCATCTCTCTCAATCAGAAAGATACAAAAACAAATCAGTCATTGTGCATATCATTTAGATCTCATACAATTGCAAAACAAAATTCCAATGCAAATAAGGCCTTTGGTTTCATCTTTTTATTGCATTTACTCATTGCATTTTGAGAAAATATGAAACTGAAACTCACTACCTCAAACCTGGATCTAAAAGACATTATAGAAACCTTGCAAATCATCCAAAAATAGTTTAAAAATACCTAACTAGGACTCATTCACCTTTACTGGTGAATGAGTCCCTGATCAAGTCAAACTTGAACCTTCTGGCATCTGAAAAGACATTAAAAATCACCCAAAAATCCATAGAAACATCTCAAAAAGACCTAACTAGGACCCACTCGCCCTTACTAGTGAATGTGTCCCTGTTAGGTACTAATCTACAATTTTTTGAACTTGAAATCTCATTTTTAGGCTTTTGTTTGTTGCAGTTACTTTCCTATTTCATTTTTTTTTATTTTTTGTTTCATCAAATTTAGTGAATATATCTCAATTTGTCTTCATTCAATGCATTTTCAAAATTCAAAATATCATTTACAACATCTAATTTTTAGTCTATTGCATGGTGTAATAAAAAAATTACCTTGTTTTAAGTCTAAAAATCTTAAAAAATTTACACTTCTAGAACTTTCTATAATATGGATCAAAGAACTTTTCACTTTTGCATACACAATGTTCGCATTCATAAAGCTTTGCATAAGTTTGGTAAAAGTGATTTTCATTTTTGGATACACTTTTCTTGTATTTTTGAAGTCTTGCATACATTGGATAAAAATACTTTTCATCTTTGGATATACATTGTTTGTATTTGTGAGGTATTGCATAAGATGGCTAGAAGTACTTTTCACTTCTGGTCAAACAATGTTAGTATCCTACCTTTCTAAACATGCTATGAAAGAGAATGCAATGGTGGATAATTATGAGAATCAAATTTGGTCTTCCCCTAACATCTCTCCTATTTGTGATGAAGACATTTTGGTTATAGAAGATCAAAACAATGAGAGTTATGAGAGTCATGTTTGTCTCTCTTCTCCTAGGGAAAACATTATTGAACAAGACAATACCATCATTAAAAAGAAAGAAAATTCAACCATCGAGCATTCCCCTATTTGTGATGAAGTCATTTTAGATGAACCAAACAACAAATGTCATGAACATCTAGTTTGTAGCTCTCCTAAAAACTCTCCTCTTAGGGAGGATACTATGGTGCAATAAAATGCAAAAATTGACACATGCCTTTCAAACAATTTTGATGAGACTTTCTTCAATGAAGATGATGAAGAGACTTTAGACTTCCCTTGACTAAGACATCATGAAAAGTCTTCTAAGGTTATCCACATTAGATATCCCTCAAAGTACTCTCCTGAGACTAAAATTATCATTTATCCACCCTCATAAAAACCACAAACTCAAAATAAACCTGTCCTCATCCTTGAACCGCCTAAGAACAATATTTCATAGAAACCGAATCACAATATCGTTGCTCATACGTATAAAACTAGGAACAATATGCAAACAAGAAAAATTGAAACGCCACACCGTGTGAACCCCAAAGGACAACAAACAACACACAATTTATTTTCTTAAAAGTGAAACATTGGATATGATGAAAATGTACATACATTATAGGAAAAGCAATGATGCATTTACAAAGTAATTCACATCCTCTGGGGTACACGAAATAGTCATTATGACTCATAAAATTTTTATCAAATGAAAGCGAATAAAACAAGATTACATAATGATGTCATTCAACCATTAATGATCAAAGAGGGGAAAAATATACATCACTTTATTACAATTCATTTCATAGTTTCATAGTACATTGGTGGAGCATATTTTGACAAACACAACATATCAAGGATACAATGGTACATTACATAAAGCTTCCCTTATATCATTGGGAAGAATACATTGAGTACAAGGATAATTACATAAATGAGGTTTAAGGTACAAAATAAAGAACAGTCTTCATCCAAGTGAAGCTCTAGAACTCTGCATCTACATCTACATCGCGAACACATCCTGGGAACCCAATGGGTGCATAGCACGTTCCACCCGACCACGTGGACTTGAAGGTCCACCCCCCGTGCTAGGAGATGACAAGAAAGGATCCACATCCAAACAAGGTCAGGAAGACAAGACTAACATCAACACTTCCAGAGGCTACCAAGTAAAGCAAAGTAAATGGGTACTATGGGAGAGTGTCATAGCATGGCCTTACATGGATTATCTAGGCAACCTATCACAAGGTACCACCTCCATCTATGGTTATCCTGGATGCCTATTTCAATGCGCCACTCCATAGGGTGACTCATGCGGGACCACTTACCTTTCGTGAGAACAAGGCAGTGATCTTACCGGCTAGGTCTTCTCACCCAATCCTTAGCCTATTACTAATCTAATAGTAAATTAATCTGTAGATGAATCTAACTTTAAATAACTTGTAAATAAATCTAATTTTGAACGCATTTTGAAAATAGATCAAATCTAAATGTATTAGGAATAATTCTACTTTGAAATGTATCTGAAAATAATTCAAATATTAAATGTACCTCAATAGTAAACATTACTCAAATTAATTAAAACTTAAAATATAACCTATAATAAATTAATTCAAGTATAACATGTTTATTTATTTTAATTAAATTTAATCAAAATATATCATACATGCAAATCACAAATCTAATAGTAAATGAATTTGTAGATGAATTTAACTTTAAATAACTTGTAATTAAAATTAATTTAAATGTACTTTCCCAACATTCTCGACACTCATTTTTACCCCCCACCATATCCATAATTACAAATAACTTAACTAGGTTAGAACGTGCATTCACTACATGATGATATAATTCACGAAACAATTAACTCTACTCTTTACCATTTATTGACCATAGACATTTTATTTTATCACTTAGATTATTTCTAAAACATTTTATCTATATCGACTCAGAAAAGCTTTACTTTATAAAATATAGTAATTTAAGTTAGATTTCCATAAATCTATAAATTTTATGATAAATAATCCACATGTTAAACCCAAATAAACATACCAACCTAAAGTCAACCACTAACTATCAATTCAACTGTAAAAAAATTAAAACGAGGTCTCTATCTAGGGGACAATATATTTCACCTATTCAAGTTTATAAAACTACAAAAGAAAAATTCAAATAGAGATTACTAAATCACACAATGATTAACCATTGTCTAGAATAACGATTATTCTAATTTTTTAATTCCAATATTAGAGAATGCAACGAAATAATTATTTAAAGATTATCCAATGAAATCACTTAACTAAATTCTTCTATTACAAAAATAATATTAACTCCATTTACTTCTTTCCTAATTAACGTCCCAACTCATCTAACATACCCAACTATTTCTCATCTAACCCACATATCAATTGGAAGACCATTTAAATATTCTTTTAGCAATACTCAGTGATTTAAAAATTCCAATTTAAAAGAAGATAACATAAGGTAACATTTTCCCCCAATATAAGTTAACTAATTTATTTAACTACGTTGAAAGATTGACATAAATAACTTAATCGAATATTAAGAAATCAATTTGACTATAGAAATCCCCAACTAATTAATTTAATAAATTCACTAGGATACAAAGATGAATATATTCCTATTAAGAAGACCACCAAACAAAATAGAACATATTGAAAAATACACTCACATATATAAATACCTATCTGACTTAAAAATTATAACACACAGAACTATAAATTTTTTTTAATTTATATCTTACTGGAGAAATTTAACTTTACACTGATGAAGGTGCCTAATTTTGGAGTTGCTAAGGCTTTGGTAGGCTTTTATTAGTAATGTGGACGCACAAACATGGCACGCAGACTGTTTGACATAATGCCTCAAAGGAATGGGGTCTTATGTATTGCACTCAGGCGACTGGGTGTTGCTACGTAGCACCAGAGGGAGAGAGGGTGAGGAGGCATGCGACCTAATTTTTAGGTGCATTTTTTTTGTCCACTATGATTTTTCCATCATATTAATTAGCAGCTACAAATAAATGTTGACCATACATAATACAGGAATGTCTCAATAATTGTGAGAAAACTAATCATACAAGGCAAGGTGGATATAAAAGAAAGGTGGAAAGGCATGCAAGAATTTAGAGAGGAGCTAAGAATGGAGGACGTAATTCCAAGCCTTCCAAGAAAATAGGGAAAGAGTGCCTATTAAGGGTCCCATTCATATATCATGGCGTAACTAGAATAGTTGTTGAAAGGGCTTAAGAAACTTTCAATTAAATGCAATCGACAGGTTACTTAAAATTTTAAACTTCTGATTATGTTCAAGAGCTGCAGCTGAGAAAGGTTGGCCATGGAATCAAAGAGATTATTTAAACCGCTACAACATTCTATTTTCAAAAACTACAGATGTGATAGGTTGCCAACGGAATCAGGGAGGCTATTTACGCCTCTATAGTCTTCTATGTTCAAGTGCTATTGTCGTGACATATTGCATAAGGTATCAGGGACATTATTTAGAATTAATACACCCTCCAAGGTCTATACATTGTTGCAGTGATAGGTTGCCAATGCACAAAAAGAAATTGTCATGCAAGGAGGATAACACTGCCTAAAACCTAAGGTGTTGTACAGGAGTAACAAAACTATTTTCTTTGTTGGCGTCCACCCTGTCTGCACCAAAATGGGAGCTAGGAAGTAGGATGCATGAGAGGGAACATTAACAGTTTGATAGAGTGACCTAAAGCATGCAGCCTCAAGGGAAAGCAATTTTTGCAAGATAGGCACAAAATAGGGAGTGCAAACAGATTTTGCAAGAAGGAAGATCCCAAAAAAAAAAAAATTGTCAACAAAACAAAATGCATGCATAAGGGAAATCTACATCATGCATCTGCATTATATAAAGGAATTCAAAATCTATTCTATTGCTCATATACCTATGTAAATACCCATATATGTGTATATACAAATCAGAATGTTAAATGTAACATTGCATCAGTTTAGGTGTCGATGATCATATAGACGTTCGTTTATTTTTACTATGTAAATATTTCTTTACCCATATTAAATTTACAATGTAGTAAATCAAGCTTATTTATTTGCAAAACAGTATTAGGAAATAGAAAATGATGGAACCTGAATTCCCTTGTTGGTTGTAACAAGAATCTGATGTCAAGACAACTTCTCTATCTGCACAATCGCTCCCTCCCAGCCTCTATCAATCCTTCTCTTTTTCTGTTTTACCAAGCATATTTTCTATGAAAAAAACTTTGTTACAAACTCTGAATTTTATTAGAGAAAACTCAGTAGCATTAGATATGAAATGAGACAGGTGGCTACTCCACAAATTTCATTTTCACCACCCAGCACTTTACCTTTTTTCCATTTTCCACCTGGAGTTAATTTTTCCATTTGAAAAGAAATAGATATCTACCCCACTAATCTTTGATTGTTGTTATGGAAACAAATTCATATTTAATTTGATATTTTAACCGATAAATACATCATACTTAATTAATTAAATTAAATTAAATTAAACATTAACCCACCTCCATTTTAATATTCTTATTGGGTAGAATTATATATATATATATATATACCGTTGTTTAATTATAATAAATAACCAAATATTTATTTTTTTATTTAGTTATTTAAACATTAAAATTTGTAACTAATTTAATATTTAATTAAATCTTGATGTTTTCCCACAACTCACATTAATAGTTAAATTTTGTGTTTAATTTAAACTGTAATACTAACCATTGTTGAATTAAATTAACCAATTAGCAACAACGATACACATCTAAATAAAAAACGATAAACAAATTAAAATTTATGACTTGAAATGAACGACATGGATTAGAACAATACCATAACAGAACGAGATATTGATGGATGACATTGTCAAATATTGATGGGACGACAAACACGGACGGGGACACTTTCTTGTCAAATCCCTAAACCACGTCATATCCATTGGGTATGTTGGGCATGCTCAGACCTAACGGTGTGGGTGGAGTCAGTGCCTGGTACCTGGAGCCCTACATAAAACCAAGTGTTGAAACAACATATATATTCAGTGCCAAACACATTGTGAGAGAGAATTACAGTGTGGCAGGGCGCTCACGGATGAGTGATGCAACACCGTCCCTCTCACCCGAACCTCAAACAATAGCACAACATCATAAATATCATGAAATGAGTATAAAAAAATTTACGTAACCACACAATATTGCATAATTAGGTAAAGACGAAAACCATGCATCATTATATCATCAACATTGTAAATCATTATCATGTACATCCAAGCAAAACACATAAGTCAAATAGGTGAAACATTCACCAAAGTAATCATGATTATGCATCAAACATAACAGTATCCAAATAGTATCATAAGAGAATAGTATCACAAGAGGCACTACACAAACACCTTCAATATCCCTCCCATTACCTAATCCAATCTTGCCTAGTTCTCCTTGTTTGACCATAAACAATGGAAAGGAATATAATCTTGTTGAACAGCTTAAGAATACTCCCAACAAGATTTCAATATGACAATTCCTTAAACATCACCTAGTCATTATAGCATTCTTCAAGAAGCTTTGCAACAAGCTACGGTTCCTCCTAACACTAGTTCGAACGATGTGGTAGCACTAGTTCAAGGAATGAATGACATGAAATTAGATATTGTTTTTCACATGAGCGAGTTACCTCCCTTAGAAATTTAGAAGAAATATAAATATTTCAACATAATAGTCCACATCAATCAAATTGTGATAAAATGAACCCTTGTTTACAATGGTTTCGCCTTGAATGTGTGTAGTGTGAGCCTTTTTAAAAGACTTTGAATGAGTAAAAAATGATATTAAACCTAATTCTTTATCTATTCATGGATTTGAAAACATAGGAAAACAACCGCGCAAAATCATCACATTACCTATCAGAGTTGGGGAACTAACATTAAAAACTCTTGTCCACCTTATGCCTAATGATATTTCTTACAACCTTCTTTTAGGGAGACTATGGATTCATGAAATGAATGGTGTCCCTTCTACTTTGCATTGTGTCATGAAGTATGTCTATAACAACAAAGTTTACATACTAAAATATAATCTCAAACACAAAAAATGTTTGATGGGCAAGTGAAATCACAATATTGTGTTACATTTTTCCCAAGATGGACATTCACATCAATATTTTTAACTGAATATTTATCTTCTAAGACCTATAGTAGCTAAACTCTTAAGAATTTGAAGATGATGTAAACTAGTAATTTGTGGAATTTTGTGTGTAGATTCTAAATATATATTTTTAAAAAATTTCTAAAATAAATCATGAATCTTTCAACATCTCATTTAATAACTAGGTTTAAACAGAAAACAAATTTTTTAGAAAGTATTGTTTGTATTGTACAACGTAACTTTTTTTTCTATAAAGGATAAAATTATAATTTATGCAATATAGATTCTCAACATCAATATCCAGGGAAATGATATTTTTTCATATTTTTTTGTTATGTATATTTTTTTAAATTATTTTTTGAAGTCACTATAACTGTAATTTAGACATACATGTGTGTCATACAACCTAAATTTTTATGTATATACTGAAATCCATTTTTTCTTTTTTTGGTGAAACAAGGAAATCAATACCTACAAAAAGGGTATTTTTTGAAATTTTTTTGCAATGGTTTACTATTTTTCCACCTCTAAAAAATGAAGAGCTTGATGTTCGAAGAAAAACCTATGTTCAGTAAAAATTGAAAATTAAATGCGTGATAAAATGAAAACATATCAAAACTATACTTGTTGGAAAGCTCATTTCATGGGCTACAATTGTGTAAAACATAATTTCTAAATGATGTTATCTAATCCCACAAAAGGTAAACAAAAAGTTTATTTTGGTCAGCATTTTGGTAGGTATGAAAGAGAGTCCATTGTGGGTATGATTTAATACTAGAGGGGTTCTATCTAAGAGGGTTTGATCTAAGGGGCTTTTATCTATCCCTCTTCAATTAAAACCTTTAGATGGAACCTCTAATGGCTTAAATCATTAGTTTTAAAAAAAAAAGTAACCTCAAGAAAAAATTAGCATGTCCCAAAATTGAGAGACACTATTGTGTGATGCAGGAGCATCCAATGGTGTAAGGGAAATCCTGCATCACCTAAAAATATGTTTTCCTTTACATGTTTCCTTTTTTTAGCTTGTTGTAGATATTTTTGCATTTCAGGATACCATTTTCATTGAATAAGAGTTCTTAACTTTTAGAATTGCATTTATGCTTTTTCTACTCAATTTCTATTTTTAGTAGTTTTTAATTTGAAGGCATGAGGAGGCAAAAATTTATGGGAAGCTTCAAGACAGAAAAATAAGCACTTTGGCAAAAGAATCAGGTCAAGATCATTCCGTTTCAAAGTTATTCAAGTTTCAATTTCTTCTTTTTTCCCTGAAAAACCTTCTAAGTCTAGTTTGAGGCACTAAATAGTCCCATATAGGCCCAAAAATTGCCATAACTAGCAAACTATGTTCTTAGCGCATTTTTCACTCTGAGACCTTTCCAACGGTTCAAACGGTTTGTCAAACAGAGTCCCAAATCAAAAGTTATGGCTCCCGAAAGTTGGTGCATTTTCAAAAATGTGCTAATTTTTTAATGTAGTTTTAAATTTTGAATTTCAAATTATATTTTTTGGTGCCAAGCCAATAAAACTCATATTTAAAATGTGTTTTTGGCTCTAAACTGAAAAGGGGCTATTTATGGGCTAGTTTCTCATTTTTGGGTAGCTTTTTGGGGAAAAGATCACATACTGCAAAAAGGGAATTTATGTAGTTCCTATAACTTGCATGTATTGCATAACTCGAGGATTTGGCATCGTCTACATGTAAGCTTTTCATATTCTGAATAATAATAATATTTTCTAGTTGTGTGTTATTTTCTATGTCTTAGGTTAGCACCCTCGTGAGGTGGTATCAGAGCGGGTTTTCTTGAGTGTGTGGACAGATTGCCGATCGTGAGGAAGTTTGCACAAGGACCATAGTTGTGGGTTTGATATTTTCAAGATGCCTCCAAGAGTGATGCATGGTAGGCGTGGTGGTGCCAAAGGGAGCAGCAGTGGCAGAAATTCTATTAGAAGAGATCCATTGGTGATCGAGGGTTTCAAATCCCTCCCAAGAAAAATTGATGCATTGCAGGAATAGATGAGAAGAGTGTTAAACCCAAGAAGGAGAGAAGAAAGAGAGGATGAAGAACAGGTGGAAAATCTAGATGTAGAAGAGGAAGAAGAAGTGATTGATCAAGATCAAATGCGGCTGATAAGGGCCATTTTGAAGATAGGAAAAAGACTCAGAGTAGAAGTTCCAAGTTATTCTAGAAGTCTGAACCTGGAAGAGTTGGTCGACTGGGTCAACGAGCTAGAAGAGTATTTCGAGTATGAAGAAATAGAGGACCTAGATCGGGTTAAGTTTGCAAAAATAGTCCAGTTGGAGATAAATCAAAGAGGAAAAGGAAAGATTGACAACTGGGATCGCATGGTGGAGAAACTAAATAAGCAGTTCATACTAGTGGACTATGAGTTAGATTTGCTAAAGAAATTGCAAGGGTTGAAGAAAGGCAGCAGATCTGTGAAAGAATACACAAAATATTTTCACAAGATGATCATTAGAATGGGGCATGCAGAGGCCAACAAGGAGAAGGTAGCCCATTATCTTAATGGGTTACAACTGAGCATTCAAGAGGAGCTAAGCCTGCTTAGAATGATCACCCTTGAGGATGCATACCAATTTGATCTAAGAGTCAAAGAGAAGATGAACAAAATATTTGATATCAAGCAAAAGGGGCAAGGAGGTCAAAGTGGAAGGGGTAGTGGAAGATCCTTTGGAAGCCAAAATGAGGATGAGAAGAAAAATGGAGATGTGGGTACCAACCGAGGCCAGAAGAATGATAACTTCTACCACCCTCATGATCAAAACAATGGTGATCAAAGAGGTAGAAGATGAGGAAGATCTGGGCAAGGATCTGGAAGAGGTGGTTTTAGAGGAACTTGCTTCTAGTGTGGCAAAGAAGGGCATCAAGCCTATGAATGTCTAGAACACCAAGGAAGGACAAACAGAAGGCATCCACATCTGTATCAGATTGCTTGATTCCATAAAGACCACAAAGTTCTAGTCAATGAGTAGTGCCTAGTGAAGTTCAAGATCATAAGCTATCGTGATGAAGTACTTTGTGATATCATCCCCATGGATGCATGTCACATGTTGTTGGGGAGGTCATGGCAGTTTGACAGGAAAGCTATACATGATGTCCATGCAAACACATATTCCCTGATGAAGGATGAAGTCCACCATAAGCTGAAACCCCTGAAGGAGGCTAAAGAAAAGGTATGCAATAGTGCTAGAGTTTGTTATGTTGATGGAAGGAAATTTTTAGAAGGTGTGAAGCATGAGCATATGTGTTATGCATTGATTCCTAGAATGGATAAAGAATATAGTGACAAGGTGCCAATAGAAGTTACCTAATGGTTTACCACCATTGAGCAAGATCAGTCATCAGATTGACTTGATCCCTGGAGCTAGTTTTCCAAATAAGGCAACTCACAGAATGACCCCTATAGAAAATGAGGAGTTGAATAGACAAGTTCAGGAGTTGATGAGAAAGGGTTTGATTCGAGAGAGTCTGATCCCATGTGTAGTACCTACAATACTAGCACCGAAGAAGGATGGGGAGTGGAGGATGTGTACAGACTCTCGGGACATAAACAAGATAACAATCAAGTACAAATTTCCCGTGCCAAGGATAGATGACTCGATGGACTGTTTGAGTAAATCTTAGTAATTCACAAAGATAGATCTGAAGAGTGGATATCACTAGATCCAGATTCATGAGCGAGATTAATGGAAGACTTCCTTCAAGACCAAAGAGGGCCTGTACGAGTGGTTAGTCATGCCCTTTGGTCTAACCAATGCACCAAGCACATGCATGTGGCACATGAATGAGGTATTGAAAGAGTTTATAGGAAGTTTTATTATTGTGTATTTAGATGATATTTTGATATTTAGTAAGTCACTGGATGACCATTTAATGCATACTTGTAGAGTCTTTGAGAAGTTGAGGGAAGATAAATTATTGATTAATCTGAAGAAGTGTTGTTTTGTGAAGGAGTAAGTCTACTTAGGGTTTGTTGTCTTAGAAGGTCTCAAGATGGACCCAAAGAAGGTTAAGGCTATTCTGGAATGGCCTACCCCAAGAACTACTACTAAGGTGAGATCTTTCCATGGTTTGGACAACTTTTATAGAAAGTTCATTTAAAACTTAAGTAGTATTTGTGTACCCCTGACTGAAACAATGAGAGGGGATAGAAAGGAGTTCAAGTTGTGCACAGGAGCAGAAAAAAGTTTTGATCTGTTGAAGCAGAAGGTGATAGAACAACCTATTCTATCCCTCTTGGATTTCAATAGGGTGTTTCAGGTGGATTTTGATGCCAGTGGTTGTTCCATTGGAACAGTGTTAAGCCAAGAAGGTAAACCCATTGCCCACTTTAGTGAAAAGTTAAATGATGCAAAGAGAAAGTACTCTGTATATGATCAAGAATTTTATGCAATAGTTCAAGCATTAAGGAAATGGAGGCAATATCTATTTCTGAAGGAATTTGTTATATATATTGATCATCAAGCATTACAGTACCTGACTAGTCACAGGAAATTAAATTAGAGGCATATGAAATGGGTAGAATTTTTGTAGAGTTATACCTTTGTTTTAAAACATAAGAGTGGGAGGTCAAATAAGGTTGTAGACCTTGTTGACAGAGATGTAGATTGAATTGGTTGGGTTCAATGAACTCAAGACATTGTACCTTGAAGATCTTGATTTTGCAGAGGCTTGGAAAGCTTGCAAAGAGCCTATTACAATTGACAGGACAAAGTAGCTGGATTTCATAATCCAGGATGGCATGTTGTTTAAGGGAAGTCAATTGTGTATCCCGAGGGGGTCCATGAGGGATAACTTGATAAAGGAAAAGAATAGTGGAGGAATGGCAAGAAACTTTAGTCGGGATAAGACCATTGCCATTATCAGTGAGCATTACTATTGGCCTCAGTTATTATAGGATGTGAATAATTTTGTGTAGAGTTGCAGGGTTTGTTAGATGGCTAAAGGAGTGAGCCAAAATATAGGGTTGCATCAACCCTTACCTATACAAGAGAGGCCATGGGAGGATATAAGTATGGACTTTTTTCTTATTTTTCCAAGGACACAGAGAGGGAATGATTTAGTATTTGTGGTAGTTTATAGGTTTTAGAAGATGGTACATTTCATCCCATGCTGGAAGACCCATGATGCAGTCCACATTTCTAACTTGTTCTTTAGAGAGGTGGTGAGGCTATATGGTCTGCCAAAGAGTATAGTCTCAAATCGTGACACCAAATTTGTTGGATAATTTTGGAGGACCTTGTGGAAGAAGTCGAAAATGGAGTTGAAGTTTAGTTTTGCACACCATCCATAGACTAATGGGAATATTGAGGTTATGAGCAGAAGTTTGGGTAACCTATTGGGATTCTTGGTAGGAGATAAACCCAAGGGATGGGACTTGATCTTACCTCAGGTAGAATTTTCTTACAACAATTCTGTCAACCGGAGCACGGGAAGATCACCATTCTAAATTGTGTACGAAGGCAGTCCCATAACTACTCTAGAATTGAGAAAGATGGACCAAGAGAAGAAGACAAGTGCTAAAGCCAAAGAACTTGCAGAGCACATCAAGAACATACATGAGAAGGTAAGAAAAAATATTAACAATATGAATATGCAATATAAGGCTAAGGCATATCAGAAGAGGATGAATAAGGAGTTTCAGATTGGTGATGAAGCGATGGTCCACTTGAGGAAAGAAAGGTTTCCAGTGGAAACCTATAACAAATTGAAGATGAAGAAGTTTGGTCCCTATAATATTTTGAAGAGGCATGATTCAGGGAACACATATGAGGTAGAGTTGCTAGGTGGAGTCAATATTTCCCCTATGTTCAACATTTTAGATTTGATAAAGTACCATGAAGGTGGCCCAGAGGAAATACCAACAATGGAATAGTGAGGCATTCCAGCACCTACTTCAGAAAAGGAGATAGCCATGTGGGAAGGAGTACCAGAAATAGGTAGTATGAAGAATATCTAGTGAAGTGGAGAGGAAGACCTGTGGAAGATTCTTCCTGGCTTTCTAAGGCAGAGGTTGACCGTTTGGGTTTTCCTCAACCATTTGAGACATGACTGGGTGACTTCTCAAATTACACTAGGTGTCTGATGCAGGAGACTCTAGTGCTGTAAGGGCAATCCTACATCACCCAAAAATATGTTTTCCTTTATGTTTCCTTTTGTTATCTTTTTGTAGATGTTTTTTCATTTCTGGATACCCTTTTCATCGAATAAGAGTTCCCAACTTTTAGAATTGCATTTCTTTTTTTTTCTACTCAATTTCTATTTTTTATAGTTTTGGATTTGAAGGTGTAAGGAGGAAAAAATTTAAAAGAAGCTTAAGGACAGAAAAATAAGCACTTTTGTGAAAGAATCAGGTCAAGATCATTCTCAGTTTGAAAGTTATTCAAGTTTCATTTACTACTTTTTGCCCTAAAAAAACTTTTTGATTCTAGTTTGCGGCACTAAACGGTCTTGTACGGGCCCAAAAATCTTTGGAACTGACAAAGTGAGTTCCTAGTGCATTCTTCAATCTGAGACCTTTCCAACAGTTCAAATGGTTCATCAAACAGAGTCCCAGATCAAAAGTTATGGCTCTCGAAAGTTGGTGCATTTTTAAAAATGTGCTAATTTTTGAATGTAGATTTAAAATTTGAATTTCAAATTGTAATTTTTGGCAGCAAGCTGCTAAAACTCATATTTTGAATGATTTTTTGGGTCCAAACCGAAAAGGGGTTATTTATGGGCTAGTTTTTGATTTTTGGGTAGCTTTTTGGGGAAAAGATCACATACTACAAAAAGGGGAATTTTTGTAGTTCCTGTAACTTGCATGTATTACAGAACTCAAGGATTTGATATCCTATGCATGGAATATTTTCATATTCTGAATAACAATAATATTATCTAGTTGTGTGTGTGATTTTATGTGTCTCGAGTTAGCACTCTCGTCATTGTGGTAGCACCCGACAGAGAGAGAAGGACAAGATCCTTTGGAGGATTTGTATACAACTAACAAAGTGAAAATTATAAAGGAAGAACACAAGAAGCAAATTGAGGAAGTCACTAAGCTATTTGAAAATGATTGGGGTTCCTTAGATTTCACATCAACATTCATGGGAGAATACAAGATCATAAAAAAAGAGTATAAAAAGGGAAACTAAAAATTAGTATTGTCAACAAAAAATTCAACACAAAATTTGAAAGCATCCATCTCAACTACTTTAGAAGATCAAACAAATTACACAACAAAATTTGATGAAGTTAACTATGAACAACCACCGAACCCTAGAGAAATGAAAAAGCTTTGTGGAAGAGGTTATAAGCTTATGAAACAACTTGGTTATAGTGGAAAAGGATGTGGTGCCAGAGAACAAGGTATTTGCATCCCTATAGAGCCTAACACACAAGAAACAACCCATGTTCTTGGTTATTTTCCTTTTATAGAAATAAAACTAGCAAACAAGCCCTTCCTCAATATCAACACTATTACAAAAGATTGCTCTAAGCCAACTTTAACATTAGTGCATCCTGAATTAATAGACACTAATGCTCCTAATTATTATCCTTTGAAAGAAATGAAAGAAACAAAGAAGTCTTTGATTAACATTATTGTCATCATGCAAAGAACTCCTAGGACATGTCTTAGTAATGATTGGAGTTCATTATATTTTACACACTCCTATAAAGGAGGGTACAAAATCTCATAATCTAAAGAGTCTTGTGTAGGTATGACATCTTGTACTGGGAAAGACATATCTTGGTTGCAAAATAAAGGAATATTTTTCTACTATTGATCAAGAAGGTATCTTTTCAAGACTCCTCCAAGATCATTTGATATCCCTTCCTCCAAGAATGGGAAATAAATTTTACTACAAGAGTTCATTTTTCATGGTCATTCTACTAATGAATGCAAGGCTTTGAGTAATAAAATCCAACATCTTAAGGATTTTGGTGCTCTTCCTTATGTGGGGGCACCTAATTCCTCTAATTGATATTGATTTTCACTCAAGCATGCATCTCATTAATCGTTTCAGCTCATCCTTGTTTTGCACTAAGTTGGGGCAAGGGGTTAGGTAGCCTTGTCCTCGTATGTTAGTTGTCATTATCTCTTTTGGCTATTTGACCATCTTTATGTATACAAGAGCAAGCTTAGGATGTAGACGACATGCCTTAAGTTGGCTCGTATGTGACGTAATAAGTTTTGGGTGCAACCCCTTCCCCTTTTCATGACGTAGCTTATCAGAAACATACGACTTGGTATAGGGCCTTCCGACTAAGTTCTCATATCTTCTTCTACTTTAAAGAAATTTCTCATAGTAATCTAGTGTTAGAAACCACTTTAAAGTGGGGGCATAAATCGAGACTCATGTTTCACTATGTAATTTTATTTATTCTTCTTATGCATCCTTTTCTTGGTGGTGTCACTGGGCTTGATTTCCTCAAAGAGTGATATTTTTTTGACTTGTCCTCTCTTGGAGACATTAGGTGCAATGTTCCCTAAGACAATACCTTTACATGAACAAAGAAAAATGACCTTTAACAAAATTTTACATGACATTCAAAAAGCATTTACAAAAGCATTATATTGCGGTGCCTTATCAAAGTTGTTAAGAGGATAAATTTGTTATGGTATGGGAGGCTAATATGATTCTCTCATTTTCCACATTTTTGGGACAACTCACCTAGTGGGAAAACTGAGGTTCCACTACCCTAGAATGAGCAACATATATTATGGACAAACATCCCCATTCCACATCGTATTGGAATTGTTGTGCTTGATCCTTTTTTTTTCTTTTTCTTGACCTTTGACAGGGTATGATTATGTATCATTGTTATTACTACATACTTAAGTGTCTTGGATGTCTACTTTAGTGTGATTTTGACATGTGGTCATCCTCTCACTAAAGTTGGGGAAAATGTAGTAACAGAAAAAAGTATCATTTTTCCCTCACTTGTTTTGATAATTGACATTAAAACTGAATTAATGGTGTCTTGGAGTAGTGTTGTAATGTGTTGTACACATTCACATCATTCTAGGACAATTATTTGATTAAAGGATTCCTTAATTTTCCCCTTGCGAAAGTGTTGTAAACTATTGTAACATAATTTCACACTTTTCTAGGATTTATTTACTTAAGTAAGCTTAATGGGCCCATTCCTAATAAAATATATTTAAATTTGTACCTTATTTAAGTGTTGTAAAGTGTTATAAAGAACTTTCATGGTTATCTAGGGTGGTCTTAATTGATTGTGGGTAATTGGAGTTAATTAACCCCCTTTAATTCAAATTTAAACCTTATGACATCTCCCAAAGATTTATCTCGACACCCATAATTTAAATGATAAAACATTTAATTGGGAAAATGTAGGTCCTGGAAAACTATGCCAGGACCCATTTTCCCTAGGTGGCAAATGGGTCCTCCCTTAATGAGGACCCCCTTTTTAAATTTAATTTTGGTAGAATTTTAATAAAGTTTACTTCCAGATCTGGTGTCAGCCTTAATTATTTGAGTTTTAGGGTTAATCTCCTAATTTAGTATAAATAAGGGGTTAATTCACATTGTTTCTCCTAAAAATTCATTCTAAGCCTTCAATCATTCAAGTTATCAATAATTAGAGCATTACAAGAGCATTTTCAAGGAATTTCAAGGAAAATTTCAAGGTTTTTTTGTAGCAATTCAAGATCATATCATCATGACAAGGGTTTTATGCATTCATGTATGTAGTATTGAAGATCTACTTTCAAGCATTATTCACATCATATTCAAGGATCCAAGATCTACATTCTTCATGGCAACTACATGCTAGTTTGAAAATGTGTTTCACGAGACACCATCCAAGGTGATATCAATTGCATATTTCATGTTTCATGCTTCATTCCTTTATTTCATCATTTGGTTTAAATAATTACCTACAAGATTTTTGACAAAGGAAAACTCCCATTCACTAAAAAACAAAAAAAAAATTCCCTTGAATGTGTGATTGCAGATTTATAGGTTGAAGATCAAGTGGAACTTGTTTGAAGAAAATTTATCAAAGTTGTCATGTTGCAAAAGTTGTCATTAAAAGTGAAAAATAAAATAATTGAATCTACATAATTATCTATACATTTTTAGAAGCTGACAACCAAGCATCTGAGAGTGCAAGAATCAAGGAACATAACCCATATCTCAATTTCAGAAACCCTAATAGGGACCCATTCGCCACTGAAGGCAAATGAGTCCTCTCTAGCCTAGAAATAAGTTTTTGAGAAGGTTTTTATGCTCTAAAAATTTCACTCACAATTTCTATAATAGTTAGGGACATTTTATAATTGATATTTGCATCTTATCATACACACAATTGAATGAAACATCCCTTAGAAAAATAGTGGTTCATCATCTTCTTCATTAAACATTTCGGTGAACCCATTTTTGGATGTTTCCACTTGCATTGGTAAATATGCATTAGATCATATAAAATCTGAAATAAAATCTCAAAATGTTCAAAGCATTCATTTAGGCATATGCATGTAGTGAAAATGGTGGAAACAGTGCATTGGTATTGTTGCAAAACCATACAAGATTTCAATTTCTTGATTTTTCAAGTTAGGATCACTATGTTTATGTACTTTATATTCTAAATTTTTTATTTTCAATTACATTCATTGGTTGAGAATTTTAAAAATTTCTTGCATAATTATATTTCACATTGCAAAATCATAATTTTGTCAATTTCTAGAAATTTATTTATGGTTAGACCTAAATAGTCACAAAATAGGATACTTAAAAATAGTAGAACACATCCTAATTTTGAAGTTAGAAAAAATATATTTCTTGTATAGCGGTAACCACACCCTAGACCTATCAAATTTCACCTAGATTTGGATCATAGGTCTATTTTTGTGTTTTCTACTTGGTTCTTCTTTCTGATTCTACACTCTATTATATTTATTGTGACTACCCAATACCTCCCTTGTATAGTAGGCTTACTTAAGTGTTTTTATACTCATATGGGATTCATGACTTGGTTTCCTACTACCAATACCCCATGAGACATAGTTTCATACTTATGGCCTCTCTGGCTACAATTATAACCGCTATGGAGCTTCAATCCTATAACTCTTTTGCACAAGGTATTTCTCATACCCAATACATTTTGGATTACATACCTCATCATGCATTACCCTTTATTTCCTCACAACCTAACATTCATGTGGAATTATAGGATACAATTTCCCATGCTCCCTAGGAGAAAATAAAATAATTGGAGAAGTATTTAGAAGGTATTCAATACTTTCTAAGAATTGAAGTGTTACCTGGACAGATAGTGCCTATTGTGGACAACCTTAGGAAGTTGATAGACAATTCTCAAGGAATATAATTTTTGCATATCCTAGCTCATATAGTAGATGCTAGCATCCCTATGATAGCTAGTTGCACTCAAGAATTCACAAATGCTCAAAACCAAGTAGGAAAACAAGTTTCCTCTCCCATAACCATACCTTTTATTGCCTCAATTATTCCTCCAACCATAGCACCAACCATAGAATATACCAATGGCCTTATCAAATCTTAGGGTTTCCTAATGTGAATCCTTATAGTTTTTTCACCTCACCCATAACAATTCTATTTTTGTCACCCCTCATAAGCATGCAATATAATAACCAATTGATCACTCATTCTAGTTCTCCATATTCAATAAATTATCAAAACATGTCGATCAATGATCCAATAATAAACAAATTTTAGTAAAATATGAGATCTCTTCAAAATAAAATTTCAACTTTAATTAAAAATAAAAATGGTAAGCCTTCACAATACCTCACACATAATCCTTTGTTGTTTGCCATTCTCAAAAAAACTAATACCACCATTTATTGAGTTACCCCAATTTGAAAAATACAATGCTAAGGGAGATCCTAGCAACTGTGTGTCAACTTTTACCATGTTATATAGCAATTTCATCTTTGAAGATGAAATATTAGAAAAAATATTCCCTTGAACATTGAAATATATGGCCTTGGAATGGTTTTTCTCATTACCAATAACTCAATCAGCTCATTCACATATCCTTATAGTGTATTTATCCAACATATTCAAGAAAAAATTGGTCCTCAAATGTCATGAAATAAATTAGTTCATTGTAAACAAAGGTACCTAGGGAAAAGATAATAGACTTTATAGGATGATATCAATCACTTTACTAACAAATTTCCTATAGTCTTCCTGACACTGAGATCAAAAGAGTGTTATAGGAAAATTGCAACCTAGTATTTGAGACAAGATTTTGCTAATGAAGTATACATCCTTTACATACTTATGTATGAATCTCTATGATTATCATATATCAATTAGTTAGTATGAAGGAACATCTTCAGTGACTCCTACTAGTCAATCAAAACCCAAACCTTAAAACTACCCTTCATTAGTCAGTATCGATGAATGAACATCTTTAGATCTATGCTGGAGTTTATTCTTGGAGAAGGTACCCTCTCCCTTGTGGTGGCGACAATAGTTTCTAGCTATGCTCACAATAGTATTAATGGTGTTTTGTGGCTTTTTATGGTGTGGTTCATTTAGTGGTTGTAGGCTCTAAGGATGCTTTTCTTGATGAAGTGGCTAGTGAGGAGGTGGATGATTGTGGGCCCGAAGGAGGACGATTTTCCTTTCTCCCCAACTACCTTTCATTTCTTTTCATGTGATGGGGATGTTTTGGGTGAAGAGGATGAGATTCTCATGAATATCCTCTTCGATGCTCATTTGAAGTTGAATAAACTTGTTGAGGTTTCTTTGGTTGAGACCACTGTTAGTGACCAGTTTTTAGGTTTTAAATAAAGTTTTATTTTCCATTCTAAGTTTTATTTTCCTCCACTACAAAATACACTTGGATATGGATATACCTATGCCCATTTATTTTAATTGGAAGAGATATTTTCTAACAAAGGTTGATGAATATGTTGTTGTTTCATTTCTTGATAGCATTCTTGAGGCTGTTGTTTCTTCTCTTATGGTTGTTGCTATTCTTCTCCCTAGGGATGTGGAGGAAGGTTGTTCTATTAGGTGCTCTATTTTGGGAATCTCTCCTAAGGAAATGGAGGATGAACAAATCATTATTGATTTTTTTAATTCTCTTATTGTTGAGACATATAATTTTTAGGAGCTTGGTTCTTTAGAGGTTCTATGGTAATCATCCCAATATTGATATTGTTAGAATATGGATACATCATATTTGGAAACTTCATTGCAAGGTTGAGGTATAGGAAATCTTGAATGATATTTTTTCCCTTTTCCTATCAAGAGAATAGATCTAGGATCCTTCTTGATGACCCTTGGTTTCTAAGTTTTAATGGTAAATAATTTTTTAAAATTGGTCACCTAGTTTCAACCCTATGTTAGAAGCATTCAAGTTTCCTATTTTGGTATGTATGCATGGTCTACCCCTTGAAATTTTGGAATAAACTTTTCTTATGTCTATTGGGAATTATTTTGGAGAATATTGTGCTACTTATAAGATCACTAAATTTATGAAGCACTTGTTATTCATGATATTTTGTGTGTTTTTGGAGAAAAATTAGAAGCTTCCCACTCAAATTACCTTTTCTTTAAAATTTGAAACTTGGGTGCAATAGATTGACTATGAAGATTATATGGTTATCTTCCATTCTTGTGTTGTACTGGATCATACCTCCACTACATGTCTAAAGAATAAGAAACAACACTTTGTTTGGAACAAGAAGGATCGTATGCCAACTTCTAAGGAGGATTCCATTACCCCTTCCTTTCAAGAAGTTTAAAAAGTGGGTCTTAAAGGGTTACCTTTATGGATTTTAATGCCTTGCACATGGATTAAGGTTCTACCAGTGATTGTATGTCTCCTCTTTGTCCCAAAAAAACTAGTTTTGGGTAGAAGGATCCTCATTTTGAGATAAAACAAATCTCATTCATATAATTTTTTAAACTACCCTAAATTTTGATGGGTTGTGTTGGGTATTATTCCTGCAGAACCCTGAAATCCTCTAAAGGGTAGCAAACCATTATGCTTAAGAATATTCAAAGTTAGTGGAAATCACATGGGAGATTTGATGTGTAACCATTTCTCCCCTGCACTTTGGGCTCCATGAAACTTGGGAGGGTAATCCCAACAATGTGTTGATAAATACCAATGTGTCTAGGCATCAAACACAAAGTACATAGATGATTGTCCTTAAATTTTTTAAAAGACCCAATTCCCTAAAGGTTTGGCTGACCTTCATGGTAGTGTCTAACTTAAACAAGAGAAAATGTAATTCATTAAATTTCACACACCCACAATAATATTGATAAGTAAATTGAATTTAATTTTGTGATCAGTTATTGAATTGGCCATCATAATTGCAGTATAATTACTTTACTTAAACCAGTGTCATGTTCTTGGAATGGAGTCAAACCTAATACCCACATGATTTGACAACAATTTCCATTTTCCATATATGACAATACCCAAAGCCTTGAAAACACTGCATTACAATATTCCCACATAGCATCTCAAACATTCACTTCTTACTAGCATCCTCATTTGTAGGATAGGGTAAAATGAAATTCCAAAAATCTTTAGTTGGAGAAGACCCACCAGACTTCCAAAAGGAATTGTTGTCACAACATCAAAACATGTATATCCACACCAAACCCAGAAAATTCACCATCAACACCAAAAGAAAAGACTAGAAAAAATTAACAGAATGAGCACAAAGGACCAAAAACCAAGCACTAGATTATAAAGAAAATGAGGTGCTAACCTGCTTTGTTAGTAGGAGAGTAAGCACACCCACTTGGTGTCCTTGCTAAAACTAGGTAAACCTCCACCACCTCATCATCTGAATCTACCAGTTCATTCATGGCCATAAGATACTGGTAGTAACTTGAATCAGTCTCAGCATCACTATCCAAGAGATCATCTTAGATTTCAATGGGAGAATGATGCTTGCTTAGATGAGCTCGATGGTATTTTTTCTTCCTCATTTTCTCCCTCTTGTACCTGCCATATTTATTCTCTTTACCTTTGACTAGTTCCTCTAGAACATTCTACTTCTCAGATGATAGGCACGCTTGACAACATTCCATGCAAATTTCTTACCAGCTTTTGCTTCCTTCCTCAGAGTTACAAGAACCTCAGGTATATCATGTTCATTCTAGGGAGTGTCACTTTGGGATTCAAGGGGATTGAGTCTCTTGGACCTTTAGACTGGGCTAACACACTTAGTTTATCCATTTTTAGTAGAGTAACTACACAAGACAAAGATATTATCAACAACATATGAACTCTATCAACTCAAGAACAACTATCTCAAACTCTGCAATTACTAAGAACAACTCAACACACTCCTACTTAGATTCTCAACTCTCAAAGACATCAAATTGTAATAATAACAAGCAGAAAATCCTCATTAAATAGAGCAATTGGAGAGTGCCTACATTAATGTTCCAAGAAAGCTTCTATGAAAGAGTTGATAATCAACCACTTTGATTTTTGAACCTCACCCATTGATCACACATTGAGACAAGTCAATGGATAATCAATCAGAATGATTAATTATGATGAAGTTAATTTACATGTGCTTTGTGCCTTTCCCTAATTAGAAAAACCCAAGTGGAGAGACACCCACTCTACCCACATAATTAATCACATACTTAACACTTGATAAAACCTATCCTATCACATTTACCCGCTCACTCATGGGAATTAATTTACTTGCAGTTCATCACAACAAGACAATGGGGAGTGATCATGATTTAACCTCAAAATATCAGCCCATACTCTACCTTACTTAAATTTCACCTTCCTACGTGTACTAGCATTTGATAGAATTGACGACCGTAATCAGAAAGCATTTCATAAATCTCAAACATGTGCCAAAATAAAATGACTCTAATTTGGAATCTATTTTAATCTTAGTGTAGTCTCGACCAAATTTTAGCAGTACTTTATCTCTACTAAAATCCATTAGAACCCTTAAAATATTCCATCTGGCAGTCGCCCACTTTCCTGGTGAGAAACAAAAGATGCAAGTGGGCCCCTCACGGGATGGAAAGGAGTGGTTAGGATTGACCCACATCACCCATCATCAACCGTTAATCTATTTTCTCATAAATCTTTCACTGTCTCCAATGTCTGGGGGATCCCTCCATGAAGCAATAGGTGTCATCTTGCCTACTACGCCCAGACATTTAATAAATATTAAATAAAATCAGATGGGGTGGTGGGGAGCTATGGAGATTCAACCATGTCATCCATCAACCACCATAGATTTCCCTTTGAGTTCACCGATCACCAAAATATATTGGACCCACCTCATAAAGGCAACACGTGTCTAGTCCCTACTAGCCCGTGTGATTACTTCACCTCAATAAATAGAATAGATGGGCACATGGGGAACAACCTAGATGAAGACATGTGTTGCAATACTGGTCATTGATCCTTCTCAAAGCTCCACCTAGTCACCCTTTGGAAGAAATGGTCCCACTTCTGACACGACACATGGAAACTTCCTGCCAGCCTTCTTGAATATTTTGATGAAGAATAAAATGAAATGAGCGTGTGGGGAATGGTCAAGAGTTTCCTATGAAGATCAAATGATCATTTTATAACCATAATCTACACATTCTACAAAAGTTAGTCTTTAAAAGAGGTCCATTACTTGGTTGATGACAGTCATTGGAATGAAGACAAGAATTAAGGTGTTAGGAAAATATTAAAGTTCGATCATAGTCTTAGTAAAATTTTCACAAAGAATTCCAACCTTGAAAATAATGACAAAAAATTAGAACGACCACAAGCATTGACCAGTATTATTAGGACTTAGGTGCTAGTAAGAGAATAATCTTGATGGAAAGAGTAGTGACTTTAATGACCAGGAAACAAGATCAGAAGATCAACAATGAAATTGAATGCCAATCAAGGTTTTTAGACTCAAAGGTTAATTTGGAAGGGCTTTGACAACCCAAACCCTAAATAGTGATGAGGAACATAACCCTAAGCCTAAAATGAGGGTCAAAGACAAATATTGCAAAATTATAAAATGGAACCAAAGAAATTTTTTAAAGGATTCCATCAATGGCTCTTGTTGGGGACACATGCCTCTCGCAAGCATGGTGAGATTGAAGAATCTCAAGTATAAGCAGACCAGGCACAGAAAACAAAACCAACACCTGCCTAGACTAGGAAAGAATACTAGTAAAAAACAACTAACAATGTACAATATTAACATAGGATACAAAACCTAAACCAAAAGATTCAATCTCCATCTTGCTTGAAACATTCCTCTCAAGTGCAAGTTTTCAATATGCACCCTACAATTTCAACCAGGCTTCAACTTCACTTGGTGGCACTAGGCCACTAAACTTAGGGTTGATACTTGCCCCTAACAAAAACCTTACTTTCCATTATTTGTATTATGTCAAGGCTTCAAATATTCCTATAGATCACCCACCTACTAATCATGTTGCAATCTTTGTAACCAAAAAATATGTACATATGTATGTACTTAGTACTATCATGATTAACCCTGTCCAATTGGAAACCATAATCGATGTAGCATTTTGTCTTGCTTACTACACAGTCATACCCTAGCAAGTGCTCCTCTAACAAGATAGGAAATTGGAAATGCTCATAATCCACTTGATCACTTTCACCATAAGGGATAATAACAAATTCAATTAGATCATCAAAATAAAAATCCTCATACATATTTCTTTCTAGGTAAGCATTCAAGGACAGACACCTTATCCCTTCAGAGTGGTGCTACACTCCTATTTCAATTATTTTAAGGTCCTTTCTATCTAGCCTCTACTCCATACCAAGCATACAATCATTTTGTGGGATGAAGAAGAAATATTCATACACAGATTCTTTTCAAATTGGTGTTCTTGTTCATCAGAGCAGTATGAACTAGTTATGCTACCAAAGGCTACACTTTCCTAGGAAAGTGATTCATCAATCCTCATAGCATTATCACTTGTATTCATCTCATGGTATCTTCCACAAAAGGCATTATTTATACCATCCCACGCATCAAAAAATATCATTGTCTCAAGTTTATCAACATAGTCCAATCTTCCCTTCAAATTACTGCTCAACTTGAAACAAAATGCTTCAAAGGAAGGACCAAATAGTCAAGGATGGATATGATCAGTAGTAGGTTATTCAAATGTATCATGAATTGATAGATATGTTGACTCATGTGTGCAGGAATGGTTGCAATTCGAACATTCCTTAAGTTCAACTAAGCATTATTTTTCATTTTTGTCCTCAAGAGCATGACCTTGATGTCTAACATCATTAATCCCATCATTTTTAATACAGAATTTAGACTCAAGATATTGGTCACAAACACTCTTATCTTTAAAATCATCACAAATCATTTTTCCAAGATATTCCAATTTTCATGCCACTGAATTGTGTGTTGTTATAATAATGTGCGAGTGCATAAGCAAATAATACAACACACCAATGAAATACTATATTAGAGAATTCAAATGATAATCAAATTAAAAAAAATGTAAACTCTCCAACGGCATCTCATTTTCCTCTATCTCTAAGGATTTTTCAAGTCACTTTTGGCTCTCAGATTCTTTGTGCACATGACTTTCCAAATGACAACCTAAAGAATGAGATGTTGGAAATGCAATAAATCTTTCCTACATTACATGATTGCTAAAATGTTATAGATTATTGTGCAAAGATTATGATGTTTCTATGATATTGATAATTAAAATGATGCAATTAAACTACTATGATTAGGATGCAGCTAATGGTAATGTCATGATAAATCTACTTAATTCTAAAATGCAAATACTAGAATGACAATGCTAAAATGATAATTCTCTATAAAATTTTGCAAAGTTTAACTATACTCAGCTCTCTATATGAAATGCTATAAATGAGACTCTATTTATAGATTTCTCCGAGGAATAAGCTTATGTGGCAGTATTCAACAATCTAGATTTGATTTGGAGAGATGGACGGTTGAGGACGAAGAGGTTAGAGAGAATTAAGGAGTGTGTTCCCTTTAAAGGAACAAATTGCCAAGTGTGAAGGGGAATCAAATGAAGATAAAAGCCAAGTGTCTCAAAATTTGTTAGAATTTGTTGAAGATAAATGCTAATTAAAAATTAAGAATATTTAATTTCATGAGACACATGATGAGGTGGAAGATGAGAAGTTAGTAGAAATATGCTCAAATTTAAATATAAAATTTGAATTTAATAAGAGTGAGTTAATTAAATAAAAAAAACTAATTAAAGTTGTTTATTTAATTAAAACATGAAGAACATGATTTAAGATAAGAAGAATTTAAGAAAGTCAAATATACAAATAAATTCTATCAATTTATTTATAAGTAGATGAATTAAAGATTATTAATTAAATAAATTATATTTAATTAATTTCCTTCAAACCAATTTTAAGTGTATACATTTTTCCCCTCTTTGAAGTGATGTGTTTGCGACACATTGCTTCAAAGAATTTTTTTTTGATTAGTGCTGGTAAAATTTCGATATGCCCAAACGTTGATTTTTGAGTGATGATGCGAAGCATGCCCCTTCGAGAGATAAATCGAGAAATTTTAAATTTTTAAGATTTTTAAGATTTTTTGAAATTTTTATGATTGCCTGATGATTTTCAAAAAAATTAGGATATTTTCGACGATTTATCTCCCAATAAAGTAGATTGATCCTACCAAGTAATTAAATGATTAATTGATGCCTTGGCATCAACAATTAAAAAAAAAACAATCCCACTTAATTACCCTTCAATTACCACTTTAAAACGTAAAAAGGTGAAAAAAGAAGCTCATTTGATTTCATTTGCATTTGATATTGAGTTGAGTGAGAGATTGGAGCAAGATGGTGATCCCCTATCAAACCCAATGATTCGAGTGAGTTCAACATCACAACCACCCGACCATGTATGCACCTCTGGTACATATCCCAAGAAACTGCTTCGTGATATTTGAATATTGTTTTTCCCGTGCTTTTTATGTTTTGAAAATATGTTTTACTACGTTTTAGCACATAGAGGACCCGATTTAGCTCATAGGATTATTGTTTTAGTGCATAGGGTGATTTAGTGCATAGAAGCCATTTTGTAGCACATTGATAGAATGATTTAGCACATTAGGATTTGTAGGGAATTGATAGCACAAAGTAGTGCATCCGTTGAATGTTTTAACACAACTAGTGATTTAGCACATTTATGTAATGTTTTAGCGCATCGATTATATACTTTAGTGTATTTGGTCTTTTAGCGCATTGATGCTACGAAATGGCGTAGTTGGTATCTATTATGGCACATCCAGACTTTTGGTGCATTTGAGCTAAAAAATCGCACATTGATGGATTTTAGTGGAACATGAAATGTTTTAGCACATAGAAAGATTGTTCTAGCACATTTACACCAGAATTTAGGAATCGTTGAGTTTTCTCCTTGTTTTTGATGTTTTAATGATCGCATCTGCCAATTTTTTGATGATGTTTGATGATTGATCTCATGATAGGTCAGAGTCAATGATAGGATAGATGATGATTGACCTCATGATAGGTGAGGGTCAATGATAGTCACTCAATGATGTTTGATCGAAATCTCATTAGAGCTGATTAGATTGATTGATAGGTTGATTTGATAAAATGTTGATATGATTATAGGAGGATTTTAGAGTTCTTCAATCTCAGGAGCGCTTCTCAAAGACCTAGGACATGATTATGTATCTGGTGTTGGTGGATTTGGATTTGATTGGCCAATGTTGTTTGACTTCTTTGATTGATATGCCCCAATATAGGATCAACAGGGGACTTTTCACTACTTTAGTTGAGAGGTGGCATAGTGACAAAAAAACATTCCATTTGGCCACTAGTGAGATGACAGTCACTCTAGAGGATGTATATCGGATCTTGGGGATTCCTGTTGTTGGTGAGTTAGTTGTTTATGATCATACGAAGTAGGGAGGTACTGATGCACTGAGGAGGATATTTCATGATGACAAGATTAGTGGGTATGAGATCCCATGGTAGGAGATGGTTGCTTTATATCAGCCATTACCATGTGTTCTAGTTGGTTTCATTGGAGGTTTCCTATGTCTTGACCATAGGTTGAAGGGACTCTCAATTTGTTGGGGTTGGATACTAGAGAGCATGATCAGGGGATCAAATATGCATGGGGATCTTGCATGTTGGCTCATTTATATCACAATTTGGATCAGGTGGTCTACCTAGGAGCTGCTAGTCTATTTGTTGGAGTGACGTTGCAACAGATTTGGGCTTGGGAGCACATAGTTGTCTCGCACGGATAGGGATCGTCTAGTTGGCAGACCATATGTTTTTGGGTATACAGGTCCTATTTCCCAACCCAAACTAGGAAAACTAGAGTATTGGCATCGGATTTTGGATGATTTAGAGACCATTACATGTCGAACCTACTTGGATTATGAGCAGTGGCCAGAGGATGACATTGAGATTCCATATGTTTTCACTTCCAGATACCTGATTGGTTGGAAACTGTTTGTGATCGAGAGATTCTTGCTTTTCTAGTATCACAAAGTTTAGGTTATACCCCAAGGAGTTGCATTATATGCACAGAGATGACAAGATATTCTAGAGTGGGGACCCACCCTATCCTTATGATGCATCCTATCAGGAGTATTTTGGGTTACAACTACATATATGGGATTACTGTGTAGATTTTTCAGATGCCTTGATGACAAATGATTACGCGCAGTATTTCTTTACACATCCCTTCCCGAGGATATCCATGCTAGATGAGCCAGTACCAGCCTTGGATGATAATGAGAGGGTACCACCACATGTACCTAGATGGAGGAGATGGAGATAGAGGTGATGTTGTACATGGGGGAGATGCAGGTGGAGGACCGGTATTGGATGTCAGAATATCTTCAAGGAGGTGATCTATGGTGCCTTCATGATAGTAACAGACAAGGACATCACAAATTCATATTTTTGTGCCCTCCCATCAACAATAGGTGCGGGTGTAGAGCTTACAGGGACAGCTAACATAGGCATAGGTATAGTAACAAGCACAAGCATAGACCACCTCTTTGACAGTAGAGAGAGATGAGGCCAGATAGAGATGCGATCATGCAGAGGCCTTAATGGAGAGATTACAGAGAGTTTATGAGGGGACCACTACAGGGGATATGATGAGGGATGTTCGACATTCAGCCATAGAGGTCGAGTACTACAAGTTATGGTACTATGAGGTAGTTCCTGCAGAGCAATGTGACCTGAGTTATGCATAGTCTTTGAGTGATAGATTAGGTCGAAGTCATTCTCAGATGATGAGCAGGGGTGTGACTGGGCCACCTCTCAGAGACCCAGGTGCAGGTCCATCTGGTGGTGCAGCAAGATGCTCAGTGAGGCCAACAGTGTCTGGGGTGAGCAACACATAGCTCTTGTGTGCACAGTTGATGTATTGACATCTGATGTATTCACTTGTTCAGTTGGTGACATTGTGATATTCTACCACATTTTGTTGATGTATCTCTCCACATGTTATGATATCATTGTGCACTTGACATTTATTTTGAGATTATATGATATGCAACAGATACTATTCATCAATGCTTTGTATATATGCTTGTGTAATGAATTTTTATGATGGATGCATTTTCCTTTTGTTCTATAGGCTATATGATGTTTTATATGATTATGCCATAGTTATGTATGGATGTAATGATTAAATGATGATGTATGGATTATGATGCTATATGCCATATATGAGATGAATTTGATCATGTGCAACTTCAAATGTAATGCATTTTTTTTTTGTATTTTTCTAATGAAAATATATTATCTAATACATGGATGCACGTACAATAATTCTAATGCATGTATGATATGATAATGCTTATGCAACTACTTGTGAATGATATTGTTTTGTTAATGTCAAATGTACTCAATCCTTTAATGAGAAAGATAGAATCATTTTGAAATTTTCCAGCCTTGGAAAATCTAGAATGTAAATGAAAAACTAATATCAATGCAATATATCTTAACCATGCAAATCTAAACGTGCAATGTTGTCATTCTGTTAGCTGATTTGTTGTGCTTGGTATCATCATTAAGCCTTTAATATGTTGAAAGTTAGTACAAACATTGATGGTATAATTAGACCATGATGACATGAGTACAACTTCCATTGATTTTTGATATTCCAAGGTAACACAAGCATCTAGGCATAATTGAATTGAGATTACTTGAGTATTGCTTGTGTAAAACAGAAAAGAGTTAATCCTTTTCCTATGCAAATCTGAAATATCATCAATGATACTTTGTAGAGCATGTCCCGTGACAAATTTGCATAGTAATAAGGATTAACTCACAAACAACAGACAAAGAAAAATAATACTCCATCCTAGTTCCTCTAGTCCATGACATCCTTGAGTTGCTCTAGAGAAATTATAAAAAAAATCAAGATACAATAGTTGAACATTCATGCTAAAGTGATTAAACCATGATTCAAAAGAACATCATCCAATTAGATTTTTTTTTATTGATCTTGCTATTGATTTGGATGGTTGGTATTTAGAATTGGTGATGGATGTTCAATGTTGAGTTTTATTGTCATTGTTATATTTGCTATGTTGTCTAAATGTTGTTTTTCTATTGTTTTAACTCAAAGCAAGTTGCCCCCAGTGAGTTAAATATTTTTCCCCCAGTAAGAAACCAACTGTTTATAGGGAATAATCACAATGATGACCAAGTGAGGATGAGACACAACCACAATGCCAGGATATGTACATGCAGTTCGTATGATGATCAAATATAATTATGGAGAAAAGAGGACAACCGACACATACTCCAATAGATGGAAATGATAATTTATCACAAATAGTGTCTATTGCCAAGTCTTCACTACTTATTTTTATTGCACTTTTTCTAATTTTATGATTTTTTTGTTGTCACCAAGATGCTTGTTTGCTAGGTTTTCATCAAGGTAACAATTTTTTTTTTTTTCATTTTTCTTTGTATTTTTTTCTTTTCTTTTTTTTTGGATTTTTTAGATTTTATTTTTTTTGTATTTTTGATCTTTTTTATTTTTTTTGTATTTTTCTGCTTTTTGAACAATGCACTGGATGAGTTATGTGTAAAATTTCTTGAGATGATGGTTTTTGATAGGTTCTTCAAACAAGTCCCCTTCAAGTGTAGATAACTAATATGCTCTAGATCCATAGACTGATACAAAGACAAAAGGACCTAGCCAATTAGGTTCAAATTTTCCCTTCTTTTCCCAATCCTGTTGATTGCGAGGATTCTCTTGTAGGACCAAGTCTCCAACATGAAACTTTTTTGGTCTAACCTTGTGGTTGTAGTCGACATTCTTTATTGATAAGATTTTAGATGATCAACAACATGTTGATGACGTTCATCTAACAATTCCAACTCCGATAGTCTAGATACTTGATAGTCTTCCCCTGAAATGATTCCCTTCAATGAAACCCATAGTGAAGGTAACTCAACCTCAATAGGTAAGATGTTTTCTAATCCATACACAAGGTCATGTGGTGTGGCTCCTGTAGGGGTACGGATGCTAGTACGGTATGCCCACAAAGCAGGATTTAGTTGAACATGCCAATCACGTCATACATCATTCACAATTTTCTTCAAGATTTTCAATATAATCTTATTTGAGGCTTTTGCTTAGCCATTCCCTTTAGGGTAGTATGGTGTGGAAAATCGATGTTGGATATGAATTTTTTCACAAATTTCTTGTACATCCTAGTTTTTGAAGGGTCTACCATTATCAGTGACAATGGAGCTAGGTATGCCATACCGACAGACAATGTAATTTAGGATGAAGGAGGACATTTGTTTACCAGTGATGGTGGTTAATGGGACAACTTCAATCCACTTTGTGAAATAATTCATGGCTGTGATGATGAATTTATGTCCATTAGAGGAATATGGATGAATCTTACCCAAAAGATCAATTCCCCATTGATAGAAAGGCCAGGTTGATGTAAATGGTTGCAGCTCTTACGTTAGTGCATGTATGATATTTCCATGGAATTGACACTTCTTGCATTTCTTGACAAATTGAAAAGATTATTTCTCCATGTTCGGCCAATAATATCCCAAGTGTAGCAGTTTCTTAGCTAGAGTAAGACTACTTGAATGATTACCACAAATACCTTCATGAACTTCTCGTAGAGTATTTTTAGATTTGTTGCATTCAAGACATCATAGGAGAGCACCATCAAGACTTCGTTGATAAATTGTATCGACTATCAGGGTATGTCAAGCTGCTTGACGAATAAAGTTTGATTTTTGGTTTCAGGATAGATCATATGGAAGGTTATTTTACACCAAATAGGTATAAATCTTCCCATAGATTGAGGAATCAGTGTCTATGAGATGGCACATGAGTTGGGACATAATATTTTCATAGGTGGGGTTAAACAATTGTTCCACAATGAATTCATAATGACTTCATTTTTCTGGTATTTATAACAGAGAAGCAATGGTTGCCATGGCATCTATAGCTTTGTTGTCTACCCTTGGAATTTGTTCAAATTTGATCTCAACAAAGTATTTCTTGAAGTCATCTACCATTCTCTTGTATGGAATCAACTTGTCATATTTTGTTTGATAGTCATCATTAACCTGATTAATGACTAATTGAGAGTCTCCATAAACCTATAATTTTGTGATTTTACATTCCACTAATACCTTGATACCAATGATTAGTGCTTCATATTCAGTCGTGTTGTTAGCACAAGGGAACATCAACCTATAATATTTTGGCATAGTGTGTCCTTGAGGAGTAACAAATAGGATTCCAGAACCTAATCCATGTTGAGTGTAAGACCCATCTCAAAGTATTTAATATCCATTGTTGTGTTGTCATGGTGAGGACATTGACATCTGGGAATTCAATGTGCATGGTATGGTCATCTTGCAATGGTGCTTCAACTAACTAATATTCTATTCCTTTGCCCTTTATTTCTCTTCTATCCACATACTGAATGCCAAATTCACTCAATATCATCACCAACTTTGCTAATCTTCCTATTAGATTGGCTTTGCTGAGTAGATATTTCAATGGATCTATCTTGGATATTAGTTTGATGGTATGTTTTAACATATAGTGTCACAATTGTTGAGTAGAAAACACTACTTCCAAACAAGCCTTTTCAATGAATGTGTAGTTAAGTTCATAGCCATTTAGTGTTCTGTTGATGTAGTAGATCACCCTTTCTTTTCCTGTAGAGTCCTCTTGTGCTAGCCAAGCTCCCAAAGATACCTCATTAGTTTCTATGTAAAGTAGAAGTGGTTTTCCCTCTGTTGGTGGTATCAAGATAGGTGGATTCATTAGATTTTGTTTCAATTGATTAAAGGAAGTTTCACATTTTCATCCCATCTAAAAGAAGCATTATTGTGTAGAAAATGAGTAAAAGGATGACTTTTTTCTACCAGTTGCATGATGAATCTTCTGATGGATTGAAATATTCCTTGTACATATCTTAGTTGGCTAATGTTTTTAGGAGGAATTTCCATGATGGCTTTGACTTTTTCCGGATCTACTTCGATGCCTTTAGCTGAGACTATGTATCCTAATATTTTTTCTAATGTTACTCCAAATACACACTTCTTTGGATTTAAACACACATTAAAATTTTCCAATCAAGTGAAGATTTTATCCAATATTTCTAGATGTCCTTCCCTGGTGAATCATTTTTCTAATAGGTCATCCACATAGTGCTCCATTAATGTGTGCATCATGTCATCAAATATTGTTGTCATTGCATGTGTATAGGTGGCTCCTGCATTCTTTAATCCAAAATCCATGACATTCCAACCAAATGTACCCCATGGGCATGTGAAAGTTGTTTTGTATTGGTCCTCTAGTCCATATTGGTCCTCTAGTCCAATTTTTCTCTGATTATAGCCTGAAAATCCATCCATGAGTGATAGCATTGCATGTCCTACTATTAAATCCACAATGATGTCAATATTGGGCAAAGGAAAGTCATCCTTCAGAGAAGCCTTGGTAAGATCCCTAAGATATGTGAATATTCTGATGCTATTGTCTAGTTTGGATATTGGTACAATATTTGAAATCCATTCTGCATAGTCAATTGGTTGAATGAATCCTACATCTAATAGTTTTTTCAATTCATCTTTCATTAGTAGGGTGATGTGTGGATGCATTTTTACCAATTTCTACTTACTGGCTTCACTCTAGGTGGTAGGGATAAATGATGCATTATAAGATCTGGATCTATTCCTGGCATGTCAGTGTAGGACCAAGCAAAATTGATTTTTTCTTTCTTCAAATAATTTGGTGAAACTTGGCTTTTCTTCCTCTTTCATGGATGTAGCTAGGTGTAGGGTCTTTTCTATTTCTGCAATGCCAATGTTTATGGATTGTGTAGGCTCAACCAGTACTAAAGATATTTCATGATAATGCTTGGGAAGAGTTTCAAATCTCTCATCCTTCAATTCCTTAGAGAGTTTTTCACTATTGGATACGCTCTTTCTTTTTACTTTTTCATGATCTAATACTGCCATTGCATGGTTTTCACCATTAGATTGATTTTTTGTATTCTTTATTTTGCAGCTAAGAGATTTGGCACTCCCCTTGTTTGAAGCTTTGTTATGAAATTCTTTGGTGGAACTTGTTTCTGGATTTTTAGAACAAAGGAAATTGACAATGGCATCATCATCTGTAATGATAGGGATATCAAGTAGCTTGTTTTTTTCCCATTCAATGAGTTCAGGATGTACCAAAGGTAAGGAATCATTGGATTGGTCGAGGTAAAAGGTGGTAAGGGTCATGATGGAAATGTTTTCAAGGTGTTTGATAGAAATGTCAAGGTCTATAATGTTACTCTCCTCTGAATGATCTATCTCACTCGATGTCTGATCATCCTCACTAGAGTCATCGATATGTAGTGATCCAAATTCAAGTGGTCTAGACCTTGAACTTTGTTCCTCCATATGTATGGGTGCATACCTCTTTATCACATCGATTTATTTGTCTTAAAAATATACTTCAGATAGTGAATCCCATTCATATTCATTTGAGTCTATTTCAAAACTAGCTTGTAATTTGAGGATTCTCTCACAAACCTGTTGGTTGGTTTCTTCTTTTGTCTCTTCTTTGTATCCTAGCCCTATCTTGTCTTTTGCATTGATTGTGATAGGTTGAATTGGTTCCATGATACCTTTTATTTTTTCAATAGGACCTTTTACTTCATATCCCATCTTTTCTAAGATTGTAAATCCTTTACCATATTGCTTTGTTGGTATGCTAGAAGTTTTTGCTTGGGATGCTTCTTAATCTTTGTAAATCCAATTTATAATGTCTTTGTCTTCAAATTCATCAACTAGAGTGCTTGCTTTTATGAACTTACCATCAAAGAGTGTGATAGGTTGTGAAGATTGTTTTCTAGATTTTGATGGCTACCCATATTATTTTGGAGAAGGTAGTAGCTGTGAGATACATAAGGACCACTCAATTGAATACTCAACCATGCTTTTATCTTTCTACTGAATCTTTTTTTGAAACTTTTTTGATAATAATTTAGTTGGCTTTCATTACTTGAGGAAATGGGATCACCAATTCCTTTATCTTTCGACTAAACCTTCTTCTCAAGTCGATTTGACAAAGAATTTAGTTGGATTTCATTGCTCAAAGAAATGGAAGTGGGAGCTTCTCTGTTGTGTGGTACAAAAATATCTTGGACCATCTTGAGAGTGTTGTTGTATTGAGGATTATTAGAATTAGCTAAAATAGTGATCTCTTGTCCATTGTAGGAGAATTTCAAGCATTGATGGTATGTTAAGGGCACTTCTTGCATTTCATGGATCCAAGGTCAACCCAAGAGTATGTTGTAAGTCAAATCCTTGTCTAAAACTTGGAAAAGTATATCTTTTACAACTGGTCCCACTTGAATTGGAAATACTATCAGTCCTTGAGAGGATCTTTCTTCATCGTCATAAGCATTTATGGTGATCTTTCTTCTTGAATCTATGGCATTTCTGAATATTTTAATGCACGGATAAGCTTTAAGCTGTAGATATTTAGACCAGCTCCTCCATCTATTAAAATGTGTTTGACTCAATGTTTATGGATTAAAACCTAAATATGTACTGGAGTGTTGTGTGGGTGAGTGACTGATGCGTCATCATTTTTTTAGAATGATAAACAATGGGGTACAGCCAAATGTCCCACCATGGCTTGGAATTGACAAACTTCTAAATCAGTTGGTACTATGGTTTCCACCAAATCCTTTTCCAAAATTTCCTTATGGGTTGGTGAAATTTTAAGAAGTTCCATTATGGATATCTATTTTGTGATCTTTCGCAATTGGTCTATATTGTATTGATTTGAAGGGGCAGCAGGTGTTTTAGATGTACTTCCTTTCAATACAAACTTGTATTGTGCTCATGAGTTTTAGATGTACTTCCTTTCAATCCAAACTTGGATTGTGCTCTCGCGGTCATGTTTACTGGCAAGTTGTCTTGTTTATTGTTGATCTTGATGACGTTGATTTGATTATCAACTACAGAAATGTCTTGTTTGTGCTCAATTTTGATGTCATTAATTTGATTATTAGCTACAACAATGTCTTGTTTGTCATTAGTTCAATGTCATTGGCTTGATCATCAATTGTAGAAATGTGAAGGTTGGTAGAATCATAAACATAGTTCACATTTTCTCATTTAGTGTTTGTTGAAGAGGATTCCCCTTTTTCATAGTTGGGTAAAGGATTCTTATATGCTCCATGATCGGCTTTGTTTGAGGTCCTTCTATTGATATTTCACATCTATCTATCAAATCTTGCACCAAATTTTTTAGCTGCATACAATCATTTGTTTTATGACCTTTGTTTCTATGAAAATCACAATAATATGCTTCATTCTACCATGATGGTTTGACTCTTGGTTCCCAATCTCGTGCCTCTAGTAATGTTATGTGTTTGGCTGCAAGAATCACTTTTAGTGTTGATTCAAGTGACTATCCCAAAGGTGTAAATTATCTGCAATTTGATGGTGTTCGATATGGTGGTGGAGTTGGTTTAGATTCACTGTTGTTTTGATTGTTTTTGGGGGTAATTCCTGATAGATTAAAGACTAGTTTTGCATTATGTGTTTCAGTTGTACCATCATTACCAGCATTTTTATTTCTTTTCCAAAATTTGGCTTTGTCATTGTTGTTATGATGATTAGAAGAGTTTGTTGAGTTTGGTCCTTCATTATAGATTTTTAACACTCCTCTTTTAACCAAGGCTTCCTAAATCTTAAGTCCATTTTCAATCATCTCTTCAAAGTTGGGTGGACATTGCAATTCAACTCTATAACTCATCTCATTGTTGAGATTTTCAATGAAGATTTTCATCTTTTCTTTCTCAGGTATAGGACAAGGATATCTAGCAAATAATCTTCTCCATCTTTGTAAAAATGTGAGAAATGATTCACCGTTTTTTTGTTTTGTGTTGCAAAGATCCTTCATGGTTATTTCATGTTGAATTTTGTACGAATATTGGGTGATAAACTTATTTATCAACTCTTCAAATCATCTAATACCTGGTGGGAGTCTCGAAAACCATTTCATGCATTGACCACCCAAACTTCTTGGAAATGATCTCATTAAATAAGTCTCTTCATGTGCAAATTCCAAGCTCATGGTGCAAAATTATCTTACATGATATGTAGGTCCAATTTTCCATTGTATTTGTCATATTTTTGAAGATCATAGTTTGGTGGAAATGGTATCATGTTCAAAAAATTTCAAAAGGATAAGGGAAGATGTCTTACAACAAATATCTTTTGGTTGTTCCTCTTTGCATGTCTTGGATTTGTTGTTGAAGATTTTGCATGTATTGGGTTAAAGCATTCATTGGGTCTGTGTTTCATGAGTTATCTTATGTTCTCTTGGGAGCTCCTTTCAATTGGTTTACATAAAAGTCATTAGGTAGTTTCACACCTTGGTTTTCCAGCATCAAAAAGTGTTTCTCTCCATCTTTTTCTATAATTTTCTCCATGAATTTCTGAAATTTAGGGTCTTGTTGAACTTGTTTAATGTCCTCATCCATTATTTCATCTGTTTCAGGTTCGTGGAATATATGAAAGGGATTTCTTTAGCTTCAACCATGGTAGTTTGTTTTTCCACTTCTTTTTCTTTGAGTTTTTGCTTTTGAGCTCTTGTTAAAAAGGGAATGCAAGTGATAAGGTTTACTATACTTTGATATTTGTTTAAGGAGTGCAAATGAGATACCCAAGTCAAATAAAATGATGGATTCTATTGATGAGACTAGGTTGAATCCAATTATACAATGTGTTGTTTCGTGATGAAGGATGATAGATCCCGATGATGAAACTCAACTAAACAATCAGAGATAGGTTTGATGATTAGGCATTTTAAGATGGTTTGACCCAAGTTTAGTTCAAGAAATTCATTTGCAAAGGTCAGTTTTCTCAAGTTTAAACTGATGTTTGAATGAGGAAAGACCTCTGCTCTAGAAAGGATCCCTAAATCTGGTTTTAATTATTTGATAGACATTCAATTTAGCTCTATGTTTGTGAATCAGATGGATGCACTAAAACATGTTACAGATGCTCTAAAATAGAGCCTGGATGTGCTAGACTATCCCCTAGATGCCCTAGAAAAAAAGGTTTATGCACTAAAAGATGAAACAAATGCACTAGAAAAGACCCTCAATGCATTGGAAGATGAGATAAATACTCTAGAAAAAGCTAGAGATGCACTAGACTACCCCTAAATATGGTTCAAGTTATATTACCAATGTTCAACTTATATCTTTGTTGGATTATTAGGTAAACACACTATACATATTACAAATATACTGGAAGATGGAAGAAATGTGCTAGAATATGGCCTAAATGCGTTGAGAGTTGTGATGGATGCATTTGAACAAGCAAGAGATGCGCTAGACTATGGACTTAATGCATTGAAATAGGAAGCTGATGCATTGGAAAATGAGGTAAATGTGCCAAAATATGGTCTATATGCATTGAAAGATGGAATGAATGCTCTTAAATAGGTTGCATATGCACTAAAATATGGGGTAAATATGCTAGAATAGGAAGTTTATGCATTAAACTGGAAATGGTCACCATTTTGAAAAAAAAATTGGTTTTCTTCTTTTGAATTAGTGAATTTGGTGTTTTTAAGGGATCATATCCTGAACAATAAGTTTTCATGGTTTTCTTGTTTCTACACCATGTGAATTAAGTGTTTTCAATGGATGATCTCTTGAAAAATGATTTCAAACACAAGTAGTAAAATAGTTGTTTCACCCTATGATCTAAACATTAAGTGTATGTTCAAGGATCTGGTCTGATCCTTTTTTATTTACATTGGTATTGAACAAGAGTGAATAGATTAGTCAGACCTAATGTCAAGGGTCATTAATAACATCACAACCCACATCTTAGAACTACGTCAGCTCACATAGTCGTGTCTCCCCTAGAGGGCGCCTGTGTTTTTTCCTTTTCTGAGTCTTAACCAAAAGTCAATTCCTTCACTTTTGGTCAATAATCCCTGGTAGTTATATGGTGAGTATCTTGGGGGAAGCTTCTTCCCTCCCCTTGCACTATCAATATTATATTGTTCAGGAACTGACTTGGCTGGCTACTACACTTAAAGTTCTTAATAAGGGTTTACGTTTGATGCAGAAAATGATACACTCCCTTAGGAGACCTTCCAACCTTTAGAACAAAGGATTTGGGGATGGTTATCAATGCACACTACCGTTGAATGTGAGTTTCCTCACAATCACGTTTGATTATAGCGGGTTGGAATACTTCGCTTTAGTTGTTCCCACTTAGGTCATTCCCCTAGGGTGAGTACTTTTTCCCATTGCTATAGGCCTTGTACAAGTGCTATTACAATAAATTGAAAGAGTGAGTCTAGAATTTTTGTCACCCAGTAAAGGGGAGAGCATAGGCCTTTCACTTACAAGCACAACATACATGGTGTTCATTAACTTTGTAATTAAACTAGATGCCTCGTTTAATAAAAGGAAAAAAAAAAAACTCTAGCCCCTCAAAACACCATTAGTAGTGTTGGATAATTGTCTTTGACAGTGTTTAAAGCACTTGAAAAACAAAAAGACATCAATTAGTTCCCAGAATTTTAAGTTTTTTCCAATAAAGATAAATGCGTTGAAATAGAAACCATATGTGCTAAAGATTCACTAGATGTGCTATTAAACACACTAAATGCGTTGTTCTAGAAATTAGAAAAAAAAATCAAATCCTATAATGCACCAAAAGAGAAGATAAATGCGATGAAAGATGCCACGTATGCACTAAAATAGAGATTTTTATGTGCTAAAAGATTAGATATATGTGTTGAAATAGAGTTTTTATGGACCAAAATAGTAGGTAGAGGATTGAAAGAAGCTTCAGGTGTGCTACCTTGAAATTCTCGATCAAACCTGTGAATGAAAACTTACTAGAAAATGTTAAAAATTAGGGCTAGACCCGATGTTGGGTGCCAATTTATGTGTTGTTAAAATAATGTGTGAGTGCATAAGAAAATAATACAACACACCAATGAAACATTATATTAGAGAATTCAAATGATAATCAAATCAAAACAAACAAACTCTCCAATGGCATCTCATTGTCCTCTATCTCCAAGGATTTTTCAAGTCATTTCTATCTCTTAGATTGTTTGTGCACATGACTTTCCAAATGAAAACCTAAAGAATGAGATGTTGGAAATGCAAGAAATTTTTCTTACAATACATGATTGCTAAAATTCTATAGATGATTGTGCAAAGATTATGATGTTGCTATGATATTAATAATGAAAATGATGAAATTAAACTATTGTGATTAGGATGGAGCTAATGGTAATTCCATGATAAATCTACTTAATTATAAAATGTAAATAATAGAATGGCAATACTAAAATGATAATGCTCTCTAAAATTCTATAGAGTTTAATTATGATTAGCTCTCTATATGAAATGTTGTAAATGAGACTCTATTTATAGATTTCTCCAATGAATAAGCTTATGTGGTAGGATTCAACAGTTTGGATTTGATCTGCAGAGATGGAGGGTTGAGGACGAAGAGGTTAGAGAGAATCAAGGAGTGTATTCCCTTTAGAAGAATAAATTTCCAAGTGTGAAGGGGAATCAAATGAATATGAAAGCCAAGTGTCTCAAAATTTGTTAGAATTTTTTGAAGATAAATGCTAATTAAATATTAAGAATATTTAATTTCATGAGACATGTGATGAGGTGGAAGATGAGAAGTTAGTAGAAATGTGCTCAAATTCAAATATAAAATTCTAATTTAATAAGAGGGAGTTAAATAAATAAACTAACTAATTTAATTTATTTATTTAATTAAAACATGAAGAAAATGATTTAAGATAAGAATAATTTAAGAAAGTGAACTATATAAATAAATCTTATCAATTTATTTATAACTAGACGTATTAAAGATTATTAATTAAATAACTTTTATTTAATTAATTTCTTCTAGACCAATTTTAAGTGTATACAAATTGCATTTCCAATATCCATCACATGGGGTTTTTTTTTAAATGTACACGTGAAACCTCATGAGCATCATTATTGTTATCTCTTTCTGTCAAGAAAATTTCCTTTAGGTCATCCTTACTAATAGATTCATATTCCTCATAAGAATGAACATAATTCTCAACTTCATTATCTTTGTTATCAACCTTAAAAGGTACATCAACAATACTTGTAAGCACAACAATGTCATCATCTGCACTTCTACAATGACATTCATCTTGTCAAACATCCTTATCCATTTCTTGGATAGACATTTGACCTTCAATAGGGAAATCAACACTGTGATCTTGAGACCTCATTCTTTGTATATAATCATACTTAGCCTCCTCAGGAATTTCAATCCAACCAACTATCTGATCATAATCATGAGGGTTTCAATTCCTTGGGTAAGGCACTAAGTCATGGCTCATTATGTCATAGAATATGTCAATGCATATTGAATATTTAGGTTCTAACCTTTTAGGGATTTCTAGAAAGGCATCTAAGAACCTTGCTAACAACTCATATGGAAATTTCCCCTCATGTCTCTTCATGCTAGATAGTCTTTGAACTAACAAAACCTGATCATCATCACTTAAACTTTCTTGAAGTCCATCCTGAATCTACCAATGATTAACATGTTGTAAGGGTGAACAAGATGAGGCATTAAAAATATCATTACATTGATCATCCTTTTAATCCATATTTATTTCATTTACATGTGTACCTAAACAACAAACACTTGTAGCCATATATCCTATCATCATTGAGTATTTCATAGTGTTTTCAATATACATAGCAATGTGATATGCCTGATGTAATGTCTCAGGTTCCTTATCCCTTATCAAATAACTCATCTCATTATCAAATGCACCTAGACAAATAATCAAACATTTTGCATCATTAGGTGTCAAGTGTTTAGGAATATCCCTTACTACTTTCATAAATTTGAGGTTAAAGGAAGGAACTGACTCTTCTTCATCCTTTTGGATTTCCATAAATCTTTTCCTTATCACATTTGGACTAAGCCTTTCACCAAATTGTTCCACAAATGCAACCTTGAAGTAATCCCATGAAGCTACAACACAAACTAGTAGATATTAGAACTACTCTCTAGCATTTTGTTTTAAAGACTGAGCAAAACGCTTCATAACAACATCCTCATGATCTATCTCAAAATCACACATTAAATTAATGAATACTTTTAGATGTTTGGAGGATAACTCATAATATTTCCTTGTAAACCTAGGAAATTTTTTCCTAATATCATTTGGAATCTTGTTAGGGAAACCTTGAATACCACTAAAACTTAATGGCTTATATCTCTTGATAGAAAATTTCCTTTGATGGCATGATAAAGGTTGTACACCTTGCATACAATTACTTGATGTTCCACTAGGTGATGTAGGGGAATGATACATCTCTTTTTTATCCTTATTTGATTCTTTAAAATCAACTTCATAGTTGATTATCCACTGCCTTGTTCCTTTATTTATTCATGATTTTAATATGCATAGCTCAAACTCACTTATGCTTTAAAACTTTCTAAAAGGAAGATTTCAAAGATGATCATACTTCTTCAACCCAACTTAGATATTACAAATTTCACTTTGGAAGTATTTAAAATGATTACCATTCCATATATTTGTTCTTAATTCACATAATAGGTGGACCAAATATTTTTGGATAGGATGCTCTCTTACACCTCTAGGGTTTTCCACCTAAAACGACAGAGGTACCCAAAATTCTTCTTGAGATTTCAATGCAAAGATGATTGAAATCTATCTAAGGGGAATGTCCAAGATGTAATTGATTGATAAAAGAGATTGATTACTAATGCAAAACTAAGAAAATGTAAAGTGTTTGAAAACATGCTATGATATGCAAAAAGACAGATTGAATGCAATATAAAACAAGATAGAGAAGTCAAACAAAATGAGTGCACCTAGAAACTGATAGAGGTCAGAGTGAAGACTACAAATGTCTCTAAAATTCTAGAAAATATGATTTTTTGACTAACTAGGACTCATAAGATAAGCTAGGCAACTTAGTCCCAAATTAGAGTTTCTACCCAGAAAGTAGTTTTAGAGAAATGAGTACTAGAATATGCAAAATGTTATGAAAAACACCTCCAGTGGCACTCATATTCCATGAATGGCATATCAATCCTTTTATGCTTTTATGAAAATTGAAATCACAGATTTGTACTCCAACACTTGTACTTTGTTCCCAAATTGAAACATGGATCTGATTATGCGAAAACACCTACAAAACATAATATAATTTGATTTCTAATGTGGGGATTTCCTCAATCAAACCCCTATTTTGGTATTTAAACCTTGAATGAGAGAATGCAATATGTAGCAAAACCCTAGCCCTAAGTGTGTCTATCACTAGGAAATCTAAAGCAAGATGCAACCCTATTCTAACATGCAAGAATAAGATGTATGAATGAAACTTGAATAATGTAAGAATCGCTTTAAGAGACCCTAAATCACTTTAAAGGAATATTAATGACATGCTAACCTTCCTTAGGCTGAAGATAGAGAGAAAATGGAAGATGGAATCACTTATAAAACAAGTCCTTAGTCTTGGCTTGATGGCTAGTTGCATCTCCCCAACCTAGAATTCTTCATGATTATCCATAGGAATCCATGATCAACCCTAAACAATGCAATATCTTGGATAAAAAGTGAGCTTGAAGACCTGAAAAACCCCTTGAATGCCACCCTAAAGCTTCAACTTTGTTGTAGATAGACTTATGAATCTTCTTGTGAAAGATGTTCAACACTTGAATTTTGAATTTGTTTGTTAAAAATGACTACATGATATAAAAATGACCTAAAACTTATATGTATATGCATCAATACCTAATTGAACATTATATTGACCCCAAAGGTTGACCTCCATTAGAAATTTGAGTTAGATTAGTGAATTTCTTGCTCAAAATTGAAAAATTCCCCAAAAGGGACTAATTCACCACTCTAGGTGACTTAGTCCCACCAAAGGGGACTCATCCACCCAAGGTGGCGAATGGGCCCTACTTGAGTTTTTTGAGGTGGGTTTTCTAAATTTGAATGATTTTGTGTTATTTGTTAGGATTTATATGATTTTTGAGTGGAATAAGCCTCAAGGTCCAAAATAATGGATCTTAGGGGCCTATAAATGGTAAGTTTAAGGACCGATTAATGCAAGGATCAAAAATAGGTCCAAATTAAGTGCAAAATTGGCTCGTTATTCAAGAGTGTACAATTTTCTATGCTACATTTAGCACCCACTTTAGCACCCATATGACTATACGTGCATATGCAAGCTAAAGGACTCTAAAAAATACACTTTATTTAATAAAAGGATACTCATTTAGAAGATGGGAGAATGAAGCCCCCAATGTAGTTATCTACAAAACTACAACATTAGGAACTGCATCCTATAACACGAATTTGTTAGTTCTCCAAAAATCCTCTTATGTAACTTCTAGAAATAAAATTCGAGGTTAGATGTATGCACCCCCTTGATTCCACTTGCTTTATGGAGGTGGAATCAAGGTAGAAATATAACCGCATCGAATAGGGTAGATCATATCATAGGTCATTTCCAAGTACCATGCCACATAATGATAAAAATTTGACGATGTCAGGTATATAATCACGATTCCAACACAAGAAACGACATTGAAAATGGAGCTTACAAGCACTAGTAATGTTTTTTTGAATAAAAAGCACCTTTTTAACTCTAATATAGTAAAAACCATAGTTTTATACATAAGAGCTAAAAGTGAAGTAAATTATAACTTACTTTGTCATTTTACCTTCTTGTAGCTTGAGAGTGACGAGAGAATAGTAAAAGATACCAAGTAGACAAGACTGAGCCTGTGAGAGTGGACATGCTACGAGACCAGGTGGCATGCGACGAGCGTCAACACGAGGTGAGTCAATTCTGCTACCTTTTCTTAGTCATTACATAATTATTTGATGATTTTTATGCATGTTGAGGTTAATTTAGGATCCTGGAAAAAAAGTTTGCAAAGTATCCCCTTTCTTCGTGAAGTGTCCCATTTTTTTGTAAAGTGTCCCTTTTATTCACAAAGTGTCTCGTTTCTTTGCGAAGTGTCTTAAAAGGGTTCTAAAGTTTCTAGGGCCTTTAGGAAAGCATAGTAGAGGGACTTTAGAACACTTTTATGACGAATAATGTAGAAATTAAAAAAAATAGATTGCTTATAGAGTATATTTGTGCTTTATTGGTAGGTACTTGTACCTATCTACATCAACATTTGGGTGTGAAGCAGCTTAGCTTTCTTAGAGACCTAGCTCCCACAGTTTCAATAGAGGACACAAAGCACTTGCAACTTGTTGGGATATATTGGGTGTACCTCATGCCCCCCATGAGGTACCATGATGTGTTGGTGATGGCTCTAGCTGAGTGTTGGGATTTAGACACCTGTACATTCTACCTTCCTATTGGTGAGATGATAATCACTCTAGATGACGTCCACTGCGTTCTCCAAGTTCCAATTCAGGGAGAACAAGTATGGTTCCAAAGAGATCATACATTTTAAGAGAAGAAGGTTGACATGCAATATTTCCTAGATGGGATAGTGCATGATGAGCTGGTGAGGACACGAATCGATCTTCTAATGCTACTATATTCACGAGCCTTGGTGGTGAGATGGATTATGATGCACACAATTGCACTAGTACTCATCCCAGATGGTCATGCAATGCACCTAGAGGGAGGACTAATACACCTGATATGTGGGATGGCAGAGCACAGGAAATTATACACCTGGGGACATTGTATCCTAGCGCACATATACTATGTTCTTGGAAAGTTAGTGTTTCAAGAGGTGGATAGCATGGTACACTATACACTTCTATAGGTTTAGTTCCTTGAGAATATCACATGTACCAGACCTACCAATTTCTCGTGTCCAATAGCAGTGGGGTATCCTCAGGCCTTTAACTATCCTCTATGATGGTTGTGGCAGTATAGAGATTTACAGTTTTGCAGAGTGAGGTTTGATTGACTTGAGGAGGATGAGGTCCTGTGGAGACCTTATCTACTTACATTTCAGTGGCCAGATCCCATGAGTCAGTTGAGGATATTACATCTAGATATATTTTTAGTCAGCTAACATGACTGCATAGTACGTATGTTCTACTACGATTGAGTAATGCAATAGTTTGGGAAGATCTAGACACCACCTAGGGCACGACCCTTTTTCAAGAGATTAGTGCAGAGTGCTCGGAGACCAGGTGATATAATACGGTTCACTATAGACAATGTTTTCCATAGTGACTTTGAGCACTCAAATCATAATGAGCCTCCAATCTTCGATGCAGACAACATCAATGCCATAGATGATTATGACCTAAGTGGTGAATAGTATCATAGCCAGCTCCTATATTTTCAATTAATGAACCAATAGGAGATATAGAACCATTTCCATATCAGGGACATGAAGTAGAGGATAGGGCTGAGGAGACATGGTACAGAGCTGCAAACATATTCACAGATGTCATAGATGAGGAGTATGATGACGATGCAGATCCTGCCTATAATGGCTAGGACGAAGGGGAGGAGGATGAGGAGGAGGAGGAGGAGGAGGAGGATGAGGAGGAGGAGCCACTCATGAGTGAAGGTGATGAGGTAGTTGCTAAGGAGTGATACAAGTTGGGAGAGTCCTCACCCATTCATATGACTAGATCACAAGCAACGACCATAGTAGGCATCAATTCCTACGGTCATGGAGAGGCTAGCACATCTTCCATGACCCTTGCACAAGATGAGGTTGATATTTCTCATCCTGCCAAAGATATAGGTGATGATGTATTATTTATACATGTGCTTTGTGTCTATTTTTATTTTTTATATATCATGATGTGTATTGATTGTGTATTGTTTCTACTTGGTAGGAGCTACGAGAGACTGGTGGGATCTCTATCGACAGGTAGTTGTAGAGATAGTGCCAACATCTATCAATGAGGAGGTTATAGACTTAGACTATGTTCCCCCACCCATTGTGGATTAGGACCAAGAGTCACTCAGGCCATTCGTGAGACTATGGGAAACATATGAGAGTTTGAGGAGACAAGTCTTCCGAGCTAGTGCTCCAGCAGAGGCATAGTCTTCCTGGACTCCTACAAAGTTTGAGAGACTAGACTTAGAGATAGCTTGGCTACATGCAAAGAGGGATCAGATAGTAGGAGCACATCGAGAGGCCCTTCGACAGATTTTGGGATTAGATTTTTTGATTAAATTCATGGGATTGCGATCAAATTCACATAAGTTACCGTCTCTCAACGTATTGCTACCAAACTAGTGTGAGTAGCTGATCTCAAGGGATCTCGCAGTCACAGACCTTAGTGATATTATATATATTGATGAAATGAACACAAAACTTTAGATATATATATATATATATATATATATATATATATATATATATATGAGAATTTGAGGTTTTATTACTTGTCTTTGTGTGTGACATGTTAAATAGAAATGTGATTAATTAAACAACATTTTTAAGATTACTTAATTAATGCCTTCATGATTTAACATATTTGATGTGATCTAATTAAAACTTACTATAGTTTCTTTTAGATGCAACATGGTGATTAAGTATGTTATGTTAAATTATATGTAGCTCTAATCTAACACGATACACAAAATGAATTTTGAATAGTATGAAACCTAAAGTAATCATAAATTAAATAATCACTTTAGTGCTCAAGACACACAACTATTTTTCAAGAACGAAGTAATGTGAAATCATATAGGATACAATCTGATAGCTCTAACAATACTACTTTATCATTCATACTATTCAAAGGGAATAGACATACTACCAGCACAAATGCACGACATTGATAGGGTATTTGAGGGATGCACCATCTACTTATGTTAATGTGTAAGTGCCAGATCCATAATTTTTATTGATTATGTAGGGTCCTAACCAATTAGGACTGAATTCTCCTTTTCCAGCGTAGTCTACAGTAGTATTTCATTGATTTTCATACACTTGAGACTAAGTCATCTTTATTAAATTCCCAAGGAATGATGTGATTATTGTCCTTGCATTGTAATTGCTTAGTGTAGGCTTGGAGATGCTCAAGAGCATTAATGTGTTGTTCATCGAGCATCTCAAGCTAGTGTAATCATTGTTCCTTATAGGTGTCATTATCGATAAGACCTTGAAGAGTAATCCTTAATGTGGAGATTTCTAATTCTAAGGGCATAATTTCATTGGTACCATAGAAAAGGTTTTAGGGTGTGGTTCTTGTAGATAATCTAACACTTGTTTGATAGGTGCATAGTGCATATTGTAATTATGTGTTCCAATCCTTGTGATTTTTGTTAACAGTTTTCTTTAGGATTTGTTTGAGAGTCTTATTAGTTATTTCAATTTGACCATTAGACTGTGGCAAGTACGGTGTTGAAAAGAGATGTTGGATATGAAATGTTTCCAGGAACTTCTTCACGTCATTGTTCTTAACTGGCATCCCATTGTCGGAAATTAATGTGGAAGGGAATCCAAAGCAAGAAATAATGTGTTCCAATATGAAATGGAATATTACATCAGTTGCCATGGATCAAAGGGGAATGGCTTCTACCCATTTTGTAAAATAATCAGTTGTTGTAATTATAAAAGCATGTCCAACAGAAGAAGGTGGTGATATTTTTCCAATTAGATCCAATCCCAATACTGGGAATGACCAAATAGTAATTTTGGCATGGAGCTCAAAAGCAAGAGTGTGAATCAAATTATTCTTCTCTTGAAATTTGTGGCATCGCTTAACATACACAAAGCAATCTTTTTCTATATTTCTCTAGTATTATCCAATACAAATGAATTTTTGCACTAAGGATCTTCCTCCAAAATGACCTCCATGGGAACCTACATGGGCCTATTCAAGTGCTATAGTGATTTCAGAATCCATAAGACATCTAAGTAAAATTTCATTAAGGATCCTCTATACAACACATCGGCAAGGATGATGTATTCGATTGCTAGTTTTTGTAAGTGACTTCAGGTGTTTTTTGTTGTTGGCTCAAGAATGGTACCTTATTTTAAATAATTATATATTGTATCATACCATTCACTTGAGTCTTCCTTCATTGTTGTTAACACTTCTTCTTATTTATCATTGATCAAAGGTTTGGTGATTGGGTGAACAGTAAATGTGATGTCCTTTGAAGGATCCTAAGGTGATATAAGAGAATCCCCACTCACCATTGCATCTGTATGTTGATTATCTTTGTGCGGGATGTTATCAATGGTGATTGATTAAAACTTTTCTAACAAGGTCAGTGTAATATCCTTATATTTCAATACTTTGTCATGTTTAGCTTGGTAGACTATTTATTTGTTTGATCACTAATTGTGAATCACCAAATATCTTAATATCTTTGACACCCATTATTAAAGCAACACACAATCCAACAATTAATGCCTTATATTCAACTGTGTTATTTGTACATAGGAAATTTAATCGATATGACAAGGGAATAGCCTTTCCTGTGGGTGTAATGAATATAACCCCAGCACTAGAGCTTGTTCTACACTTGGATCCATCAAAATATAATTCCCATGTAGGAACTTCTATTGTCAACACATTTTCATTAGGAAAAGAGTCATTGCTAGGTAATGCCAAAGGAGAATGAGCATCGGCTAAGTGTTCGATCAAGGCTTGACCTTTGATTTATTTTTGTGAAAAAAACTTAAGGTCAAACTCAATCAACAACATTACCCATTTAGCTAGATGTTTTGATAGGTCTGTTTTATTAAAAGGATGTTTCAGAGCATCAAATTTTGTCATTACAAGTATGTATGTATTGATTAAATAGTGTTGCAGCCTACTGGTAGCAAATACAAGATCCAAACATTATTTTTTGATTTTTGTGTAGTGTGTTTCATAATGTATTAAAGCTCAACTAATATAATAAATAGTATGTTCTTTACTGCTTTCATCTTGCTAAGCTAACAATGCTACAAGAGCATGGGCTAATGCGACTATATAAAGGATGAATGGTTTGCTTGGCATAGCGGGTTGTAGAATGGATGAAGTTGCAAGATATTCCTTCAAACTCTCAAAGCCCTATTTACAATCCTCGTTCTAATCAAAATGCACATCCTTTTAGAGGAGATGTGTAAAAGGTAATGTTTGATCGGCTAAGGATGTGATGAAATGATGGATGGATTGAATTCTTCCTTGTAATGTGTGCAATTGAGAAATGTTTTGTGGAGGTGGCATGTTGATTATATTATCAATTTTCTTGGTGTCAACCTCGATGCCTCTATGAGATATGATAAACCCTAAAAAATTTCCACTATCTACTCCAAAGACACTTTTTTGGATTTAGTCTCATGTTGTATTTTCACATCCTTTCAAAGATCTTCTAATGGACATTCACATTGTCTTGTTTGGTTAATGATTTTTCTAAGATATCATCAGCATAATCTTCCAATATTTTATGTATGTAATCATGAAATATCAATGCATGGCTTGTTGATAGGTTACACCTGCATTCTTTAATCCAAAAGGCATCATAACCCAACATAATGTCCCCCAAATGGTTGTAAATGTTGTCTTATATTGATCTTATGGGTTGATTAAGATTTTATTATATCTAGAAAATCCATCCATGAATGACAACAAAGCATGTCTTGCAGTTGAATCCACTATCATGTCAATATTAGGAAGGGGAAAATCGTATTTTAAAGAGGCTTTATTCAACTCATGAAAATCTGTACACATCCTAATATGATTTTTAGGTTTTGCAACTGTGACAATGTTTGAGATCCATGGAGAATAATCAATAGGTCGAATAAAACCTCCACCAAGGAGTTTTTCAAGTTCTCCTTTAACAAGCAAGGCTATTTTAGGATTCATATTGCATATCTTTTGTTGAAAAAGCTTAGAATTCTCAGCAAGGACAATGTTGTGTGTCACTATCTTCAGACCTATTCCTGGCATGTTTGAATATTTCCAAGAAAATAGTCTAGGAAATTCATGGAGCAAGGTTGTAATATCCTCTTGTTCTTCATCATCAAGGCACTTTCCCATCTTAATGAATTTTTCTTTATCATCTATTTCCATTCGTACATCAATTGTATCTCCCAAGGGAAGCACATTTGACTTAGGTAATTTAGGATCATCTGGTTCCATGCTTGTGTTTTTCTCATTGGTGTCAATATCTTTTTACTTCATACTGATCATAGCACATGTAACATTTTTGTTTGAAGGAATAGAAGATCTCTTATCATAAGCACCTAAAATTTGTTTCAAAGCTTCATCATTTTCCAAGTACTCCGATGATGGGGGTAAATCGATATCAAGTAATTCAAGATGCTTTATTGTTAGATTTGTTCTTGGTTTGCATGTGATGGTGTTGATGTTTAGCGATGGTTGTTGATTTTCTTTTGTTGTCTTAGAAAAACAATATCCCAAACCATTTTTTGTCTTTTGTGTACTAGGTTCTATAGGGACTTGAATTCCTTGTTCTATCTTTCCACATCCTTTACCACTGTATCCTAATTGTTTCACAAGTTCATAACCCCTTCCATAAAGTCTTTCCATTTCTTTCAGATTTGACAATTCTTGGCAATCTATCTCTTGAAAAAAAAATTGTGTAGGTTGTATTTCCTTCCAAAGTAGATGAGGTAGATGCTTGGGAAAATTCTTTCGAATTCTAAGCTGACATAGCTGTAGGTTATCCATGTTTTCCATCCTCTTTTTTTGTGATTATTGTATATGCATAAAATTGGTCATATATGATTAATCCTAGCATTTAATTAAATATTTATTATTTAATTAATTTCTCTAAAGTCTTCTACATATGATTAAATTTAATTAATTTAATTATATTGTTCATTCAATTTATTCTTCTATCATGATTAAATAAATCATTTTTATTTAATTATTTCACATTCATATGCCCACTTAATTAATTAAATAAATACACTTTATTTATTTTAATTAATTATCACTTTTTTAATTTAATTAAGTCTTTTTTATTTAATCAAATTTAAATATTTCTTTTCAAATCTTTCTTCTAGTTAATTAAATATCTTATTTAATTAATTTCATTTACATACCATTTCTTAAAAGTTTGATTAAATATCTTTATTTAATTGAATATCTTCCATATCTTTTCAAAATCATAATTAAATATTCTATTTAATTATGAAATCTTCATTATTCTTCAAATCTAGGGTAAATATTCTATTTTAAGAAAAAAAAACCTCATTGTCACCCTTAAATGAATAATTGAATTTAATAATTCATTATTTATCTTCTTCAAAATCTTTCCATAATCTCACAAAAAGATAATTTTTACAATTCATCTTTATAATCTTATCTTACCTCTTTTACAGAAAAGAAAACAAACCTTGCTTTCTGCTTTCTTCTGTTTTTCTACACTGTCATCCATCTTCAACCATTCGATCTGCCAGGAATTTTCACAATCGTTGATCATATCATCCAATCAAAAAGCTTTCAAAAAACTCTATAAATAGCACTGCCAATCCAAGCAATGGTTACAACACACAACAGATGAATTAGAGATTAATTGCATTCTAGAATTATCATTATAGTTTTATTATTCATAGCATCATCATAATCTTTCATTTTAGCAATCATGTTTTAGAATAATCATGTCTTAGCTTAGCATTACATGCATTTCATATTCAATCTCATTCTCTAGGAAGACTGTTTGTTGAGCCTAGCATACAATCTGAGAGCCAACTAGAATCAATGAAAATACTGGAGATAGAGGATGATAGGATGACATCAATAATAGGATATTGAGTTTGCATCTCTATTGTTTTAATATTCTATTTTTGATATAATGTCTTATTGGTGTGTTTGATTCATTTGTTTTTACATATTTAACACGCATAAAATCGACCACACATTTATGTTGCCCACCATGGGGCATTGCCTCATTTTTAATATTTATCTGCAGGTTTTTTGATAGGATTTCGTGTTCTGGGATTCAGATTTTTGGAATTTTTTTTTGTTTTAGCGCATCTGAGGATTTCAGAAGCACATACGCGTGTTTCTACAGAGCATCTATAATTTATTTCAGCACTTTTGCAGGTACTTCAGCGCATCCAGGGACTGTTGGGGCACATCCAAAAACTATTTTGGCACATTTACAAGACAAAATGGTGCATATACCTGACTTAATTTGTTAAAAAAAATTGAAAAACAAAAAAAAAAAAATTAGTTGCATTCTGTTTTAGCACATTTAGGAGTTTTTGTAGCACATTTGGGACTTTTTGTAGTACATTTAGGATCTGTTTTGGCACATTAACTTGTTATTGTTGCACATATATGTGATCTTCTAGCACATACAGGTTGTAACTAAATAGGTTTCTGAGTCTGACGCCTTCCGTAGACATAACCTTTTTCTGGCTTAAAAAGAACCAATCTAGGATAGTCACCGCCGGTTTTAAAAAGAAGAAACCCTAGGATAGACATGGATTAAAATGAAGCAATCTAGGATAGTCACCACACACTGATTTTTCGGTTAAAATGAGTCCCATGCTTTTTGTGAAGCAACATCTTCACATAGTTTAGATCATTGTGATTTGGGTTTTAAAATGAATAGTGTCTACTGTGTTTGTGGCAATAGGTCTATGCTCTCCCCTTAACTAGGTGACCAAAATACCAAACTTGTATTTTACATTCATGCAATTTTACTGCTTTATTACATCCTGTAGAGGGCCTGCTCTTGTGGGAAAAAGTACTCACCCAAGAGGAATGACTCAAGTGGGTTCAAGCCAAAGCCAGGCTATTCCGCCCCACTATAAAATTTAAAGAAAATCAGGGGAAATCCTCTTTTGCCGATAGTGTGCAAGATAACCATCCCCAAAGACTTTCTTCTAAAGGTTGGGAGGTCTCCTAAGGGATTTTATTATTTCTACACTAAACGGAAACCCTTACTATGAACCTAGTGTAGTACCCAGCTGAAGTCAGTTTCCAAACATCATAATAATCACAGTGCAAGGGGAGGGAAGAATCTTCCCCCAAGATACTTACCATATAATTGCCAAGGACCGTTTGCTTAGGGGATCTGGTATCCACTTCTGTCACTCTAAGTACGCACCTGGAAAAGACAAAAACACAGGTGCCCCTTCAGGGGTGACACGGCTGTGTGAGTCGACGTAGTTCTAAGATGTGGGTTGCTGATTATTATGATGACGTATTTGAGTACTAAGAGTGAGTCTTCTTGAACTATCTGTCATGTGTAAAACCTGTGAAAACACTTTTTGAAAAACAATTTTGAAACATATGTACTTGATGTTTAGTATAGGACTTAAAAACAACTGTTTTAGAATGTTTGTTGTGTTTTCAATCACACTAATTCAGATAAAAGATCATCTGAAATGAACATGTCAAATTTTAGCTGAAACTGCTCACAAACTGTTCGAAAAGATTACCTTGTAAAAACTATTTTAGTGCATATAGGGTATATTCTAGCGCATATAAGGTCTTTTCTACCGCATTCACTGGTTAATTCAGCACTTTTAGGGTCTATTTTAGTGCATTAAGTCTTTTGGCGCATACACTGGCTACTCTAACAACAAAACTTTTCGGTCACTATCACAACATTTTTCCTGGAGCACATATAGGATACAAAGTAGTGCATTTGGGACATATTGAAGTGCATTTCACCATTTCTTTAGCGCATATCCCTATTTCTGAAGCGCATATAGGCAACAGAAAATCGCATCTGTCATTTTTCCTGAATCATTATTTTTCACAGATCTGAGTTTATAGCATTCTCGGTCCAGTAACGTATCAATATTTTCTCTCATGCTTAGGGAGTGGAAATCTACCAAGTTTGTCAAGAAGTCAAATTCCAATTGGATAAGGAAACCCAAGAAACCTCTAAGTTACAAGAAAACCTTACAATGAAGGAAGTTTTTATACAAGAGTCGAAATGTCTTACTGCATTATCGTAGATTTCTCCATAGGTACCAAGATTTTGTCAGAGGATTTACTGATGAATACGTTGTAGACCCTCTAGATTCACGAGCCTATTTTCAAAGAAGAGCCCTCTCACAATGACACAATCACAATCAGGCTCTTGATTTCAACTATATACCACAACCTTCTATTGAATATGTGACACATCCTAGTCAAATACTTCAGTGAGTTGAAATAGGCTATTTGATATATTGATCATTCTTTGAAAACAAGGATCAAATCCTACAAGTGCAACTTTCATCACAAACTTCTAAATTCTCGGTTCAACTTCTCCCAACAGGATTTTGATATCCTTTATCATTGGAAGCCACAACCACGAATTAGGAAACATAGTTTTCATCATATCATATGATTTTCATCTTATCAGATTAAAACGTCATCTTTGATTGCACTCATCAAACTATGATCTAAGTTTAGGATAACATCTTGAAATCATATGCTTGTTTTTACATGATCACAATACAATAAACTGAAGGAAGATATTCAACAAGAAGATCATACCTCAACCACTCAAAAGGAAGGTGAAAATAGTGATCCCCTTTATAGTGTGAGTTGAAATCCCCTTTTTGAAGACAACATGGCCGAAGGAGTAAAAGATTTGTTTACTTCTGAAAATGATCTAAGAAAAACCCTTGAGGATAGTGATGATGAACAAGAAGAAGAGTGTCACCTTAAAGAAGCCGAACAAGATCCTAAATTTCTCAAAGTAGTAGAAAAGATCTTAGCACACGACAAACAAAAATATTTCCTATATCTGGCCGACAAAGGAGCTAAATTGCCTCATGATTTTAATACTGAGAACATAAAGAGTAATCCTGATGAAACACCCTTATCTGATCTTAGTGCCTTGACTCAACATGTTAAAACATTAGAAGGAAAAATTAAAGATCTACAAGGGGGAGCCACAACAAAGACATACGCTCTTGATGATATCTGTCCATATCCTTTTGATCGATGTCTCAACATGATCCCATTTCCTAAGCACTGTGAAATTCCAAAGTTTCATCAATATAACAGGAAATTGGATCCGATTGACCATATTGGAGACTTTCGAAACATGACTTTAGAATTTTCTCATGAGGATACATACTTAATGCGATTGTTCCCACAAAGTCTTGGAGGCCAATCTATGGAATGGTTATCAAAAATCACACCGCCTGTCAAAAAATTTGAGGAATTGATCAATGAGTTCATCTCACAATATTCCTATAACATACAACACCAAATAACCATGATTGATCTATGCAAGGCTAAACAAAAACTTGGTGAACCATTCATCACATTTCTTCAAAGATGGAGAAGATTGTTCACTAGATATCCACGTCATGTTCCTGAAAAGGAAGAGATCACTACCTTCATAAACAGCTTGGATCAAGAGATGAGTTATCGACTAAATCTTCATTGTCCTCCCTCTTTTTAGACAATGATTGAAAATGCAATCACAATTGAAAGTGCATTAGTCCAAAGGGGAATAATCAAACTTGATAGAGACAATCATAGCTCATCAAATCACCACAATGAAAAATCTAATTTTTGGACTCGCAACAAGAATGTGGTGAATGATGGTGTTGTAGATGCACATCATGTCTCACATAAGCCAGTTGTTCTTAGTGTTCCTCGCAACAACAACTACAACAATGTCAACTTGGTTACAAATCAGGGAAACAATCCTCCTCCTCTAAGGAATAACCAAAATCCAACTTTTGTTCCAAATCAGAGTAATACCAACAACCAAGGGTATCATGGAAACAACAACAATAACACCTTAAGAAATACATCAAACACGAACCCACAATGATCTTCATTTTTCTCCAACAGAAGAAATTTTACTCCGCTGGGGCAATCTCTGGAATCTTCCCTTAAACACTTGATGGAAAAGAATGTTATTACCCTACTGCCTCAACATAACTTCGCTCAAGGATCATGAGCTGAGCTACCCCACACGTGATCTTGAGTTGGCGGTAGTTGTTCATGCATTGACAAGATGGAGGCATTTCCTTCTTGGCCATAGGTTTGAGTTTCACAGTGATCACAAAAGCCTTCAATATTTTCATGCAGCCTAACCTTAATGCTAGGTAGAGGTGTTGGATGGAGTTTCTTTGTGAATATGACTTCGAAGTGAATTATATCTAGGGAAAGGAGAATGTCATAGTAGATGCACTTAGTAGGCGGAGACATGAGATATCTGAGTTGACTCTTGTTGTAGATTTGCGAAGTCGAATTCTTTCTGCCCTTCTAGTGGATAGTTAGTATCAGGAGGTTAGGACGAAGATTGAGGCAGGAAGACCCCTTGAGGGCAGGTATTCAGGATATTCTCTAGATTCATATGAGATATTGAGGCACATGGGATGCATATACATTCCTTCATCAAGTGATCTTCACACCTTGGTCATGACTGAAGCACATCGTGCACCTTATTCAACCCATCCAAGGGTGAAGAAGATGTATGAAGATCTGTGTTAGTTGTATTTCTAGCCAGGGATGAAGCACGATATTGCAGATTATGTGTTGCAATGTCTTGAGTGTCAACAGGTGAAGGATGAACACCAACATCCAATAGGGATTTTGCAACCACATTTAGTACCAGAGTGGAAGTGGGATATAATCTCATTGGATTTCATTGTTGTTTTACCCAACTCTTTGAGACGACATGATGCAATTATGGTGACAGTTGATAGGTTGACGAAGGTAGCACACTTCTCACCTATTCGCTCTTCCTATACTGCATCATCTGTAGCTAGAGTGTTCATGGAGGACATAGTGAGGTTACATGGTATTCCGCGTCAGATTATTTCTGACAGGGATCCATTGTTCACCTCAACTCTTTGGACTTTATTATAGCATGCGATGGGGACACAGTTGAACTTTAGTTTAGCTTACCACCCAGAGATAGATGGACATACCGAGAGGGTCAATCAAATCCTCTAGGATATGTTACGTATGTATGTGATGGACCAGCAGACGTGATGGGAAGATTATCTCTATTTGGTAGAGTTTGCTTATAATAATGGGTTCCATAGTTCTATTGGCATGCCTCCATTCCAGGCATTGTATGGGTGACCATGTCACACTCCCTTGAGTTAGGATTGACTGGAGGACAGAGTAACTTTGGGTCCTGAGATGTTGCAAGATATGGAGCAATAGGTGGATAGGATTAGAGAGCATTTGGTGGCAACGCAAGATAGGCAAAAGAAGTATGCGGATGCGCATAGAGTGGATTGTTAGTTTTCTATGGGCGATAGAGTCTTCTTGTGGGTGCATCTGCGAAAGATTCCAATCCATTATGGGAAGGGATCTAAGTTGACACCTCACTTTTTCAAACCCTTCGAGATACTCGAGAAGATTGGTCCAGTTGATTACTATCTTGCTTTACCACCCAGTCTCTCGCGTATTCATGATGTATTTCATTTTTCAGTTCTTCGGTCATACCATCTAGACATTTCTCATGTCCTTGATTGGAATGAATTATAGGTAGAGGATGGGCAGTTAGCTTTGGAGCCCATGGCCGTAATGGAGCGTAGAACGCTCACTCTTTGAGAGCGAGATATTGATCAGGTTAGGGTCCAATGGGATCCTAGGGATGATACATCATCCACATGGGAAGATGCAACTAGAATGAGGGAGCTCTATCCCTATTTGTTCGCAGGCTTCTAGGAGTAAGCTTGATCCTAGTGGGGGAGGATGTAGCACCCCTCCATTTTTTTCTCTTTTGATTGGACAGTGTTCTTCTTTGTTATGCTTTTTTTTTGTTAATACTTTGACTATGGTACTTGGTTACTATTTGATTGCAAACTGTAAAGTAATGTGAATGTTATATTTTGATGTGATGGTATTTTATTATGATGTTATCATTATGGAATGCTTTGGATTAGCTTAGTAGATATTTGAAGTAATGATGCTTTATGATTTTGATTATATTATTGATGTTAGATTTGTCAGTTAGTAATACTATATTGGTGAAGGGGATGGGATTGCACCACTCGCTTGTGAGCACCCTGCGATTTCACGATTTCCTTTTCACAGCGTGTTTTATTATGTTATATATATGCATGTTCGATATACTCTTTGTTCGTAGGTTGATAGTACATGACATCGACTCCACCTGGTTTCATAGGTTTGAGAGTGTCCATTGGCCAATGGTATTCGATTCAAAGATAGTAACGGGGTTTCCTTGTCAAACCACAACCTTGTCATAGTGTGTCGTTAGTTTGTGTCTGGTATGTTGTTGGGTTATGTCATCTTTGATGTTTTAATCATTTATTATCAGTGGAAATTATATGTGGGAATTAATATTTAAGTGGTGGAAATGTTAAGTTATGTATTTAAATTAAAATTGTTATTTAATTTAGTTAATTTAATTTTATTCATTTAGTAAATTGATTTAATTCTAGTGGTTAAATTTATTTTATGAGTAAACGAATTGATTAATTAAACTTATTTTGGGGAGTAAATAAATTAAATGATTAATGTTGTTTTGAAAAGTGTATGGAATTAAAAGTTTTAAATTCTTTTGAAAATAAATTATTAAAAGTTTTAAATTCTTATTGAAAATAATTTTTTAAAGTAATAAATTCTTGTTGAAAATAAATTTTGGTTTTAATTTAAAAAAAACAAAATATCCAAAAATGCATAAGAGGGAAATAACTTTGGTGGGTGAAGGATATTTTGGAAATTTGACTAAATTTGGGGAAAATTTATGGGAGATATTTTGATTTTGCTGGAGAATTTGTTGTTAAAAGAAATGAAGGTTTTCTTGTCTTATATAAATTTTTGGATTGGAAGTGAAAACTCTAGAAGGAGATCTGGAATTTTGGAATTCGCAAGGAAGCACAACATCAAATAGTTTTCTTCAGACTTCAGATCACAAGTTTTTTCTTGTTTTATTGTTTTGAAATTTTGGATTTTTAATTTTGAAAACTTGTTTGTAAACAAATTTGAAAACCTCTGTTGGAATCGTGAAAAAAAAAAAAAGATTCTTGTAGGGAACAAACTCATACAACAAAAGAATTGAAATAGGAACAAAAAGAAATTAGAAAACTTCTATTTTTGGAGTTGAAATTTTCTATATCAAATTAGAAATTGAAATTTTTTTTAAAAATTGTGCTTGAAAATGATTTGTTGTGGTTTTTTTGTTAAAAAGATTTTTCCAATTTATTGTAAAATGGAATTTTTTATATCTAGACCCATACATTTTGCATACAAAATTATATGTTTTATGTTGAGAAATTTTTTGGAATTTTTTTTTTTATAAAAAAAAATTATTGTCAAAAAAAAATCTCTGTTCTTGGAAATTACCAGAAATAGAGGATGTTGTGTTTTTTGTTTTTAAATAATAATAATAATACTAATAATAATAATAATAATAATAATAATAATAATAATAATAATAAATTATAATATTTGTTGGGGGGGCAGCTGTGGCTACCTAGCCGCACCCCAGTGGAGGGCGTTGCTGTGAGAATCACTCCCCACACATAGTGGAGGGCGCTGCCACAGGCAGTACAACCTCCACCAGGGGAGGCTGGGCGCAACCAGGCTGCATCCTCCTCCTTTGGTAGATGGGGGTTTGACTTTTTATTAACTTTTATTTATTTATTTATTATATATATATAATATATTATATATAATATTTAATTATTATATATATAATATATATTATATATATAAATATATATTATGTTTTTATTATTATTATTTATTTAATTTATATAATATATATATTATATATTTTAAATATTTGGTTTTAATTAAATAATGGGATTATATTTATGAATGGAAATTTAAATAGATTTTAATATATATATATATATATATATATATATATTTAAATATAAATATATATAATTATATATTCATTAAATATATAGTTATATATATGTTTATTTTTATATTTAAATATAGTTTTTATATAATGATTTTTATTATAGATGTGATGACGAGTACTTCATGATTATGTTGAGAAGAAGAAACAATTATTTATTTTAAAACAATATGCTCTGGATCATATAATTAAATGTTTATTATTAGTTAAGAGCAATTAGGGAATTACATATCTGGTTAAATTTTATCATTTGTTTGAAAGAGACATAGTTTAATTAGTTTTATTGCGGAAATAAAATATTGAATTTTATTAAAGGAAGTGGATTTAGGGAATCCAAAGTAGATCTAGTTCCTGTTAAATTGCTCTTTTAAATGTGATTTCTTCAGTTATCGCTTTGGGGGAAATTGATTAGAAGGGTTGTTAAGTCTTCTAGATGGGGTTTTCATTTAATTGTGTGGGTTGTCGTAATATGTTAGTCAACATTTGGATTTCCTTGGGTAGTGCGTCTTAATGTATCTAGTTAGATACCCGGTTATGACAAACAAGATGTGTTGACTTTATGGCGTGGATAGGGATTTAATATCCTTAGGTCACACCTGTGTACCCTTGGGTTGTGGAGTTATTCCACATGTTGTCTTAGAGGAATGGCTTGCAATGAGGGCCGACACACAAAGTGGTTCTAGGGAAAATCATTGTAAGTTAGTTAATCCAGTGATAACGCAAATAAACTGATTAGAGGAATAGGTAGTATCAAACACTTAATAAGATTAATTTTTCCTCGCTCATGGACACAAGGGCTTGTATAGACTTGGGATGGGACGAGAAGGCCTAGAATGGCAAGATCGTTATCTTGTATTTATGAGAGATAACTGATTTCACATTGGTTTGCATGAGGGGCCGGGAGTCATTAGAGGTTTCCAGGATATCCCAAGATGGGGGCCAGGACCTAGGAAGAATTACTCGGATAACACATGTAACATTGTGATGACACTTCTCCTAAGTCAGAAATATGTTTGTATCAGTGATGCAATTGATTATTTAACTTTAGAAGCATTTTAACCATTGTGTTAAGTGATGTTGTATTTGTATTTGATTCAGTTCAATTATGTACTAGCTTGTGTCTAGAGGTAGATGGTCTTGTCTAGGAATCCATGTTACTATCTCCTAGCACGGGGGTTGGTCCTTCGGGTACCACATGGTTGGGTGGAACATGCACCTTACTCCATTGGGTTTTCTTCTTGTTTGTGTGGATGAGATTTTCAGTTGGAGAGCTTGTAGGATCCAGTTACTTTTTCAAGTTTCATGCATTTCAGTTGAATCTTGTAATTTATTACCCCTCATTTGTTATCATGGTTGAAGATGTATTATGTAACCATGCTTATTGGATTTACGTCATTCAGGGAATGAGAGTTGTAATCTTATTGTTAAAATATGTTATTTGAAATCATGAGGTATCTCTTATTCTTTGATGTAATTTATCATGTATGTAATGTATGTGTTCTTAATTCCTTAAGTAATTAAATGTTATGGTTTCAATTCATGTTTTTTGTTGTTTGGGTTTTAAAGTAATCTCAATCTCATAACCTTAGAGGTTGTTGGCAATTGGTAGTGAACTTGCATGTTAATTGTACTTAAACAAAAAAAAAAATTGCGTTTGAGTAGTTATTTGCAACTTCCTCTAGGGTTGCGTGGTGGGGCGTTACAAAATGGATTCTTGGAATAGGAAAGAAATGCTTAGAATGAGCAAACATAAATTTGGAATGGGGAAACATATGCTCGAAATGGGGAAACAAATGCTCGAAACGGGAAAAAATGTATAGAACGAGCAAACAGAAATTCAGAACGAGGAAACGAATGCTCGAAATGGGTAAACAGGTACTCAAAATGATTGAATAGATGGTGAAATGGGTTGTTCATGGAGCAGGTTCACCCAGCTTGGGGTAGGTTCTCCCCTGTTCAGGGAAGGTTTTCCTATTTGGTGAAAAGATAAACAATTTTTGATTGAAACATGTTGAGACAGAGGGAAAGTTCGCCCATATTCAGAGTAGGTTCACTCTTGTTTAGGGTAGGTTCGCTTATTTGGTGAAAAGATATACATTTGTGACATAAACAGGCTAAGACAGAGGGCAGGTTCACCCCTGTTCATAGAAGGTTCACTGTTGTTCAGGGTAGGTTCTCTTGTTTGGTCAAAAGATAGATAATTTTGACAGAAACAGGCTGAGGAATGACTGAGACAGAGGGCAGGTTCGCCCCTGTTCAAGGCAGGTTTTCCCCTGTTCAGGGTAGGGTTGCCTCTGTCAACAAACCTAAACTTGACTTAGGTGAAAATGGCTATGGAAAAGGACTAAAAACATAACAAACAATAAGCAGAAGGTAAGGATGACTTGACTCAACAAAAGTTCACTACTTTCACACAAAAAAAAAGGTTCAAATAGCACAATCCTAAGATTAGTATGAAGGGTATGGTCAACACAGTCCTCTTACTAGGATGAACAAGGAAACTAGGGAGTCTTCGATATACACTCAGTACATGAGGCACAAAATGTGAACACCAGCCTATTCCAAGTGTGAGTCGGGAACCCCAACGAGATACTGAAGGCTTAGACCAATTCTTCACATCTATCTAGGTATCACCCTAGCTTCGATGCTCTGCCAGACATGACGTGACTAGATTGGGGTACAAATTTTTCTCTCCCCCTTTGTATACCTTGTTGGTATGCATGGTTAGGATCGTCTATTGGGGTGATGAAATTCCCAAGCAGGTCCCACTAAAAAGAGAACACTAACTGTTTTCGGCTACTCCCCAGGCTCATATGAAGTGTAGGGGGAAAGCGTGAATGAGATAGTGCCTCTTGGGTGACACAAAGAACTTTCAAACACAACAAACAATATTTTGACTCCCCTTAGTTAAACTATGTGCCCAATATGAAAATAACAAGTAAAAAAACTAACTAATAACTGGGCCCCTTCATCCTGCAGCAAATACGTTAGAAGTTTTATTCTTGGGTCTTCAACAAGCATGAAACAAGCTGCACAAAATATTAGTCTAACCTTACACAATCACCAACAGGACAAGTTAGAGGGTTAGTATTAATCAAAATGATAGAAAACAGACCCTAGAAATAAATTTTAAGGCATTGTTTTACCTCATAAAATCCTCTATTTAGGGCAGGTTCGCCCCTGTTAGGGCATGTTTTCCCCTTTGTAGGATAGGTTCGCTCGTTTGTAGAAAACATAGAAGAAACTTGGGTTCTGTTGCTCAGAGGGGTGACTCTATAGGGCATGGTCGCCTTTGTTTAGGTCGGAGTTGGCTGTCTTGGGGTAGGTTCACCCCTATTCAGGGTAGGGTCACCCCTGTCAGGAACAAGTTCACCTATGTGTGACTTGAACCTACAAAATATTAAAAAAAACAAACGTAAAAGAAAAAGGACCCATCTGTGGGTCCCACCGGGCATGCCAAAAATGTGATTAGTGAAGTTTTCCTATCCTAAGTGGTGCAAAATAGAATGCAAAAAGATGGAAAAAACACTAAAATACCTCAAGAGAGGCCTACGTTAAACCAAACAAAACAAAGATAAGAAAATCAGATTATACCTTGTAAGAGTTGTTCCTTGGTTGGCCCTTTGGTGATTGATGTTTTCTATGCTCCTTGATGGCAAAGTGTGATGCAAATGGACTGAAAATGAGCTAAATGAGATGAGGAATGCAATGGAGGATGTGGGTAGTTGGATTGATGAATGCAAATGCAAAATGATGGAATCTTGAAAGTATGCAACAATGGAGGTTTTCTTGAGTGCAAGAATGCAAGTGTGAGAATATGAGAGCTTGAATTGCAAAATGTGTAAATGCCTAATGAATGAAAATGAAAGAAAATATTTCATTTTAAGGGAGATTTCTCTAGAGAATTGGAATGTTGATATTTTTCCAACATGGGAAAGATGAAGGGTTGTGGTGAGTTTAGGACTCACAATCCCTCACATCTTTCCATGTGGAGGATGAAGTGTCACAAGGACAAATGAGTTAGAAAAGGGAAATTTGAGGTGGAGGTACTTGCAAGTACCTTGGGATGAGGAGAAGATTTCCTTAAAAAGAACTTATTGTCCCCATGTGGGAAGGATGTTGACATGTGAGGAATTTTAGAATTCCTCACAGATCATCATGGGGAAGAGAGTTGTTGGAGGAATAAATGTGAATTTTAAATTCACATGATTGGAAGGGGAAAAGTGTTTGAGATAATAAATTTGAATTTTAAATTCACATGAGGAGCACCTTGTGGATAAGACAAGGTTCTTATGGAGGAAGCTGAAAAGTACTTTGTGGATAAGACAAAGTCCTTATAATGGAAGGTTCTTGACTCCATGTGACTGATGTGACAAGTGAGGAGTTCTAGAACTCTTCACAACTTGTACGGGGAAGAGGAGAGTCTTGGAGGGATAAATGTGAATTTTAAATTCACATGGGGAAGAGGGTCTAGGATAAATGTGGGAATTGTGAAGGTTGACCAAAAAGGTATGCTAAATGTAGCAAAGGTATTAGATTAAGGTTGTGCAAACAAGTGATTAAGAATATTAATGAGGGATTAGAGGCAAGTGGACAAATATGGAGGATGTGACATTAATCCTGATTAAAGGTGTGCACATCCTAATCACGAATTAATTAGATTAACCTAGATTAGAAGAAGGTTATGGAGGATGTTACAAGGAGAGAGAAAAGAGAGGAATTTAAAATTGATTTAAATTCCAAAAGGCTAAATGACTAGATTACATAAATTGATGTATTTATTTAATTTAGAGAAAGGATGAAAGGTAAGGTATTCAATTGGAAAATTAAATAATTTAGGAACCTTAGAGAAAGGGGAAATATTAATTAAATAAGTTATTTAATTAATATTGATAAAGTAGATGATGAATAAAGAGGATGAATTTGACCATATGGGAGTGGTCAAATTTGAATGTCTATAGAAATAATGGAAACAAATAATCAATAAATAAAATAGTAATAAAGCACATTTCCATAAAATTGTACATCACATGCACTATGTGACTTTGCTAAAGTCACCCAAGGGGAGTATGGGAATAGTGGTCTCAAACAACATAAAAAATATATAAAGTGAAGCATGCATAGTCATGGTGGTCTCAAATCACATAATATTAAAATAGTAACCGTATCTTGAATAACAAGCATAGTCCCACACAACCAAGGACTTTCTAAATAGCCAATCCATAAATCCTCTACCATGAAATATCCCATATGCAAGTCACCTGTAATTATTTCATGGTCCAAATTTGTACATCATATATCATACTAGCCACTAGTACTTGTCGCTAAACTACCACTATTACTACCATGTTCCATTACCTTTTTCCATTATATTACTTCCCTTTTCCTCTTAATACAAGTTTTTGTGCAACTAATTGTTAATCCAAGTATGTTCCTGTAATTGTGAACTCTTTATTCCATAATTTAACTTGATGAAAATTGCTTCAAATTTTTCCCTAATGATTTGTACTTGATACAAGCTTACCCATATGTTTGTTGATTGGATCCCAATGCTATCAATATCCAATATTTTTAAGGGTTGCTTAACTGGCATACCCTTGAAGTACTAATACTGACCAACAGTGAGTAGAAATCAATCTAAACCAAGGAACATCATAGATCATCCTCAACTTGATAGGGTACCAAATATCAAGGTTAGGCTTGCACTATGATGCAACAAGTGTGGTTCTCATATGTGGAGTAGGTTAGGATCACAGCCAAGGGAAACGATGGAGTTCCCCCTTAGGGTTGTCTCATCCCTCAACCTCTATTTACACTAGCAAGCATCTCAATCCTATAGGGGAGCCGTACACTAGGGGTACACATTTAACATACGAACATGACTTACACAAAGAATTACTTCACATTTCACTTAGTAGGCACACATTTACACATATAATGTTTACTTTATTTCACAATTAACTGACTTACATAATGGGTCATCACAAAGGGTATACATAAGGGTTCATACTTGACATCCCTCACCCTTATCCCAAGTCAGATACCCTATATATTATACTTGGGGCATAACACATTTTCTAGTTTTTTCACTTCACATGTCATTACACAATACACTTTATGAAATTCACCATATTATAGAACAAGAGAAATGCACTTAAACATATTCTATTTTTTTTAGATAGTATTCACTTCTCATCTCAATTTTGGAAACATCTACTAACTTTTCATAAGTAAAAGAAACCACTAGAAGATGTGCAACTATAGCTTAACAATACATAGCTCACCACACTTCTCATATTACTAAGTTAGTGTTTAACATCATTTAATACCAAGATTGGTTCTGTATATTTTTCCATACACTTCTTCCTCTTTTACTCAACTATGTTTTTTATGTTCCTAATATATTAATGCAAGTAATTCCAATATATTTTCTACCACATGCTAAAAAATATTTCCTACTTAATAAGGAAGATAGCTAACCATTTTCATTGAACATCACAATGCATGAAACATATGGCAATCATGGAATAGTAATTCTCACAACTTATTAATATGTTTTTACCAATCTTGCACTTCACTATTTAAGGTTGAATCACTTAGTCACATGTTATAGTCATCATTTTTATCATCACCATTCCATCTATCCTCAATGAGAAAATATACCTAAATTTTTTTAGTACCTTTATGTTTTCTCCATTGTATTCATGTGTATATGATTTTCCATAAATAAGTACTAACCAACACATAACATGAGTTTCTTTTTTTTTCTTCTATTTAAATTTCCCAACAACCTAATATATCGTGAATCATACATAGTTCATTACTCAATTTATAGATTCTAGATTTTGACATGTATACAACCTTCAAGGTTAGAAATGAATTGAATACATTATTACTTTCTTTAGGACATGTATCCTTTCTTATTTTGGCACTAACAAGCATTTAATCCTTAGCTTATTTATAAGAACAGTAGTAATAGCACGTGCCCTAGATAATGTTTTAATCTTCGAATTGTTACTTTGACAAGGTCGCTTCACCAATATTTTATGTTTAATTATAATGAAATAATTTAATTCCATGTCTATGGAACCTCATAGATATATCTTAATTGAATCTTTCTATGCATTCACCCTTGGCTTGAATCTTAGTGATCACTTTGTTTTGCTTGTTGTTTACTCTTTTAACAACAAAACAAAAGTGTTGGGTGTTGTTAAAATTCTATTAAGTTTACTAGGTTTCCATTTGTTCTGCAAAAGTGTTTAAATGAATTTAAAGTACCACCCTTTAATTCCAAGTAAAATCCAATTTTACCCCTTTTAAAAGTAGGATTTACCATAGAATGTAAGGTTTCAATCATTAGTTGATGTTCTTAATCATGCAATCTTACCTACCAACCATAAGTTGACTCACCTTATAAATTTAAGCATTGAATAGAAAGAGTCTTTCTTATGTTGAATCATAATCTAAATAAGTCTTAGGAGACTTATGTGGTGATGATGTCTGAAGTACAAGTGGAAGATCAATTCTAACACTTCATTATAGAACCAAGGATAATGTAATTTCAAAGTTACATCCTCAATTACTTCTTTATCCATTCTCTAATTAACACAAGAGGTGTTTCAAATGCATACATGATGAGAGTTATGATATTTTTAGAATGATACACATGTTGAACACATAGCTTATTCATAGGTGAAACTTATGGAAAGCTTACACGAATAACCAAGGTTTGCAACATGCTAGGCATATTTGTGTGTAAATAAATTCTTCATTTTAAGGTTACTCGAGGGAATTTTAGAAAGTTCTTAGTACCACCTTCTTAGGTTGAGCTAATATTTCTTAATTAAGTTGCCTCCAATTTTGATGCTAATCCCGTCTTTATCATTTTTGATTAAATAACCATGATTTTCAATTTAAATCTTACCTAAGTCCCACTAGGAGGAAACAATAACTAATCTGTAAACACTCCCTTATATTTTATAAGCTTGAACTAAATGATTTCCTTTCTAAATTTGAACTATACAATAATTTATTTTATTATTCAAGAGTATACTTTACTATCCACATCAATTCAAATAATTCAACTTTTCTATCAACATCATTAATGCCATTTTGATGGAATAATTTAGCTTCCTTTAATAATAGATATTGTAGTGTATCATATTATTTCACTAACTCATCAAAATCCCTAATAAACATATTTAACAATAATATCTACCTTTTTAAAGTTCAAGAGAGGGGCATCAATAGTGACAGGTTCTATAGACATCCAAATTTGACCACTCCCATATGGTCAAATCCATCCTCTTTATTCATCTACTTTATTGATATTAATTAAATAAATTATTTAATTAATATTTCCCCTTTCCCTAAGGTTCCTAAAGTATTTAATTTTACAATTAAATGCTTTACCTTTAATTCTTTTCTCTAAATTAAATAAATACATCAATTTATTTAATTTGGTCATTTAGCCTTTTGGAATTTAAATCAATTTTAAATTCCTCTTTTTTTCTCTCCTTGTCACCTCCTCCATAACCCTCTTCTAATCTAGATTAGTTTAATTAATCCATGATTAGGATGTTCACACCTTTAATCAAGATTAATGTTGCATCCTCCATATTTGTCAACTTGCATCTACTCCCTCATTAATCTTCTTAATCACCTATTTGCACAACCTTAATCTAATCACATGCCATCTTTAGCATGTACTCCAAGTCAACCTTTCATAAGTGTTTTCCTTTTTAAGCACTTGACCTCTTCCCCATGTGAATTTAAAATTCACATTTATTCATTCAATGCATTTTTCTTTCCCATGCAAGTTGTTGGGAAATTCTAAATTCCCTCACTTATCACATCAGTCACATGGGACAAAGGCTTCCTTTATATGGGCCTTGTCTTATCCACAAGGTACTTTTCAACTTCCTTTATAAGGACCTTGTTTTATCCACAAGGTGTTTCTCATCATGTGAATTTAAAATTCACATTTATTCTCCCAACCACTTTTCCCTTCCAATCACGTAAATTTAAAATTCACATTTATTTGTCCAACAACTTCTCTCTTCCCCATGATGATGTGTGAAGAATTCTAAAATTCCTCACATGTCAACATCCTTCCCACATAGGGACAAGAAGTTATATTTTGAGGAAATATTCTTCCCATCCAAAGGTACTTGCAAGTACCTCCACCTCACATGTCCCTTTTCCAACTCACTTATCCTTGTGACACTTCATCCTCCAGATGGCAAGATGTGAGGGCTTGTGAGTTCACAGCTCACCACAACTATTCATCTTGCCTATGTTGGCAAGATCTTGACCATCCATTTCTCTAGAGATTCTTCCCTTCAAATGAAAGATTTTCTCTTAATTGATTCATTCATCACATTCACATTTTCAAGCTCAAGCTCACACTTGCATTTTCCTTCACAATCACCATTGTTACACTCTTGAAGCTCATATTGCATACACTTGTATACATCAATCCAACTACCCACATCCTTCATTGCATTCCACATCAAATTTGCATCACTTTGCATGTCATTTTAGTCCATTTTTCCATCAAGGAGCACAAATAACATCAACTATCAAAGGGCCAACCAAGGAGCAACTCATACAAGGTATAAATCTGTTGTTTTTCATCTTTATTTTGTTTGAGTTTAACGTAGCCCAATCTTGAGGCGTTGAAGTGTTGTTTTCCTTATTTTGAATTATGTTTTTCATCATTTAGGATAGGTAAATAATACTGCTCACATTTCTAGCATGGCCGATGGGACCCACAAATGGGTATTTTTTCTTTCACGTTTGTTGTTGTTTGATATCTTGCAGGTTTAGGTTACATAGAGGCGACTCTACAATAGACAGGGGCGACCTTGTTCTGAATAGGGGTGTCCCTACCCTAGGATAGGCGAACCTACCCCAAGACAGGCAACCCCAACCTGAATAGAGGCAACCCTGCCTTGGAGAGTCGCCCATCTGAGAGACAATAACAAAATTTATTCCTTGTTTTCTGCATAGAGGTGACCTTGCCTTGAACAGGGGTGAACCTTCCCTAAATAGGGGTGAACCTACCCTAATAGGGGTGAATCTATCCTAAATAGTAGTGTCTGCGAGGTAAAACAATGGTTTAAAAGTCATTTCCAGAGTCTATTTTCTATTGTTTTGATTAATAATGACCCCCTAACTTGTCTTGTTGGTGATTGTGCTAGTTTTTACTAAAATTTGTGCAGCTTGTTTCATACTTGTTGAAGACTAAAGGATAAAAATTCTAACATATTTGTTGCAGGATGAATGGGCCTAGTTATTAGTTAGATAGTTTGTCTTTCATTTTTCATACTACTTAGGCACATAGTTTTAAGTAAGGGGAGTCAAATATATTTTGTGTTATGTTTGTAAAGTAATCTATTGGTGTATATAATCCCCTTGCACCATTTGAAAATCCTGGGTGATGAAAAATTGTAGCCTACTTTGTCCTTTGTGTTTCCTAAGGGGCACTACATTGTTCAAGCTTTCCCCTTGCACTTTGTCTGAGCCTGGGGAGTAGCCAAAAATAGTTAGTGTTCTCTTTGTAGTAGGACCTGCTTGGGGATCTCATCACTCCAAGGGACGATTCCAACCACACATACCAACGGGGTATATAAAGGGGGGAGAGCCAAAGATGTACCCTAATCCAGTCACATCGTGTTTGGCAAAGCGTCAAAACTAGGGTGATGCCTAGATAAGATGTGAAGAGTTGGTCTAAGCCTTCAGTATCTCCTTGGGGTTATCGAATCATGCCTGTGACATGTTGGTATTCATAGTTGTGCCTCACGTACCGAGCATATATCGAGAACTCCCTAGTTTCCTTGTTCAGCCTAGTTAGAGGACTGTGTTGGCCATACCCTTCATACTAATCTTAGGATTGTGCTTTTTGAACTATCTTTTTTGTGTGAAACCAGTGAATTTATGTGGAGACAAGTCAACCAAGTTACCTTTTGCTTACTATTTGCTATATTTTTGGTCTTTTTCCATAGTCGTTTTCACCTAAATCAATTTCAGGTTTGTTGATAGATGTGACTTTTCCTTGAATAGGGGTGACCCTGCCCTGAACAAGGGTGACCCTACCTTCTGTCTCAATCCTTTCTTAGCCTATTTCTATCATAATTTCTTATCTTTTCACCCAACATGTGACCTTTCCCTCAATAAGGGTGACCCTATCCTGGGTGGGGTGATTTTTCACCTTGAACAACCAGTTTCGCCTTCCGTTCAATCATTTCAAGCACCCGTTTACCTATTCTAAGCATCCATTTCCTCATTCCGAGTACCTGTTTCTAGTTTTTAGTATCCATTTCCCCATTTTAACCATCTGTTTACTCATTCTAAGTACTTGTTTCCTCATTCTGAGTACTCATTTTCTTGTTCTAAGTACCCATTTCCTCATTCTGATCATCTGTTTACTCATTCTGAGTACTCAGTTCCTCGTTTCGAGTATCTATTTTCCCATTTTGAGCACTAGTCTCCCTATTCCCAACATCTCTTTTCCCATTTTGATAGTCTGTTTGATCCTCTTTTCTGATTTAGACAAGTCTAAAAGTCAATTGGGTGACCCTGACCTCAACTTGGGCGACCTTGACCTGAACTTAGGTGAACTTGACCTCTAGATAGGTGACCTTTACCTTAAGTTGGATGAACCTAACCTCCATTTAGGAAAATTTGACCTCCAGATAGGAAAACCTGACCTCGAGATAGATGGCCCTGAGCTTAGGTTGGGCGAACCTAACCTCCAGTAGGGCGAACCTGACCTCTAGTTGGGAAAACATGACCTCTAGTTAGGTGACCTTGCCCCTTAGTTGGGCAATCTTGCACCTTGGTTAGACGAGTCTAATCTTTATCCAGTCATTATGCATCTTTTGTTCACCCATAATTTGCATCTGCATCATTTGAATCATATAGGTACATCATAAAGCATCTCTAGGTTGCATATCCATCATCGTTTTCTCAATCCAAATCCTCTAAAATTTGTTTGAAGTTATTATCGAAATTGAACTAGGTGCTTGAAATTGTTTGTCATCCATCTTGAGTCAGTCATCCTCTTCAGCCCTATCAATCCACTTCCATCTCAAGTTGGATTCAATGCCACAATCATCTACCTATCCTTAAGCCGATCAATCAACACCTTAAGTTACCTAGGGTGATCTCTGAACTTGGTTTAGAATCCCTTACATCGTCCAATGTTATCCAATCATCCAAACTTATCAATCATTTCATCAATCAATCTTATCCAATCTAATCCAACCTAATCCTTGTCCAATCATCCAATCTCATCCTTATCAAATCATCCAATAAGCTCATCCATTATCCAATCTAATTAATCATTCAATAGTCATTTAGGTCATCTCTACATTGCATCTTAGAGTTTAATCACATTTTAGTTACATAGTAGTTTTTCACTTTCATGCCTATTCATACTCGATCACAAGCTAAGAAAAAAATGGCCAAACAACAAGCCCAAGGATCCCACCTGAATAACCCTCAAGATCCCAACAATGCTACAAACATCCCACAAGGTCCCAACAATGGTGCAAATATCCCTCAAGATCCCAATAATGGTGCATCGTCACAATCCAATACTGACATCCAAAACATCTCACCACCCCGAGATGACAATATGGTCCATTAGCCTGAAGTTACCATTGACGAATACCTAAGAAATCCTAGTAATGTTTATATGAAAGATCACCTCCTTAATGAGTGTGGGGATAAGATTCTCGCTACTCTGATCATGAAAGGAGTCAAACCACTACTTGATTTCAATATGTCACACTATACCAACACCCAGTCCCTCCCTGCATCATAAAATATGGAGACCTCACAAAATGTTCCAAGAAATTTGTATGTTCTTGAAGGTCCACCTATAGAGAATTGGTATCATCCTAAGTTCAGAAATGCTATGATACATCAGGTCACCACTTATCCTTGCCTCTCATCCATAGCCTCTACAACACCACCTAATAATAATGACCCCTATGCCTATTTCATGCCATAGAACATTCTGTCTACTCCACCATTCCCACCTCACCATCTTGGTCAACCACCTATCAATGTTAGGGGTGCTTTAATCCTTGCATTAATGCCACCTCCAAGATCTGCACCCACTGGTAATATACCATAGCTACCTCAAGGTAACATCCCTGCATTTCAAGAGCCTCCCATTAATCCTCATCAATCCACTATGATGCAAGCGCCACCACAACACACTGATGTCCCTTCGCAAGCACTGCCACAACATGGTGTTGTTACTGTTGTTTCATCTCAACCACCTCATCAACAACCTCCGTAGTAGAATGTCACTATCCTGTAATAGAACGTCACCATTCCACAACAAAACATTTCAATTCCTCAACAACACATTGCCATTCCTACACAACCCCCACATCAAGTTACGCAAATCACATCGTATCTTCCGCAACCACCCCATGGTGCTTCTACAATAGTCCCACAACAACATCACATCCCATCCCACAGCCACCACCACAACAACAACCACCCCAACATACACACATTCCTATGGAAATGCAACACAATCCTCTCAAACAATATCTCTACCATCTATCTAACATGTACATTGCTTATGTTGCTACATCTAACTCCAATCCAAATATCCATGTGGCCTCTCAGAATCCACCATGGACTCAACTACCACTTTACACTAATCACCCACAATCACATGCAAATCCTTACCAACATTCATCTAATCCACAACCACCTCCATATACTACACAACAACCCAATGTTGCGTACAATTATCAAGCCAATCCATACTACACTCAACAACAGCCTTCATACCAATAGGGTGCTCAACCCACCTCCTACTATCAACAACAACTACCTTACTAGCAAGGGGCTTCCATGTCATCATACTACCAAGCTGCTACGCAATATCAACAAGGTGCTTCGTCCACCTCATACTACGAACAACGACCACCCTACCAACAAGTGGCTTCCACCTCTCACCATCAAAATCCATCATCCTCCTATCCACTTTATATCAATCCACAATCTGCTTACACCAATCAGTACCAACAAACACCTCCATATACACCTCAACCTGCTTATGATCCAATTTCTTTGACACCATCCTCATCATATTAGTAGTATCCTTCGTACAATTAGCCTAATCCATCCAGCCCAACTCCCACAACACCTATCAACCAAGATCTGGAAGAATTCAAAGTTGCGCTGAAGGATTTACAAGAAGGGGCCAATAAACAATCGTTCAAGTTTAATGACATTTGTCCCTATCCATTCAATCCCTCTGTTTCATTGGTTCCTTTCCTAAAAATTTTGGAAATTATAAAATTTGATAAATATAAAGGAATCAAAGATTCTAAGACTCACATCGAAGACTTCTATTCCCACTGTCAAGAAGTTGTGCATAATGAGAATAACCTCATGAGATTGTTCCCTAGGAGTTTACAGGGAATAGCTCTTGACTAGTTTATGGGTCTTAAGAAAGGATCTATCAAGTCCTTTGCACAACTTTCAGAAGAGTTTGTCTCCCACTTCTCCTTCAATTTGGAGAAGGATATTGACACCTTAGATCTCTTGAAGGAAAAGAAACATGAGGGAGAAACCTTTGCAAGCTATCTTCAAAGATGGCGAGATCCATCCAGTTGCATGAAAGCCTCACTAAGGGAAAAGGACATGGTACCTTTTTCATCGAGAATTCCCATCCGAACATGGCCCATAACTTTAGAATCCATTGTGTCATGACCTTTTCTAAAATCATGAAGAAAGGTCCTATTGTTGATAGAGCCCTCATTGCCAAAGGGCTAGTCAAAATATTTAACTCTGATAGAGAAATTATCTGGAGACAAGCCCCATTATTGGAAAAAAAAAAAATGTTGTTAATGATGGTGTCACTGACACTAAACATGTCCAAGTGGCCAATGCTTCCCAGAAGCAACAATATCCTCCTCCTCAACAACCAATGCCTAATGCCATATCAGTGCCTCAAGGGGCACCTTGTCCATCCCAACAATCCAATAAAAACAATCAAGGGGGTAACAAGCATCAATTCACTTAATTAGGAGAACCCCTATGTGTCTTGTTTAATAGGCTCATGCAAGCCAATTACCCGATTAAATATCCTATAACTAAACCCCTGGATGAATCCAAACCTAAACCAAATTGGTTTAAGGAAAATGAATATTGTGAATTCCACAGGATTAAAGGGCATACATTAAATAAGTGTCAAGGTTTGAAAACATACATCCAAGATCTTATAGATTGGGGTGACATACATGTGGATGCCAACATAGCACCATTGTCCAATGCTCAATTGTAAATATATCAAAATGTTTTCCCTAAAAATAATGAAGGTCCTAGCATGTCAAACTCAAACCTAGGACCTAGCAACAACAATAAATAGAATAACAACACCAACAACATCAGTTACAAAAATGTGCCACTTAACTATGAAGGTCTCATCATGCACATCGAACAAGTGGAACCACATGTATCTATGATACACGTAAAAGGAAAGGATCCTTAGTGTGCTATTGTCACCCATCAAACTTGCATCATAGTCCCTAGAGCCTCCACATCCACCCAGCCACAACCTATGAATTCTCAATATAACATTCTTGACAATCTAGGAAATACATCGACACAAATATCCATTCCGTATTTGCTTAAGTCTTCTCACACACACCAATAAATCCTAAATAAGGCCTTATGGGACACCCAAGTCCCTAATGACATAGACCCTACCCAATTCTAGACACTGGTAGGGCACCTCTCAACAACTTATCAACTAGGTTTTATCCAAAATGACATGCCCTGCATTGACTCTAATCATAACCATCCCCTCCATCTAGAGGTCCTAGTAAATCGTCATAAAGTAAAGAGGGTCTTGGAAGATAATGGTTCTTCCCTAAACCTTTGTACATTGAAATTCATAAAATAGGTAGGATACACCCATGCTGATTTAAATAATGAAGTCATCACAATCAAGGAATATGATAATGCAGAATGTGATTTTGAAGGAACAATATGTCTTCCAATCCAGGTTGGGCCAGTTGTGTAATATACTACATGTCATGTCCTTGATCTAGAATTACCATATAACCTCCTCCTCGACTATTCATGGATCCATGCCATGCAAGCCATTCCATCCACATACCATCAATGTCTAAAACTCCCATTCAATGGGGTATAAGTTACCATACACGTGGATCCCCAACCATTTGAATATTGTCATGCATTAGAAGCTTCTTTTCCTCATTCTCACTATTGTCCTGGAGTAGAAATGGGACCACCACAGATGTCATCATCCCACTCATCTACCACCACATTAGCCACCACTTCATCCACTCCATAATCCACATATGGTTCCACCCTTACTAAAGACCAGATCATTGACAAGGGATGTGGTGAATATGAAATGTGCACAACTTTGAACGTGGAAACTATGCCACCCTCACCAACCACATATGGCCAACCTTCGCAGTCTACACTGAAACAAGAAGACAAGAATATCACTTTGAGCTCCAAGAATGTGGGAACCAATACTTACTGCTGTCCTAGGTTAAGACAAGATGCACCAAAATATGACATAATCCAATGGGTCTACCGTGAGGAACCTGATCCATCCCATCCTTTGAAAGAATATTTCCAGGAGAACTATCCTTGGCCCTCTAAGTTTGCAGAGAAGTACAATTATTAGGGGAGAGGCCTTGGCGCCAAAGAGAAAGGAAGGAAACACCATATTGAGGCTACAATAAGACCAAGATGCTCAGGCTTGGGTCATGACACAAAACAAAAGGGACCTATAGCATCATCTAGTGCCTCTAATAATGTCAGTGAGAGCAACAGTCTCCTTGAAGATATACCAAAGGAGGAATCCATCATACACGCATATAATGATGTAGATCACACTGACCTCTCTTCCATGTTCGACTGCTTACACATCTGCACCATTAGCCTATCCCTTAAACATCCTAAACTTATAGACTAGAACCTACATGGTAACACACCCCTTGATACCTTTCCTACAATGGATCAGTACATACATCTTATGGGATTGGGGGAAGATGAACACCCTAACCACAAAAGTAAAAAGAAACAAAATAAAAAAAAGGTCACCTAGAAAAAACCTTCTTGAGGCACTTCTTGACCTAGAAATAGTAAAAAAAAGGGTGTATCTGATAGTGAAAACCTCGACGAGGCGCTAGAATATGGGGATGTTCATCTTCCCCTTGTAGGAACTTAGCTCTCTGAACAATCATCCATTCTGATAGAAGAAACACATGAAATAAATTTGGGAACTGGAGAGGATCACAAAATTACATATGTAGCCAAAGCATTGTCAGAGCAAGAATATTCTACCATCACCAAGCTTATCAAATAAGGCATCATCAATTTTGCATGGACATATAAAGACATGCCAGACCTTGATCCTACTTTAGTAATACATCACCTCGACACACGTCTTGATGCCAAACCTATTAAGAAAAGCTCTAGAAAATGCACCCCCAAGTGGATCTACTGGCTAAGAAATAACTGGAGAAGCTATTGGATGCTGGATTGATAAAGCCCATTGACTATTTAGAATGGATCTCCAATGTAGTGCCCGTAGCCAAACCAAATGGTGCTATTAGAGTTTGCACATATTTCCATGACCTCAACAAGGCTTGTCTCCAAGATGATTTTCCTTTTTCGAACATTGACATGTTGGTTGACCTCATTGTAGGCCACGAGATTTTTTCCCTCATGGATGGTTTCTTTGGATTTAGATTAGAATTGAACCTAAATACCAACATGAAACAAATTTCACTACACCATGGGGCACATTTTGCTATAATGTCATTCCTTTCGATCTTAAAAATGTTGGGGAAACCTACCAACAAGCTATGACCATTATCTTCCATGATCTCATTCACATAATAATGGAAGATTATGTTGATGACCTGCTAGGGAAATCAAGAACAAGGGAGGAATGCCCTGTGGTACTCAAGAAGATCTCTAAGAATATAGAGCAGTATAAGCTAAGGCTAAATATGAAGAAATGTGTCTTTGGGGTCACATAAGGAAAACTATTGGGTTTCATTATCTCTCAAAGAGGTATAGAAGTCGATCCAACAAAAGTCAAGGAAATTATGGATATGCCTCCACCACACAATCTCAAACAGTTAAGGATCCTTTAGGGTAAGTTGTAATCCCTCCAGTGGTTCATTGCTCAATTAGCCAACAAGTGTCATTCATTCACTCATCTCTTGAAGAAGGACAATGATTTTAAGTGGACTCAATAGTGTCAACTCGACTTTGAAAAAATCAAGGAGTATTTGGCTCACCCACCAATCCTTATGCCACCAATTCTTGGTAAGCCACTCCTATTGTACATTTTTGCTACTTCAGTGGCAATGGGAGCATTGCTGGCACAACACGATGAGTCATCAAAGGAAACATCAATCTACTACATTAGTTGGACCCTTGTGGCTTATGAGCTTAATTATTCCCCAATGGAAAAATCTTTCCTAGTTGTGGTTTTGAGTTTGCGAAATCTCTAACATTACATGCTCAGTCATCCAATAAATCTCATCTCCAAGGTTAATCCACTAAATACTTGTTATTAAGAACAACTCTAACTAGTCACATGGCCAAGTGGGTCATGCTATTAAGTGAATTTGATATAGAATATGTGGATCAAAAAGCTATTAAAGGACAACTGATAGCTGATCAGTTAGCAGATGCTCCCCTGGTGGATGCCTATCCTCTAACAACTAAATTTCTTGATGGAGTATTTGCAATAACAGAAGTGGCCACATGGACACTTTACTTTGATCGGTCATACACACATAATGGATCAGGTGTAGGAATATTGCTCGTCACCCCCCGAGGGGATTATAGACCAAAGTCATTTAGATTTTCCTTCCAGTGTACAAATAATATAGCTAAATATGAAGCTCTCCTTACTGGCCTCTGAATTGTAATCCAATGGCATATCACCCACCTAAGAGTTTTTAGTGATTCTCAATTAATCAAAAAACATGTCAACGATGAGTTTCTCATAAAAGATGATAAGCTACTGCCCTACAAATGCATGGTTGATGAATTTAAGAAGTATTTCACTTCCATACAGTTTGATCAAATTCCAAGAGTCTAGAATAAAGCAGCAGATGCCATGGCTACCATTGGCTCCTTAATTGACATGCCCAAAGATAAAACATAATGTGAGTTCCTCATTGAACAACTTTTAATCCCCACATATGATATCCTAGAGAGTGAGATGGTGTGTGACATTGTAGATCCTATGTCTCCTTGGTACCATGATATCTACACCTACCTTCGCGACAATATCCTACCTCCCGATCTCACATGCAATCAAAGAAAATATTTCATCCAATGAACATCCCATTACATAATCATAGGTGATACACTTTACTAATGTGGGTATGATGGAACCCTCCTCTGGTGTCTGAATGAGATTGAAGCCCACACTATGTTAACGTAAGTACATAGTGGTGTATGTGGGGCACACTCAAATGGCATGGCCCTAGCTAAGATAATTCTTCGAGTAGGATATTATTATCCTACATTAGAACATGATTCTTGTGAGTTCATTAAAAAGTGCTTACCCTGTCAATAGCATGCCAATCTGATACATGCTCTGACATAGGATCTACAACCTATTGTAGCACCATGGCCCTTCTCTTAGTTGGGTTTTGACCTAATCAACAAGATATATCCCCCATCCTCCAATGACCATACCTTCATCATTACCGCAATTAATTACTTCACCAAGTGGGTGGACGTGATGCCACTCTCACAAATCATAGGTATTCAAATTTCCAAGTTTATCCTCTTCCATATTCTCTACAGATATGGAATACCATCTATCATCATCTCCTAAAATGGAAAGCCTTTCAAGAACCAAGCTATGAAACACCTTTGTCACACCTTCCATATCCAACATCATTGGTATATGCCTTATTACCCCCAAGGTAATGGTCAGGAGAAATCCTCCAACAAAACCCTCATCAAAATCCTTAAAAAGGTGGTCAATAACACTGATCGAGATTGGCATCTTCATATCCATCTAGCCCTTTGGGCATATCGCACTTCCATCCACACCCCTACCAGTACCACTTCGTATTTTATTGTCTATGGTGTTGAGTCTATCTTTCCAATTGAGGTAGAAATTCCATTACTGAGAATATCCTTGAAAAGTTTTATCAATGACGAGGATGCTCGAGTTGCAAGACTCAACTAGCTAGAACTCCTCAATGAAAAATGGATCAAAGTGTATGACCATCTTCAAGCCTATCAGAATCATTTGAAAAGAAGCTACAACAAGAACGTTCATCCATTCCAGTTCAACAATGGTGATTTAGTCCTTAAGGAGAATCAACACACTCAGCAGGAATGAGATAAGAAAGAAAAATTTGAAGCGAATTGGCTAGGTCCTTATGTCATCAGAGCCAAGTATGGATTAGGGGCCTACAGACTTCCTACACCTGAAGGAGAGCCCCTAGAGGAGCCCATTAATATCATGCACCTAAAAATTTTCTACACTTAAATAATCTAGGGTATCCTATCTTGCAAAACCTAAAAAAATAAAAAAACAAAGAAAAGTAAAAAATTATCAAAAATACAAAAAAAAATCAAAAAATCAGAAAAATCCAAAAATAGTAAAGATAAATAATTCATCCTATGGTTAAAACCACCCTTGGTGGCACCTTGGATAAGTAAGTTTGGTAAAAAATTGGTCATAGGATCCATTCATAAAGGGCTTAATAATTATCTACCTTGCATCCTAGTTACTTTATTCTTCCATCCATTCTAATATCATATCCTATCATCCCATCAATCCTATCCTTTCATTCACATTCATCATCCAGTCACTTGGTATATTTTTATTGAGCATTGGACAATGTTCATCTGCTATCCATAATCCTGAGCTTTTATCCTAATCTAAGCTAGTGTCATCGGTCTTGTCGTCTTGGCATTCCTTCATGTCCATCTAGGATCCTTCATCATATCGGTCTTCATTTAGATCCCATCACGTCACGTCGGTCTTTTTTTGGTCTTTGTCGAACTATGTTGCCCCTACACTTTCATGTAGGTAAGGCTGATCATTTGATCTGCCCCTGGGGAATTTTGTCCATCCTGTTTCATCCATCCATTCTTTCTCCATTGTCCCCTTTATGCCCTTATATATGGTACATCTTTGTCCTTTTTTGAACTATGTTTCCCCTATGCTTTCGCGTAGGAAAGGCCAATCATTTGATCCACCCCTGGGGCTGTGCTTTTCTTTTCTTTATCATCATTTTCCATCACTTGTCTCCATTTGTCCCCTTTCCACTTTTATCCATGGTCTTTTCTTGAACTATGAGGGCTCTGTACTTTCATGTAGGCAAGGCTAATCTTTGATCAGCCCCCGAGCCCCTAGGTCATTAGGGTGTATCAGTCTTGCATTGTGTCATCAAGTATGTCCTTATCTAGCTGGTTCTTCACAAATGAGATCCACTTGTATCATGAGATTCAATTGGTTTTGGAGTCTCCTGCATCATAATTGATCTTTTAGTTTAGTATCCATCTTTGGTCTCAATAGGATACATCCTTCCTAATAGACCTCATCAACCCCATTCATCCTCTTGATCCTATGGAAAAGGAAATTTTTAAATTGATTGCGATCTTTTGATAATTTTGGCTTTTATTTATCATTTGAGCTCCCTATCACACCTTGTTAAGGTCACCATGATCCATCATATTATGGTGTTTTTTGATAGGTTAACATAGGGGCATATCTTGATCTTTTTGCTTTTTTGTTGTCTTTCGAGTTGTCTCACATGGTACCCACCAAGATCCTTGAGGTCTTGTGCTACGTTGGGGCATCCTTTTGTGATTTTGGTTATCCCAATGTCTGGCCTGACCAAGGTCTTCACAAATTTGGGGTGTTGGGATATCCTTATTTTTTGTTGTGTTTGTTTTATGCATTAGAGGCTAATTCACCTTGGTTTACATACCATGGTACCTAGTGTCTTATGCTATAGAAAAAATTAGTTCTTTGAAAATGGAAAATTACATTAGGATTGCATTTCATGACTAACTCTATTGCATTACATTCATACCTGACCTATGACATATGATTTTGGTTGTGCAAACATTCATCCCCCCATCTCTTGTTCTTCTCAGGATACCTACGGTTCTTGACAAGTGCAGTTTCACACCCATCTTCCCTCAATTTTATAATGATTGCAAGGAAGGTACTTTCCATTAAACCAATAATAGGCCTACCATCTACCCTCTATTGATGTCCCTTTTGGCACAACAACATGTAAACAAAATATTGCTACTCTGTTTCTCCTGAAAGAGAAAGATGATCACATGGATATCTTAGCTCCCAAGGTCTATGTAGTTGGTTCTCAACTATGCTGATGTTGCTCAATTGGTCCATGTAATAGTAATGTTCAAGGGGCCTGCTGGTGTTGAGCTTCTGGATAGTTCTAATATCAAGCATGAATTTAAACCTACTCTAACTAGGGGTTTTAAAGAAACAACAAAAGATAGGTCAGGGTTTTGGAACAAAAAAGAATAATGATTCATCCAACTTAACGTGACTTGTTATCCTTCAAGGAACTATGAACTAAAACTAAAGAACAAAATTAACTTGTGATTAACACATAGTCTCATTCATTCACAGCCCTGATTTGATAGCAGAATGCAATTCATCTATTTAAACAAAACATAAAATAACATTTCATTCCTTGAAGAGTTCACAAATCAAATGATTAACTCAAGACAAACACCATTCTGAAACACAACATGAAATAGATTTTAATCTGGTTGCTTCTACTGTTGGTGAAATAGATAAGCAACATTTACAAAGCTGGCACAATCACCAGTGTACAGATAATCTGTGATTTCAAATTGTTTCCATTTACACTAAGGAAATTGAAAGGTACATTAGCCTATTCTGACTCTGAATCTAACTCCTAACCAAGAAGACGGAAGAAAACTCCTATTAAAAAGAATTAGGAGGAAACTCTATCTCCTTCTGTTAACTTATTGATTCCTAGATTTTATTCTAACTTTCCATTCTAACTCTAACAGACTAACCTTAGAAATTCTCTAAAAGTTCTAACTCTAAAAAATTCCAATTGTAGAAGTCACAACCTTTACAAAGAGGAAAGAAATCCTTATATCTAGAATGCACCACAAGAATGTGCCATCCCCTATATTAGGGTTTTCAAAAATATCTCCTGACTGCAAGAGGGTTGGCTCTTAGATCTTTCTAAGGAGGGTCAAAGCTGCATTCCATGTGAAGCCCTATTGTCCATGCTGATGAAGGATTTATATCCCTAGGAGAAGCCTTTTAGATCTTTTTGGCAGCTGCAACATTAACTTTCCTATCTTTGTGTCCACCTTCGAACTCTGTTGGGGTCACCTTGAATGCTCAGAATATCTCCATCAATACTAATTTACCTAATTTCTAGTAGTCACTACAGTTGTCCCTATGAGTCTCAATTTCTTCTTTCCTTTGGCCTCCTTCATGTTCTAGGCTCTCTGCACGTTGACCATCTCATGGAAGGACCATCGGGCCTCCTTGTAGATTTGAACATTTCACCTGAGCCGATCCATCGTCACCTATTCTCAGAAAGAGTCCATCTGGTTTGCATTCTATTGGCCTTCTTTCCTAGGAATAGTCAATCGGTCAAATGGACCAATGAATCACTCTTTTGGCTTCCTCTGATTGGTCGGGCATATGCCATGTGAGCTTTTCAGGTTGTCAAAAGATGTCCGAACGGTATCACATGTCGGTGAGACACCATCAATGTATCCCCGATGCAATCCCATCCTTCAAGAGTCATCGGGGTAGCATGGGGCAGTCGGTGAGACGTTTCAGCGAGCCGCGAGAGTCATATCGAGCTCAAAAGAACATCGGCAAGATAGCCACTCATCGGTAGGACATCACAGCGATGATATCCCTCCCTCTGGCTCAGAGTTCATTTTCCTTTTGGCAAGAATTTTTAATTGGCACAAGGTCATGGCGAGCTCCCTTTGGTTATACCAATATCTCTTTTTCATTTGTGAACCCACCACTATCAGAAAGACCTCAGCATATCGACAAGACCACATGGCAAAGTCCTCGTTCTATTGGTGAGCCCATTTCTTTATATCAGGGAGACATCATTGGGTCGGTAAGACATCTTATCGAACCCATTCCATTCGCTCAGGGTCTCCCCAGGTTCCTTCGATTTCCCTGAGCTCGGCCTTTTCGGTGTGACCTCCTCATGTCATCGAGACTTCTCGCCGAGCGCGTTACCTTTTGGCGATCTCCTATCATTTGGGGAAGACATTGGTTAGTCGCCGAGACCTCATAGCAATCCCAAATCACTACGCCAATGCTGCTTTTATCGCTGTGACCTCATGGCGAAGCCCCCTTTCATTCTCCCTGAGCTTATTCTTATCAGAAAGACTGCGCTGGGTCGACAAGAAGTCATAGCGAAGGTTCCTCATTCGTTTGGAGTCTCCCCGATTTCCTCTTGTTCTCCTCGGGCTCCTTTTTCTTCAGTGTGACCTTCAAACTTTAGCCAGACCTCTTGGTGCGCATCTTCCTTTTCCCGGAGGGGATGCCCTTGTCGGCAAGACTTATGGTGATATCTCCCCTTGTGCTTTTTCAGAGAGACCCGATGCACTCGCCAAGACATCTCCGTGCAGTGAAAGCCTCTCACCGAAAGGTATACCCCTCGGCACCGGTAGGTGAAACATAAGGATCTCGCCGAGACCCAATGGCGAGGTCAAATCCTCATGCCAATATGTGTTCTTTTTGTCATCGGTCGGTGAGACACTAAGATCTCGCCGAGACCTTTCTCCGAAGGAAACCCCTCATGCCGATAGGAGACTCCTAGTCACTGGGACAATGACTGATGTGTTGCCGATAGGCAACTACATATGAATTTCAATCGCTGTAACATCTCCAGGGTCTTGCCGATGTGAAACACAGACACCTATCGACAGAATGCACTGGTAGTCGGCAAGACATCAGCAAGGTCTTGCCAACTTTCTTCTTAGATGAAAAATGTGACCAACTGGATTGAAGAATGCTTACCAAATGAGTTCCCTTGACAAATATCATCCCGTGTGTGATTTAATCCTACAAAAGGAAAGGCTTGCATCAGTCTCGAAGCATATGAGACATATTAAAATAAACTATTCTGTTACTTATGATTATTTCATTCAATTTTCAGCAAGAAGAAAACCAACTCAAGCTGAGACAGAACTGGAATTTAAATCAAGCAGAACAGCAGACAAGCCCAGGCAGAAAACATAAGCACCCCCAAAGAGGAAAGCAAGTAACCAAAAGCAAAGAAACCAAAAGAGAAGGGGGACCCATTTTGTTCCAAACCAAAATGGGGATGGTTATGCAAGGCATAACAAATGGTGACTTGGCTGGGAAAATGGTTTAATCATTTTCAAGAAGCTAAAGGCTTTAGCTACCCAGAACTCTTGGTTCATGAACATCACAACTCCAGTTGGTGCAGTTTTAATAAGCAAGGTTGATCTAGAATCTTAAATGTAAGTCAACATTGGCTACCCTTGAATCTATGTGTGTGCTTGATTGTGCATCACTCTTTTGTAAAGTTTTCCTCATCTTTTGGACAACAACGTGCAAGATTTGAGCTACATGAGTTGATTCCTTTTAGTTGTCATACAATGATATCCTGGGCATTGCTCCGCTACCAGTCAGGCATCCATAGCCCCAACGGAGATACCAGAATCACCCATTCATATTGAACCCTTTTCTCTTTAGGTAATTTCTCTTTTCTCTTTCTTTTTTTGTTCTCACAGAGTTTTAGATATTTCATTTAGTTCTTTTCTAATATTTTAGATGTTTAACATCTGATCTAGGTTGAAAACTACCATGGATCTCAAGACAACACTTGGGAATCAGATTTTTCACTCAAATCTTGCAACACCATAGTCCTAGGACAGATATACCCTTACAAGAGGAGATGGTCTTAATGATTTGTGAAAGATTCAGAGGAGCTAATGAAGGTTACTTACTTTGCACCTTGTCTTCAAGACCTTCCACAACTCTTATTGGCAATGGGCATAAAGCAAAGAGTTTTGGACAAAATCACCTGACCAGCAAACCTAAAATATCTAAACCATTTCTCTCCCAGTGACCATAGTATACTTTAGATAACAACCCACAATTTCAAATGGAAAGGATAGATCAATCCCAAAGAACAAAACAAAACGTAAACCATAGAACAAAGGAAACAAAAAGACAAAAAGGAAAGACAAAAAAAAAGTAAAAAAAAACTATTTACAGACAAAGAGAAAATTATTCACATCAAGAGAAGCAGTAGATTATTCACATAAAAGAAAGAGTTATTTACATACAGAGACTATTTACAAGCATAAATTATTTATACAAATGCATCACCTAGAAAAATGCCATCGTTATGATTCAAAATAGTGTTGAAGAAACTATCCATTAACAAGTAATGGGATAGGTTCTCCTATTAGAGTACTCAATCTAAAAGCGTTCTCTCCTAGGATCTCAACAATTTGATAAGGACCTAGCCAGATTTTATCAAATTTCTGGTGACTTCCCTTCTTTTCACTGGTTTATCCCATAGCAACACAAGGTCTGATATCCTAAAAGCTTTTATTTTGGCTCTTTTTTCAAACCAACGTTTGACAACAGCCTGGTGCCTAAAGAATTATTGCAAGGTGGCATCTCTTTGTTCTTCTAATTTCATCAAAGCAGCTAATCTAACTTCTATCCTATTGTCATTAGAGTAGAATTTCTGCATGAATTCAAGGATAGGTATCTGCAGATGGATAGGGAAGACAGGCTCTTGGCCATATACCAACTTGAATGGTGAGGTGTTTAAAGCAGCTTTAATCCTAGTCCTATCTGCCCATAATGCAAATCTCAGCTGGGTATGCTAGTCTCTAGGGTTATGCTCTAACAGTTTCTCAATTACCCCTAAGAGGTTTTTATTGGTTGACTCTACAACTCCATTGCCTTGTGGGTAATAATTTGAAGAATATTTTAGGACAATCTTGTGATCATATTCCCAAGAAATAAACTCAGCAGAAGAAAAAGCAGAGTTGTTGTCACATACTGGAGCGAAGGGTACCCCGAACCTTGTAGTGATGCACTCGGTGAGGAACTTGATAACTACCTCTATGGTATTGTTCTTGCAGGGTATAGCCTTTTTCCATCTTGTGCAATAATCAGTAGTAGTCAACATAAACTTGTGTCCTGTAGAAGAATTCAGGTTAATCACCCCAATAAAATCTAGTGCCCACTGGGCAAATGGCCTTACCTTGTAGACAGGCTGCAATGGCATAGCTGCATGGTGTTCCCTTGATGCAGAAATCTAACAGGTGTGACATGTCCTCACATGTTGATGGGCATATTTGAATACATAGGGCCAATAATAACTAGATATAAGGATCTGGTGTGCCAAAGAATCTGTAGACCCAAGACATGTGCCATGTTTCCCATGAAACTAAGAGATCACATGTCTAGCCTCTTGATGATCAAGGCATCTCAGGTATACTCCTTCATAATTATTCCTGTATAGCAACCCTCGTTTGAGCATGTAATGAGAACTTTTCAGCCTCAAATCTCTCCTTTGAGTCGCATTCATTCCTACCAGACAACGATTGTTGAGCATAAAACAGATGGTACCAACATACCATGGGTCATTAGAGAAAGTATGGGTCGTGTATTGCTGACAAATGATGTTGTCACCAGTGTTGGCCATGGACTTGGATAAACCCGTGCCCTTGACTAGCTTCATAGGGTGTATCTCCAGGTCAAATTCTTGCAGGATGGCCATCCATTTGCCTCTCCTTTCTCCCAGCTCGCTCTTCATGAGTAGGGACTTCACAGCCGCGTTAGAATCTACATCGACGACTTGGCTTCAGAGGATATAGTGCTGAAACTTCTTGATAGCCCAAACCAGCGCAAAAGCTTGCTTCTCCAGAGGTGGATATTTGATTTCCGCATTTTTGAATGGAGAGCTCATGAATGCAATTGGGCTCTCCTCTGCCTCTCCTTTTCGTTGAGTTAAAACAACCGTGCATGAATACCCTGAAGCAAAAGAGTAGATGTAAAATGGTCTGAGATAGTCAGGGCTGGTGAGCACGGGTGCTTCTGAAATAGATCGCTTGACTTGCACGAATGTGCTTTTTGCCTCCTCAGTCCACTCTGTTCTGGCATCCTTCTTCATCATTTCATTTAGTGGCTTTACAATCTCTACAAAGCCTGTGATAAATTTTCTTACGAAGTTGATCTTTCCAAAGAAAGATCTTAACTCTTTCTTGCTCCCTGGCCTGGCGATCTTCAGAATGGATTCGACTTGATCTGGGTTGATTGAAATCCCTCTTTCAGAAATTATGTGCCCCAACAACTTCCCTTTAGAAACTCTGAACACGCATTTGTTGGGATTCAGGGAGATGCCATATTGGATGCATCTCTCGAGAACTTTGTCTAAGTCCATAGCATGGTTCAGTCGATCCTTGGAGAACACTGTCAGGTTGTCCATATAGACAATGATGCACTTACCGATTAGGTCCTTGAAAGCTATATCCATGGCACGTTGGAAAGTTGCTCCAGCATTTATCAGACAGAATGGCATGCTTCTGTATGCAAAAGTCCCCCATTTCCTAGTGAAATTTGTCTTCATCCTATCTTCACAATCGACCATTACCTGATTATATCTAGAGTAACTGTCCATGAATGATATCATTTGAGATCCATTGATAGTCTGGAGGACTTCATCTAGAGAAGGAAGTGGGTAGTTATCCTTTTCTGAAACTTTGTTCAGATTTCTGAAGTCAACACACAGCTTGATCTCCCCATTCTTCTTATGAACTGGGACTAAGTTAGCCACCCAGGTTGAATGGCGCACATGGAAGATTATCCTTGCAGAGAGTAATTTTTGGACTTCTTTATATATCAATGGTTCAATCAAGGCATTGACAGGACGCTGCTTTGTCGGAAAGGTTTAGCTTCAAACTTCAGAGGGATAGTGTGAGTCATAATAGAGGCATCAAATGTCTTTAAGTATTCATATCCCCAAGCAATTGCAGAAATATCTTTCTTGATTTCCACCAATATGTCTTTTCTGATTACTTCAGGGCAGGCTTTCCCTATGTAGACATTCCTTTTAGGGCCAGAATCGGCCAGGTTAACTGTCTCATATTTTCCTCCCTTTTCTTCAGCTGATATTTTCTCTCGAGCCCTTGGGTCTGAATCAAAAATAATTTTCAAGGCCACCATTGCCTTGGGAATGTTGTTATTCTTTAAGTTAAGAACTCCTTCTATATTAGATTCCTCAAGGTTCCAATCCCCTTGATCTCTATTAGACTCATCAATAATTTTCCCCTCAAACAAATCTGAGCTTGCTAAGAAAGAAAGAATATGTCGATCATCCTCAAAGACTTGAAAGTTCTTGATATTATCAGGAACTGCAGGGGTGGAAATTAATTCCATGGAGAATTTGTTTAGCTTGGAGCCTTGCATAGGTTCCAGGGTACTTGCAGCAATAGCCAATGAATCAGCTACCTGATTTTCTTCTCTAGGGATTAGGTTAATCCCAAAGGCATCAAAGTCTTCTATCAGATTCCACACTCGATTCCTGTAAGCTTCCAACCTTTTGTTGTGACATGTGTATTGGCTGCGCACTTGCTTGACAACAATTTCTGAATCTCCCTTGACCATCAAGGCTGTAACTTTCTTCTTGTTTGCAAACATCAGTCCTCGTGCCAGAGCTTCATACTCTGCCACATTGTTAGTACATCCAAATTGCAACTTGTAGGAAGCAAAGAAAGTTTTTCCTTTGGGGCTGGTCAGTTCAGTCCCAACACCACAACCTAATTTAGATTTAGATCCATCAAAGGTGAGGGTCCATAGCTGATCACAAGCTAGGGTTGATCCTTTTGAAGTTATTGTGGGCATTTGGATAGAATGAGCCATAGGTAGGGCTATTTGATCTTCTACATCAGATACAGGGAAAAAGTGTTCTGTAATTTCTTTCAGTATCATTTCCGATGTTGGCTCAGTTGTATCATCTAACCTATGGCTATCCATTTGATAGTCACTTGTTTCTTTGGCTGACCCCTTGGTTTTTGGTACACTCATGAATATAGGAATGTCGGGCAAGCCTTGGGGTTGTTCCACATGAGTATGTTGGTTAAGACATGTGACTGAGGCCAGTTTAATTTGGGAAGGAATCTTGTTTGGAAGTGTCCTATCCCTAGTTAGCATTGTTGCTTGTTTGGCTTCAAATGAGAAGCGATCTGCAATGGTCTCAGGGCGACTTGTGCTAGCTTCTTCAGCTTTGGAAACATGATTTAAAATGTCAATGCAAGGTTGACAAGTCAGTTCAAAATGGTTTTGGTAATGTACCCTGCACCAGTTGGGGAGCAGAAGACTTTGTAGATCTACATCTTCTCCCAAGACTAGCTGATCTTGCTACAATTTATTGATCAATGCTTGCTGATTTTCATCAATTATAAGATCAAGAGACTTAGGTATTGGCAGTTCTTTAGGATCAAAAACATAAAAGGTTAAAGCTTCTTCTCTTTTATAAACACCTATCCCAGTTTCAAAATAGGCTACCTTATTGGGGCAATCATATTCTGTGATGATATGCTTGAGGCGGTCTCACTTTCAATCCTAATCTGAGTTGAGACCCCTCTCCATGGTAGCCACATATGTGAAAAGTCAAGGGAAAGATATCCCCCTAGACTCTTCATCAAATCTCTGCTCAGCAGCATACCATAGGTCTCAGGAATGTCTTCTACTTGGACATCTATGTTGGTTAGGATCCTAGGGTCTGATCCTACTTGAACATGTATGTTTCTTAACTCTCCAACTACATTAACTTCTGTTTTGTCAAGTTGGATGACTTTCTTGTTAGTTTGGACAAGGTCCAACCCCAATTTCCTACATATAGAATATGGCATGACATTGCCTGAAGCCCCTGAATCTAACAAACAGTTATGTAGATTCTTTCCATAAATTCTTAAACTCAAAAGGAATGGTGGAGTACCTCCCTTGTTTCTGTACAAGGCTACATTCACGTCTCCAGCAGGTGCCACCTTGTTCTTTCATTTTGATTTGTCAGCTTGCTCTAAAACTTTCAGCACTATCTCCCTTTGAGTAGGGCACCACTTTAAGATGTCAAAGTAAGACAAAGAAGTTTTATGTTTCTACATCTCAAAAACAATATCAAATTTTGTATTACAACTAGCAATACCTTTAAAAACACAAAAGGAGTTACCCTTGCTATGGAAATCAGGTGGGCCTTTTGGCGGAGGAGGGTTATTATTAGCACTTTGATTTGGAGGCACCATGTGATTAGGAGGTGCTGATGTGGTGAATGGACCCTTATTCTGATTCCTCAGGAAGTATCCCCATTTCATCTGAAAGGCTTGGGAATCATATGAATCTTCCTCTGGTTCATTCTCCTCTTGCGTTGGGAATGATGGTTCTTCCTCAAAGAGGTCATAAGCCATTGCAGTGTCCACTGAATCACCTCCTTTGTTTGTATTCCCCTGGAAGGTGTGGGCATCTTCGTGTGCCATCTTGACAACTTTCTCCATCTGAGGGCAGTTTATCTTAGAGTGGGTTGCAGTATCATGCAATCTGCACCAATTAGTTATGAAGTTGAGGTCAGCCACATTTGCAATATGTGTTCTCTCCTCATTTGCCTGATAGTTATGAGAAACTCCCCCATTATTGGGCCATGTGTTCCACTGTCTGTTGTTGCTTGGCCTTTGATTATACCCTCTATTCTGATTTTGATAGCCCTGATTAGAGGAGTTTTGGCCCTGATAACCCCTTTGGTTGTAATTGTTGTTATTCTGATAAGTACCCTGATTGTTGCTATTTTGATTGGGATAATTACCTTGGCTTTGAGGGGGATTTAGTCGAAGCTGAGCCATGTCATTTGTAACCTAAGATAGTGTTTTCTTCAAGGTATCTACCTCATTCATAAGTTGGACTGTCTTCTCACTCTCCACATTCTTAGCAGTAGGTGGCTGACCACCATGATTTGGTGTTCCAATTTGGTTATGATGACCCTGAGAATTTTAAGGAATCTGTGATTGTTGGAAGGGATGAGGAGTTCCAGTAGCAAAGAATGGGATAGGTGGTTGAGTTTGTAATTCAGATATAGGCCCATAGTGGGAGGGAGACATTCCTAGGATAGTATTGAATAGAGGGGTTGGGCTATGCATCTGATATCCTATTGCAGGGAAACCTCCTCCCATGCCTCGTTGTTGAGAACTAATTTGTTGCTGCAGCTTGATAGCTAGATGATAGACTTTGGATAGAGAATCAATATCAGCCGGTTGATAGGTCCTTTGAAAGAACAAGCCAAGCAAGGGGTCTATAACTCTAAAGTAAGCTTGGATGGCACTATTCTCAATGACTAGATAGGGATCTTGCAATATCCTATACATGCGCTAGAATCTGGTATTGAATAATGGCAAGGATTCACCTAGTTCATTTTTGATGGTAGCGAATTGGTAATATAGAAGAGCTGGGTCCACATAAACCCTGAACTAGTTAATGAAAACATTTTCCAAATGTGTCCAGGTCATAATGGAACCTTGAGGAAGGTTAAGGTACCAATTGTACGCCATATCCCCTAAGGAGTAAGGGAATAACCTACAGACTACATCATGGTGGGCTATCTGAGCTCTAGTACAAGCATCCTTGAAAGATTGTATATGCTCTTCAGTGCTCCTTGACTCGCCATGGATGTACTTAGGGAATAATTTCTTAGGGTTCTTAGGAATATTGTGAAATCCTCTAGGAATAGTCCCCAATGGAGAGGGATTATTCTGAAAGAACGCCATTGGTGGGGGTGGTGGTGGCTGAGCCAACTGTTGTATGGGTTGAACTAGCTGTGATGACACTTGAGATGGATGTGATGGTGGATTGATAGGTATCCACTGGGCTATTGGTGAAAAGCCTGGTGGAGTGAGCGGAGCTGATAAGGGTGGTATGATGGTGGCCCCAGTTTTGCGAATCTTGTGTCTTCTTGGGGTTTTGAGTTCTATCAACGGTGATGGATTTTCAGCTAATCGAAGAACTCTATGGGACCTTTCTAAAGAGGAAAACCCAGCTTTATCTAGTTTTCCCTTTCAAGCCCTCCTTCTAGTGCCAGTCTCTATTGATGTCCCTTTTGGCATAGCAACATATAAACAAAATATTGCTACTTTGTTTCTCCTGAAAGAGAAAGATGATCACATGGATATCTTAGCTCCCAAGGTCTATGTAGTTGGTTCTCAACTGTGCTAATGTTGCTCAATTAGTCAATGTAATAGTAATGTTCAAGGGGCCTGCTGGTGTTGAGCTTCTAGATAGTTCTAAGATCAAGCATGAATTTAAACCTACTCTAACCAGGGGTTTGAAAGAAACAATAAAAGATAGGTCAGGGTTATGGAACAGAAAAGAAAAATGATTCATCCAACTTAACCAAACTTGTTATCCTTCAAGGAACTATGAACTAAAACTGAAGAACAAAATTAACTTGTGATTAAGACAGTTTCATTCATTCACAATGCTGATTTGATAGCAGATTGCAATTCATCTATTTAAACAAAACATAAAATAACATTTCATTCCTTGAAGACTTCACAAATCAAATGATTAACTCAAGACAAACACCATTCTGAAACACAACATGAAAAAGATTTTAATCTAGTTGCTTCTACTATTGGTGAAATAGATAAGCAAGATTTACAAAGCTGGCACAATCACCAGTGTATAGATAATCTATGATTTCAAATTGTTTCCATTTACACTAAGGAAACTGAAAGGTACATTAGTCTATTCTGAATCTAAATCAAAATCCTAACCAAGAAGATAGAAGAAAACTATTAAAAAGAATCAGGAGGCAACTCTATCTCCTTCTGTTAACTTACTGATTCCTAGATTTCCTTCTAACTATCTATTCTAACTCTAACTGTCTAACCTTGGAAATTATCTAAAAGTTATAACTCTAAAAAATTCCAACTGTAGAAGTTCCAACCTTTACAAAGAGGCAAGAATGCCTTATATCCAGAATGCACCACAAGAATGTGTCGTCCCCTATATTAGGGTTTTCAAAAATATCTCCTGACTGCAAGAGGGTTGGCTCTTAGATCTTTTTGAGGAGGGTCAAAGTTGCATTCCATGTGAAGCCTTGATGTCCATCCTGATGAAGGATTTCTATCGCTAGGAGAAGCCTTTTAGATCTTTTTGGCAGCTGCAGCATTAACTTTCCTGTCTTCGTGTCCACCTTCGAACTCTGTTGGGGTCACCTTGAATGCTCAGAATATCTCCATCAATACTGATTTACCTCCTTACCAGTAGTCACTACAGTTGTCCCTATGAGTCACAGTTTCTTCTTTCCTTTGGCCTCCTTCATGTTCTAGACTCTCTGCACGTTGACCATCTCATGGAAGCACCATCGGGCCTCCCTGTAGATTTGAAAATTTCACCTGAGCCGATCCATCATCACCTGTTCTTAGAAAGAGTCCATTTGGTTTGCATTTTGTTGGCCTTCTTTCCCAGGAACAGTCAATCGGTCAAAGAGACCAATGAATCACTCTTTTGGCTTCCTCTGATTGGTCGAGCATATGCCATGCAAGCTTTTCAGGCAGTGAAAAGTGGTCTGAATGGTATCGCATGTCGGTGAAACACCATCGGTGTCTCCCTGATGCGATCCCATTCTTCAGTAGTCATCGGGGTAGCATGGGGCAGTCGATGAGACATTTCAGCGAGCCGCAGGAGTGATATCAAGCTCAAAAGAACATCGGCAAGGTAGCCGCTCATCAGTAGGACATCACAGCGATGATATCCCTCCCTCTGGCTCAGAGTTCATTTTCCTTTCAGCAAGAATTTTTAATTAGCACAAGGTCATGGCGAGCTCCCCTTGGTTATACCAATATCTCTTTTTCATTTGTGAACCCACAACTATTGGTAAGACCTCAGCGTATCGACAAGACCACATGGTGAAGTCCTTGTTCTGTCGGGGAGCCCATTTCTTTATGTCAGGGAGACATCATTGGGTTGGCAAGACATCTTACCAAACCCATTCCATTCACTCAGGGTCTCCCCGAGTTCCTTCGGTTTCCCTGAGATCGACCTTTTCAGCGTGACCTCCTCATGTCAGCGAGACTTCTCGCCGAGAGCATTACTTTTTGGCAATCTCCTATCATTTCGGGAAGACATCGCTCGGTCACCGAGACCTCATAGTGAACCCATATCACTACGGTGATGTCAATTTTATCGCTGTGAGCTCATGGCAAAGCCCCCTTTCATTCTCCCCAAGCTTATTCTTATCGAAAAGATTGCGCTGGGTCGGTAAGAAGTCATAGCGAAGGTTCCTCATTCATTTGGAGTCTCCTTGATTTCCTCTTGTTCTCCTCGGGCTTGTTTTGCTTCGGCGTGATCTTTGAACTTTGGCTAGACCTCTTGGTGCACATCTTCCTTTTCCCAGAGGGGATTCACTTGTCGGAAAGACTTATGGTGATATATCCCCTTGTGCTTTGTCGGAGAGACCCGATGCACTTGCCAAGACATCTCCGCACAGCGAAAGCCTCTCACCGAAAGGTATACCCCTCGGCGCCGGTCGGTGAAACATAAGGATCTCCTCGAGACCCTATGGCGAGGTCAAATCCTCATGCCAATATGTGTTCTCTCTGTCATCAGTTGGTGAGACACTAAGATCTCGCTGAGACCTTTCTTCGAAGGAAACCCCTCATGTCGATAGGAGACTCCTAGTCACCGGGACAATGAATGATGTGTTGCCGATAGGAAACTAAATATGAATTTCAATCACCGTAACATCTCCAGGGTCTTGCCGATATGAAACACAGACGCGTATCAACAGAATGCACTGGTAGTCGGCAAGACATCAGCAAGGTCTTGCCGACTTTCTTCTTAGATGAAAAATGTGACCAACTGGACTAAAGAATGCTTTCCAAATGAGTTCCCTTGACAAATATCATCTTGTGTGTGATTTAATCCTGCAAAAGGAAAGGCTTGCATCGGTCTCAAAGAATATGAGACATATTAAAATAAACTATTTTGTTACTTATGATTATTTCATTCAATTTTTAGCAAGAAGAAAACCAACTCAAGCTAAGATAGAACCAAAATTTAATCAAGCAGAACAACAGACAAGCCTAGGAAAAAAATAGAAGCACCCCCAAAGAGGAAAGCAAGTAACCAAAAGCAGAGAAACCAAAAGAGAAGGGGGACCCATTTTGTTCCAAACCAAATGGGGATGGTTATGCAAGGCATAACACCCTGATTACTATGCAAGTACTTTGTGGCACTTATGTTCATGTTGTATTGCATTTCATGTTAGGCCATCACACTCACCTATCACACACCTTTATTTTGTATAAGCTAAAGCAAGCATGATCAAAAATAAAGTCCATCTACCATCCACGTTGAATTTGATTAGTATTTGTAAGGAATTTAATCGCATTTCCTCTCACATTATAGGTTCATTTCCTTTCATTTCATGTGCATTATTATCTCATATTTAACTTTCCTTGTTTCAATTAATTATATTTTCTTATTCTAAACATCTTAGATTCATTGCATTAATCATTAATTTCCATATTAGACCATATCATTAGCACATTGCATACATTGCCACCTGCATCACAAGTTGTTAGAAATGTATCCATAGCATATAAAGTGATAAATCATCCATCACATCCTGCATCATACATGTTAGTCATCATACATATCATACATCTCATCCATATAAACATCAACATACATCATCATAAGCATATACATATATCACATCATCATGATCATCTATCATAAAAGCATAAACACATACATATGCATAAATAGAATCATCCATCATATGAACATCACATAGTGTTAATAAGGGCTATTGCATATCATATATAAAAATAAAAATGCAAAGTCCATCATATAGTCCATAATAATGTCCATCATCTAATCAAAATACACATCCATCACATATATCATCAAATAAAGTATAAATACAATGCTCCAGATCAACTCTGATCTTTGTTGCTCTGTACTATACATCCATCATGCACCCATCAAAAACTGGTATCCTGTCACCTATCCTCTCCACTCTCTACTATGAGCTGCCCACATCTTATCTCTGGGGTGAGTCTGGCACTATCCCTTTGTGTGGAGGAGTATCTCTCTAGCTACTGTATCCATGGGTATGTATCCCTCCTGACTGGGATGGGGCTAACATTTATGGCCTCAATCAAATGTAGGGAGGTTCCTGCTGCTCCTCTGGCACTGATGTATAGTAGGCCACTATATAATAGTTGACCTCTCACATATAATCATCCCACTCTACCACTTGATATCTAATTGCATCCAACTCTCCCCTTTATCTGTCCCGAGATCCACATATGGATCTCCGCTCCTACGCCCATGCATCCTATGCCAACCTCAACTGATCTATCTCTTCCCCCATCCGTGACACCTACTCTATGGCCCTATCCCTCTCAACCTGTGTAGCCTATATTTGTGCCTACAATCTCTGCACCTCTTTCCATGTCTTACCACCCTCACCCTGTGCTACCTGTGCTTGAGCCTGTGTTGTATCTCTCTCTCTGCAACCTGTGCCTATGCCACCACTGCATCCTTCTCCCTCTATAGGGTCTAAACCTATGTCTATGCTGCATCCCTATCTATCTACAAGATCTATACCTAGACCCTCATAGCTTCCTCTCTCTCTTGTATCAACCCCATCTCTCCAAATATTTGATCTACTACCTCGACTCTGTCACATAGCTCATCTCACTCTAGTCTCAACTCACTCCTCTCTCTTAGTAGCCCCTCCACCTATATCCTCAAATCATTTAGGTCCTTCTCTTCCTCTACCATGGTCCTTGCAAATAATTTCTCTATTGATCCTCTAGGCTCTCGCTGTCCTCTCGCTTATAGTATCATCACCACTGCCTCTAGCATCTCTAACTCCCATCTCGCCGCTACCACCTTCTCATGCTCTCTGGACACCTCTCCCTCAAGCTGAGTCACCTTTGCTCATAGTTGGCTCACCTCGGATCACAAACCATCCCTCTCTAACCATAGCTCCTTCTCTCACATGCTAGCCACCTCTGCTTGCAACATGCTCACTTCTACCTCTACTCAGCATTTTGTAGCCTCTGTATCTCTCAGTCTCTACACTGTGATTTGTAATCTCGCCATGGCCCCTCTCAATAGTATAGTTGAATCCTCTGCTATCAGTGGTACCATAACCAATGGGGGAATATCATGAACACCCATATCTATCACCTCTATGTCAGCCTCATCTCTCTCATCCATCATCTCCACCTCAGCCTCATCTCTCTCATCCTCTACCTCGATCTCCACCTGGGATCTCCTCCGATGTCTCCTCCTCCTCACCCTCTCTTGCAGCCCTGCAGCCCTAGCCTCTCCCTATCCTCTATCCTACTAACTTGCAACCCCGGTCTCCACCCCTGCCTCATCTCTCTCATCCCCCATATCCACCTCTACGTCATCTCTCCCCTGCTCTACCCCAATCTCCACCTAGGCTCTCCTCTATTGTCTCCTCCTCCTAGCCATCCTCTCTTGCTTCCTAGTAGCTCCAACCTCTCCCTAGCCTCTCTCCTATTGCCTTGCTACTCTAGTTGCATCCTAGCCTCTCTCCTGTTACCCTACTAATCTAGCTTCCTCCATCCCTCTTTGTTGTTGTCCTCTCCTGCCCCCCACCTTTTGCCTGCCAACCACAGCTCATCCTAAAGCCCAAACCCTAATGCCTCCACAATCAGCTCCTCTAGAGTAATCTGTGGGGGTCTGTGATGGGTATTCCTCTACTTCCCCCCTGGTCCTACCCGAGTAGGGTACTAGTTGCAATGTATCCCAATGCTCTCTTGCAAACCTCAGTAAAATCAACTCTCCCCATGGCTGCTCTCGTGAGATCCGTTGGAATCTATCTAGTTTGTGTGGAATATCTTGCGTCAGCCCAAACTGCCTAGTCACCCTATCTGGTCTATGTGCCTCCATTGTACGTGGCTCCCTCCCAACTATGAAGCATCTGGTGTACAAGTAACCTATGTGTCTCTCCTCATCTCTCCTCCATCCAAAAAATTGTCATGTCATGTATGGCCTCCACACTATATCCTCCTCCATTTGTCCAGATCCCTGAATCCCTCATAGTGCCACAACCAACCATACTCTTCCCCATACCAGTAAGCTACTGTGCTATCACATCCTCCTTTGCTCCTCTCACCACTCCTGGCTTGGAAACATTAATGTGCTCCTAGAACCAAACCTGTAGCAGCGTCACCTGCATCACACTAAGCATCTCTCAGTAGCACACAATGTGCATGTCTCTATAGAGCTGCACTAGTACACATGTACCCCATGTGAACTCCCCCTCTCTCCCCATGACAATGTGTCATATCACGTCCATGTAGCTTAAGCTACAGAAGCACCCAATCTGGTTTGGTAACAACAATCCATTAATCAACCCGCATAGGTATAATGGTAGTGGTGGCACTCCAAACACCAAACACCTGTCCACTTCCAACCTCTTCCTCTGCATAAGAAGGTCATCTCGTCCAAACAACACCCATAGGGTATGATCCAACTCTTCTCCCTATGATGTCATTGCACTAACTAGGTGGCCTGCTATAGGCAGCCTCAATATCTTCCATACATTTTCTAATGTCATAGTCATCTCCCCTATCAGGAGATGGAAAGTTGAAGTCTCTGAACTTCACTGCTCTATCAGGGCTGTCAGCATTGCCTGATGCGCTCTAATTGTAGGGTATCCTAACAAATGTATCAATCCTTCCCATGATAGAACCTCATGGTCCACTCCGTTCATGGCTGATATCATCGCCTCTCTCATGTATACAGTGAGTTAAAGTTCTCCATTCACACCAAGCAACATGTTAGTCACCTTATCGTTCCCCTCATCTCCTCCTCTTTTCCATTTCCTGGCCCTAGACTATCTTTTCACTAATTTTTCCCCTACCCCTTTTTCTGTCAAATTTATCCGATTTTCCCTCGTTCGTCTTGTTTTTCTTGTCTTTAACTGTCTTCTTTTCTTTCTATTTTCCTCCCCCCCTTCCCCCCTATCCGCACCTTGGGTGAGCTCACCCTCTGATGGGCACAGTTGCCCTCCAGACAGGCAAACCCACTTGCCCTGTGGGCGAGGCTACCCTAGGAGGCAAGCAGACCCACCCCCTCCATGGGAGAGCCCGCTTGGGAGACTGACAGACCCAACCACTCCACAGGTGAGTCCACTCGGGAGACGGACGAACCCTCCCCCAGATGGGTGGTCTTTCCCAAGCCTAGTAGCCCCTGTCCTGGGTGGGGTTGCCCCCCTTATGGGCGAGGTCGCTAATCTATTGGGAAATGTCGCCCATCTACCACTAACTATTTTTTTGGGAGGATTTTCCTGATCCCAGGGAAAATCCACCCTCCCTTGTTTTCCCCTTTCCCTTTTCAAGTTTTTTTATGTTTTATGGGTGAATTTACCCTCTAATTGGGAAAATTCACCCCTCTTTCCCTCACATCTAATAGGCAATTCTTCCTACTTGCTTGGAAAAATCAAAATTTTGCTCCCGACCCATTTTTCTAAACTACCTCAATCCCAAAACCCATGTTTTCAAAAAGCATTAAAATTCAAAAATATACAACAAATATGCTTAAAATCATATAGAGGGTTTTGAATCTAACCTGGCATGGAACTGCACGCTCATGGAAGAACCGTTGTACCTCATCCCCCTAGTGGATGATATCAGAATCGTAATCATCTAGCATCCTCATCTCCTCATCTCCTTCCTCTCCTCTTCTCTCTTTCTCACTCAATTTCCAGGTGTGCAAATGAATAATAGTAATTTATAAAATTACTATATATAAGTTTTTCCCTCCATTTTTAGCTTTTTTAAGTGAAGGGTATTTTTAACTTTTTATTTAAACCTCTTTTAATTCAACTAATCCTCTAACTTCCTAGGGCCACCATTTGTGCACTGTGTTTCTATTTTTTTTCGTTCAAAAGCTTATCATTTTCTGCCATTCCTTTGTCATGGTCGTTCCCTTGCAAGATTGGGGCATCTCCTTTCATTTCCCTCCATTTGAATAGCTTAGGAAACTTCTCCCATGTTGGGGCATCATTTTATGGTTGCTTCCTCTATAGAGTCATATGCATTTTTCTTTTTCTTCGAAACAATGTTATTATAACAATATTTTGAAGAGGGGTAAAATGTAGACATCCAAATTTGACCACTTCCATATGGTCAAATCCATTCTCTTTATTCATCTACTTTATCAATATTAATTAAATAAATTATTTAATTAATATTTCTCCTTTCCCTAAGGTTTCTAAAGTATTTAATTTTACTATTAAATAATTTTCCTTTCATTCTTTTCTCTAAATTAAATAAATACATCAATTTATTTAATTTGGTCATTTAGCCTTTTGGAATTTAAATCAATTTTAAATTCCTATTTTTCTCTCTCCTTTTCATATCCTCCATAACCCTCTTCTAGTCTGGATTAGTTTAATTATTCCATGATTAGGATCTGCACACCTTTAATCGAGATTAATGTCACATTTTCCATAATTATCAACTTTCCTCTAATCCCTCATTAATCTTCTTAATCACATGTTTACACAACCTTAATCTAATCACATGTCATCTTTGGCATGTACTCCAAGTCAACCATTCATAAGTGCTTTCCTTTTTAAACACTTGACCTCTTCCCCATGTGAATTTAAAATTCACATTTATTCATTCAATGCATTTCTCTTCCCCATGCAAGTTGTTGGGAAATTCTAAATTCCCTCACTTGTCACATCAGTCACATGGGACAAAGGCTTCCTTTATAAGGGCCTTGTCTTATCCACAAGGTACTTTTCAGCTTCCTTTATAAGGACCTTGTCTTATCCATAATGTGCTTCTCATCACATAAATTTAAAATTCACATTTATTGTCCCAACCACTTTTCCCTTCCAATATGTGAATTTAAAATTCACATTTATTCCTCCAACAACTTCTCTTCTCCCCATGATGATGTGTAAGGAATTCTAAAATTCCTCACATGTCAAAATCCTTCACACATAGGGACAAGAAGTTCCTTTTTGAGGAAATCTTCTCCCCATCTCATGTACTTGCAAGTACCTCCACCTCACATGTCCCTTTTCCAACTCACTTGTCCTTGTGACACTTCATCCTCCACATGGAAATATGTGAGGGCTTGTGAGTCCTCAACTCACCACAACCCTTCATCTTTCCCATGTTGGCAAGATCTTGACTGTCTATTTCTCTAGAGATTCTTCCCTTAAAATGAAATATTTTTTCTTAATAGATTTATGATTCATCACATTCACATTTTCAAGCTCAAGCTTTCACACTTGAATTTTCCTTCACAATCACCATTGTTGCACTCTTGAAGCTCATATTGCATACACTTTCAGCTATTTTAGTCTATTTTTCCATCAAGGAGCACACATAACATCAACTATCAAAGGGCCAACCAAGGTATAAATCTATTATTTTTCATCTTTATTTTCTTCGAGTTTAACATAGTCCAATCTTGAGGTGTTGAAGTGTTGTTTTCCTTCTTTTGCATTCTTTTTGCCATCATTAAGGATGGGTAAATAATACTGCTCACAAGTTCAATAACACTTATTAAATGGACTAACATACTTTCTAACAAGCACATCACTTTGTATAACCATATTATTCTTGAGGGTTTCATCTTTACCAATTTAAGTTTCTTTCTAGTTACTTCTCAATAATTAAATACCTAGAATGATTTAAGTTTGGTTCACATTTCTTTATAAATTTTAATAAAGATGGTTAATTTTAATTAGATTCCAATGTTTTCACACAAGATAGCCCCTTAAAATTTATTTGGTTGGAGATAACTTGAGACTTAATCATTGCAATGAAATTCACTTGATGACCACATACACATTAGCTAAGACCCATCTTACTTCCAAAACACCCATTGTTGCAACCTGGCTTTGATACCAAGTGTCATGCCCACAATTTTTCACTCAAAACAAGAACACAACCTACAATTTTTCTTTGAAATGCATGCAAGACACCTATAATTGTTTTTTTTTTAATACATTAATTAAGTTATTAATATCTCAAGTGCTTATGGTGTAACAATGACCCATACTTTTCAAAGGAGGATGCCCAATAATGCCAAGTTTTAGCAAGATTTATGGGTAGAACTAATCTTGACAAATTTATATCTAGTAACAGTCACCATTACTTATAGAATCTATCATAGAAGAACAAGAGAAGACTGCTATTGATTCTCAAAGAAAGTAAAGAGAGATGGGCAGGACTATGGGGCACGGGTAGGAAAAGCAGGATTTTGAATCTCTGAACAATGGAGTAGGTCATGGAGTAGGATCTGAGGAATCCTAGGTAGAATCAACACCTGTTCTGAGTGAGGAGAAAGGTAAGGATGAATCTGATGAGGAAATTGGAAACAAAATTCAGGTGGACCTGAGAGGAAAGACAAACCTGAGGGGTCCCCTGAAGGACACAAAGGTGAAAAAGGAAAAAATTCCAATGAAGTGGTAGGGATTGCTGACAAGGAAGGAGCAAAGCACAAACCTTGGTCTTCGTTGTTTGGTGTTAAGCCAAATGGTAAATCAATTTTCCCTTTAGTGAGTTTTTTTTTGACCTAGTGAAAGGTAAGTTTTCCATCTTTGTGCCTGATCTTATTATTGATCATAATATTGCTTTGATGGAAAATGTCCTAGTTGGAAAGTTCATGGGTCCTAGACCAAATGTAGAGGTGGTTAGGGAGTTTTTCAAAAATAAGTGGAGAACCAATGGGAAGGTTATGGTGGCTTCTCTTCCCATAGGGTTCTTTACCTTTGAGTTCACCTGCAAGGAGGATATTTTGGCTATGAGGAGTGGTGGGACTTGGGTGATAGGAAAATATTCCCTAGCCCTCAAGAAGTGGACCTCTTGTTTGGATCTCTCTGACTCTATTTTGAGAATGTTCCAATTTGGGCTAGACTCTCAGGTCTCCCTCTGGAATACTGGAATGAGGACATTTTCAATGAAATTGCTAGTTCTTTTGGAGAGCTCCTATCTATTGACCCTATGACAGTAGCTAGAAAGCAGTTGGTGTTTGCTTGAATCTGTGTGGGAGTTTCACAGAATGTTGATCTTCCTTCTTCAATAGATATTCATTCAAAGTTGGGAACCTGGACACAAACTATAGAGTTTGAGTCCATTCCCTTTGCTTTCTTTAAATGTAGAAAAATGGGGCATTGGGCTAAGAAATGCCCATTAAATGCTAATAAAGAAAAAGAAAACCACCAGTCCAACCCTAAGACTGTCTGGAGAAATAAATCTTATGGGGAAGGACAAGCAAGCAATACCAATACCCTTATTGAGGAGTCAGGAAGGAAACATGAAACACAGAGGAATACCTCTAATTTTAATGATGAAACAGAACCAAAGGATCTTAATGTGCAGAATAGTCACCAAATAGGGGCAGAAGATAATGCTAGTCCTAAGGAAGATGATGAAAAAACATTGGAGAGTGTGGGGGAAGGTAAAAGGGATGATGAATTTGTTTCCTCCACTCTTAAGATTTTATCAGAAGGAAAAGAAAATGGGTATCCTGGATTGGAGGATATTCCTATCTGGGGTTTATCTCTAAATATTGGCATTCCTATCTTGAATTCTACCTTTGAAAAATGTTCCCCTTCGAGTGAACCTCTTAAACTCGGGGAAAAAAAACTCTGGATTTTGTCAAGGACACCTTTGAGAATCTGAGCTAGAACACTGAACTTTCAAGTGATAATCTAAACTAGCTTAGGAATGGCCAGATGGATACCCTCCCTTGGGAGAAAATAAGAATGTATGATAAGGAATGGGAATCTAGTAGAGAGATGGAGAGCCAAGAAGATATTGACTAGGAAGAAGTCCTATCTCATTCTAAGAAAAAGAAGGAGAAAAGAAAACATCAGAATACTCTGAGTGGAGTTGTTACCAAAACAAGAGCAAAGGTGGATTGTGGAGCTACTAAGCTTAGCCAAGGTAGAAGATCAAGAGAATGGCAGAGAGAGCATGAAAGCTTTCAAGACATAGCGGATGGTTTTCAAAAGATCATTTCAAAGATTCTCCAATCCCTTGGTAAGATATGAAGATTATGTCTTGGAATATAAGAGGGCTCAATAGCCTTCACAAGAGGGATGTTTTGCACAATTTTGTTAGGGATCATAAACCTGATATTCTCCTCATCCAAGAAACTAAAATGTCCAAAGAAAAGGTGGAGAAGATCAAAATGTTTTAGAACTATGGGAGCCAAGGAAATAGTTCAGATGGTGCATCAAGAGGAATTGCAACCTTTTGGAACCAAAACCTCATTAAAGGGGAACCTTTGCTAGAGAGAAATAATAATGTGGCTACTAAATTCACACATATCAGAGACAACTTTAGCTGGATTTAGTTGAATATCTATGCTTCCAATGGGAAAGGAGTTAGAAAATATTTGTGGAACGAGCTCTTTGCTTTCTGCAATATTTTTGATAATGACCATTGGTTAGTAATGGGTAATTTTAACACTCCCCTTCTGAATGAGGAGAAATTTGGAGGCTCTCAAGTGAATCAGGAGAGTAAATTTGATCATTTTGATTTCATCAATAATAAGGAGTTGATTGACATGGACTTGCAAGGAGCCCAATATACATGGTCAAATAGAAGAATTGGTAAGGAACTTATTCAAGTAAGGTTAGATAGAACTCTAATTTCTCATCAGTGGCTTTAATCTATTTATGCTCTCTTAAAGCTCTCTCTAGAGTAGGGTCAGATCAATTTCCCATAAGTTTTGTGGGAGATCCTATAAAGGTGAAGAAAAAATCTCCCTTTAGATTTGAAAGAATGTCGCTGTCCCACCCCCTTATTTTTCATGAAATCAAGAAATTGTGGAATATTGATGTTCTGGGTACTGCTATGTTTAGAATTGATAAAAAACTGAGAGAAGTCAAACACAATTTAAGAAGCTAGAAAAAAATCCTTTGAAAACATTTTTGGTATAAAATCTGAACTTCAAGTGGAGATTGCGGAGATCCAAGACAAAATTCAAAAGGAAGGATACATTGAAAATAATAAGGTTAAAGAAAATGAGTTGCTGGTGAAATTGCATGACATAATAGCTAAAGATGAGGATTTCTGGAGGCAGAGATCGAGGGTATTGTGGCTTTCAGCTGGAGATAGAAATACTAGGTACTTCCATTTGTCTGCTTCTAAACACATGGCTGCCAATATCATCTCTCTCATAGAAGTTAATGGTATGAGATTTGAGGAAGAGGAAGCCATCAAAAAGAAAACTGACCTCTTCTATAACAACCTTCTTTTAGTGAATGGGGAAATTAATCAAAATGACCAAGATTTTTTATTAGAGGCTATCCCTAAGGTTGTTGAGAGGGAAGATAATGAAAAGCATGCAGCCATCCCCTCTAAGGAGGAAATCATGAAAGCTATCTTTTCTTTTGAAGGAAATAAGGCCCCTGGCCCTGATGGATTTCCTATGTTCTTTTTTCAATGGTTTTGGGATATTGTTGAAAATCATGTCGTGAATGCTATTAAGGAATTATTTGGATCTAGAAGGCTCCTTAAGGAACTAAATTCTACTTTTGTGGTCCTTATTCCTAAGAAACCAGGGGCTATGGAGGTTGACGCGTTCAGACCCATTAGTATTTACAACTCTTTCTATAAAATCATATCAAAGGTTTTGACTTCAAGGATCCTTTCTATCCTTCCTTTGTTGATTTCCCCTTAGCAGAATGGCTTTGTGCCTAGAAGGAAAATCGTAGATTCTATTGTCACAGCCCATGAGAAATCCATTCACTTGTGGAATCTAAAACTGAAGGGTTTCTTCTTAAGCTAGATATATCCAAAGCTTATGATAGTGTTGATTGGGAGCTTTTATTTAAAATTCTAAGGGTGTTTGGTTTTCACAGCAGAGTCATTTAGTTGGTGAATCAGTTGGTTACTATGGTTTCCACATCTATAATTGTGAATGGATCTCCTTCCAGATTCTTTCAAAACTCAAGAGGTTTAAGATAGGGTGATCCTATCTCACCTATTCTTTTCACAATAATGGTTGAAACCTTGGGAATGAATCTTAAAATATTGATTGAACATAGGTCTCTTGCTAGTCTTAGTCCTTCCACTAATCTGATTTGTTCTCACCAATAGTTTATTGATGACACTATGCTGATGGGAAGATCTACGGTGAGAGAGGCTAAGACTTTGAAAAAAACATTGGACGTGTATGAGAAGGTGACTGGGCAAATGGTCAATAGATAGAAGAGTTTCCTTTTCTTCTTCAATACCCCTGAGCATAGATAGGTCAAGATTGCAAGAATTCTTGGTTGTAGAGTGAAATCCTTACCTTCTTCTTATCTTGGACTTTCATTATGCCTTAAACCTCTAGATTCCTTTTGGTGTTCATTGGTTGACAGGCTCATAAAGAAGTTGGCATGATGGAAATGAGCTCTTTTGAGCCAAGATGGAAAAATTGAACTTCTTAAAACTTCTCTTCAGAAACTCCTGGTTTATGCTTTAAGCCTTTTTAAAATTCTTGCTAAATATGTTGAGGCCATTGAAAATATCCAAAAAAGATTCCTTTGGTCTGGAGTGGAGGAAAGAAAGACAATGCCTCTTATAGGGTGGGATTTTGTTTGCAGACCAAAAGCCTTTGGGGGTTTAGGTCTCAGAAAAATTAGGATCATGAATAAGACTCTTCTAGCCAAACAAATATGGAGATGCTTCTAATTTGGTGGAGAATTGAAAGACATTTTAAGTAAATACATGGCCGACCATATGTCCCTCAAAGCATTGTTTGACTCTCCTATTCTACCTCATGACTTAGATTGTTGGAATGATATGATTGCTGGTAGAAAATTTTTGGAATTAGGGATAGGATGGCACATTAGAAGTTACAATCAAGCCAAATTTTGGGAGGATAGATGTATTTTAAGGAACCCTTCATCAAAATTGAAAGATTCAATAGATGGGTAGAGTTATGTAAAGCTGCTTTCGGGGAGATTGTCACAAATTATTGGTATGAAGGAGACTAGGTCAACCTAGGTGTGATTAGTCAGGAGTTGGCTTAGCTTCAATCCACTTTAAAGGCTATCAGTTTGGGACAGACTCAGCAGGATGATATTCTTGTTTGGTTGGACAACCCTTTGGGTAACTACTCTATCTCTTTGGCTGTCTCTTTGTTGTCCCTTTCTGAAGCTCCCCCTCCATTCTAGTCAAAAGAATGGATAAAAAACTTGACTCCTAAATTCAATATCTTCTTCTGGATTATTCTTCAAAACAAGGTTCTTACGGTGGACAATCTTTGTAAACAAGGATTTAAAATCCCCAACAGATGTTACCTCTACAAGTGTGAGGCAGAGTTTGCTAACCACTTGTTTATCAACTATCTGTTTACTTCCATAATCTGGGGAACATTATTAGCCCTCTGGAATATCTCTTGGGTGTTCCCCCAGACCATTGAAGATTTCTTTTTACAATGGAAAGCCCCTACTCATAATCCCTTCATTCGAAGGTTATGGGAATTTATATTCCCTTTTGTTATTTGAGGAGTGTGGAAAGAATGTAATAACAGACTTTTCAGGGATAAGGAGATGTCAGAGAATAATGTGTTTGAGAAATAATATAGGCTTATAAAGGAAAGATTCAATGCGATTCCCCAAAAATGTCTTAACCTCAAAGCAGTGGTCTATACTCCCTATGATCTAATGATAGCAAAGGATTGGAATATTAAAGTGGGCATTTCTTTAGCATCCAAGCCAGCCAAGAAAAGTAGGGAGGGTGTGTGCTGGACCTTTCCTCCAAATAGTTGGTATAAGGCCAACTTTGATGGCATTGCAAAGTGAAATCCGAGCATGGATGGAAGTGGAGGTGTGTTAAGGGATTCAAATGGTAATTTTATGGCGGTTGTGTCCATATCCATAGGTCATCAAACTAACCATGTGGAAGACGCTATAGGATCTTTTCAAGTCTTAAAGTTAGCTCATAATTTGAATATAAAAAAATTATGGCTAGAAGGGGAGTCTCAAAATATCATTGTTTGTCTCTTAGGAAGTACCCCCCCTCTTGGTCGATAAAGAATTGGATTGATGAAGCAAAGTCTATTCTAGAAAAGTTCAATAAAGTAAAAGTATCACACGTCTATAGGGAGGCTAACAACGTGGTAGATTACTTCCCGAATGAAGGGATTAGGAAGCAAGGATTGAACATGTGGCAGAACTATAGGGACTTGAGAGCTGAAGTCTGCGCCTTACTAGATTATGATGTTACGCATGGGAAAGAGGAAAATATATTTAATGATTAAAGGGAAAGGGGCTAAGTACATGAAAATCAAGAGATTTGATGGGGCCATGTCATATTACTTAGCTGGGAAGAAAAAGCTACACGCTTTGTGGGTACATTGGAATGGCTGCGTAAATCTGCAATAGGTGCTCGATGCTGGTAGAGTATGTAGTAAGGTGAAAATGAAAATGGGGGGGATAGGAAAGGAGTTGAGCTAAAAATCTATGAGGTGCACACGAGGAATGATAAGGTCTGGAAGTAGATTGTAAGAGGTGGGCTGGTTCCATTTGTGGAAAAACTTCATGGGCTAGATACTATGGCCACAAAATATTTTGAGAAGAACTGGAACAATGGTGAAATTATCCTCTTTGGGAGAAAGGTGAAACTGGATGAGAAAATTATATGGGAGGTGATTGGAATGTCTACCGAGGGTGTGAATTTTTATCGCAATAGATGGTTTTCTGATGAGGCGGTAATCAAATTCCCTAAGAAGGATAAGGATAAATTGAAATTGGTTAAAATTTGCAATAGCTATTTTGAAATTGACACCATTAAGGCTCTGTGGAGAAAGGTTCTTCATGTTATTATGGAGTATATCACCTTGGACGAGAGATTCACCAGAGTTTATGGTCATCATTTTTCCATTCTTAACCACTTTTGCCATAAGGTATAGATTTCTCCGCCTCACTATCTGTTATGTTCATTGAGTAATAGTATTGAGGACCATAAGAAAAATCCTAGGAGGTACCCTATTCTTCATCCTGGTCTTATTAGGTTAATATATGAACACTATCAAAGCATTCCAGAATTATCCAAACCTGTTGTCTCCACGACATCTGAGGACTATGACACAGACAGTGGGGGTTTAGAGAATCAGCCTTACCAGGAGAGAATTGTTGAAGATCGCCCATCCTCTAAGATGTCTGGTAAGAAAACCCAGCTTAGAAAACCCCAACTTGCTAAAGTTAACCCTAAGACCTAGCTCGATTGCCTAGTCCCCTTAAAGAATCTTGTTCTCAAGGGCTCCCCTACCAACAAGTTGGTTTCCTACTCTATAAACTCTTTAGAGGACAAAGTTGAGAACCCTGAAACAAGCAAAAATTTTGTGCCCTCCCCTCCTGTCTCTTTCAGAGCTGATGGTACCATATTTCCTAGCCCCCCAACATGGATAATGTTAACCTCATCTTAGACCGAGTTTAGTTTGGCGATATTCTTGCCTTTGCAAGAAATGGCATTGGTGACATTTTCAAGGTTTTGAAATGGGACTATCAAGAAATTAATGAGCTTAATCAAAGAAATAGGGCTCTGTATAGCAAGTCAGAGGAGCTAGAACTAAAGCTGGCCGCTCTCAGCAATGAAGAAGGAAAACAAAAAAAGAACAGCACTGGAACGGGATAAGGTGACACTAAGGATAGGTACAAGACTCTAAAAGTTGAAATGGTCAAAATAAAAAATAACATGAAAACTGTTGTGTAGCAAAAGCATAAAATGGCTAGGCACAATGCCATCATCATCAATGCCATGTCTAAAAAGATGGAAAAAATGCAATAGGGTTCGCTGGTCATTGACCTAGAAGAGAACAAGGATAAAAGAAAGAACGAGGACCAAGGTATTTTGAAAAGAACCCATGCCAACCTTAAAAGGAAAGCACCTCCTACTACCCAGATGGTTCAAATTTTAAAGAGGGGGGTTTGGGATATGAACAATTTGGAAGTTGAGATTGCGGAGTTATTAAAGGCCAAAATTTAGTTGTTGCTGGCATTTTGTCTAGTTTTTTAGTTCTGTGGCCTTCGCTGGCATTTTTTGGTGGTTGTGGACTTGTCTTGTTGTTGTTTTAACATCCTTTTTTCTTTTGGTGTCTTTAACAATCTTATCTTTTGTTTGTAAACTTTGTGGTTTTGGGTCCCTTTAAAACCTATTTTTTCCTCTTTCAAAAACAATAACTCATACTTTTCATGGTATCCACATAAGTATTATCATTCATCTATGGGGGTTGGACTTATATTAAACGTATGGCCACTAGGATTAACATTGTTGAGCATATAATTTAATACCATTATTAGATCTAATATTATAGTGAATTCCACTTATAAATCTTTTCAATGTTGTCGCTACCATTTATCCTTGCATTCAAATACTTAAATGTGTGAGAAGAGAGTTTCATAAAATTTTATATTTCATATTTATTTCTGATTCCATTTTAATGCCTCTAAGGAATGGCCTATTGAGGTGATTGGTATCAACCCTCTATTCTACCCCAGATATACATACTCTCTTTATGTGTGAAATTCCATAGCTCCAAGCATAGTTAATAGTATTTTTATTATTTTAATATAGCACTAACTCATCTTATAAAATTAATGTTGGTGTGAATAACTCTCACAAGTACATACATAAACACTTGATTGTTGGCTTCAAATCTCCTTGTCATTATGATGATAATTTTATGTTATGATCTCTTATCGCATCTATGAAGTGTCCCACAAAATATACTTGATGTCATTTGAACCATAATTTAAACTACAAGGTGCACATATTAATCACTCTACTAGACTATTAATAATTGTTATTGGTTACACTAATCTTTTAAACATAATAAAAGAGCATTACTAATTAAACTTGCATTAATTCTTAATCCTTAATTAATAAGATTAAATTATTTATTCTCCAACTCAGTTATTTTTATTTTTAGTTTTTAGGTTTTTTTTTTTTTTTAATAAGCACATGATATTTGTTTAATATTTACACTCCAACCCATCCTTATCCAATTGTAAAGGAAATAGGTGATAACAACATCAATCCACTAATAGTTAAACTTTAATTAAGATAATGTTATTGTTTAAACATGGTTTATAATTTTCTTTTGAAATACCATTCTTTAAACCAACACTATTAATTAATCTCTCTCTTTTAAAAAAAAAATATAATAATAATAATTTTAGTTGAAGCCCACAAGTTAAATTGAAATAAAATAAATTACAAAAAGAAGACTGTTTTATTTTTGTGTTGATTTGTATTTTCAAATTTTTATTTTTGTAAGAATAAATAAAACTTATTTGTAGAAGTTTCCTTAATTTATATTTTACAATAATGAATAAAAACTCATTTGTAGAAGTTTCTTTAATTGACTTCAAGTTATCACTTAAAAAAAATCCTAGATGTTTGGAACCCACCAAAGATTTAATTGGCTAATTAGTGAGACTAACTACAATAATCCCTAATTAAAACTTATTTGTTTATGCACCAAATCTTAGTCATTGGATTCTTTTGAATCTCAATCCTTGGATCTCAGGGAAACAAAAGAAGCCCTAATCCTTAAGGATATCCTTTTAACATATTTTCTTTTCATTTTTACTTCATTTGATTTTGTAGGGTTGAAGGGAAAAAGTGAGAGGGATTTAATGGAGTTTATAGTCATTATTGCTCCTCTTGCATTGCAAGTTTTGAAACTCTTGTATGAGTTATTTTTCTTCATTTTGGATACTCTACATGAATTCTTCTTGCTTCCTTCTTAAAATTTTTTACAAATCTTTCCATTTGAAAATTTCTTTTGCTAAGCATTTAATTTACTCTTTTGTGTATATTTGTAGGTCATAAGAGTCTTGCAAGATTTCAAATTACAATATACATGTTCCTTGGATTTACTCTATTTTTTTTGTTTATTTTTATTTTATTTCATTTGTTCTTTGCAACCTTCTAGTTGTACGTATAACACAAAGGGGTTCCTTGAATTTACTCTTTTTTTTGTTTATTTTTATTTTATTTTATTTGTTCTTTGCAACCTTCTAGTTGTACATACACCACAAAGGGGCTGTTCTTTTTGCCCCTAATATGATGATGTATTCACAACAAGGAATTCTTTATATTTTATTTTATCTCACATTTTTTTTAATTCCAAGTATATAAAAAATAATAATTTGGTGAGGGGGAGTGGCTAGCTTGTGGGTGAGCTGCCTCCCATTATGGGGGCAACGACTTCCCATAGGGGTTGCGCCCTTGGGTAAGGGAAGGTGCTACCTCCCCATCCACAACCATGTGCCTAGGGTTTGGGGAGGGGTCATGCCCTTCCCTCCCTCTTTAATTTTTATTTATTTATTAAATATATCTTGTTCTATTTTATTTATTTATTATTATTTGTTTTTATAGTATATAGATATTTAATCTACTAGGAAATTTTTTACATTAAGATAATATATATATATTATATTAATATATATATATATTATATTAATATATATATATATATATTATAAATAGACATTTTTTGGATAGGTATATATTATATTTGTGACAAAAAATATAAATAGTATATATATTATATATAACAATTTCAAAATGTATAATATACATATTTAGTGGTAAAGGTTTTTTTGCATAAACATTTAGATAAGAATACATTACGATTTTTTTATATTTATTGTTTATCGTATTTTCTTATGTATTTATTGATTAAAACTAAGGGCTGCAACAAAAGTTGAACAACACTCATTCATTTTTCTTAGCAACCTTTAGAAAATTTATCAGCTTGCACTTCCATGTTTAATACCCATGCTCAAATGTGGATGGTTTAGTTTGATTTTATGGTTCCTCTCTTATAGCATTCTTAGAAAAAAACATATAGAGGACAATATTATAGCTTTCTGGTTTAAAATAAGAAAAGGGTATAATTACCCATATGAAATATCATACTTATATTCTAATGGAGAACACATTTAAATTTTTAAGTTGAATATGCACTTTTTTTTTCAACTTACATTTGATTTATCCAAGGAACTTCATGAATATAGTTTTATTCATTTTTTTAGCTAATTTATTTAATTTCTTCATGTACATAGCTATTTTGCACAGGAAGCTTATTAAAGTTTAAAACCCAAAAGTTAAAAAAGGAGAGGATTGCTTCGTTTAGCATCAAAAAAATGTACATAATAACACTCTTTTTCTACAACTATTGTGTAATGTAATCTCCTCTCCCTCACAAGTAGCCACGATATGAAATAAAATAATTTCTCTTTTTTCTTTTTGTACTACAAATTCATTCAAATGGGCTAGAGATTGTGGGACTAAAATGATTTAATAACCGTGTGTCAACATTGAAACCCTTTGGAAATAATTTTCCAACAACATCTTGAGATACATTCAAACCTATCCAACACCATAAGTATGGAGAATACATGCCAATAGGGCCAAAATAAATCTCACCACCCAACCTATATTACATCATCAAGCCATTACTAGGCTCTAGCCATCCCCCGAGCAAGGAGAGAGCACCCAAACCCCAAGATTTAAACACAAATCAAAACCAATTTAGCAAATAAAAATATTTTCTAACATGTTGCATAAAACCTATAAGATATACTTTCCAATAGCCCCAAACTCGACACATTATGATTTATTCAAAAACCCATCATCCAAAGAATATAGTCACAACTTAAAATTTTCACACTATTTTCAGTAGAAAAACTAAACAATCAATAAAATCCATACAACACAATCCAAGGAAAGATATGGTGAAAGGAGTTGATAACTTATCTCTTAAGTTTATTTCTCTTCTCCATTGCACCTCCCTCTTCTTCCTCCAAACCCTCTTTTTAACTCCCCTCTCTTTTTTTTTTCCCAAAGCTCCAAAAAAAACCAACATGAAAAAAATAAAAACATAATACTTGGCAACACTTTCTTTCCATTTATTCTCCCACCAACCCCCAACCACCATGTACTCTTTTTTATTTTAGAGGCATTGTTTTCATACTCCCATTTTCGTCAATAACAAAAAAGGGGATTTAAAAAGGTTTAAAACTCATGTTTTATGTAATTTATGGGCTCAAAAAATGTCTAACCCTTAGGTGAACACTTAGGACTTTCAAAAACATAATTATAAGAAAAAATGAACACATAGAAACAATTTTTAACTCACTAGAAAATATGTCCTTTTTGAACAAACATAAAATATCAAATAAAAAAATTAACCATAACACAGAGGACAACTTACAATATAACTATCACATTGACATCAAGCACACCTTTTCCCACAAAATATCAAATAAAAAATTTATCAATAACCCAAATATTAAAAGACAATTTATATTATAAACTATCACATTAACATCAACAAAACAACAATTCAAGAAATTAAGTGTTTTATCAAGGTTTTGGTGTCTCTCCCTTCTCCCCATTCACCCTAAATTTCTTGTGCGATAATCCTCATTAATCTCATATACTTACCTCTTATACTTACTGGAAGTTGATCATTTATTTTGATATCTCTACCTTTACTTGCTTCCTCACATGCTTGATAAGAAACTTTTTCTATTGTTATGAAACTCTTGGGACCAATGAAACCTAGTTGTCATCAAACATTCGACTCATTAGTAAGTTTGTGTAGATAAAATGTAATACCACATTAGTAACCATATTTTAATCAACTAATTTCATTATATATATATTTTTAATCAAAAGTGGTTGAGCCACTATATTATATTTATTTATATTTAATATGTACATAACCCTGATTCAATAGGGCATACCGACATGAAAGAATCATGAAGAAAACCTCCAATTATAGCCCAAAAAGTTACATAACTTGGATACAAAGCCCAAATAATTACATAGTTACAACACATATCATCTGTCTATGCTTTGATACAACCAAATTACATAGTTACAACAATACCATCCCTCTATGATTTGATACAACACCATTCTACACTATTTACATTTTGTCAATACATTACCAATGTTGCACCATTTTAACCCAGGAGTGAGGATTTATTAAGAAATTGCATAATCCTCTTTTCAAAAATTACCCAAAATATCCTTTAGATTCTACTTCCATTTGCATGCGTACCAGTAAATTTCGTTATACCTTGTTTCTCGATGAACCGTATTTTTTTGGTACCACAAGACTCTCTAACTCTTCTAGGGTTTTGCACCTAATAGGATAGAGGTAGGCCAAAAATTCTAGCTAGGTTCATTCAAATTATGAAATGTAGGATATTATTATTCCTAAATGAAATGATCTAAATGTAATTAAGTGATCTAAATGACTGATTATGTATGCAAAATCTAAGATTTATGCTATGATGGAAAACATAATGTGATATGCAAACAAAGAGATATGAATGAATAAGTGTAGAACATAAATAAATGAGATAAATAAGTGAGCACTTGGAGGTCTGATGAAGATTCTGGAATGTTTTGGATGCTTTCTAGAATTACAAAAAATTACCAATGGGAGTCATTCACTTAGGGTGGCGAATCAGTCATGCTTCTGATGAAAGCTGTCAGGAACATGTTTCTGAGTGTCGAGATCTAGAATCTAACAAAACTTAGATTTCTAGCCTTAAGGTGAGACTCATTTTCCACTAGTAGTGAATCATACCTCTCCCAAAATTCTGAGAAATCGGGAGACAACTCTCCAACACCAGATCTGAGGATGTTTGCTTGTTGGGTTACAAAAGTCAATTCTATAGGAAATGGACAAAATACCTTCTCCAAGCTTGAAATGTGGTTGATTTTACTGGAAACACCTTGTTGACTTGTTGACCACTCTTCAACACCTAAATTCTTCTTATATATATATATATATAAAGTCTACAAACACACATGCAAGAGGGGAAAAATGGTTAAGGGTTAGAAAATAGGTGTTTTCCTTGGTCAAAAACCATTTTGGTAATCAAGCCCTTAATGAAATAATGAAATGAAAGAGAATGATAAAAAAATAACGTGAAAATGCTATTAACTTACCAAACCCTTATTGAAGAAAATTTGAAGTTGTGTCAATGGATGCTTCAAAATGCTTGATGAATGCTTGATTAGGTGATGCAAAGTGCTTGAATGAGTGAATGAGTGAACTTGATGAATGCTTGAATGAATGGGGGTTGAAATGGATGTTAAAAAACTTATTTATACATTCTTGTGCCTTAGTAACCCATTGATATCTCATCATAGGTCGACATCAAGTGATTTTGAATAAAAAACCAAAAGAAAAATTGAAATATTTTGAATTTAGAGCCAAGGGAGACTCATTCACCACCCATGTAAAATGGGTCCCACCTTGTCGGGAATTATCTTGCATTTAATGTTGTTTTTCAAGTTTATATTAAAAAGTACACTTAATTAAAGCTTATAAGGGCATAAAGGGGTCAAATCAAGCATAAGAAAGGTGTAAATAGTGAAGTTATTCCTAGAAAAGTGTTAAATCTTGTTACAAGACTTTACAACACTTCAAAATAGGATAGTTTGTTTAGTGATGAAAAGGTGATTTTTAGGTGACTTGTAATGAATAGAGTATGGAAGAGTGTAGAAATGTTTTACAACACTTCACAACACCTTCACAAGATGTCATTATTTGAATTTTAGTACCTAAATATGCATGTTCAAGCCACATTACAACATAAAATTAAAGAAAAATAGACCAAACATCATGAGATGAGACCTAAAAGGCCATGGAATGACAAGGGGACATTTTTCTATCGCACATTTAGCCCCCACTTTAGTGAGAGGATGAAATTGCTTCAAACTCACACTAAAGTAGCCATGCACACCAAGAGGAGGGTTCAAATGCATGATCAAGAGGGATGATCAAGCCCTTATGTTGAAGATCCCATGAAAAACTAAGCATAAGGACAAAGGAAAACACAAGTGTTGAAATGAGAGAATTGGATGAAGCTTTGATCATCTTCCCAACTAGTTGTGGATTAGATCTAGGTTGGTTGTTTGAAAAAGAGAATGTATACTCACTCTGAGGTGACAGTGCTCATGGTGGTCCACCAGGTGAGAAGACCCAAAAAGGTAAGATACATACACTAGTTGGTATGCACTCATAAACACAATGGTGGCTATGGGGAAAGTCACATTGTTGAATGGGCTTCCCACTCAACCATATCAAAGTTATACCTCCTGATAAATTTAATAAGGTGCCACAAAGGAAAATGTTGGTTTGTGCTTCATGAGACAAGTAAAGCTTCATATGCTTTGAACTCATGAACAAAAAGGAAGGTACCACAGGCATGCAAGTTTCATTATGTAAGGTGGCGAAAATACAAAATGTAAAATGTAAAAGTGTAAATTGTAAAAAGGATGTTCAAAGGAGTCTTGTTAAGTTCATCCAAGGTTTATTACTTAGGGAACATTGTGTCTAATGTCTCAAAGAGAGGACCGATCAAAGAATAAAATATTCACAACTTAGGGGATGCAGTGCATCACATCAGGCCACCAAGAGGAATGTAATATGCTAAGATAGATCATACTTATGAAGGACATCACAACCAATGTCATCCACAAAGTGACAAACACATCATATGAACAACAAGGCTACACTAGGAACACAAAATCCAAATAAAATAATGATAATGTATTTCCCCCACTTTAAAGGAACTGCTACACATCGTTTTGTGAGAAATTACTTTAAAGTAGCAAAGGTAAAATGCAAAAGGAAAACAAGACATGAGAGCCAACTCAGAAAGCCCCTACACCAAGTCATATGTTTCGAAGTTAGGTTGCATCATGCAAATAAAAACAAAAGAAAAAGGAGTTTCCCCCCAAAAAAGAGAACACCAAACACATAAGGGATCTACAGATTTGGGGTTGGTATGTTGATTGCTGCAATTTTTTTATGAAAGAGCTCAGAACTATCATCATTCCCCAAAGCACACAGAACTAGAAGAATGACACAAAGAGATCGAAAAAATAAATAAAAACAAAGTTTGTTTTGGGTCAACATGGAAGAGACATTGCAGTCTCAATGCCTTGAATCATCCCCAAAAGGAAAATACAAGCAAAGAGAAAATGAAAAGGAAAAAGAAAAGGAAAATATTTTGGGTCAACATGAAGGAGAAATTTTGGTCTCAATGCCTTGCATCATCCCCAAAAGGAAAAACACAAGAAAAAGAAAAAAAGGAAAAGGGTCCTTTTGGGTCAACATGTAAGAGACATAGGGTTTATCAACGCTTTGCATCCTCCCTAGAAGGAAAACACAAAACAAAAGAGAAAAATAAAAGGAGGTTGTATGGTTTGTTCAATGTCGGACTCAAGTTGTAGCATGGTTTCATCTACGATAGGTGGGGTGGAAGCTGACAGGGACATGTTACAAAGAGACAACTCATCTATCCATTTGGCTTTGAACTTTTGATAGGTTATGAAAAAGAAATCTTTACAGGGGGTGATGGGTTCCATTAGTGCAGCCCAAAAGGCTTCTAAGGAAAAAATAGATTTAGATGATAATGGATGAAATCCACTATGGTGTATGGTAAATATTTCATTGAGATGTGGAAACTTCAAACATTTGTGAACAACTAAAGGGACCACTTTCATTGGGTGAATCCAAGGATGGCCTAACTACAAACAAAATTGATCTGATTGTGGAATAATTGAAAATGTTACATCCAAAGTTTTGGGTCCTATTTGTAAGGGGAGTACGATTGATCCGATTGTAGGGCACACACAACTAGTATGTGTTTTAATCCATGCAGTTGGTTTATTATAGTCATCTTGATACAACTCATGTAATACTAGAAACTCTTCTGTGATTACATTTTCACCATAGGCGAGATCTATTAATATCCCATTGGTGGGCTTATCATAGATTCTATTGGCTATGTAAAGAGGACCATCAAGAAGCTTTTGAAGTATATATTTAGAAGAAAAAGTGATATCAATATTTTTGTTGGTTGGGCCCTTATGAGGGATAATGACTATCACACCCACAATTTCATCTATAGGATTATCTTGGGTAACATTTGGAGTTATATCATGTTCACTATTTGTGTCAACGTTCATGACTTGAGGGTTTGAAGGTTCACTATCCTTGACAAATGAAATATTGTGTTTATGCATGGGATTGGTAAAGATTTTTAAATTCTAGTTAGGGGGTGCAACAAACTTATTACCTTGATCATTAACACCCGCAATGGACAAACGAACGAATCAATGAGGTCTTGAACTAAGTGTTTGAGACACTTACATTGTTTAGTTCCATGGCCATTTTGGTGATGAAAATGTCAATAAGAATTAGGTTTAAAGGTGGGTGGTAAAGGTTTGGTGGTATCAATTGGTTTGACGGTAGGCAAGGTGATCAATTGTTGCTAAAGAAATTGGTCCATTGTATTATGAAGGGTATCAGGTAAGGGAGTAAATTTCCTTTTTCACTTTTGTTTTGTGTTTTTCCTTTTGGGAATGATGCAAAGCATAGAGACACCCTATGTCTCTTCCCTTCCATGTTGACCCAAAAGGTCCTTTTCCTTTTCACTTTTGTTTTGTGTTTTCCTTTTGGGGATGATGCAAAGCATTGAGATGCCCTATGTCTCTTTGGGTCCCCATAGGTACAAGGCACCACTTCTTTAACAACTACCACTTGACTTGGAACAAGTGGGTTTGGTTGTGGTTGAGGTGGTATATTGAATTATAAAAAGCCTCTATTTGGTTTGTGAAATTTTTGTGTTTTGACTTGATTGTTGTGCTCAGGGTTCTTAGCTTGGTTAGAAGTGGATTTTGAATCACAACTTGAGACCGAGTTATGGTATTCACACAGGGTTGTCCATAAGTGCATGAACGAAGGGATTTTAATCATAGTTAACTTATCCTGATAGTTTGTGTGCAAGTTTTTGATAAAAATCTTTTGCAAATATCAATCAAGAATCTTGACATCAACTTGAGAATAGAATGACTGTTAATGTGAAATAAAATCAATACATTTCTCATCGACATTTTGTCTATAGTGCATTAGGTCAACCATTATTTTTTTAGGGGTCATATGAACTTGGAAGTGACTTACAAAGGCATCCAAATGCTCATTAAATGATCAGATAGAATGATTGGGAAAAATGGAAAACCACTCCAATGTAGTATCTTTCAAGGTCCTAGGAAAAAGTTTAGCTAAGAGCTTATTATCAAGGACAAAATCACTACATAAAGCTATATAAGAATTCGCATGGTTAATAGGGTCTCCTTTACCTCTATATTTCTCAAACCTAGGCATTTCTATCCCTTGTGGCATCTAGGTGTAATATTTCTAAGGATAAGGGGCTACTACGAACATGATATGTGGGTGCAATGGTTTGACCTTGGCTAATGGTGGAAATTTTTTGTTGCATGGATGAAACAATATTAAGGAGTTGTGTAATGATGGGATCGAGGTAGGTTGTTTGAGGTGGAAGAGAAAATGGAAATGAAGTGTATGTAATGTGAGGTGAAGTGAAAGGAACACTAAGAGGGGTGAAGGTAGTGGAGGGGACTTGCGATGCCACAAGAGAAATAGGAATTCTAGTTGGAATTGCAAAAGGAGCCACATGACTAACTTGTTGCATAGTTGTTGTAACATTAGGAGTCTATCATAAAAGTGCTATCACGGGAGGCCATGAGTTTAGAACTTTGTATCACTAAAGTATTATCAATGGGGCACCAAAAAATCATACAAGTACCACAAAAAATGGGGTGAATGCAAATACAAGGTAATATAGGAGTGATAAATACAAATAAAAAAAATTCAAAAAATTGAAACAGAGAAGTAACAATAGATAACGAAAATGCAGGAAATGCCCAAAAAAATGCCTAAAAATGTAAACTAAAATGTGCAGGTGGACTGATTCACCCAGGGTGGTGAATGACTCCCAGTATGAGTTTTTTTTGTGTTTTTGTCAAAAAATTAATATGATTCTAATGCTTTTCAAATGCTAATGAAGGATGCAAATGCATATTTTTAGTTTTTTCAATGATATGCAATGCAAAAATGATCTCTAAATGAGTCTTTCACTAATGCAAGTTAAGAAACCCTAGGATGCAAAAATAAAGAAATACCCTAATTTAATGTTGATGCAATTGAAATCAGAAATGTAAAGTGTTCAAAATGTAGGTTCACCAAAATGAATTGTAGAATTTTGGCACCACAAGACTCTCTAACTCTTCTAGGGTTTTGTACCTAAAAGGAGAGAAGTAGGCAAAAAATGCTAGCTAGGTTCATTCAAATTATGCAATGCAGGATGTTATTATGCCTAAATGAAATGATCTAAATGCAATTAAGTGATCTAAATGACTTATTATGTATGCATAATCTAAGATTTATGCTATGTTGGAAAACATAATGTGATATGTAAACAAAGAGCTATGAATGAATAAGTGTAGAATAAAAGGAAATGAGTTGAATCAGTGTGCACCTGGAGGTCTGATGAAGATTCTTGAATGTTCTGGATGTTGTCTAGAATTACAGAAAATCACTAGTGTGAATCATTTGCCCAAGGTGGAAAATCAGTCTTGCTTCAGATGAAAATTGTCAGGAATAGGTTTTTGAGTGTTGGGATCCAGAATCTGAAAAAACAAAGATTTCCATCCCTAAGGTGGGACTCATTCGCCACTAGTGGAAAATCAGTCCTCTCCCAAAATTTTGAGAAATCAGGAGACAACTCTACAATACCAGATCTGAGGATGTCTACTTGTCGGGTTGTCGAAGTCAATTCTACATGAAATAGACAAAATAACTTCTCCAAGCTTGAAATGTGGTTGATTTGACTTGAAACACCTTGTTGATGTGTTGACCACTCTTCAACACCTAAATGCTTGTTAAATCTACATACAAAAGTCTAAAAGCACACATGCAAGAGGGGAAAAATTCTTGAAGGTTAGCAAATAGGGGTTTTCCTTGGTCAAACCCCACTTTGGTAATCAAACCCTTAATGAAATAATGAAATGAAAGAGAATGATAAACAAATAACATGAAAATGCTATTAACTTACCAAACCCTTGTTGAAGAGAATCTAAAATTGTGTCAATGGATGCTTCAAAATGCTTGATGAATGCTTGATTAGGTGATGCAAAGTGCTTGAATGAGTGAATGAGTCAACTTGATGAATGCTTGAATGAATGGGGGTTGAAATGGATGTAAAAACACTTACTTATACATTCTTGTGTGTTATTAATGCATTGATACCTCATCATAGGCTAACATCAAGTGATTTTGAATAAAAACCCAAAAGAAAATTTCAAATATTTTGAATTTGGAGCCAAGAGGGACTCATTTGCCCCCCATGGTGAATAGGTCCCACCTTAGACCTGAAAATGGGTGTCAGGAATTATCTTGCATTTAATGTTGTTTGTTGGGTTTATATTAAAAAATACACTTAATTAAATCTTATAAGAGAATAAAGTGGTCAAATAAAGCATAAGAAAGATGTTAATAGTGAATTTATGCCTAGAAAAGCGTGAAATCTTGTTATAAGACTTCATAACACTTCAAAATAATACTTGTCTAGTGATGAAAAGGTGATTTTCAGGTGAATTGTAATGAATAGAGTCTAGAAGAGTGTGGAAATGTTTTACAACACTTCACAACACCTTCACAAAATGTCATTATTTGAATTTTAGTACCTAAGTATGCATGTTCAAGCCACATTACAACATAAAACTAGATAAAAATAGAAAAAACATTGTGAAACGAGACCTAAAAGGCAATGAAAATGACAAGGGGCCATTTTTCTATGACACACTTGAAAATAACTCATTTATAGAAGAATCACCCATCATCATAATCCTAGTTAAATAATTACAGTTTCATATTCCATACTAATAATCAAATAGCTTGAATCAAGCATCTTATCAAGTTTAAATAATCCATATTCCCTAGTATTACTTCAAGGGTATGTGAAGGATCATCATGGAAATAACAGGCCCTTAAGTGGCGAAAAATTTAGAAAAATCAGAGTTAGGAAATTTGATATAAAAATTTGAATAAGTTATCTATATTATTTCAAAAATATTTAACAATAGAATATGTAGAAAATTACATATAGTTTCTAAACTACTAGGTTTGTTTTAAAACAAATCTATTTGGTCAAAATTTGAAATTTCAATGCAGTAGTACTTAAATTTTAGGGAAAAAATAGGAAGTAGGTGTTTGTTTGACAAGCATAACCACAATAAAATGATAATATTTTTTTATATGATTTTTTATATAAGTAGAGGACTCATGTCCCAATTTGATGCATACTTTTTTGTAATTGTTTTCCAAGTAAATAATTAATTATGAATTTTTTATTACAACTTTAAAAAAATATAAAAAACTTGTATGTTTGACCACCTTAACTTGGTCAAAACTTCATGAAATTCATTTTTTTTAATCCCAGAGTATGTGAAGCATAGAATGTGACACATGTTTTAGATTCAAAAAAATTGATACCATTTGAAACCTATAGATGTTTTTCAATCAACCTATCAATCAGGACTTTAGTCATAATTCAAATAGAAAATGAATAATAATTATTTATTAAATTCAAAGTAAGGCATAATTTATATTGGTGGAAAGTTGAGAATCTCCTTTAAAAACCCTTTTCATTTCATCAATTTTGGGTAAAAAAAAGTCGTCAACCACATACCCTACACATACCCATCATATCACCACTTTTTGGCCCATCATGATCCTACACATACCCTCAAGCATTAATTTGCATCGTCAACATTCTAACAGGCTATAAGGTACAAACATTGTAAATTTCCTAAATAATCAATCTATAAGAGGGTTGTGAAAATTTTCCTTGAAAAACTAACCATATTTTCTATGCAATTTTGATGAAAAGAATTATTCTATATGACTCCATTCTAATGACCAACACTAACATATCTATGATATTGTACCATATACCTATTTTATTTAGCCTTAAATGAAGCACATACCAAGGAATATCAAAATGTTATGTCACATAGGGGTTGGTCCTACATTCCCATCCCCTTAGAGTACACTTCCTCCTAGAAGTCTCTAAGGTTGGAGAGATGCAATTCTAATATGATCATCCACATCTATATTGTTAAAAATTTTAGGACTTACTAGTTGTAATCTTCAAAATCATCAAAATATAAGAATGGAATATAATTTCATAATAGTTTCTTTCACAATGTTAGCATCCTAGAATGAAAAATCCATCGCACAACTATTTTCATATACAACTCAAACTCAACATATTAAAATGTTTACACCATTCATATAATTTTTCAAATAGATAACACAATCATCTAAAGTAAGGTCAAACATATGCATTAAGGTCCAATTTGATATCATATAAGTCAATAATCTCATTGAATCAATGGTTGACATATAACACTAATTTCAGCTAAGACATCTTTGAATTCATATTTTTCTTCTCAACATTCTTCAAGGAGCACTTAACATCATCTCATTACACATAACTCTATCACTTAGTACACAATTAGTCAACATCAAGTACACTTGTTATTAACACATATATCATAATTAACCACACAATATTTACATGAAAAGGCTCAAACTACATGGGTTTTATGAGGATGAACTATGTTGAGTGCCCATGAATAGTCCACATTACCATAATATTATAGAATTTGTAGCCAAAAATACTAAATATAGGTAAGGAAAATGTGCCATCATTGTGTGTTGGATATTATCATACAACCCTATATATGATAAAATTGTATGCTATAATGCTATGATCATAATAGTAAAGATGGTATTGAGGCTCTTCTCTAAGGACCCCTCCATGCATTTCCTAGTACCTTCCTCTTATTTGTGTGAGGGGGTTAGCCTTAAAAAGGAAGGTACACAAGTAATCACTCACATAGAAAAATAGGGAGAAATGGATTATGACCATCCCATACCGGTCCCATTGACAACTCCCATCATCACAAAAAGATTCCCTAGGCCATCTAATCCCCTATACGACCTACTAGGTATCCCTCCTTGATATGGTACTTTACATAGATCACATCACGAAACATGAACCAATAGTTGTAAATCATAGGAAGGCCTTAAACAATAATGTCAAACCAATAATATAAAATAATAAACCAAATTCATGATAAAAACTTCATATAAGAAATAAAAAATCAACATTTCAATGAGCAATGGTGCAAAATTCTAGTCAAGAAGAAGTGATTAAGAAAGTACTTGAGGTGGAGAGGACCAAATGAAACCCATATGGCTAAGTAGCCTAATCTTAAAATTCAATACTGTTGGCTTGAAAAAATGGAAACAAATCATCAATAAATTAAATAGCAATAAACCAAATTTCCATAAAATTTCACATCACATGTACTATTTGACTTTGGTAAAGCCACCCAAGGGGAGGAGGGGAATACTAGTCTCAAACCACATAGTATATATATAAAGATAAGCATGCATAGTCATGGTGGTCTCAAACCACATAATATTAACATAGTAACTATATTTAGAATAACAAGCATAGTCTCACACAACCTATGACTTACTAAATAGCCAATCTATAAATCCTCTACCATGAAATATCCCATATGCAAGTAACCTATAATTATCTCATGGTCCAAATTTGGGTATGTGCAAGATCATGATGGGCCAAAAAGTGGTGATATGATGGGTATGTGTAAGGTGTGTGGCTGACGACTTTTTTTAACCCAAAATTGAAGAAATGAAAAGGGTTTTTAAAGGAGATTCTTAGCTTTTCACCAATATAAATTATGCTTTACTTTGAATTTAATAAATAACTCCAATAACAAGACCACTTAAAGTTTTAATCTCACCAAATAATCCAATAGCACAATTATCAATGAAATCACAAATACACTTACACTAAAATATAGAAGGACTGATTCGGAGGGGAGCTACATCCTCCCCCCCTTAGCATTAAATTACTCTTGGAAGTTGCACAATGACATAAACACATGCAATCAAATGGACAATAGTACAATGAACTAACAACTAAATCCAATAATTAAAGAAACAACAATTAAACAATTAAGATTAATCGACTCAAAATCGAATGTTACCGAAATGAAGATGGGATCACATACAAATGACATCATCAACATAAAGATGGGGTGACGGACTAGGACGGGGAAGCTTTCTTTTCAAATCCATTTTTAACTTCATACCCATTGGGTTTTATGAGGCTCGCCCAGTCTTGACAGTGCAGGTGGAATCGAGGCTTGGGTACTTGCAATCCTACATAAAATCAAGTGTTGAAACAACATACATATTAAAAAAAAAACACCTCGTGAGAGGAATTCGTAGTGTAGTAGGGCGCTCACAAGTGAGTGGTGCTACACTATCCCTCTCTCCAAGACCATAATAGTAAACACAACATCACATAACATCAATTATATTTTTTATAACACTACTAGCATCATAACCAACGTCTCTTTAAAATCACTAATCAATACATACTCTGAGTCCATAAGATAAGCATAACCAATTAATTTACCTTCATCACTGAGATTCGAAGTTGAAAACCTAAAAACCACAACTAGGGTGGAAACATAACACATTAGTACCCATCATTCAAATTGATTCATAACCTTGAAATGCTACACTTCCAAAAAAGTGCAGCATACTCACACATAGAGAGCACCCATTTTTGTTAAATATCATCATTTACACATAAGGAATTCCTCTTAATTCACAAAATTTCACCACATGTGCAACAATAACTTTCTAACAACACCTCTTCAGAATCAACCAAAACACAATGTATCATTCCCCAAGCATAAAATACCAAGTGTATCATTTCGTAGTTACTATTTCTATAATTTAACATTCATTCTTTACATACACACAAACTCACATCATCGAGAATCACATCACAAGGCTACACAAGGGTCCATCTGGACACCAGAAAGAAACATACTAATCCAGAATACAAATCCATGAGCCAAGACCCAATATCCATCTCACATAGTCGATACCTCACACTCAGTGGCTTGATGGTGTTAGGCCACACACACATGGTGAGACCATCCAAGCAAGACCACAATGACCTATCTCTTGTTGTATAAGGTGGTTAGCCTCCAAGAGATAGTAAATCACACATAGGTGGGTAGTGGGTCCTATCCTAGCTATAAAACAACCTCATGTACCCCCATACTCAAGGTTCCCTGCATTTTATTCCTTGTATAAACTCACCAAGTCCGCCTCATATGTCCTTGGAGAGGAATCACAATACAAAACATGGCCGACCTAAAAAAAAAAATGATAAACTAGTTTAGCCACCAAAGTCATAAAGTAAACATCAAATAATATTCAATTTCAGAAATAAGGTAAGAAATGTGTGCAATGTCAACACTAAATCAAATGTAACAATGAGGGCTACGAGTAAATAAGATCACAAGGTGTGGCTTAACCATTACAATCAAACATAAAAAAAATGTCGGCCTTCATAGTCAATCGAAAGTAATCAATTACCATATATGAATTCCTCAATCTTCAAAATTGCACAATACAAAACTACATGTCTAGATACTAGCCACCAAACGAGGAAGGAGGGAACATTTACAAGCTATAATAGTAGTCCTCATGTGGTATGGAGTGAGCACACCATCCACATGACCTAGAGTGTGCTCCTCGGCTACACCCTGCCTCGTGTCGTCACGCGACATGGTCATACGCTAGCTGGAGAACGTGCACACTGATGTATGTTGCATAGCAGTATGTCTGTGGCTCCACAAAAGTAGGAACACACAGAACACACCCTGCATAGCGATACCTCATGGAGAAGGCACATGCAGGTACTCATCATCGCCAGAGGTATACATGGCTAGGACATACCCATATGATAACTGACCCAAACACTGTCGAAAGCAAACATGAGTATCCCTCTACAAGTGTGTGAGGCCCCATTATGCTCATCACACAAGTAGGCTATCATAACACAATCTCAGATTGCGCCTTCATGTGTCTATGCACATGGCATTGTGCCCTCGAGCCTAGCTCGCTACCATCAACAACATGACATCATCACCAACACTGTGTCAGAACATCGGTGGGGTGTGGCATCGTATCCATTGCATCATGTCAGAACACATTCGAATACAGTGTATACAATACATATATAAGTATATCAATATGGGGCTACTCGATCTTCACCTCTCATATAGACAAGGTTGACTCACTAATGCCAGCTCAACATCCCTACAGACGACTAAGCATAAACTAACAATCCAATGTTGTACTCAAAATTGTGGAGTTTAGGATAGCACATATGGATCAAGTACCCTAATCCATTGTAAGGGGAAGTAGTGAGTAGGTTTCTCAGGATCGATTGAGCTAAGACTGCTCTATGTCGCATTGTGCGTACGCTGCACACTCTGCCCAAGAAACTTGTGGCAGCTACTACCCTTACAGATTGAGGGGATAGAGAACCAAAATAAAAGAATCTATGAAACTACCTTTTATGTATAGATTTTCAACCACACGTGGGTTGGCCCTCAATCAGGTAACAAACATACAAACACACATAATGGCATGGCTAATCCCACACCAAATACAACATATTCCAAATGGATGGGTACACTGTACCACCATCCTGGGACCTGTGGGTTATGGGCCCACAAAGCAAGCATGGGGTATTCACAACACTCAACCAATGTAGAGTTACTGGTTTCTCACATTTACAAGGGGAAAACAATTACATACACAATTCCATAAGTACACTTTTTCCAACAATGATTTGATTCCTATCATTACATCCTTTTGACAACCCTTTAACAATTCTTCTTTGACCTTACTCTTTTCCATAGATCACATGATGCTAAATTTCAATGTTATGATCATCGTGATCACTTAGCAACTTCACTTAAAAAATTCCCTAGGAAAACATAATGGGCTCAGATGAAACCAGAGTGCCCACTGTATGAACCTAGGCTCTGATACCAATGGTGTAATGCCCCATTGTGTGAACCCCAAAGGACAACAAACACTGCATAATTTATTTTTTCTGAAAGTGAAACATTGCATAAGATAAATTTGTACGTTAATTAGATAAAAAAACAAATTATACATTTACATAGTCATCTACATCCTTTGGGGTACATGAAACGGTCATTATGAAACATAAGGTTTTAATAAATGAGATAGAATAAAAGCCAAGAGTACACAATGATGATAAACAACCATTAAAGATCAAAAGGGAGAAGTATGAAACATCATTTTATTCCCATTCAATTCATAGTTTAATATTACAACCGTGGAGCATATTTCCATAGGTACAACACATCATGAAAACATTAATACATTACATAATGCTTCCCTTAGAACAATGGGAAGAGTACATCAAGTACAAGAATAATACATTAAAAGAGAATTAAGGTACAAAGTGAGGGATAGTCTTCAACAACGTGAAGCTTTGGAAACTCTTCATCCGCTTCTGCATCCCAAACACAAACTGGGAATCCAATGGGGTGCATAGCACGTTCCACCCAACTGCGTGGACCTTAAGGTCCACTCCCTGTGCTAGGAGAAGAAAAGAAAGACCCACGACCAAGAAAGACATACAAAACAATCACAAGACCAAACCACAAGGTCAACCCAAAACAAAAACATACAATAATCTCAACAACCACATACAAGGTGACTGTTTTAAGAGGTAAACAAAGAAAAATAAAGGGACTCTATGGCACTGATATTCATATACTCCCAACTGAAGGGTATGCAATACTTGGGTTCCCAAAGGAACTCACATCAAGGGACCATGGACAGTCGATATAAAGTTCACCCTCGCAAAACGACAAGTGCAAGATAAGTGTAGCAACATCAAAATGAAATCTTAAAACTCTATCAAGGCTAAAATAATCAATTCAATACCAATTTAATTTCATTTATTGGTGGTAAATTAGTCAATAAGGAATCTAAGGGAAACCTCAACTTACAACTCAAGTATAGAAGGATATGTCAAAACCACACTTTTTGAAGACTATCAAATCAACTATTAAATGATTACCAAGGGACAAGAATTAACTATAAAAAAAGTAATCTAATTAAACTATTTAATTAAATACCTCAATTATCTAAACATACATAACTCAATTCCCTATTTAAATTCTTTTTCCAATTTCCTTCTCTATCAATCAACTAATTCATAAATGCATATAATATCAAAAGAATTATATCAAATAATAAATATATACAAAATATGTACACATACCTATATAAATATATTATAAAAGAGATGATATCATTTTGTATTTAATTTCCATAAATTACAAAATTCCATAAAGAAGAGAAATCAATATATTTTAATTGAAGAGTAAATATCAATTCCGTAAAACAATATCGATTAAATAAGGACACCATACCCTAGACTACTGTGAAGCTAACATAAAATAACATTTGTTCATTATGCAAATTAAAAGAATTTCAGCTTTAGAAAAGTTATCAAGTTCATTTTGAATAGTTTGTCTAACTTCCTAATACAATTTAATCAAACACATAACTATTGAATAGTTTAGAAAATGATCAATAAATATGAGAGGATCCACTTTAGATAACTATCATACTCAATTAGTTTTTTCATAGATATAAATTTTCATAATCTAAAAATAATACTAGTTATGAAAGAGGTTTACAATTTGATAAATAGTCACTTGTAAATGAAATCAATCAAGCTATTGATTACAATTAATACTCTTATTCATTTAGTTGCTAACCTTTTGTTGATCCAAGTATTAACCAATCACTTATTTATTTAATTCATCTAGATCATTGTCTTACTTGTATTTATACTCCTAACATATATCTTCTATTTGCAATTCTTTATTAATAACATTCTAACTCTCCTCTTATTAATATTCCTCCATAATCCTAAAAATAATTGTTGATGGGTGTTTTTGCACACTTTTTTAACACAGGAAATGTGCAGGTGCACTACCTCTCTTGAAGGAAATCTCCAATGACAAGTTGCTAAAAATCTCCCCAAGGTCTCTCGGGTGTTAGGTCATGACTTGCATGGAACTCCTTAGTTGATTTTGGTGTGATTTTTCTGGTAATCACAAGGCGGACTCACGTAGCTAGATGCGAGGTAGATCTTCAAATCTGAAGTTTCTGAGATGGAGGTCAAGTTTCACTTTGCCGTAGGTTCGAACAGTGGTCCAAAACTTTGATGTTTCTTCAAGTTTCGCTTTACAATGTGCAATGAACCTTAGCATAGGCTATTTCTAAGAAAAAGGAAAAGAGTAGGGAATATGAAAAGTTCTTGGATCTGCAACTAACTATGAACAGTAATTATGGAGTTCCTGCAATGGACAACTTCCTTAAAACAATATTTCACTTAACCAGAAATCTCATAGTCTCATGAAATTTGTGCTATCTTCTAAGGTCTGCAAATATTTCACCTTTCGTTCACCATATGCATGCATGAACAAAGATAAAAGGGTGGAGTAGCTTTGAATTTAATCCCAAACTAACTTTACACAGCTATCTACCAGCAATAAACAAATAAAAGTATGGAATAAGAAGGCATCTACACAGCAGGAATTTTCTCAAACCACGAAACAACATTTTTAAAATCTATCAAAGCAAGAATAGAGCTAACTAGAACAACAATCTAAATCTAAGTAAAGTAACTAACAATGGAGATTGAACCATGAAACATGTGAAGAAATTAGAAAATGCACCAAGTCAATGTATTTTCATTAAAAATTTCAGCAACATGGCTTTACAACAACTCAACTCCCTTTGCAAATGAGAGGAGACCCCTATTTATAGTGCCCAAAAAGTTAAATGAATGGCCAAGATTCATAACAAAATAGGGTTTCACCCACCCCCAATATATTACAATTTAAAATTACATTCTTGTCTCTTTCCCTATTTTGTCCTTTGTGACGACACTGTAGCATTTTGTCTTTTGCTGATTGCTCTTTTGATGTAGCTATTCCTTTGGGAGCTCCTCATTGATAAGTATGTCCTCTTGTTTCCTCAAGGCTGTCCTCCTATTTCCTCGAGGCTGCATATTCCATGAATTTTAGAATAACTGGCTAGAGCTTGTCTACTTCAATGATCTCGTACCGCAACATCTGGTAACTCCATTCCTTTGCGTTATCTTCAAGATTTTTCTAGTCTTCATCATACTTTGCACCTTGGTCCTGGAGAAACTCTGATTGGTCAAAGGCACAAGTAGCAAAACTCATGAATTCCATTGTTATTTCATTGGACGTCCCATCCTCCATTTTCTTTTGAAAGTAGGGTTTTATCTTCTCAAGATCCATCTGTACTGCGGGCATGTCATACTTAGTCATCAGCTTCAGATATTGAACGCATTCCACCCTAATTTCCTTGACCCATTCGATGTCTCGATCCACCCTATTCATTATTTGCTCCAACCTTTCCTTCCATTTGTTAAAATCCTGCCTCCACATGTCCATTAGCCAGTGATTGTTTCTTTTGAATGTAAGCTCCTTTTCCCATGTTGCTTTTGGTAACTAGAGGATGGCCTCAATCTTTGGATAGGTGGAGTCATATGTTGCAAGGAAGTCGGTGCAAAGCTTCCTTGTGCTCTCCAGAGATTGCTATAGATCCAAGAACTTGTTGGATGTTCGAACAACCTGGCTAATACCCTTGTTCCTGACGTACAGGACCTGTTGGAACCAGCTCTCCATAGTCTTATCCAAGTTATTTCTTCTCTACTAATTTTCAACTTCTTCTTTGGACAACAGTTGGGGTGGAGTTGTAGATATGGTAGGTAGGTCATCTACCGAAGACCATTGCTGGATGTAATCCATCAAGGCGGCTACCTATGCTTTGAGTTCATCCTTTGAGACCTTGTCCTATTTTATCAGGTGCACCACTATAGCCACTGACTCCTAAAGATACCCCACCTTCTGCTCTTTGGTAGCGGTCCCCAAGTCGATGGTGGAAATATTGTAACTTACACTAGCCTGGCCTACCACAGGCATTGCTATCTGCACAGCTTGAGACCCAGAAGCATCCATTGTTACCTTGGATATGATCTTAGGCTTCTTCACTTTTCTAGTTGTGATTTGCACTCAGGCTAAGATAGCCTCTAGCATAGCTCTTGGGTCCTTTGGTGTGGAAGTTTTCTTTTCAAGCTGTCTCTCTAGCCATTCAGGCATAGCATACTTTTCCTTAGGTGATTCATGATCACCCTCGCCTTCCTTGGCTAAGATTTCTATTTTCTTATTTCCTGGGGCCCTTTCTTCCATTTTAGTAGCATCTCCTTCTTCATCAGAGTCCTAGATGAACACAAGGTGCTTGATGCGAGGCTTAGTAGGTAATTGCTGCCGGGGACTTTCTTCTTTCTCTATTCCCTTCCCCTCCCTTTCTCTACTTTTCTCAACCTTGTGCACATGCTCCTTGGGCTGCTCAATTTCGAGGCCTTTGACATTTTGTGCCTCACCCTCAGGATTATCTTCTCCTACCTTGTCCTCTTGTTGTTGTCCTTCTCTAAGAGGTGACCTTTCTGCTTCTTCTTCATCGCCCTTCAGCTGTCAAGCCATCTCTTCTTCAAGATCATCATCGAAGGTCTATATGATGACCCTACCACCGACATCCTCTTCCTCACCCCCGCTCTCTGAAGAGCCTATTCCTTCATCCTCGTAGGACACCTTGTCAATTGTTCTGGTGTTCATACTCTAGGTGTTCATGGTATTCATCAACCTCCTCTTCAAATGGCTTTGAGGCCTCTTGCTATCATCTCTCCCACTCCTCAAAAATTAACAAGGTGGCTTCCATAGCCGCTGGTCCTTCTGGAGGCTACAAAGGTTTAGTAGTAGTGAGGACCTACACTAGGTCCGCTTGAAGAGTGGGGTCCATAAGGATCTGGGAGAGCTCGAAAGGGAGATTCTAGATATGTTTTGAGAAGGCCTTAGGCATGGCAGGAGCGGGTATTGGTGTCGTGACCATAGCTAATGGGAGTGAGGTGGTAGGTGACATAGCAGTGAAGGAAGGAGGAGTAGTTATAGCAGAGGAAGAGTCAATCACTATTACATGTTCGGCCGAAGGTGAAGGGACAAGATGGATTGAGATGTCCACTACCGGCGGGGATGTGGAAGCCATGGCCAGGGAGGGAGATGATGGGGCAGTCGAGACAGGGGGAGCTGAAAGAGGTTCTAATTGATTTGTACCCTTTTCTTCTTCCTCTTGGATTACGGGCTGCTTCGTGGTTCCTCCTGTTTGCTTGAGCCTTTTAGAAGGTGAGCCTCCTAGATCCTTCCTTGTCTATAGTTAGGATCTAAAGACTGGTCCATTTCCATTTCTTTCCTCTTCTTAGACTTGGTGATTGGAGGAGATTTGGATGTCCGCCCATTGAAGTTGTGGCGACGACATCTTTGGTGGCACTGGGCTCACTCTTTATCCCTTCATATGTCAAGACCACCCCTTGCTATTTCAATCGGGCCACCTGTCCATCAACCCATTCTTTGGTTCAAGCTAGAACTAGTTTAGTTATAATATCAAGGTCATCGACCTCCTATTCATCCCAATCTATTGTTGGTAGCGGCAAGTTGGCGACTGTAGAGTATCTGAGGTCCATTACGGTACTTTCATCCTCTTCGACCTGATCTGGTATGGGAAATGGTTGCACCCTTCTTATGAAGTACACAGTCATCCGTATGTAGTGCCTTGCATGCACTTCCTTATCATCCTAACAATCTGCCCAAAATTCCTCAACGTGATGCAGGTGAGCAAACCCTGACCCAGTGCCCTCCTTATATGCCCATATGGGTCCATTCATGGGCAAGTAGTGTGTAGGCAGAAATGACAATCGTTTAATTCTTTCTCAGAATTCTCAGCGCATTGGGAAGTTTGTAATTTGTACATTCCTTGGCCGAAAGTTAAGGATTATGAGATCCCTGCCAAGTGTTTGCTACTAGAGACTGACTGTATGTTTTGGAGCTGCCGAGAGAGTTCCAATAGGATAATTCGGTCGTTGGGGTATCAGGGCAGCTTATTTGGTCTTTCTGTGAAGCCCTAGGCGCGAATGTATGTGAACTTTGGATACTAAATGAAAAGGAAGGCATACTACTTCAAGAATTCCCAAGAACTGTGAGAGACCCTCCTCTCGAAATCCCCTACAATCACTCTAATGCTATGGCCTATGAAGGCATCGTTTACCCTAAATATTCCTTCTTGAAGTTCTGGTGCTTGAGTTGGGGGTACTTGTCATAGACCTTCAAATTTTGACCCTGCTCCCCATCAGGTGCCACAAATAGTCCACTATACTGCCTTTGGTCTACCAAGGAGTAGACCAGATAGGAGGTTATGTAGAACTTGGAGCTTTTCTTCACATTCATGAACTTCTCATGGAAGTAGTCACTTATTATACCTCCTCAATAGAACGAGGATTTTGTTGTGATGTCCTCATTCCCAGGGAGGATCTTCTCAACGAAGTACACCATCCATTCTTGAAAGAAGGCAGTAGTAGGCAGACCCATCACCCTGCTCAACATAGTGACTATGTCATGGTAATCTTCATGGAAATCCCTGCAGAAGAGTTTTTGAGGAACCTTCGCAACCTTGCCCCGCTTCTCGTTGAGCCAGTGCTGATTTATCAATTTCTTATAGCCTATCGGGTTGTCATCCCATGCCGCTTTGCATTCCTCTATGGTAGGCGTCTCCATCTCGACGAAGGTGGGAATGTGGAAGGTCTTTGTAATTCCCTCAGCTGACATGTCAACAAGAATGTTACCATCTTTGTCAATGATGGTCCTTGTATCGAGTTGATAGGCCTACTGATAGGCCATGACTAGCTCAGGGGAAATGAAAGATGGGGGAAAGCCCGCAGCTTTTTCAATTCTGATTTTCCTGATCAACCTTGCATTCTTGGTTGTCGGGTTGACTCTGACCCTTTTCTTAAATTCATCAATATCGACATGGCCGATATTGGTATCTTTGATTTCTTTCCATTCGGTGATAATCTTCGAGTGCAAGGGTTCACCTTGGAACTGGTACTTCATCTGGTCCTTGTCCTCTTTACCATGAGGAGTCTTGCCCGATTTCTTTCCTTTGTCATTTTTCGTAGCTACTCCCAAGGGTCCTACACCTAATTCCATATATCTTGCAAGCAAAGGCATAGTCAGTGCAGCCGATCACGAAAGCTTTGACATTAGTCGAAATCCCGTGGACGAATCAACTTTAGACAATTGATCATTCATAAAATCATACTTTTACTTCCAGATGTCATTAGTCCTTCAGTTGAGGGATTTCAGATAATCTGGGCCCAAAGGCCTGGACCTCCTCCACAGGAATGCTATTTTAAAAGAGCAAACGGGGTAGTGCGATCCAGGAGATTTCTCCTGATCAAATTTTGATGGTTCAAAAGGCTCGTATCAAGGAGGGTTGAATTTGAACATGTAGGTCGAGATCAGATTTCAAATTTGAGGTCATTTGGATTGATTTGAGAGCATCTGGAGGTATAGGGCCAGAAGGTCGTCCGAGGTTGGATGTTTGAAACGACCAAAAATAAAGGGAATTCTAGAGACAGAATTCTGGGCTCTGGGACCTAGTGGGTCTAAGGACGGCCATGGTTTTCCTTCGTATTTGAAGGCACTCAGGCCTTGGAGAGCTGGGAAGCCACCCCGCCTTTACCATTCCGAATGGCGATCACCGGAGTAAAGTCTGGAGGGAGCGGCCTGGCGGACCAGACCCGGTAACGAGGTTGGGCGTTAGATTTTCCATGTCAAGTTCTCATTCAGTGAACAGAAGGGAGGGGCCCAGAGGCCGGAAAGGAGCATTTTATTTTTCCCTTTTGGAAAAGCGAAGATGGGATGAAGTCCTAGTGGGTGGAGCCCAGCAAAGGCGAGGATGTCAAAATTCATATATTTTCGGTCTTTCGGCGAACGGAGGCTCAGTGTTCGGGAGGCGAAAGGACATTAGTGATTGGCCTTTTGAAATGGTGAATACCCCATGGAAGTCCGCAAGTGGAAGTCCGTGGACCAGGACCCGACGAGCTGACAAAAGGTTGGGTTTGTGCGCAACATCGGACGACGAAAGGTAAGGCGGGCTCCGAGGCTCGGGCGGACGGGTCGACACCGCCATATGGAATGGTGAAAGCATCACGGAGTTCCAGACATGGAAGTCCAGGGACCCGGGCCCAGACTGCCCAAATGGAGGCCGAATTTTCAAGGTTTGGAGTTTTCAATTTTGACAGAAATCGGACGACAGAGATCCAAGGATCTGGGCCTGAAAGTGCAAATCGCCGCTCTGGAGGGTTTATTTTGTTTCCAAGTTGTGACAACCATTAGAAGACCTGGGCCCGAAGGACATGAATGCCCCTGGGTGATGAACGGTCATGATGAGGTGAAATTCCAGATCGATTTTGAGGGCGTTTTGGAAGTTTTCAAAAATTCTAAGATGTGGGTTTTGTGTGTTTTATCAAGTTTTATCAATTGAACATGTTTTTAACCCATGTTGTTCATTATTTTAGGCATTAAAATCATAAAAAAATCTCAGGAGGGTGAACAGCAAACCTACCTCAGGAGTTTGATGAGAGAAGACGTGCAATCCACTGAGGGTTGGCAAATGATGGCAATGGGTGTGAGGGCGATGATTGATGAAGGCGGTGATCCCCTCTGGCAAGCACTCTGATCTCCCTCTGTAATCTTGCAAGTGCAAATGATAGGTTGGGAAAGATATTTATACCCAAAAATGCACTTAATACCCACATTTAATATAGGTACGACCGACCGGTTGGCTGGTGGATTTGAATTTGCGGACAATGGCAGGAGGTCCAGGGTCTGAGGGCCAGAAAGACATGAGGCAACGACTGTTTAAAATTCATTTTGCAAACTGACGGTCGAGGGGAGATTAGGGCTTGGAGGGCAGAGGGATGTCACAGGTTCACCATTTTGGAAATTCAGTTGGGAAACCATCGGCGGAGATGGGGAACATGGGGCCCAGAGGGCGGAGTTCCATTGGCGATTTGCTGTCGGGAAAGACAAAGTTTGCGAGGAGTTCCAAGAGCGGAAGTCTGGATGGTCAGGCCCGAAGGAGATGAAGGCATGCCAGATTGTTCGTAGATTTCACCGGATGGAAAACAAGGAGTTGGATTCCGAGCCCTGGGAAGGCGAAAACCTTCCAAACACAAAGGGGATACTCGACCAGGGAAACCTAGTGGGTACGGCCCATTAGGCTCCAAGGTCGCTGGCAGAGGAAAATTGCTAAGGAGACTCCGCAAGGCACCATGAGTTGACAAAATTGAAGGGGCAAAAAATGGTCAACTCAAGATGAGACTTTGGAGGTACGTTGATCACCTAGGACACCAAAACGACGGCACACAAAATGAGGTTGTGATAAAAATGACCCGACAAGGCGAAAGAAAAAGAGGGTCCCCGTTCTGAATGAGGTGTGTCTGCTGAGGGCACAACAAATGGTGACTCCGCTGGGAAATTCTCTCAAGTGTTCTAACAATAAGTATTCATCCACGACCCAGAGTCTCTGGTTTTGCAGACCAGGAGTGGACTTCCAAAGGTGAACTAGGAGAAAAGGATCCTTGATTGGGTCAATCTACAGGACATTTTAGAAGTGTGTGTAGTGAATTCATTCCTTTCCGCACGACCGTGACTAGTGGTTGCTAATCCAACTGAGCAAGCTACATAAATCTTCCAACACAAAAAGTAACCTGGACATTGCTCCTCTACCAGTCAGGCGTCCATAGCCCCGACGGAGTTGTCGCTGCCATCCCCACGAATATTTATCTACTGCCAACCGGGCGTCCATAGCCTCGGTAGAGTTATCCACACACCCATACAGTCGTTTAGTTTTCAAAATTTCTTTTCTCTTTTGTTTTGATATTTCTTTCAATGTTCCTCCTTTTTTTTTACTTATCTTTTGCTCGACCGGGTAAGCACTAAAGCCTACGATGGGTTTGGGGACCATAGTGGTCACTGGAGTGGGTGTCATAACAACCATGGTACAGTCCTTTAGAAATGATTCATATGTGTTTTGTGTGAGATCTGAGATGTGTGTAAAGAGATCCAACCAATGGTTGAGTTCTAAGGCGGAGTTCAAATGAGGAAATCATTCCTAGGTAGCCTTCAGAGACCAATAATAGGGAATGAATGTTTAGCCAAAGAACACCAAGGATGGACAATAAAGTGAATCATTCGTCGAGTGAGCACGACTATCGCAAGGGGACGGAGAACACCCTTTTTGAAACAAAATAGCTGGGGGAACAAGCAAACAAAGTGATGTGAAATAGAAAGATGCAAGCAAACCAAAAGGAAACCTACTCTAACCTATATACAAATATTTACAAGGAAGAGCTCAAGAGATCTCAGGCTTGGAAGTAATGCTTCAGGTGCTACCCATTGACTGGCAACATGACATCTTTACCAGTTAAAGTCTTTAGGCAGAAAGCATTGTCTCCCAAAATTTCAGCTATTTGAAAGGGGCCAAGCCAAAGCTTGTCAAATTGTTGTGTCCCCCTTTCTTTTCATGGGCCTTGTCCTAATATAGGACCAAATCTGTAATCCTAAAGGCCTTTATTTTATCTCGGTGGTCAAACCATCTCTTAACCACACCTTGATGTTTGGCGAAATTTTCTATTGCACCTTCTCAGACTTCTTCTAAATGCAAGAGCTCAACTAATTGAGCTTCTCTACGATCCCCTCCCTCATAAAATTCATTGATAAACTGAAGAGTGGGAATCTTCAGGTGGATAGGAAATATGGGCTCTAGGCCGTAAATGAGATGGAATGGAGAATCGCCAAGGGTAGCCTTATGGCGAGTGCGGTCTACTCAAAGAGCGAAATGAAGCTGGGTGTTCCAGTCCTTGGGATTCCTATCTAGCAGTTTCTTGATCACGGTGATCAAGTTCTTATTCATGGACTCAGCAAGGCCATTTCCTTAAGGGTAGTAATTAGATGAAAACTTAAGGGCAATCCCTTAGTTGAAGGCCCAACTAACAAATTTTAATGATGCAAATGTAGGTCCATTGTGACACACCAATGCATAAGGACAACCAAAGCAATTTAAAATGAAGCTTTCCAAAAAATTAGTAACTACTTCAGTTGTGCATTGCTTACATACAATTGCTTTTGTCCATCTAGTGCAGTAATTAGTAGCGGTAAGAATGTACTTGTGTCTCGCAGATGATGGAGGGCTTACCGAACTGATGAAATCGAGGCCCCACTACACAAACGGTCTCACCTCCAACACAGGCTGTAGTGGGACAACAACATTCTTCTCCTTGGTGGCGGCCGTTTGACATGTATGACATGAGCGAACATGACAGTGGGCATCTTTGAAGACAGTTGGCCAATATAATCCCGCTCTCAATATTTGATGTGTAGTGGAAGGACCAGATCCATGGCCAGTGCCAAACTTGTCATGAAACTCTTTTAAGACTCGGTCTACTTCTTCCTTACCAAGGCATCTTAAGTAGATGCCTTCATGATTCTTCTTGTATAAAATGGACCCTTGTAACATGTAACCACTACTTTTCAATCTAAGAGCACACTTTTGGACTCCCTGCAGGTGAGGCAGACACTTGTGGTTCAACAAATAATAGACAATTTTCTCGTACCATTCTCCCGGGGAAACATCCTCGTGCTGGTACTGCTGCACTATGAGTTTGGGTCCAGCCTCTACTTCTGCTTCAACAATTGTGCGAGTAAGTGCCTGTCCTCTCACCAACTTCATCGATTGGATTTCCATATCATACTCTTTGAGCAAGGTGACCCATTTAGCTCTTCGTTCGCCCAATTCATTTTGCATAAGCAATGTTTTCACTGCTGGGTTGGGGATAATGACAAATATTTTATTGCACAGGATATAATGCCAAAATTTCTTCACCCCCTAACAAGGGAATATGCCTGGTTTTCTACATTGTGGTAGTGTAATTCAACATATTTCAATGGAGCACTCATGAAGGCGATCGGGTGCTCATTTCCCTCATCATCTTTCTAAGTCAAAATGGTACCACAGGAATGCTCTGAAGTGAATGAATATATGTAGAACAACTTCAAATAGTTTGGGCTAACTAGTACAGGTGCCTCAACAATTGCCCGTTTGATTTCCTCAAAGGCTTTCTTGGCTTTGGGAGTCCACTCAACTTTGGCATCCTACTTTATCATAGCATTCAGGGGTTTGAAAATCTCAGCGAAGCCTGTGATAAATTTCCTAACAAAGTTGATCTTTCCGAAGAAGGATTTTAATTCCTTCTTGTTGCCTGGTGGTGAGATCTTCAGCAAAGATTGGATGTGTTTAGGGTCTATCGATATTTCCTATTCTGAAATGACGTGTCCAAGCAATCTACCCTCAGTCACGCCAAAAATTCACTTTTTTGGGTTACGGGAAACTTCGAACTCCCTGCACCTTTGAAACACTTTGCATAAATCAGAGACATGATCACTTTTCCTTTTAGAAAACACGGTTAAATCATCCATGTAGATGATTATGCATTTTCCAATCAGATATTTGAAGGTGATATCCATGGTACATTGGAAGGTGGCACCGGCGTTGATGAGCCCAAAAGGCATTCTCCTGTAAGCAAAGGTCCCCCACTTGGTGATGAATGTTGTTTTCTGGCGATCTTCGTACTGCACCATCACTTGGTTGTATCCAGAAGTATCCATTAAGGAAGGACATTATTTGGGATCCGTTGATGATTTGCAACACCTGATCTAATGAAGGCACTAGATAGTTGTCCTTCTTCGAAGCTCGGTTCAAATTGCAAAAGTCTACAGATAATCTGATTTCTCCATTCTTTTTTCTGACTAGGACCAAGTTGGCCACCCATGTAGAATGCTTGACTAGGAAGACAATCCTTACTAAAAGCAACTTCTACACTTCTTTGTAAATGATAGGCTCCAATAAGGCATTAATAGGACGTTGTCGCTAGTGGAAAGGCCTCACTTCCATCTTGAGAGGGATGGTGTGCATGATGATGGAGGTGTCATAAGTCTTGAGATCTTTGTAGCTCCATGCCACCATGTTGTGATACTTTCACAAAGCATCGATGATTCTCTTCTTTTCCTCAGGCGTGAACACTTTTCCAATAAAAAAATTCTTGATCTCCTCGGCTGTCCTGAGGTTGTGAGCATCACACTGGTTACTTATGTCTTCTTTCTTCGTTTTCTTATTCTAATCTCTGATTTGGTCCAAATAAAATATGCATTCCAGCTGAACCATACCTTTGGGAATTGTGTTGGTTTTTCGGTTGATGACTCCTTCTATGTCTAATTCAGCCTCTTCTGGATCAGCCTCATCAATTATTTGGGTGGCGAAGACATCAGAACTTGTGATGAATTCCAGGATATGTTTGTCATCATTGAAGACCTGAAAGTGAGTGACATTATCTGGGATAGACTGCATGGATGTCAATTCAACTATAAATTTCTTAAGCTCAGACAAAGAGATGGGTTGCAAAGTGCTGGTTGCTTGAGCCAAGGAATCGGCTGTATGATTCTAGGCACGAGGGATCAGGTGTATATTGAATACATCTAAACCTTCTAAGAGATCCCAAACCCTATGCCTATAGTTTGCAAGTCTTCTATCATGGCAGGAACACAATTTTCAAACTTGTTTAACTACGAGTTCAAAATCCTCAAAAACTTGAAACATTTTGACATTTTTCTTCAAGGCCATAAGAAGGCCAAGGACTAATGCCCCGTATTCCACTACGTTATTGGTGCAATAAAATTGCAATCTATGGGCAGTAAGAAAGGTCTTACCTGTTGGACTGATGAGTTCAAACCTGAAACCAACTCCTTGTTTTGACCTGGATCCATCAAATCGAAGCGTCCAAAACTTGGGAAGTTCCTTGACTTCGGATCCAACTAAGCTCTTACTTCCTTTTGGCTGGGTGGTTACCTCTGTGATCTTTGGGGAATCTTGCAGCCCAACACATTGAACAACAGGTGGTTCTTTCAGCACCTCCTTTGGTGTTTCCTTCTGAGGAACAACTGATTTTTTAACATATTCTACTGCTCTTTGACATAAGCAGCAATCAAACTTGGAGTGGGCAGCATTGTGAATCTTGTACCAATTTGGCAGCAAGAGATCCTAGAAATTCATTCGAGCGCCCAGGTTGAGTTGGTCCCTTACACACTTTTCAATGACTTTCTGGAAACCATTAAGTAGTCCCAGGCTATCGTCTTCGTTAGGTGTATCATCTAACTCTACTAGCATCTCCGTACTTTGAGACATTTGAGTAAAGTCGGTTGGAGGACTACACTACACTAAGAGTACTTCGATAGCGCATTCTTCTTGAGGCTTGAATTCATCTTGGTAGGAAAAGGGATAGTAATTTCCCAATTCTGTCTCAACAAACAACACTTCATTGAGATTATTGTATTCTGTGATCATATATTTCATACGAGGCTTGTGGTTGACACGGATTTGGTTTGGAAGCCCTTTCCATGGCAACCACATGTGAGAAAAGTCTGTGGCAGTATATCTATTCAGTGTCTTGGTGAATTCCCTTCCCAAGATGATCCCATATGCATCAAGAATTTCAGCCACTTGAATATCAATGACTTGTTGTATCCTCGGATCTACAATAATTTGCATCGGGATCCAATTCATTTCTCCCACAATTATGATCTCTATTTTGTCCAGCTGGGTCACTTTCCTTTTAGAGGGTGTGGGAGTAATTCCAAGAGCCTTACATACTACCAAAGGCATAACATTGGTAGATGCTCTTGAATCAAGCAGGCAGTTATGCAAGTTTTTTTCCAAATATCCGAATGGTGGTAAGGAAAGGGGGAGTTTCCAATCTTCCTTGGAATATGCTCATAGGCATGTCCATGTGAGCTACTTGACCCTTGTTTTTATCACCAGCTTTATAAATGGTCTGCCTAAATGGCTGATCCTTAGAACTCTGCCTATTACTCTAATCTAGTTCCTTTTTTGGCTACTTACATGTAGATTGATTTAAGGGAACATCCTTCATTTTCCCGGTATTATCCTATATAACAGGTTCTTGCCTAGGCTCTTCAAAGGTGACTCTCTTAGCTGATGTCTCTTGTGTTGTGCTAGAGGATGGGGTCCCGTTGAGTACCCTAAAGAAGGCATGCCTCACAGCAGGGACCTTGAGTAGTTCAAAGGAAGAAAAAATGATTTTTACTTTCTTGAACTCTTTTGCCACATATCCACCCATCTGCTCAATCTTAGAGCCAAAGGCTTGACCTATTGCAGAGCTAGGAGGTTGGACTTTCCTTTGACTTGGTTCATTTTGGGTTTGGCCTTGAAGCTGATTTTGTGACTAATTTTGAGGCCCATCCTTGTTAAAATATTGGGTGGGTACATGTGGAAGCCTAGGGTTATTGTTGGCATTAGGGTCACGTGGGTTGGTAAAATTATTTGGAGGAGTGGAGGTTGTAAGGGGTCCACCCGCCTGCCTATTTATGAGGAAGTAGGGAGTTGTTCTTTGGAGGAACATGTGAACTTCATCTATATACGGTTCCTCCTCATCTATTGGACCATTATCCAAGGAATCAAAAATTTGAGCCAAAGTTTGTTCGTTACTTACCTCTTGCACTTCTTCACTCCTAACAGGGGTGGGATCGACTTTAGGCTCATTGCGGCCGCCTCGCAGAAATGACGCTTGGTTGACCATAGGACAGGAGGACTCATACGGCTTGGATGGGATGAGCTCTCTGCAGCTAGCACTGTCAACTACATTTTGTACTTCTACTTGGAATATTTCAGTAGCTGTCTGGAATTCAGGGCAATCCAACTCAGACTGTCTGCTAGTTTTGTGAATCTGGCACCATCTGGACAAAGTTGCCTTGGCAAGGTATACTCCACTGGTTATCTTTTCATTGCCAGTTGGCTAGTCGAGAGGAGTAGGGACACTTTCATTATTTGGCCTTGTATTCCATGTACGGTTCTCCCTCTGAGAAGGTCTCCTCTCAAAACTTTGATTCAAACTATGTCCTTTGTCATAATTCTAGTTGGAAGAGGTGCTTTCTTTTCGGTTGTCCCTAACATCCCTATTGTCTCGTCTCTCTCCATTAATATTAGCTTGGAGGCTACGTTGGGATGCCTGCAACTGATTGTTCTAGTTCTTTAAGTGTGTCATTTCAGTAGACATTTTCTTGATCATCTCAATCATCTCATCAAGTTTTTCCTTCTCAACGTTGTTGCTCGACTGCGGTACTGGATTTTGGAGAAAGAAAGGTAGAGCCACCGGCTGATTCTGATGTGTTGAAGGAAATTATAGCCCTAGTAGGTACAATGGTGCCTAGGGCTAATGAGGATACACTTGCTGTTGTTGGGCAGCCTAAGGATAGCTTTGTTGTTGTTGAGCTTACAAATAGTAAGGCATAGGAGGTGCATAATTCATCAGTTGTCTCAGGTGTGAAACAATGGGAAGTTGAGGCACTTGGTTCATGAGAGGGGTCTGATTGGTGAATTCCTGATTAAGTCCTTGAACTTGCATTGGGTGAGCCACCGGTCCCAACGATGGTAGTGGATCGGAGATAGTCTGCCCCAAATCTACACTGGCGACAATAGCCTCCGCATAGGTGGTCACTAGCGTAGTGAGTGGCAGGCGCATCCTTTTCACCAACGCTGCATAATAGATGGGGAGGGCTACAACATCATTGTGTATGTACGGATCCTGAAGCCTCATGAAGGCATGGTGGAAATGATCATTAAAGGACCCAATAGGCTCATTTACTTCCCTTCGAACGGACATAAATTTTCTGTATAGCTTTGAAGGGCTGATTAGAATCTTGTATTTCTACAGGAAAACATTCTTCATAAGGTCCCACGTATTAATGGAACCCCTTGGAAAATTGATGTACCAATAAAAGGCCTATTTTCCCAATGAGTGTGGAAAAAGGCAACATGTAACATCCTCATGATCAACTTGCATTTCAGTAATTGTTGTTTCAAATATTTTGATGTGCTCCTCCGCTGTCCTTTGTGGGTCGCAAGAATTAAATTTCAAAAAGAATCCCTCTGAATTCTTGGGATGTCATGGTACACGACAAAGTGTATTGGTGACAGATTTTGTGCCAACCAAGCCATGGTAGGAGGTAGAGGTGGTATATGCTATTGAGAAAGAACAGTTTGGGGGTGCACCTGGAGTAGGACAGCAGCCTGGGCTGTGACTATTTGGATTGTACCTTGGGTTTGAAAGGCCGAGAGAGAGGAAACTTCCTGGCTGTCAGAGATGGGAGGTAAAAATGTAGTTTTGAATGGCCAGGTAGAAAATGAACACAAGTTGAATGAGGGTGAAGGTGGAAGGGAAGTGGGTGGAATGGAGGAAGAGGGAGAAGCATCGTTTCTTCCTCTAGTCCACTTTGCCTTTGTAGGCAGTAGTAACTCTTAGAATTCTCCCTTGTTTGGCGCTGACCGTAGAACTCTATGAAATATTTTCGGGGAGAATGATCTGATTTGATCTAGCTTCACAAGGCCCTCCTTCTAGAGCCACTTTTGTTGATGGGTGTTTTTGCACACTTTCTCAACACAAGTAGTGTGCAAGTGCCCTACCTTTCTTGAAAGGAAATCTCCAACGAAAAGTTGCTGAAAATCTCCCCAAGGTCTCTTGGGTATCAGGTCATGACTTGCCTAGAACTCCTCAGTTGATTTTGATGTGATTTTGTTGGTAATCACAGGGTGGACTCACGTAGCTGGATGTGAGGTAGATCTTCAAATCTGAAGTTTATGAGATGGAGGTCAAGTTTCACTTTGCTGTAGGTTCGGACAGCAGTCCAAAACTTTGATGTTTCTTCAAGTTTGGATTTACAATGTGTAATGAACCTTAGCATAGGCTATTTCTAAAAAAAAGGAAAAGAGCAAGGAAGATGGAAAGTTCTTGGATCCACAACTAACTGTGAACACTAATTATGGAGTTCCTGCAATGGACAGCTTCCTTAAAACAATATTTCACTTAACCAGAAATCTCATAGTCTCATTAAATTTGTGCTATCTTCTAAGGTATGCAAATATTTCACCTTTCGTTCACCATATGCATGCATGAACAAAGATAAAAGGGTGGAGAAAATTTGAATTTAAGCCCAAACTAACTTTACACAGCTATCTACCAACAACAAACAACAAAAAGTATGGACTAAGAAGGCATCTACATAGCAGGAATTTTCACAACCACGAAACAACATTTCTAAAATCTATCAAAGCAAAAATAGAGCTAACTAGAACAACAATATAAATCTAAGTAAAGTAACTAACAATGGAGATTGAACCATGAAACATGTGAAGAAATTAGAAAATGCACCAAGTCAATGTATTTTTATTAAAAATTTCAGCAGCATGTTTTTACAGCAACTCAACTCCCTTTGCAAATGAGAGGAGACCCCTATTTATAGTGCCCAAAAATTTAAATGAATGGCCAAGATTAATTCTCACTGTGTGGCTAAGATTCATAACAAAATAGGGTTTCACCCACCCCCAATATATTACAATTTAAAATTGCATTCCTGTCTCTTTCCCTATTTTGTCCTTTGTGATGGCACTGTAGCATTTTTTCTTTTGCTGATTGCTCTTTTGCTATAGCTATTCCTTTGGGAGCTCCTCATTGATAAGGCTGTCCTCTTGTTTCCTCGAGGCTGCATATTCCATGAATTTTAGAATAACTAGTTGAAGCTTGTCTACTTCAATGATCTTGTACTACAACATCTGTTAACTCCATTCCCTTACGTTATCTTCAAGCTTTTTCCAGCCTTCATCGTACTTTGCGCCCTGGTCCTAGAATAGCTCTGATTGGTCGAAGGCACGGCAGAAAAATTCATGAATTCCACTGTTATTTCATTGGACGTCCCGTCCTCCATTTTCTTTTGAAAGTAGGGTTCTATTTTCTTGGGATCCATCTATACCGTGGGCATGTCATACTCAGTCATCAACTTGAGATATCAAACACATTCCACCCTAATTTCCTTGACCCATTCGATGTCTGGATCCACCCTATTCATTATCTACTCCAAACTTTCCTTCCAGTTGTCAAAATCCTGCCTCCACATGTCCATCAGCCAGTGATCGTTTCTTTTGAATGCAAGCTCCTTTTCCCATGTGGCTTTTTGTAACTAGAGGATGGCCTTAATCTTTGGATAGGTGGAGTCATATATTATAGGGAAGTTGGTACAAAGCTTCCTTATACTCTCCAGAGATTGCTATAGATCCAAGAACTTATTGGTTGTTCAAACAGCCCAGCTAATACCCATGTTCTCGACGTATAGGACCTATCAGAACTAGCTCTCCGTAGTCTTATCCAAGTTGTCAATTTGTTCTTTGGACAGTAGCTGGGGTGGAGCCATAGATGTTGTACGCAGGTCATCTATCAAAGATTATTGCTAGATGTAAACCATCAAGGTGGCTACCTGTGCTTTGAGTTCATCCTTCAATACCTTGTCTTGTTTTATCAGGTGCACCACTGTAGCCACTGACTCCTAAAGATGCCCCACCTTCTGCTCTCTAGTAGCAGTCCCCAAGTCGATGATGGAAATATTGTAACTTACACCAGCCTGGCCTACCACAAGCATTGCTATCTGCACAGCTCGAGACCCAGAAGCATCCATTGTTACCTTGGATATGATCTTAGGCTTCTTCTCTTTTCTAGTTGTGATCTGCGCTTGGGCTAAGATAGCCTCTAGCTTGGCTCTTGGGTCCTTTGGTGGGGGAGTTTTCTTTTCAAGTTGTCTCTCCAACCATTCAGGCATAGCAGAATTTTCCTTAGGTGATTCACGATCACCCTCACCTTCCTCGGCTAAGATCTCTATTTTCTTATTTCCTGGGGCCCTTTCTTCAATTTTAGTAGCATCTCCTTCTTCTTCATCGGAGTCATAGATGAACACAAGGCAGTTGATGGTAGGCTTGGTAGGTAATTGCTACCGGGGACTTTCTTCTTTCTCTATTCACTTCCCCTCCCTTTCTCTAGTTTTCTCAACCTCATGCACGTGCTCCTTGGGCTACTCAATTTTGAGGCCTTTGAAAATTTGAGCCTCACCCTCAGGATTATCTTCTCCTACCTTTTCCTCTTGTTGTTGTCCTTCTTCTCTAAGAGGCAACCTTTCTGCCTCTTTTTCATTTCCCTTCAGCTTCTGGGCCATCTCTTCTTCAAGATTGTCATCAAATTTTTGTACGATGACCCTACCACTGACATCCTCTTCCTCACCCCCGCTCTCCGAAGAGTCTATTCCTTCCTCCTCATAGGCCACCTTGTCAATTGTCCAGTGTTCATACTCTGGGTGTTCATGGTATTCATTGACCTCATCTTCAAATGGCTTCGAAGCCTCTTGCTCTCATCTCTCCCACTCCTTGGAAATTAACATGGTGGCTTCCATAGCTGGTGGTCCTACTGGAGGCTATGAAGGCTTAGTAGTAGTGAGGACCTGCGCTAGAGCCACTTGAAGAGTGGGGTCCATAAGGATCTAGGAGAGCTTGGAAGGGAGATTCTGCATATGTTTCGAGAAGGCCTCAGGGAAGGTGGGAGCAAGTATTGGTGCCATCACCGTAGCTAATGGGAGTGAGGTGGTAGGTGACATAGCAGTGAAGGAAGGATGAGTAGTTATGGTGGAGGAAGAGTCAATCACTATTACATGTTCAGCCGGAGGTGGAGGGGAAAGATGGAATGAGATGTCCACTGTAGGTGGGGATGTGGCGGCCATGGCTAGGGAGGAAGATGATGGGGTAGTCGAGATAGGGGGAGCCGAAAGAGGTTCCAACTGATCCGTCCCATTTTCTTCTTCCTCTTGGATTACGGGCTGCTCCATGGTGCCTCCTGTTTGCTTGAGCCTTTTAGAAGGTGAGCCTCCTAGATCCTTCCTTGTGTATAATTTGGGATCCAGAGACTGCTTTGTTTCTATTTTCTTTTCTCTTCTTAGACCTGGTGATTGGAGGAGATTTGGATGTCTCACCCATTGAAGTTGTGGCGGCGACATCTTCGATGGCACTAGGCTCACTCTTTAGCCCTTCATATGTCAGTACCACCCCTTGTTGTTTCAATCGGTCCTCTTGTCCATCAACCCATTCTTTGGTTTGAGCCAGAACTAGTTTAGTTATAATATCAAGGTCATCAACCTCTTGTTCATCCCAATCTATTGTTGGTAGCGGCAAGTTGGCAACTGCAGGGTATCTGAGGTCCATTACGATACTTTCATCCTCTTTGACCTGATCTAGTATGGGAAATGGTTGCACCCTTCTTATGAAGTATGCAGTCATCCGCATGTAGTGCCTTGCATGCACTTCCTTGTCATCTTGACAATCTACCCAAAAGTCCTCAATGTGATGCAGATGAGAAAACCCTGATCCTAGTGCCCTCCTTATATGCCCATATGGGTCCATTCGTGGGCGAGCAGTGTGTAGGCAGAAATGATAATTGTTTAATTCTTTCTCAGAATTCCCAGCGCACTGGGAAGTTTGTAATTTCTACATTCCTCAGCCGAAAATAAAGGGGTAGGAGATTCCTGCCATGTGTTTTCTACTGAAGACTGACTGTATCTATTGGAGCTATGGGGAGAGTTCTAATAGGATGATCTAGTCATTGGGGTATCAAGACAGCTTATTTGGCCTTTCTGTGAAGCCCTAGGCATGAATGTATGTGAACTTTGGATACCGAATGAAAAGGAAGGCGTACTGCTTCAAGAATTCCCAAGCACTATGAGAGACCCTTCTCTCAAAATCCCTAACAATCACTCTAATGATATGGCCTATGAAGGCGTTGTTTACCTTGCAATATTCCTTCTTGAAGTTTCAGTGTTGGAGCTGGGGGTACCTATCATAGACCTTAAATTTTTGACCCTTCTCCCCATCAGGTGCCACAAATAGTCCACTATACTGCCTTTGGTCTGCCAAGGAGTAGACCAGATAGGAGGTCATGTAGAACTTGGATCTTTTCTTCACGTTGATGAACTACTCATGGAAGTAGTCACTTATTATGCCTCCCCAATAGAATGAGGATTTTGTGGTGATGTCCTCATTCCTGCAGAGGATTTGCTTAATGAAGTACACCATCCATTCTTGAAAGAAGGTAGCAATAGGGAGACCCATCACCTTACTCAGCATAGTGACTAAGTCATGGTAATCTTCATGGAAATCATTGTGGAAGAGTTCTTGAGGAACCTTCGCAGTACTGCCCCACTTCTCTTTGAGCCAGTTCTGATTTATCAATTTCTTATAGCCCATCGAGTTGTCGTCCCATGCTGCTTTGCATTCCTCTATGGTAGGCATCTCCATCTTGACAAAGGTGGGAATGTGGAAGGTCTTTGTAATTCCCTCAGCTGACATGTCAGCAAGAATGTACCATCTCTATCAACGATGGTCCTTGTATTGGGTTGATAGGCCTACCAACAGGCCATGACTAGCTCATGAGCAATGAAAGATAGGTGAAAGCTCATAGGTTTTGTAATTCTGCTTTGCCTAATCAGCCATGCATTCTTGGTTGTTGGGTTGACTCTGACCCTTTGCTTAAATTTGAATCTAATCAGCCTTGCATTCTTGGTTGTCGGGTTGACTCTGACCTTTTACAATCCCACTTTACCTGATCAGCCTTGCATTCTTGGTTGTTGGGTTGACTCTGACCTTTTGCAATTATGCTTTTCCTGTTCAACCTTGCATTCTTGGTTGTTGGGTTGAGTCCCACTGGGCAGAGCCTGGCAAAGACAAGGATGTCAAAATTCATAGATTTTTGGTCTTGTGGTGAATGGAGGCTTGGGGTCTGGGAGGTGAAAGGACATTAGTGATCGATTGTTTGAAATGGAAAATACCCCACAGAAGTCCACGGGTGGAAGTCCATGGACTAGGACCCGGTGAGATGACGGAAGGTTGGGTTTGCGCGCAACACTAGATGACGAAAGGCAAGGTAGGCTTTAGGGCTCGGGTGGATGGGTCGACACCACTGTATGGAATGGAAAAAGCATCACGGAGTTCCAGACATGGAAGTCCGGGGACCTAGGCCCAAAATGCCCAAACAGAGGCCGAATTTTCGAGATTTGGAGTTTTTAATTTTGATAGAAATTGGACGACGGAGGTCCAAGGATTTGGACCCGAGAGTGCAAATCGCCGCTCTGGAGGGTTTATTTTGTTTCCAAGTTGTGACGACCATCGGAAGACTCAGGCCCGAAGGACATGAATGCCACTGGGTGATGAACGACTGCGACGAGGTGAAATTATGAATCGATTTTGAGGGCGTTTTGGAAGTTTTCAAAAAGTATAAGATGTGGTTTTGTGTGTTTTATCAAGTTTTATCAATTGAACATGTTTGTAACCCATGTTGTTCATTATTTCAGTCACAAAAATCATAAAAACTTCTCGAGAGGGCGAACGGAAAACCTACCTTGGGAGTTCAATGAGAGAAGACGTGCAATCCACTAAGGGTTGACAAATGATGGCAACGGGTGTGAGGGAGATGATCAACAAAGGTGGTGATCTCCTCTAGCACGCACTCTGATCTCCCTCTCCAATCCAGACAAGTGAAAATGATAGGTTGGGCAAGATATTTATACCCAAAAATGCACTTAATGCCCACATTTAATGCAAGTACGGCCGACTGGTTGGTTGGTGGATATGAATTTGTGGACGATGGTGGGAGATCTAGGGTCTGGGGGCCAGAAAGACATGAGGCGGTGGCCGTTTAAAATTGATTTTTCAAACCAACGGTCGAGGGGAGATCGAGGCCTAGAGGGTAGAGGGACGTCGTAGGTTCGCCATTTTGGAAATTCAGTTCAGAAACCACCGGCGGTGACGGGGAACACTAGGCCCAGAGGGTGGAGTTCCATCAACGATTTGCTGTTGGGAACGGCGAAGTCCACACAGAGTCCTGGAAGTGGAAGTCCGGATGGTCAAGCCCGAAGGAGACGAAGGCATGCTAGAATGTTTGCAAATTTCATCAGACGGAAAACAGGGAGCTGGGTCCCAAGGCCTATGAAGGCGGAATCCTTACGCCATTCGGAACAACAAACATAGAGGGGAAATATTAGTTCCATCAAACTATACCAATCATTAAACTAATAACTAATTTCACACAAAATTCAATACAAGTGAACGACCCAATATCTCCACTGCACAGTACATTGTTTCCACAATTCATATACTATGCATGAATTTTTTTTTCAACAAACTTTTAATGTTGTAAATCAAGTAAAGAAGAGAATCCAATGCAAGATTGTGTAAGTATAAGTGTGGAGGGGGGGGTTGTTAAATAAGTTGTTCATTTAAGTAATTAGAAAAAGGTATAGCTTATGTGTGAATATATATGTACATATAGGTCTTTGTATGTTTAAGAATATACATTCATATTTATTCCAAACATGAAATATTAGTTCCAAATTCCTTCATTTAACACATACTCTTGTATTGTTGATAGCTATTCAACTTTATTATTATTTATTATAAAATTCCTTTATTTATATAAATATATTTCCCTATTGCCACAATAACACAAAGCAGGAACTAGTTGTGGTACATATATATATATATTATCATTTGTTTATTTATTTAATTAGTACTTAAATGAGCATTTATTTATTCACTTTAATACATATATTTATATAAACATATAAGAGGGTATTTATATAAGTTAATATAAATAGAAAATTAAATGAATACAAAACTAGTACTTAAAAGAAGTTAGAATACTGTTAAAAACCTATTACATCACCTTTTTTTTATTGCTTTCATTATTTTACTTTAACTTCATTCTTAAAAACTAGAAGTGACATTTCTTAAGTAATTTATATTTCTTAAAGTGATTTATTTACCACTGAAATGAGAAGTTGGAAATTGTACCCTTTTCAATCATTCTACGACTTTAGGGACATTCAAGGGACAATATAATTTCTATGGAGATTACTGGAGATGCTCAATAAAACAATCTGAGAAATAGGCTTGCACTATGTTAACTATGTTGTCTTCAAATTTCTACTAATAATGGAGGGACGTCCATCAAAGCATACAAAAGAGAAAGTTTGACTAATGATGAAGTTGCAATTGCCTTGGTATACACGTATGCAAAATGCAACATGAAGGACAAGACTAGTGAAGTGTTTGGAAAACTGCCTCAAAGAAAAGTGGTTTTAGGGAATGCACTAACTACAAGATTTGCACAAAATGGGTTTGTTGAAAAAGACTTAAGAGACTTCTGAGCAATTGCATTCGGTAGGTGTAAAGCCAAATACTGTAACCTTAACCAACACCCTTAGTTCTTGCACCAAAAAGGGAGGTTTGGAATGGCCATGGGCATCCATCAAAGCATAATGAGGAATTTTGTCAGTTGATGAAGTTGCAATTGTGTTGGGAGACATGTATGCAAGAAGTAGTGCATGGACATTGTTAGAGATATCTAATCTCAACTATTTAATTAAGCAAATTCCCTCTAGCTAAGGATACATACCTACTTTTAAGGAAATTTAATAGGAATTCTTTTTGGAGAATATTTGAGAGATTTGGATTAATGTGCATTAACTTCCTATTTACTCTCACAAACTTTGTGGGTGGTAAAAATATTAAAATTTTTATTTTCTCCTTAGCTGTCCACCATAGTTTTTGGTTTTAATTCCTTTTTGTGGTCATTTTGCTTAATGCAAGAAGTAGGAAAGAGAGCAACACAGCTCTGAATCTGAGAATATGGTGTAAAGAAGAACATGGCATCGAAGCTCTACTATATATTTTAGATTGATGAATATATATAAATCTAATTGCTATCTATTTTCTACTTTGTCAATTGTGTGTGTTCCCAACAAATTTTAATTGCATTTGAATGTGTTTATTTTACTGTTGTATGCTTTTTTTTTGTTGCTATGTTTTTATCTACTCCTCTACCCCTTTTCCCACATCTGGTATCAGAGCCATTGTTTCAAATCCGTAGTCTATCTTTCTTGGGTTTACTAATTTCTTGTTTAACAACCATTAATGGCTTCCACAGCCTCAACGTTTGGTGCTTCCTTGTCTAGCCTGCAAACCCCTCTTTTCATAGGAAAAAATTATGAATATTGGTCATTGACCATGAAATCCCTGTTTAGGTCTCAGGATGTTTGGGAAATTGTTGAGAATGGTTATGTAGAACTAGGAGACCAAGCAACTTATAATGCTCTTACACAGGCAAAGAAAGAAGGATGGAAAAGCCCTTTTCTACATTCATCAAGCAATGCATGAAAGCATATTTCCAAGAGTTTCAACAGAAACACAAGCAAAGGAGGCATGGGACACACTGAAAACAACCTATCAAGGTAAGGACAAAGCTAAAGCTGCAAAACTCCAAATACTTAGAAGATAATTTGAAAATATAACTATGAAAGATTCAGAATCTGTGGAGTTATTTTTTACTCATGTTTTTGGGCTAGTAAGTCAGATAAAATATCATGGGGAAACAACAGAAGAGACAAGGATAGTTGAGAAAATTTTAAGGGTTTTGCCTACTAAGTTTGATCCTTTAGTTATTTCCATAGAGGAAACTAAGGATTTAACCCAGCTGACAATGGATGAATTACATGCATCATTGATAAATCATGAATATAGGCTAAACAAATCACACACCTCTATTGAGAATTATTTCTCATCTCAGGCTTCAATAAGCCGTCGAAGAGGTAGAGGCAGGTTCACACCTAGGGGTAGAGGAAGAAATTCATTTAGAGGACGTAGCAGCAGTCCTGCAAACCAAGGTGGAAGAGGACACACATATGAACACTCTAAAAGTCATCCAAGAGGTCAAAGACAAGATAAGTCACATGTTCAATGCCATTACTACAAAAATTATGGTCACTACTCCTTTGAGTGCAGGAAGAAACAACATGATCAAGGAAGAAAAAATCAAAATCCCCTAGAAAATTCTACAAAAACTATGTTTATTGCATGTGCAAAGATTGTTGAAGCAATTTCTACAAAATCACCAGTCGAATGTGATATGGTTCAAGACAACCCAAATGATATTTGGTATTTAGATTCTGGCTGTAGCAATCATATGTTTGGAAATCTAGAATTATTTTCAAGCTTGGATAAATTAGTCACTTTAAATGTTACTCTTGGGAACAATAATCAAGTGAATGTTATGGGAAAAGGCACTATTGATATTTTAACAAAAAAGGGGGAGAAAAAAGTCATTCATGATTTTTTTATGTTGCTGTTCTGAAACATAATCTGATGAGTATTGGTCAATTAGTGCAAAAAGGATACATAATTTACATGAAAAATAATGCATGTGTTATTCTTGATAAATATCCAAGTATGCAGCTGATAGCAGAAGTACAAATGACAAAAAATTGAATGTTCCCATTAAGGTTGAAACCTAACATCAAAAGAAACACAGTTGAAGCTTATCATATGGCAGAAAACACACAAGTTGGAACAACATTAAAGGCTAAAAATTCTCAAGATGCCTCTCAAGGTTGCTTCGGAAAAGACTAAGGTTGCAAAGTTGCTCTGGAAGGTTGCTCTAGAAAAGAACAAGGCTGCTCCAGAATAGAGCAAGGTTGCTCTGAAAAGGAAAAAATTGAAACCAAAGATGAACAAAATGGTAATGTAACTGTTCAAACAACTTTTCAGTAAGTGGTAAAGAATGAATCTTGGTTGTGGCATTTGAGATTTGGTCATTTAAACTTTGGAGGTCTGAATTTGTTGCATAGAAAGAATATGGTTAAGGGGCTGCCATTGATTCAAAAACTAGAAAGGGTATGTGAAGTGTGCATCTTGGGTAAACAACATAGAGAGACCTTCCCTATTGGAAAATCAGAAAGAGCATGTAAACCACTTGAGATTGTTCACTCCGATATACCAATGTAAACTCCTTCCATTGGAGGTTGCACATATTTTCTAACTTTTATTGATGATTATACAAGAAAGAAATGGGTCTATTTTTTGAGGCATAAATCTGATACATTTGGAGTCTTTCAGCAGTTCAAGGCTCTTGTAGAGAAGCAAAGTGGTTACTACATCAAGATATTAAGGAATGATAGAGACAATGAGTATAGTTCTAATGATTTTCTGAATTATTGCAGCCAACATGGTGTTCACAAACAATTCACAGCCCGTTACACACCTCAACAAAATGGTGTGGATGAAAGAAGAAATCGAACTATCATGGATATGGCAAGAATTATGCTGAAATCAAAGCATTTACCAAATGAATATTGGGCTGAAGTAGTAGCAACTGCTGTTTATATTTTGAATAGATGTCCAACTACAAGTGTAAGAAATGTGATTCCTCAAGAGGCTTGGAGTGGTAGAAAGAACAATGTTGCTCACTTCAAAGTTTTTGGATGCATTGCATATGCTCATGTGCCTGAAGAGATGAGAAGAAAATTGGATAACAGAGGTGAGAAATGTATTTTTGTTGGGTATTCAAAAGATACAAAAGCTTACAAGTTGTTTAATCCAATTACAAGAAAAGTTATAATCAACAGGGATGTGCAATTTGTGGAGAACGAAGCATGGGATGGAAGTGTAGAAAAAATAATAAGTCTAGCAGTAGCTAATCCACATGATGATATGAATGATGAAGTGATAGAACAGCAAGGTATTCCTCAAGGAATACCTCCTTCCACTCCCGAACATGAAACACAAGTTGTAGCACAAGCTACACCTCATTCTACAACAAGAATTTGAAGAAATCATAATTTTACACCTACACAACAAACTCCACAAAGAACACCAACCATAACACCATCTATAAGTCCATCAAACTTAGTTGATAGAAGCAACTCATTGGATCCTACATTGGCAAGCTTATTGCAGCAAAAAACAAAGAGTTTAAGAGATATATATGAAGCTGATTTTAGTGTTGCTACATCAAATTCATTTTCTATTTTTGCTTTATTTTCAGAAGTTGTTGATCCAATGTTCTTTGATGAAGCAATTAAGGATGAAGCATTGGTTGAAGCTATGGATGAAGAGATTGAAGCTATTGAAAAGAACAATACTTGGGAGTTGGTGGATCGCCCGCAAGGAAAGGATGTAATAAGTGTAAAGTGGATTTATAAAACAAAGTATGGCATGGATGGAAATGTGCTGAAGCATAAGGCAAGGTTGGTTGCTAGAGGTTTTACTCAGTAGCCTGGTATTGACTACACTGAAACATTTGCATCGGTAGCTCGCTTGGATACGGTAAGAAGTGTTTTGGCCATTGCAACTCAAAAGAAGTGGCCCATTTTTCAAATGGATGTAAAATCTGCATTTTTAAATGGTTTTATTGAAGAGGAATTTTATGTTGAGAAGTCAGAAGGATATGAAATTGTAGGTCATGAAGGAAAAGTATATAAGCTGAAAAAGGTGCTCTATGGACTCAAGCAAGCTCCTAGAGCATGGTACAGTCGAATTGATTCTTATTTAATTAAGAATGGTTTTAGTAGGTGCAACAGTGAGCCTACTTTATATATCAAGATGGATGAAGAAGGTAAAATGTTGATAGTTTGTATTTATGTAGATGATTTGATCTTTATGGGATACCTTTCTATAAATATTTTTAAGTCAGCTATAATGAAAGAGTTTGAGATGAATGATCTGGGTCTTATGAAATATTTTTTGGGAATAGAAGTTAAGCAATCAGCAGATGGTATTTTTATTTCTCAGTGAAAATATGCAAGTGATGTGTTGAAAAGATTTAATATGTTGAATTGCAAATCAACTCCTACTCTAGTTGTAATAGGACTGAAGTTAAGCAAGGAAGATGATGGCTCATTAGTTGATCCTAAACTGTTTAAAAGGATGGTTGGTAGTCTCATGTACTTGACGGCCACAAGACCTGACATCATGCATGGTGTAAGTCTTATCTCAAGGTTCATAGAGTCTCCAAAAGATTCTCATTGGCAAGATGGAAAAAATATATTGAGGTACATATGTGGAACAAAGAACTATGAAATTTTATATTCATCTGTAGATGATTTCAAACTCATTGGATACACATAAAACGATTGTGCTGGTAGCATAGATGATAGAAAAAGTACTTCTGGTTATGCCTTTAATTTTGGATCAGGGGTTGTATCATGGGCTTCAAAGAAACAACCCATTGTCACACTTTCTTCAGCAAAAGTGGAGTATGTTGCAGCCAACAACATCATGTCAAGTCGTATGGATGAGAAGAATGTTAGCTGAGTTGATGCATAAACAAGATGAAGCAACAAAGATTTACTGTGATAATAACTCAGCCATTGCATTGTCTAAAAATCATATTTTTCATAAAAGAAGCAAGCACATAGACACTAGATACCATTTTATTAGAGAGTTAGTGAATAACAAAGAAATATGTTTAGAGTTTTGTAGATCAGAAGATCAATTTGCTGATGTTTTCACTAAACCATTGGAAAGAGATGCATTTGAATACTTGAGAAGTTTTTTGGGTGTTTGTGCTGAAGATGAATGCTCCAGAAATTTATGCGCTAGTGCAGATGCTCCAAAACTTTAAATGCAGATGCTCTAGAACTTGAAGTCAGATGCTCCGGAACTTGAAGTTAGATGCTCCAGAACTTGAAGGAAGATGCTACGAAAGTTTTTTGAGAAGAATGTCAGCTAGTTGAGATTAAGGGGGAGTGTTAGAGATATCTAATCTCAACTATTTAATTAAGAAAATTCCCTCCAGCTAAGGATACATACTTGCTTTTAAGGAAATTTAATAGGAATGCTTTTTGGAGAATATTTGAGAGATTTGGATTAATGCGCATTAACTGCCTATTTACTCTCACACACTTTGTGGGTAGTAAAAATATTAATATTTTTATTTTCTCCTTAGCTGTCCACCATAGTTTTTGGTTTTAATTCCTTTTTGTGGTCATTTTTCTTAATGCAAGAAGCAGGAAAGAGAGCAACGCAACTCTGCATCTGAGAATATGGTGTAAAGAAGAACAGGGCATCGAAGCTCTGTTGTATATTTCAGATTGATGAATATATATAAATCTAATTTTTTTCTATTTTCTATTGTGTCAATTGTGTGTGTTCCTAGTAGCTTTTAATTGCATTTGAATGTGTTTATTTTACTGTTATATTTTTTTTGTTTGTTGCTCTTTTTTTATCTACTCCTCTACCCCTTTTCCCATAGACACGACATTTTGAACTATTTATCAAAATGCCTTAGAATATGTCTTCTCATGGAATGAAATGCAACAATTGTAGAAGGCACACAAGATGGATTTTGCAAGGAAGCTCTCAAAATCTTTAAATAAATGAAGCACTCTAAAACATCCTAACACTAAAAGCTTTACGTGTGTGCTAGGTGCGTGTAGAATGAAGGTTTGATGAATGAGGGTTGCACATACCTCACACATTCGCCACCCTCATTGCATTATATATAAAAAATTTCATTAGGAGTGCAGGGTTGGTCTTCATGGCCGTAGTGTGGATAGAGCAGCGACTGCTTAAAAGAATACCTCAAAGAAATGTTATCTCAAGGAATGCAATGATTGTAGGATATGCACAAAATGGATTTTATGTATCACTTGGGTTTTAGAATTTGTAGTTGTAGACTAGTAACTCCAAAACAAAGAATTATTCATCGCTCCTTGCTGACGCTATGGTTGTTAAGGATAAAGGCCCTGAAAATGCGACTAGGGTTAGCTCCAAAGTATACATTGATGTTGCATACTCATTTAACAATGATGATGGAGATGGGGAAGTGAAACACAAACCCAAGTCTGAGGTAAATGGAGGAGAATTAGGCATCTCCATGGAAACCTTTTGATCTGAAAAAATAGGAAATGACAAAAACACAGCAGCACTGGAAACACCTATAAAACTTTGAAGGTAATGGTGAATGAAGGAGATTCAGGAGTATAAGGCGAATCAATGAGCAAATAACAAAAATCGGCCTAGGAAGATCAGTGCCAACCACACAAGAAAAAAACTGTGTTGGCATCACAAAAGGAATTTGACAAAACTAAAGTAGGAGAAAACAAACTTAGCAAATTCATATTATATCAAATTCGACTTTTGTTTGTTTTCACATATGTCAGTTTTCAAACACCAATCTGGAGAAGTGAAAGGTCAATACCAGATATGAAGAGTTTGAGGCAGCATCATTATTTCCAGCATCCCTGCCTCCTGTGCCAACCTCTTCCTCCTCCCTCTATCCTAAAATGGAGCTTCTCCAAAATAAAGCATCGACCTCTTTCTGAGATGTGTGCAGGTAGAGAATATAAAATGCTCCAAAATGCGTAAACATAGACAAGGCATGTGGATGGCTTCCTCATTGCATGCAATGAGAATTGGAGTAAAGAAAAGGCACATAGTCAGAGACGTGGCAACCAAACCCCATATTACCTTCTAATAATTTTTCCTTCTACTTGATATAAATAATCATTCATTGCTATATGTTTATTTATTATTTTATTTTTAATATAAATTACTAAATCTATTATATACTTTCAAATTAAATATAATTAATATTTATTTTCAACTTAGCTTAATTTCTTCACTTTATTAACTAATTATATTCAAAAGTAACTTTATAATTAATACATATCATATAAAATATACTTATTCTTTTAAATACTTTCATAAATTCTAAATATTATAAATTAAAGAAACTATCTTCTCATAAGTATTTAAAAGCTATAAGTATTCACTTCAAGAAAATCCAAAAATACAAAAACAATAAGATAATACCTAACTTTCTTTTCTAATAAAATTTAAAGGAATAATTTCTAATTTACTCCTATGTATTTTAGGCTTTAAAAAATAAACATGTGGATCTACGTACTGAGGAGTCTTAACATATTAGAGTGAGTGATATTTGAAGTGTAATAAATTAGGAAATAATGTTGACATATCAATATAATATATGTGACATGGGTTGTCTCATTAATTATATGAGACAATCTTTCACAGATAATAAGATTCTTATTGTATGCAATATGTAACGGTGTGACTCGTTTTGAAATTGAACAGTCTCCTTAATAGAACCGAGCCATTTTATGATTCAAGATATGAGGTAATACACCATAGGTTGGTGTTGTATTTTATTTAATCATTCATTGCTTAATTAAAATAATGGTATAACCCTTCAAATTAATTTAATAGTTTAATTAACAACATTCATTCAATAATATAATTATTTTAATAATATAACATTTACTCTCGACATAGCAATTTATTTTATCTAGCTAATTGAATAAGACCAGTTAAAGTGTTAAGCTCACCAAATAATCCAATAGCACAATTATCAATGAAATTACAAATACACTTACACTAAAATCCAGAAGGACCGATTTGGAGAGGCGCTACACAGATAGACACTTCTTATTTTTTCCCTAAAATTTATGTACTACTGCATTGAAATTTCAAATTTTCACCAAATAGATTTAAAAAAAAAATAAACCTAGTAGTTTAGAAACTACATTCAATTTTCTATAGATTCTATTCTTACATATTTTTGAAATAATATAGATAACTTATTTAATTTTTTACATCAAGTTGCCTAACTCTGATTTTTCTAAATTTTTTGCCACTTAAGGGCCTTTTTTTTCCATGATGATCCTGCACACACCCATTTTGTACATCGTATATCATACTAACCACTAGTACTTGTTGCCAAACTGCCACTGTTATTTCCATGTTCCACTATCTATGTCCATAATATTACTTCCCTGTTCCTCTTAATACAAGTTTTTGTGCAACTAATTGCTAATCCAAGTATGTTCCTATAATTCTAAACTCTTTATTCCACAATTTAAATTGATTAAAATTTCCTTGAATATTTCCCTAATGATCTGTAGCTGATACAAGTTTACCTGGATATGTTTGCTGACTAGATCCCAATGCTATCAATATCCAAGAGTTTGAAGGTTGGATTAACTATCATACCCTTGAAGTAGTAATACTGACCAACTATGAGTTGAAATAAATCTAATCCAAGGCATGTCATAGATCATCCTCAACCCAATAGGGTACCAATTCTCAAAGTTAGGCTTGCACTATGAACCAACAAGCATGGTTCTCATATGTGGGGGAGTAGGTTAGGAACACGGCCAAGGAAGACCATGTAGTTCCCACTAGGGGTTTTCTCACCCCTCAACCCCTATTTACACTAGTAGGCATCTCAATCCTGTAGGGAAGCCATACACTAGGGGTACACATTTAACATATAAACAAGACTTACACAAATAATTACTTCACATTTCACTTAGTAGGAAAGCATCTACACATATCATGTTTACATTATTTCACAATTACTTGACTTACACAATGGGTCATCACAAAGGGTACACATAAGGGGTCATACTTGACATCCCTCACCCTTATCCCAAGTCAGATACCCTATATCTCATACTTGGGGCACAACACATTTAATGGTCTTTTCACTTCACATGTCATAACAAAATAGAATTTACAAAATTCACCGTGTTATAGAAAAAGAGCAATGTGCTTAAACATATTCTATTTTCTTTAGATAGTATTCACTTCTCATCTCAATTTTGGAAACATCTACTAACTTTGCATAAGTAAAAGAAACTACTAGAAGATGTGAAACTATAGCTTAACAATACATAGTTCACCACACTTCTCATCTTACTAAGTTAGTTTTTAACATCACATTTAATATCAAGATTGGTTCTCTATATTTGTCCATACAATTCTTCCTCGTTTACTCAACTATGTTTGTTATGTTCCCAATATATTAATGCAAGTAATTTGAATATATTTTCAACCATATGCTACAAAATATCTCCTACTTAATAAGGAAGATAGCTAACCATTTTCATTGAACATCACAATGCATGAAACATATGAAAATCATGTAGTAGTAATTCTCACAACTTATTAATATCTTTTTACCAATCTTACACTTCACTATTTAAGGTTGAATCACTTAGTCACATGTTATAGTCATCATTTTTACCTCCATCGTTCCATCTATCCTCAATGAGTAAACATTCCTAAAAGTTTTGAGTACCTTTATGTCTTCTCCATTGTATTCATGCATATATGTTTTTCCATAAATAAGTACTAACCAACACACAACTTGAGTTGCTTTTATTTATTTATGTTTTTTTTGTTTTAATTTCCCAACCACCTAATATATCGTGAATCATAAATATTTTATTACTAAATTTATAGATTCCACAGTTTGACATGTATACAACCTTCAAGGTCATAAAAAAATTGAATACATTATTACTTCCTTTAGGACATGTATCCTTTCTTATTTTGGCACTAACAAGCTTTTAATCCTCAGATTATTTATAATAAGAGTAGTAATAGCATGTGTCCTAGATAATGTTTTAATCTTTGAATTCTCACTTTGAGAAGGTCCCTTTAGCAATATTTTATGTTCAATTATAACAAAATAACTTAATGCCAAATCTATGGAACCTCATAGATATATCTTAATTAAATCTTTCTATGCATTCACCCTTGGCTTCAATCTTAGTGATCACTTTGTTTTGCTTGCTATTTACTCTTTTAACAACATAACAAAAGGGTTGGGTGTTGTTAAAACTCTATTAAGTTTACTAGGTTGACATCTATTTTACAAAAGTGTTTAAATGAATTTAAAGTCCCACCCTTCAATTCCAAGTAAAATCTAATTTTACCCCTTTTAAAAGTAGGATTTTCCATACAACGTAAGGTTTCAATCATTAGTTGATGTTCTTAATCATGAAATATTACCTACCAACCAAAGTTGACTCACCTTTGAACTTTAAGCATTGAATAGCAGGAGTCTTTCTTATGTTGAATCATAATCTAAATAAATTTTAGGAGACTTATGTGGTAATGATGTTTGAAGTACAAGTGCAAGATCAAATCTAACACTTCCTTATAGAACCAAGGATAATGTACTTTCAAAGTTACATCCTTAATTACTTCTTTATCAATTCTGTAATTAACACAAGAGGTATTTCAAATGCATACATGATGAGAGTTATAATGCTTCTAGTTTGGTACACTTGTTGAAAACTAGCTTATTCGTAAGTGAAACTTATGACAAGCTTACTCTAATAACCAGGGTTTGCAACATGCTAGGAATATTTATGGGTAAATAAATTCTTCATTTTAAGGTTACTCAAGGGAATTTTAGAAAGTTCTTAGTATCACCTTCTTAGGTTGAGCTAACATTTCTTAATTAAGTTGCATCCAATTTAGACACTAACCCTGTTGTTACCGATTTCAATTAAACAACCATGATTTTCAATTTAAAGCTTACATAATGCCCACTAGGAGGAAACAATAACTAGTATCTAAATACTCCCTTACATTTTATAAGCTTGAATGAAATTATTTCCTTTCTAAATTTGAACTATACAATAATTCATTTTATTATTCAAGAGTATACTTTACTATCCACTTCAATTCAAATAATTCAACTTCTCTATCAACGTCATTAATGTCATTTTGATGGATGAGTTTAGGCTCCTTTAATCATAGATATTGAAGTGTATCATATTATTTCACTAAGTCATTAAAATCCCTAATAACCATATTTAACAATAATATCTACCTTTTTAAAGTTTAAGAGAGGGGTATCAATAGTGATAGGTTCAATAACACTTATTAAATGGACTCACATAATTTCTAACATGCGCATCACTTTGTATAACCATAATATTCTTGAGGGTTTCACCTTTACCAATTTAAGTTTCTTTCTTGTTACTTCTCACTAATTAAATACCTAGAATGATTTAAATTTGGTTCACATTTCTTTATAAATTTTAATAAAGATGGTTAATTGCAATTACATTCCAATGTTTTCAGACAAGATAGCTCCTTAAAATTTATTAGGTTGGAGATAATTTGAGACTTAATCATTGCAATGAAATTCACTTGATGACCACATACATATTCGTTGAGACCCATCTTACTTCCAGAGCACCCATTTTTGTAACCTAGCTCTGATACAAAGTGTCATGCCCAAAATTTTTCACTCAAAAGAAGAACACAAGATACAATGTTTTTTTTAAATGTCACGTAAGACATCCATAATTGTTTTTTTTTTCTAAATATATTAATTAAGTTATTTATCTCTCAAGTGCTTATGGTGTAATGATAAACCGTACTTTTCATGGTATCCACATAAGTATTATCATTCATCTATGTTGGCTGGACTAATATTAAACATATGGCCACTAGGATTGACATTGTTGAGCATATAATTTAATACCATTATTAGATCTAATATAATAGAAAATTCCACTTATAAATCTTTTCAATGTTTCCACTACCATTTATTGTTGCATTCAAATACTTAAATGTGTGAGAAGGGAGTTTAATAAAAGTTTATATTTCATATTTATTTTTGATTCCATTTTAATCCCTCTAGGGAATGGCCTATGTAGGTGATTGGTCTCAACCCTCTATTCTATTCTAGATATACATATTCTCTTTATCTGCTAAATTTCATAGCTCCAAGCATATTTAATAGTATTTTTATTATTTTTATATAGCACTAACTCATCTTATAAAATTAATGTTGGCATGAATAACTCTCACAAGTAGATACATAAACGCTTGATTGGTGGCTTCAAATCTCCTTGTCATTATGACAATACTTTTAAGTTATGATCTCTTATCGCATCTATGAAGTGTCCCAAAAAAATTACTTGACGTTGTTTGAACCTTAATTTAAACTACAAGGCATACATATTAATCACTGTACTAGACTATAAATAATTGTTATTGGTTACTAATCTTTTAAACATAATAAAAAAGTATTACTAATTAAACTTGCATTAATTTTTAATCCTTAATTAATAAGATTAAATTATTTATTCTCCAACTCATAGTTTTTTTAATTTTTATTTATTTATTTATTTTTCAATAAGAACATGATATTTGTTTAATATTTACACTCTAACCCATCCTTATCCAATTGTAAAGGAATAGGCGATAACAACATTAATCCATTAATAGTTAAGCTTTAATTAATATAATATTATTGTTTAAACATGGTTTATAATTTTCTGGGGCTTGTTGGTTGTGGGGGAGTGTTACGTGATGAGAATGGTAGGTGTTTATCCATGGTGGCGCTCCCTTTGGGAATCCAGACAAACCATTTTATAGAGGCAGTTGCAACCTATCATGGCCTCATTTTAGCAAAAAATAAAGGGGTCGCTAAAATTTGGTTGGAGGGCGACTCTCTTAATGTTATAAATATTCTCTTGAAAAAATATCCTCCTTCATGGTCTATTGCACATTTTATCAATGATTCAATCTCTATCTTAATTTTTTTTTAGGAGATTAAAATCTCACATGTTTTCCATGAAGCTAATAGGTTGGTTGATGGTGTTTCCAACATGGGAGTGGTGGAGAGAGTTGATTGGGGTTCATTTGAATCTCTTCCTCTTAATCTTAAATGTAGCTCCAATGATGACCAACTGGCTTGTTTTTAAGATTATTTTTATATTGGGGAAAGGTTCTTTATTATGTTTCGTAGTCGAGATATGTACGAGGAACCTTTGGCCTATAAGTTTCATTATTATTTCCTTGGTTTCCATATTATGAAGGATTGGCAATGTAGGAAGGGAAGTACCTTGAATGACAAGCCCACACGTATTGTGGGTGTAATTTTTGTCGTTTTGTGGAGAGTTTGGTTTATTTCGCATTTTCTAAACTCTCTGGTGTCATTGGGTTCTGCAACTTTTCATGCCACTACGGGAAGAGACCATTGTCGAATTGAACCGAGCTCTTGCGAGGAATTTAAAAATAATCCTATTGTGTGGGAGCATTTGGAACTAGGCGGGGTTACAAAGTACATGCAGAGAATTCAAGGTCTGAACCCTGATGCTACATAGTTTTTTGTGAAAGGTTGGAATGGGAGGACTCTACGTTATAAGGGTGTGGAGTTTAAAATTGATGAAGATTTTATAGTGAAGGCCACTGGTCTTGTAGTTTTTGGGAATAAATTCTACAGAGATAGGGGTGCTTCCAAGAAGGCCTTTGCAATTTTTTTCAAATTCGATGAGAAGAAGAAGCTTTGGGAAATTGGGAGTGGTAGCTACACTTGTATGTCTTTGAAGCCATTATGGAGGGACCTCGTGTTAGCCATAATGCACTATTTTACACTTGAAGGTAGATTCTCTATTTTTTACAGCTACCATTTCATGCTTTTGAATCTAGTGCAGGAGCACCTAGGAAACACTAGGCAAATAGGAAGTCTAGGATGCATTTTTGTTTTGATGTTTACCATGAAGGTCATGTTGACCATTGAGTTAGAGTTAGAGGTTTAAGAGTATGTCTTGCTCAGTAGTGGTCAGTTGGTTAAGGAGTGGACAGGGTGGATGAGTTTAAAAACTCATTTTACTTAGTTTACTAGAAAATTGGCAAAAGTTGAAAAATGGTACATTTTTACAACTTTTCCACATTGTAACTGACATGTCCAACCAAGGGGAGGCATAACTACTCTTGTTAACATTTATAGGGTGTGCCTCGACCTAAGAGCAGGGTTGGAAGCATCTTTGTTATGATTGAAGTTTTTGAAATCAAGAAAACAGTGTGTTTTGTGTGTTAGTTTTCCTGAGTTTTGTTTGAAGTGTTGCTTTAATGGATTGAACAAGCACTGTAACTAATGTAGGATGTAGAGTTGTTATTCTTCAAGCTTTTTGTGCTATTAATTAGTTCTCTTATTCATTTTCAAGCACTATTTGTAAATAAATTTGATTCCACACTATTGCTGGTCTGAACTAGACAATTTTGAGGAAATGGAGATTTAGTTCACTTTCCCACCGTACAAATTGTACAGCCCTTTGGGAATAGTGACTAGACTCCATGTGTGTAAATATGGTAGGATTTAGGGTTTGTGTGTGTACAGGAGCCATTGTGGAAGTCTTGCCCTAGGTGAGCTAGGGAGATGCCCGGCTAGGAAGACTTGAGTGCAGAGCACATAATTTGCAGGGGTGATAAGTTTTTGATAAATTTCATTTTGGAGAAGGCATATGTGAGTCTTTCCAAGACCTGGTGATCAAGAGAAAGCTCCATCAATCTGTTTGGTGTGAGAAATGCTTGACAGTTTGGAAGCAACCAGAAAAGAGCTTAAAAGACCTAGTCTTGGCTCATTTTTCAAGTTAGGGCTTCGTACGGACAGTTGAGACCTAAGACTTTGAAAATATTTGAGAGGTGTTCACATGAAGTAGGAATCTCAAAGAAAGATTGGGGGTTCTTTGGAAAGATTGAGAGAACCAACCTGTTTTCTCAGAGAAGGAGATCTAATTGGGGCTCTTAGGGCTAGTAGCCTTTTTAGGCTTAAAAAGAGGGTTTGGTGAAAGTGACTGAGAGATGTAGTCAAGTGGACTTTCAAGTACCACAGTAGGATGGAATGAAGTCTTTTGAGGCACCCCCACACTCCTTCAAAGTTTAGTTCTTTAAATTGGGGGTCTGGAGCCTTTAGGGTAGATTAAGGGATAAGGAAGAGTTATAGAAATTGCACCAAGATTGACTTGGTAGGTTGAATTTGTGATGGTAGTGGGGTTGGCCAGGAGAACCAGGGGTACCTAAACTTGAAGAAGGTCCTAAAGGTTAAGGTGGTGAAGTAAGACACCAAGGAGGTCTTGCAAGCAAGACCTAGAGCAAGAATCAACGAGTGATTCTTCCAACCCCTCCCTATCAGATTGGTATCAGAGCAAGCAAAAGATTTGGGATTGACTATTGTATGTCTAAGATTGAGTCTAGTGGTTCTACCATCATGGTGACAAATGTAGAATTGGCCAAGATGGTCGAAGAACAGGAGGAAGACAATAGGCTATTGAAGGAAAGAATAGCCCAACTTGAGGAAGCAATAAGTAATGTGCAGTTGGAAGGAAGGGTACCAAAGAAAGAAGAGGTTGCAGAGGAAGACAAGATCCGTGAACTTGACCCTGTTTTGCAAGAAGAGCCTTTCTTGAAGGCATTGAAGGCTTTGAGTGGAAAAGCACTTGAAGGCATACCACTGTTTAGTGGGAAAATGGAAGCTGATCTAGTCATGGATTGGATAGAGGGAATGGAAAACCATTTTGAATGTGATGGAGTCATTGAAGCACAGAGGGTGAAGGTGGCCAAATCAAGATTAAGAGGTTCTGCCTTGACATGGTGGAAGTTCATTCAGACAGAGAGGGAAAAGGAAGGCAAGAAGCCTATTTCTACTTGGAAGGGAATGGTTGCCAAAGTGAGAGCAGCATACATGCCTGATGATTATGAAATTCAGTTACACAAGAAAAGACAGAGTTTGAGGCAAAGAGATCAAGATGTGAATTCGTATACTGAGGAGTTTCAAAAAACTTTGCATGAGGTCTAATGTTATAGAGGATGAAAGTCTTAAGGTGGCTAGGTACCTTAACGACTTGAAGTGGAACATTCAAGAGGAGATGACTCTTCTAAGTCCCAAGATAGTACACCAATGTTATCAATTAGCTATTAAGATAGAGGAAACAAGTAAGAGGAAACAAGACTAGGCTTCTAAGAGCAGAGGAAAAGGCAGAGATAAAAGAGGACATAGAAGTGGATACCAAGGTAGAGGGACTGAACAAAGAAATCAAGGAGAGTCTAAACTCATAGAGCATGGAAGTGAGACAACTTCTAGAGGAGGCTATGGAAGAGGTAGAGGATCTCAAGGAAGATCAAACAGAGGAAGAGAAGCAGGCAGGAGTAATTCTTACTTTGCTAATATGAAGTGTTACCATTGTGGACAAGTAGGACAACCAGCTTATAGGTGCCCAGAGAAAGCATCTTCATCAAGCACTAAGAAGAGAGTGGCATATGCTCAAGAGGACACCATGAGTACTAAATCACCAGAGGTCAGTCACATAGAATCATAAATGGGGGAGAATCTGATGTTTAGGAGAGTTTTGATCAGACAACCGGTCAAGGAAGAGCCAAAACAAAGAAGAGCTTTATTTAGAGTGAGATGCAAAATACTTGGTAAGGTGTGTAAGGTTATTGTGGATTCAGGTTCAATAGATAACATCATCTCAGAAGAGGCAGTAAGGAAGTTGAAATTGGAGAAGGTACCCCACACTAACCCCTACAAAGTAACATGGTTGAACAAAGGGCAGAGTGTTCTTGTCAATGAGCAAGTAACAGTGGAGTTTTCCATTGGAGGGTACAAGGATAAGTTTATCTGTGATGTGTTACCCATGGATGCATGCCATCTACTATTGGGCAGACCATGGCAGTATGACAAAAGTTCCATGTATGATGGGAAAGAGAACACCATTTATTTCAAGAAAGATGGGAAGACATTTAAGTTGCAGTCACTATCAGATGAGGAAGAGGGATAGTCAAAGCCACCTAGTGTCTTGTTGAGAAGTGGTAAAGAGTTCCTTAACAACCTACATCAAGGGGGTGAAGGATATGTGGTTATGTTGCAGCCTAAAGAAGAAGACAAGGTTAAAAAAATAGTCATACTCGGAGCAGTCCAAGAATTGTTAGAGCAGTTCAAAGATATAGTGAGTGATGGGACACCTGCAACTTTACCTCCAAAGAGAGCCATTAGTCATCAGATTGACTTCATACCAGGGGCTTCATTGCCAAACAAAGCATCCTACAAGCTTACCCCAGATCAAAACCTAGAGGTAGTTAGACAAGTGCAGGAGTTATTGGATCAAGGATTGACTAGGAAGAGCATCAGCCCATGTGCAGTACCAATGGTCTTAGCAACCAAGAAAGGTGGTAAGTGGAGATTATGCATTGATTCTAGGGCTATAAATAGAATCACAATCAGGTATAGGTTCCCTATTCCTAGAATTTAGGACTTGATGGATTGTCTTGGGGGAGCTCAGTACTTCACCAAGTTGGATCTCAAGAGCGGATACCATCAGATCAAAATCAAGGATGGAGATGTGTGGAAGACAACCTTTAAGACAATAGATGGGTTGTATGAGTGGACAGTTATGCCATTTGGCCTCTCTAATGCCCCTAGCACATTCATGAGGCTCATGAATGAAGTGCTCAAAGACTTTACAGGGATATTTGTGGTGGTATATCTTGATGATATACTCATCTTCAGCAAGATAGCAGAAGAACACCTAAAGCATGTGGAGTTGGTTCTTAGAAGATTGCAAGAGGAGAAGTTGGCCATCAACCTAGAGAAGTGTGAGTTCTTTAAACAAGAGCTTGTGTATTTGGGGTTTGTAGTATCCCAAGGATCATTGAAGATGGATCCAAGCAAGGTGGAAGCTATCCTAAACTGGCCTACACCAACCACCGGGACAGAGGTAAGAAGTTTTCATGGATTAGCTCAATTTTATAGGAAGTTTATAAGAAACTTTAGTGGCATATGTGCACCAGTCCTAGATACAATCAAAGGTGGCTTAAAGACTAAGTTTAAGTGGACTCAAGAAGCTGAGAAAGGTTTTGAGAAACTAAAACAAGAAGTGGCAACTCAACCTATACTTTTGTTACCTAGCTTTGACAAGTTGTTTATTGTGGAATGTGATGCCAGTGGAGTTGCAATAGGAGGAGTGCTAAGTCAAGAAGGTAGGCCTATAGCATTCTTTAGTGAAAAGCTCAATGAAGCTAAGACAAAGTATTCTACATATGACCTAGAACTGTATGCTTTAGTTCAGTCACTTAGGAAGTGGAGGCATTACCTTCTAACCAAAGAGTTTGTAGTCTTTACTGACAATCAGGCACTTAGCTATATCAACACTCAAGAGAAGTTGAGTAATAGGCATTTGAAATGGATGAAATACATCCAAGCTTTTACTTTCACCATCAAGCACAAGAAGGGACAGTTGAACAAGGTGGCAGATGCACTAAGCAAGAGATTGCTGACAGTGCAAGAGATATAGATCAAGAGCATTGGGATAGAAAGTTTCAAGGATCTCTATGGGGAAGATGAAGACTTCTCAAAGGCCTACAAGGTATGTTCTAACTTTGAGAATCATTTTCATAGTCAATACTCAGAGTATACTTTGTAAAGTGGATTGTTATTCAAGGGGAATCAATTATGTGTTCCAAGAGGATCAATGAGAGAGAATCTCATCCAAGAAAAGCACAATAGTAGTCTTAGTGGTCATTTTGGTATCAACAAGACAATGGAACTAGTGAAAAGGTTTTACTATTGGCCCAAGTTTCCAAGGGATGTCAGGAGATATGTGGAGCAGTGTGTAGTTTGTATGAAAGCCAAAGGGGGAGCTAGTAATGCAGGTTTGTATCAATCTCTACCTATTCCCAATAGACCATGGGAATGTGTTAGCATGGATTTTGTTGTAGGACTCCCTAAGACTAAGACAAGATTTGATAGTGTCTATGTGGTGGTAGATAGATTCAGCAAGATGAGTCATGTTATCCCTTGCAAGACCACACATGATGCTAGCTACATTGCTCACCTTTTCTTTAAGGAAATTGTAAGGATCCATGGATTGCCTTTGAGCATTGTATCAGACAGGGATGTGAAGTTCATGAGTCATTTTTGGAAGACTCTATGGAGTATATTAGGTACCAACCTATCCTTTGGATCAGCTTACCATCCTCAGACTGATGGGAAAATAGAGGTGGATAAAAGGGTGTTAGGTAACCTTCTAAGATGCCTAACCAAAGAGTATGGATAGACATGGGACTTGGTCATATCACAGGCTGAGTATGCATACAATGACAGTGTGAACATGACTATAGGGAAGAGTCCTTTTGAAATAGTGTATGGAATGCAACCAAGAGGTGTGTGTGAGCTTAGGGATCTAGGAGCTATGGAGTATAGGAGTGGCCATGCTGAAGATTTCTCTCAGACCATGAAGGATATTTAGGAGCAGGTGCAGAAGACAGTCACCGAGGCTACTCAAAAGTTGAAAGAGAAGGTGGATTTAACTAGAAAGGATCTACAATTTGTAGTAGGAGACTATGTTATGGTCCACCTCAAAAAATATAGGTTGCAGAAGGGAATATCAACCAAGTTGTAGATGAAGAGAGTGGGACCATGTAAGGTGTTAGCCAAATATGGGAAGAATGCCTACAAGGTGGAGTTACCTGCAGATTTAGGTATCTCTCCAGTGTTCAATGTAGCTAATCTGATCAGATATAAGGGAATAGTCAATGACATGGATCATAACAGTAGGTATATCTTTAAGGATGTAAGCAACATAGCCTTACCTACCCAAGACAAGCTTCAGGAAGAAAGGATCTTGGAGTCAAGGGTGAAGAAATCTACAAGGCATGAAGTGTACATGGAGCACCTCATCAAGCGGAAGGATAAGCCAAAGTCTGAGGCTACATGGATAGATGAAGCTCAGTTTAAGAAGCAAGGAATTGATGTGTCATTGATCTCTCCTCACATCTCCTAGTGTTTGTGCAGAGAGGGGGAGAATGGTGCAGGAGCACCTAGGAAACACTAGGAAAATAGGAAGTCTAGAATGCATTTTTGTTTTGATGTTTACCATGAAGGTCATGTTGACCATTGAGTTAGAGTTAGAGGTATAAGAGTACATCTTGCTCAGTAATTATCAGTTGGTTAAGGAGTGGAAAGGGTGGATGAGTTTAAAAACTCATTTTACTTAGTTTACTAGAAAATTGGCAAAAGTTGAAAAATGGTACATTTTTACCACTTTGCCACATTGTAACTGACATGTCTGACCAAGGGGAGGCATAAATACTCTTGTTAACCTTTATAGGGTGTTCCTCGACCTAAGAGCAGGGTTGGAAGCATCTTTGTTATGATTTAAGTTTTTGAAATCAAGAAAACAGTGTGTTTTGTGTGTTAGTTTTCCTAAGTTTTGTTTGAAGTGTTGCTTTAATGGATTGAACAGGGACTGCAACTAATGTAGGATGTAGAGTTGTTAGTCTTCAAGCTTTGTGTGCTATTAATTAGTTCTCTTATTCATTTTCAAGCACTGTTTGTAAATAAATTTGATTCCACACTGTTGCTGGTCTGAACCAGACAGTTTTGAGGAAACAGAGATTTAGTTCACTTTCCCACCGTACAAATTCTACGGCCCTTTGGGAATAGTGACTAGACTCCATGTGTGTAAATATGGTAGGATTTATGGTTTGTGTGTGTACAGGAGCCACTGTGGAAGTCTTTCCCTAGGCGAGCCAGGGAGATGCCTGGCTAGGAAGACTTGAGTGCAGAGCACATAATTTGCAGGGGTCTTATGAGTCTCTTGTTCTCTCATATTAAGCTTAAGTTAATGTTGGTCTCTCCTAAGACTCCTGGTAAGAAATTTGTTAAAAAATCTGGTTATGATACTAGGGATTCTACAGCAGAATAGGTTGGTAGTTTTGAGGATGAAGATTCAGAGTTTAAGGAAATGTCTGTGGATGAAGGTGGATCTAAGGAAGGGGGTGGTGAATCAAAAGAGTAGAGAAAGGGCTATGAGACGGATGTGGAATTGTGAGAATCCATGGCTAAATCTATGAGAAATACTTTGAAGGGGAAATCAAAATGCTCCAAGAAATAAAAAGTTTCAGCTAAGAGGAAGATGGAGTTAGTTTATGTGGTGGCTCCTGGTTCTAGCAACAAACCCTCATTGTCTCCTGAAAATGGTGGGGTGAAGGATAGCCCTCTTGGGAAGGGTGGTGAGAATCCTTCTATTAATGATGATGGAAAGCATGCCTCTATTGGGGATCCTATGCCCAAGAAGGTGGAAATTTCCTCTGCGACTGGTCTTAAGGTTCTTGAAGATGAGGGTTTGTGTTTGAAAGTTCCTGGTGGTGATGTCAATTCTAGTATGGATGAGATGTTGAGTGGGCCTGGGCCTATGGAGGTGTAGGGGATGGAGTCGATCAAGAATTCTCAAGTTTTTTCTACTGTTGAAAGGGCTATGAAAATGGAGCAGTTGGAAGTGTTAGCAGATTTAGCTAATTTTCCTGATAAGGAGCAGATTAAACTGGAAGTGGTGGAGGTTGAGGACTCCCTTGTTGAAGAGGAGGAGAAAAAAATGGAACATCCAGTTGCCCCTGATAACATTGAGCCAAATGATCTTCCTCTTATCAACTAGGATGATGTGAATATTAATATGTTGTACAATATGGCCAAGGATGGGACACCAAATTTGTTGTCTTTGGTGAAGCGATTGTTTTCTGAGGTAAAGGAGCTCAATATTCAAATGAAAAATTGGCAGGATGTTTGTGTTTCTATTCTCTATGGTAATCAGAGGGAATGGGCTATAAAAGGATATGCTAAAAATTTGAATGTTACATTGGATAAGTTGGTTGTTGATGCGGATCACCTGGGGGTGTCTCATGAGGAGAGGATTTACTCTTTAGAAGTGGTGATCAATAAAATGTTAGAGGATAGAGTTTCCAATCTGGAGGAAAGAATTGGAAAGATGCAAGAGGATTTAAAAATTGTGGTTAATATCAGTAATAACTCCCTAAAGACCACAACTAGGGGTCTCTTTGTTTTAAACAAGCAATCCCTAAATTGGACGGGTAAACCTCTTGACTTGGGTGATTTGGAGAAAGGGATTGATGAGATAAACTATGAAAACTAGGTGGAGAAAGCTAAGGAGTCTTCTCCAGTGTTGGAGAAAGATGTGTATGTTGGGCCGTGTCTTAGGACAAGGAGTAAGACTAGAAAGAGAGCTATTGTTTCTATGGATGAGCTTAAAGATGTTGTGGATATGCATGAGGTCACTAAGGAGAATATGAACTTGATGAATTTCTTGGGTAAAATGATATATCTGGTGCTTTCCTTTTTGTCTAATCAGTAGGGTTGTTGATGTTTTTTGTTGTTGGTCTGATGACAGGTTCCTTATGTTTTATCTTTTGTCCGCATTTTGGTTTTTTGGACTGTTGGTTTTAATTGCTTAGTTTCTCTTGCAGCTTTTTGTCTTTTTAAAGGGTTTTGGGGTCCCTTCAAAACCTATTTTTCCTTATCAAAAACATGGTTTATAATTTTTTTTTGAAATACCATTCTTTAAACCAACACTATTAATTAATCTCTCTTTAATAATAATAATAATAATAATAATAATTTCATTTGAAGCCCACAAGTTAAATTGAAATAAAATAAATTATAAAAAGAACATGGCTTTTTTCTTTTTGGTTTGATTTGTCTTTTCAAAACTTAAGTTTTGCAAGAATGAATAAAACCTTATTTTTAGAGGTTTCCTTAATTTATATTTTACAATAATAAATAAAAACTCATTTGTAGAAGTTTCTTTAATTGACTTCAAGTTATCACTTAAAAAAAACCCTAGATGTATGGAACCCACCAAATATTTAATTGGCTAATTAGTGAGACTAACTATAGTAATCCTAATTAAATTTTATATGTTTGTGCACCAAATATTATCCATTGGATTATGTTAATCTCAATACTTGGATCTTAGGGAAGCTAGAGAAGCCCTAATCCATAAGGATATTCTTTTAACATATTTTATTTTCATTTTTACTTCGTTTGATTTTGTAGGGTTGAAGGGAGAAAGTGAGAGCACTTTACGAAGTTTACACTTATTATTGCTCCTCTTGCATTGCAAGTTTTTAAACACATGTATGAGTTATTAATCTTCATTTTGGATACTCTACATGAACCCTTCTTGCTTCCTTCTTAAAATTGTTTACAAATCTTTCCATTTAAATTGTTCTTTTGCTAAGCATTTAATTTATTCTTTTGTGTATATTTGCAGGTCATAAGAGTCTTGCAAAATTTCAAATTATAGTATACATGTTCCTTGGATTTACTCTATTTTTTTGCTTATTTTTATGTTATTTTATTTTTTCTTTGCAACCTTCTGGTTGTACGTACACCACAAAGAGGTTGCTCTTTTTGCTCCCAATATGCTGATGTATTCATAGTGAGGAGTTCTTTATATTTTATTTTATCTCACATTTTTTTAAATGACAGGTATATGAAAAAAATTAATTTGGTGAGGGGGAGTGGTTGCCCTATGGGTGAGACACCCCCATTATAGGGGAAAAAACTTCCCACAGGGGCCACACCCTTGGGTAGGGGAAGGAGCTACATCCCCATCCACAACTGTGCAACTAGAGTTTGGGGAGGGGTTGTGCCCTTCCCTCCCTCTTTCAATTTTTTTCTTATTTATTAATGATGAGGGTGCTAACTCGAGACACAAAAAATCAACACACAACCAGAGAATATTATTATTATTTAGAATATGAAAAGCTTACATGCAAAGGATCTCAAATCCTTGAGTTCTGCAATACATGCTCTTATAGAAAATTATAGAGTTCCCCTTTTCCTAGTGTTCACTCTTTTGCCCAAAAAGCTACCAAAAATTAGAATCCCCCCATAAATAACTCATTTTCAGTTTTGGAGCCAAACAACATTCGAATTATGAGTTTTGGCGGTTTGGCACCAGAAATTACATTTTGAAATTCAAAAATTGAGTCCTAATTCGAAATTTGGCAATTTTCCAAAAATTGACCAACTTCCATAAGCTATAACTTTTGATCTGGGACTCCATTTTTCGAACCATTTCAACCGTTGGAAAGGTATTAGAGTTAATAACGTGCTAATAATTGGATCTACTAGTTTTGAATTTTTTTTGCCCATACAGGATCATTTAGTGCCTCAAACTAGACTCAAAAGTTTTTTTAGGGAAAAAAGAAGAAACTGAAAGTTGAATAAATTTCAAACCGTGAATGATCTTGACATGATTATTTCACCAAAGTGCTTATTTTTTTGTCCTAAATCTTCCCATGAATTTCTGCATCCTCATGCCTTCAAACTCAAAACTGTTAAAATTAGAAAATGAGTAGAAAAAGTAGAAATGCAATTCTGAAAGTTGGGAACTCTTACTCGACGAAAAGGGTATCCGAAAATGCAAAAAACATCTACAAAAAGATAACAAAAGGAAACATATGGGAAAACATCTTTTTGGGTGATGTAGGATTGCCCTTACACCACTAGATGCTCCTGCATTAGACACCTTAGGTAATTTGAGAAGTGACCCCGTCACATCTCAGATGGTTGAGGAAAACCCAAACGGTCAACCTCTCCCTTAGACCACCAAGATGAATCTTCCACAGGCCTTCCTCTCCACTTTGCCAAATATTCTTCATACTACCTATTTTTGGTACTCCTTCCTAAATGACTATCCATGATTGCTTCAATCTCCTCTTTCTCTGAAGTAGGTGCTAGAATGCCACACTGTTCCATTGCTGGTACTTCCTCTATGCCACCTTCATGAAACTCTCTCAAATCTGAAATGTTGAACACAAGGGAAATGTTGACTCCATCTAGAAACTCTACCTCATATGCATTCCCTGAATCGTGCCTCTTCAATACATTACAAGGACCAAATTTATTCATCTTCAATTTATTATAGGTTCCCGCTGGAAACCTTTCTTTCCTCAAGTGGACCATCACTTCATCACCAATTTGAAACTCCTTATTCCTCCTCTTTTGATTTTCCTTAGCCTTATACTGCATATTCATCTTGTTAATATGTTCTCTTACCTTCTCATGTACATTTTTTATGTTCTCTACAAAATCTTTGGCTTCAACACTTATCTTCTTCTCTTGGTCCATCTTTCTGAATTCTAGAGCTATTCTGGGACTGCCTCTATACACAATCTGGAAGGGTGATCTACCAGTGCTTCTGTTGACAGAATTGTTGTAAGCCAATTCTTCCTAGGGTAAGATCAAGTCCCATCCCTTGGGTTTATCTCCTACCAAGCATCTCAATAGGTTACCCAAACTTTTGTTCACAACCTTAGTCTGCTAATCAGTCTATGGATAGTGTGCAGAACTAAACTTCAACTCTATTCTCAACTTCTTCCAAAAGGTCCTCCAAAAGTATCCAAAAAAATTGGTGTTACTAAGTGTTCTTGGATGACCCTTGCCACCCTTGTAGGTGCTTGGATATAAGATTTTTTTTGCTTCATAAAAATTCTTCTATTTGTCACATCATTCTTCCTCTAATGTCTAATGAATTTCGAGAATTGGGGATGATGTAAAGTGTTGGGGGAATTTAGGTCTCCCTTCCATGTTGACCAAATTTTTTATTTTTATTTTTTCTTTACATTCCTTCTTCATATAGTCTAATATAGTAGGGTTTTGATGACAATTCATTTATATACTATTATATATATTTATCTATATTTATGAACAAATCTAACCATGAAATATCAAATTGCTAGTGTCCCTTGTTCGTGATGTTATTGTCTCTTCTTTCTTTTCACTTATCTTTCATTCTTATTTTGTGATGTTTTTGTGCTCATGTGTTGTTCCTTGCGTGTGTGACAACATTACCATAGTTACATCTTGTCATGTTCCATGAGCCACAACATCACTTTTTCATTCTTTCCTTTCTCTCCTTAGGATGTCATGTGTCTTTGTGTTTGGCACACACCATTCTAATGGGGGGATATCATGTCACTTCAATTTTCAAAAAACACATTTGATTTCCAAAAAAATATTTTCATGAAAATCTTTTCAAAATATTTTCAAAGAATCACATTCTTGAATAAGACTCCTAGAAAAATACTTTTCCTTCATCATGGGTTAGTAAAGAAAGAATTTGAAAAATTTCCTCCAAGGAGGGAGCACCTTTCCCTATGGGAAATGTCATGACCTTCCCCTCACAAGGGGACCTTCTTCCTTTTGAATTCCTTGATGAAGTGAAAATATTTCAAAAGGATTCCTTGATGGTAAATTGATTTGCAAAAAATACTCTTATCTCTTTCAAATAGAGCATTCCTTGAGTGGACCCCTTTTCTTTTGAAGGGTTCCTAAGGGACCCCTTTGAAAGTTCTTCCTTTTATTTTTGACTATCTGCATGACTATTTTCTTACTTTCCTATGTAGCTTTTTGTTTTCTAACATGTTTTGTCTATGGATTAACATGTTGTTTTGTGGGTGTGCTTGTGAAGCTTCTTTCTGATCTGAATCTGGAGAGTCCCTCACATCAGGATTCCTTCAGGAGAGAATACCTAAGGGAACCCTCCTTTTAGGTCTGAGGACTTGTGAAGCGCTTGCATCTTGCATGATTTTTCCATTATTGTTCTGCAAGCCATCAATGTACTTTGTTCAATCCTCCTAAGGAGAGAGTACTTGTGGAGTTATTTGCTTTTCCTGTGCTTTCGAGCTTTCAATATTGCGATATACTTCCTCAATGGTTCAAGTATACATTTGTAAAATATTTCAATCTACTTTACCAAACACTCATTGACACTCATGTTCACTAAAGTAGGGGAAAAATGTATAGGAGTGAATTTTCACCCCTCTTTCAAATCTCCCTTTTACATCCTTCACCTTAGAAGAATCGAATCCAGCCAAGTAATTCCTTGTCCTCATTTTGAAATCCATCCACTTGGCACTTGTTTTTAGTATAGGTGGAGAATATATGTCGGGAATGTGCACACCGTGCATGGATGTCTATGTGGTGTGCTACCATCCTGAAAAGATTCTTGCCTTTGAAATCTATAGAGGTGTTACATTCACCATTGGGGCCGAATTTTAATGCTTCTGTGTCTTTCTACCAAACTTTGAGTGACTCCTTCCCTCCTAATTTATCCTAAAATGGCTATGCTTCTTTATCAATCCACCTCTTTAGCAATTCTTGATCTTCTACACATCGTTTCACTCTCACTCCACATTCTTACAACTTCAAGCTACTTGTTGCACTATTGGCTTCATGATTGAAACAATCACAACATTCTTCACATCTACCATAGAAGTTGCAACTTGGTGTCTTGTTAGACTGCTTTTGATGTTGTTATAGTCATGTCGACTCTTCCATAGTTTTTTTCTTGCATTCCTCTCTCATTAGCCTTGAGCACATTTGGTCGACGATGGTAATGCATTCTCATTACTACTTTTTTTTTTGGATTTGAGTAGCATAGTGCCTCTCATAGTGTTTTGTTTCATTTCTATTCCAACATTTTTTCTTTATCACATTTCTACATCTCTATCTATTTGGTTATTGGTGGAGGTAAAAACACCAAAATGGGGGTATGACTGTAGCAAACCCCTATATAGTCCCATCATTTTTCCTCTCTTCTTTGTATGTAGGTACGCGTTTGTGTGGATCTTGCTAGAAAACTAGACCCTTCATGAGTTCATTCCACCACCTTCATTCTTGTCATTTCATATCATCTTTCTTGTTGTGTCCATTTTTTTTAGCATTTTTGTTATTATTTTACATCTCGACACCTAATTTATTAGTCGACATTCTATTATGTTCATTGTCCTTTTCCAAGTATGTGCAGGATCATGATGGGCCAAAAAGTGGTGATATGATGGGTATGTGTAGGGTATGTGGCTGACGACTTTTTTTTACCCAAAATTGATGAAATGAAAAGGGTTTTTAAAGGAGATTCTCAGATTTCTACCAATATAAATTATGCTTTACTTTGATTTTAATACATAATTATTATTCATTTTCTATTTGAATTATGACTAAAGTCTTGATTGATAGGCTGATTGAAAAACATCTATAGCTTTCAAATGGTATGAAATTTTTTGAATTTGAAACATGTGTCACATTATATGCTTCACATACTATAGGTTTTAAAAAAAACAAATTGAATTTCATGAATTTTTGACCAAGTTAAGGTGATCACACATATGAGTTTTTACATTTTTTAAAAGTTGTAATAAAAAATTCATAATTAATTATTTACTTGGAAAAAAAATACAAAAAAATATGCATCACATTGAGACATGAGTGCTCTACTCATATCTAAAACCTTATTAAAAAATATTATCATTTTATTGTGGTTAGGGTGGTTAGAAAAACACGTACTTTTTATTTTTTCCCTGAAACTTAAGTTCTATTGCATTGAAATTTCAAATTTTCACCAAATAGATTTAATTTTTTTAAATAAACCTAGTAGTTTAGATACTACATTCAATTTTCTATAGATTCTATTCTTATATATTTTTGAAAAAATATAGATAACTTATTCAAATTTTTACGTCAAGTTGCCTAACTCTGATTTTTTTGAATTTTTCACCACTTAAGGGCCTATTTTTTCCATGATGATCCTACACATACCCTTCCACTTTTTCTCCGTATAGACGCCAACACACTTGTTAGATGCTAGTGTGCCATGTTTTCATCATTAATTTGTGTTGTTGTCCTCTAGTAGAGAGCTATTTGAGGTACAATTTAGATTTCAAAAACCTACTCGCTTATCCCTACAAAAACTCTTGGATTAGTAGAGTGGTAGAAGTAGTGAGAGTGCTCTTCATTCTCTATCCCTAGTATAAAACACCTATGTGGTTGAGGTAGATTAGGGAATCCTTCCACTCTCGTATCTTCATGACCTAGAGCCTTGGTATGGTTGGTACCCCTCCTCTATAGATAATAGATTCAATTATGTGCCATGTTTTGTTGTCATTCATGGACAAATTCTTGAGATATAATCAAATATTTATCAATCCTCGATATCAATACAAGATAGCATTTACTATAGCTTGGGGAAATTTTTTTTGGGTGATTATGCCTTTTGGATTAAAGAACGCAATTGCAACATATCAAAGAGCTATGACAATGATATTTCATAATTACATACATAAGTTTTTGGAAGATTATGTTGATGATATTCTAGCTAAATCTTTAACTTGACAAGATAATTTGAATATCCTTTAGACAATATTTGAAAGAAGGTGAATGTATAACATGAGACTGAGTCCAATTTTATTTTTTGGTGTGGATAGTGGAAAAATCTTAGGTTATATAGTGTCTCATAGAGGAATTGATGTTTTCAAATTAACATGCCACCTACTAAAAACATTTCTTAGTTGCATACACTACAAGGGAGAATCCAAGCTATTCATCATTTTGTATCTTCCTTAGCAGACCAAACATTACCCTTTACACAAATTCTTAAGAATGAAGTTTGGTTTAAGTGGAATGAGGATTATAAATAGGCCTTTGAAAGTTTGAAATATTATCTTGATACTCCACTTGTTTTACAACCTGCTATGCAAGAAAGACCATTTATCCTTTATACAACAACATCAACCCATTCTTTAGCAGAATTGTTGGCTCAACAAGATGATAATGGTAAAGAATATCTTGTTTATTACATTAGAAAAAATTTGATTGATTACGAAACCAAATATACAATGATAGAAAAATAATGTTTGCCTCTTGTAATTACTAGTAAATTGATACAATAATTACTAAATGTAGAAATTCATGTGATGAAAAAGTTTGATATTTTAAAACATGTCTTTGCTAAAACTGATTTATCGAGACATTTAGCTAAATGGGTTATGTTGTTAACTAAGTTTAATCTTAATTATTTCTCTCAAAAGGAAATTAAAGGACAAGAGTTAACTGACCATTTAGCTGATGCTCCTTCTCCCTTAGCGTTATCTAATTCAAACTCATTTCCTAACAAAAGTGTGTTGACTATCGAAAAAGAAACATGGAAATTGTATTTTGATGGTTCTACGTGTTGAACTAGCTCTGGAGTTTGGGTTATAATAATTTCTCCTTCAGGAAAGCATATTCATTTATCCTACCATCTAAACTTCCTATGTACAAATAGCACTATTGATTATTAAGCTTTAATTGTTTGTATACATGAAATGTTAGCCTTAGGTGTCCAACACATTTCTATATTCGGTGATTCTCTGTTAGTCATTAAACAAATTAATGGTTCATATGGAGAAAAAATGGAGAAACTCATTCCGTAAAAAGACCACATGATGACATTATTAGACAAATTTGAATCATATACCACTAAAAACATACCATGAAAGGATAATTGGCATGTAGATGAAATGGCTAGTGTTGCTTCCCTTGTATTTCCTAAAGATCCTTTTTTCAATTTTAAATTTACAACTTGAACGATCCTAAAACCATTGATAGATGACAAAGTGAAAGAAGTGTTAGTAACAGATGTCAAAAAATCTAGCAAATGTTACATGATAATATTCAATTAATTAAAAGAGGTACCTTTCCTAAGCCTACAACTAAGAACACTTAAGCTCATCTTTGAAAACTTGCATCTAAATACATAATTCTAGTAGTCGTTCTATATAGAAGATCATTTGATGGTCACTTTCTTATGTGTTAAAGAAGATCATGTAAGTGCTTGTGGAGGACATTTCTAAGGAAGATCATTAGTTAAAAAGTTGATCCATATAGGATACAATTGGGACATATGGAACCATATTATTTTGCTCATGTTAAGAAATTTCATAAATTTCATGAACATAACAATTTGATTCATTCTCCCGCTTCCAATCTTCATTCCCAAGGTGAATTGGTGTTATATGAGAATCAATGTAACATAAATGTCACTCTGAATGAAAAAGGAATGTTCAACCCTAATTGGCTAGGACCTTATGTAATTGAAGAAAGTGTAGTGTAGAAAAAATTATCCCTCTACATTTTCACACCTTATTTTGGGAATGATTGACAATTAAATGGACCTAATATTGGCTTGATCTAGTGTTGTAAAGTGTTTTAGACATTCACATTAGGTCTAGGGACCTTTTGAGTTAAATTGACCTAATTTTTTTCTTAATTTAGTGTTATAAAATGTATTCATTTATGTCTTCACATTAAGTTTTGGGCCCTTATAAACTAAATGGAATCAATTGTGCCTTATTTAGGGTGTTTTAAAGTGTTTCCTAACACTTTCACAATAATCTAAGGCTTCATTAATAAATTGGGCTTTTTTATGCCTTATTTGGTCTTATTTTGCATCCACAAGCCTTAATTAATGCATCTTTCCAAGGATAATACCGACTTATACGTAATGAACAATAAAAAAATCAATTTTTTTTATTATATGGCCCAAATTTAGTGATCTAGGAATCATACATCACCTTGTGCTTATGATTCCCACCTAAGTTTCTGGACTACAATCCTGACTTCACATCAATCTAAGTATTTCTTGAAAAATGTGTCCCAAAACCTAGCCTAATGGGACTCATATGCCACAACTGGCCTATGAGTCCCATGCGGCTTAAATATAAATTAAATTCATGTTCTTGGTAGGATTTTATTCTCCTAGATATTATGTCAACTTGTAGTGTTCTAATTTTGAGAAATTTGACATAAACAAGTACAAATACAAGGTTATTTCGATCATTTTCACCGAAGACTTTCAAGAGAGAATTTCTAATAGAAATTTTGTGATCACAAGAGTTCACAAGAGTATTCAAATAAATTCAAGAGAATCTTTAAAGCATTAAAAGTAATAATTCTTATCATTTGTTGTAGCAATTCAAGATCCATCATCATCTCATGTTCATAATCCATCAAGCATGTTTTTGACCTAGTGTTATGATGTAGAATTAAAGATCCATTTACAAGCATTGTTCCACATAAAATTTGAGATCAAGATCTACATTATTCATGGCCACTTCATGTTAGTTTGAAGATTTGTATTCCAAGACATCATCCAAGTTATCATCACTTCATGTTTCATATCCTTATTTCATTATTTCATCATTCGGTTTAATTATTTGATTAAAGGATTATAGGTTGAAGAAAACTTGGATTTTAAGCCTTCAAATGTATCAAGATTGCAAAGTTTTAAAAGTTGAAAAAGTTATGTAAAGTTTTCAAGGATCACAAAAACTCAGATCTAGAGCAAGATATTCAAACTATCTACATGAAACTAGTGGGAAAAGTATTATTTGATCCATCTCCAAAGGCTTACAAAGTTTCACTTCAGAATTCTACTCTTGGGACACTTCGTGACAAAATTGGATTGATATGCCACTTGTGGCATGAGTCCCAATATACCTTTTTTGGGTATTTTTTGTAGATCCTAATTTAGCAGTTTTATAGTCCTGTTTTCCACCCATAAACCCTAGTATGCGACTAATACACCAAGCCTGGTTTATGAGTCACAATTTGCACTAAAATCAACATTTTTAGCATTTTAGAGCTTGTTCTAAGCTTCTATAGGTTTCCAAGTGCACCTCTATACTTTTCCACTTTACTATTTTGTTTTACATTCATTTGTAGGTCATATATTCAAGTCTTTCATACCATTAGGTTTGATCATTATTTCTTGCATGTTACTTGTCTTTCCAAGCCCTAGCTTGGTGGTGAACCCTTGTTTATCCTTTAATCACACCCTATGATACCTTATTTCAAGATCTCTTTCACCCTTTCTGTAACACCCCTCCATTTTGGATGTTTGGATTGACAGTATTTTCTTTGTAATGCTTTGTTATGTTTATGATGTGACTTTGGAACTTGGTGACTTTTGACCACTATCTGATTAACGATGCGTATGTTATATTATATTTTGATGTGATGTTATTTTACTCTGATGTTATCTTCATGGAATGTTTTGGATTAACTTAGAAAACATTTGATTTAACAATGTTTTATGCTATTGATCATGTTATTGATGTTAGATGCATCAGTTAGTGATATTGTATTGGTGAAGGGGATGAGATTGTATCACTCGCTTGTGAGTGCCCTACGATTCTGAGATTTCCTCTTCACGGTGTGTTTGATCATATTATGTGTATATGCATGTTCAATGTACTTATGTTGTAGGTTCACAGGTACATGACATCGACTCCACCTGGTTCACAGGTTTGAGCGTGTCCATTGACCAATGGAAAATGATTGGGATATAGTAACTAGGTTTTCGATGCCAAGTCATCACCCTAGTCATAGTGTGTCGTCGGGTTGTTGTCGAGTTAGTTGGCTTAATTTGGTCTATTTCACCTTGTGTATTTATTTGATTTCATATTATAAAGGTTATTAAATGTTAGGTGTAATTTAATTGATGTTATAATGTATTTAGTGCAATGTTGAAATGTTATTTATTTTATTGATTGATTTGATTTAATTAATAAAATTAGATTGGGTTTATTTATTAATTAGATTAATGGTGGTATATTAATTAAAATAGTTGTTTGACATTATTGTATATTAAGATTTAATTTAAATAAAAATAGAAATCATGGTTGAATAGTTAGAGTTACGTTAAAATAAATAAATAAATAAAGGATGATGTGTTTTAATTTCACTTTTGAAAATGGTTGATAAAGTAAATTCTTTGCAAATTCGTATTCTTCTTTTTTAATGAAATTTTAAAAAATACATGAAGTTTGAATTAGTAATTAGAAATTTGTTTTAATTTTGAAAATGGGAATATCTTCCTAATGTTTTTAAAATATATTTGGTGAGTGGGATTCTTAGGGTTTGGCCAATTTTGGGGGAAACTCTATTTTAGCATTTTATTTTCATTTTGGTGGGGATTGTTTTTCTTTGGGAATTTTTGGTGGAGAGTTGTTGGTGGATTTGCTTGGATTTGTGAAGGAGTGCTTGGATTCTCCATTGTTGAAAGCTTCAAACTTGGGGAGAAAACACAAGGTTCCTTTCCTTTCTTTCTTCTAATTTCTTGCTTCATTTTGAAAATGTAGTTTTTAGATTCAATAGAAATCCATGGAAATACATTCAAACTTGCAAACTTGTGAAAGATTTTGAAATGGAAACCAAAACAAGAACTTACTCCATGAAATAGGAAGGAAATCAAAGAAATCTCTATTTCAAAACTAGATTTTTAAACCCTCTTGTTGTTTTAGAAAATTTATTTTTGTTCTTGCAATGTATTTGGATTATTTGCACAATCTCACTAAAAATGGAGAATCTAGGTATGTATATTTGCAAATATACCCATGCATTTAAACACATGGAGATACTTGCAAATATACATACAGTATATTTGATTTCATTTGGAAAAATCTTAGGGTTTAAAATTTTCACACCCGTGATTGCCGTAATTTTTGAGGTGTTTTACTTTTTTAAAATAATAAAAAAAAATGCTTTTTTCAGGGGGCAGGGCTGAAGCCCTACACCCCCACTACCGCAGACTGTGTGTACCACACATAGGCCATGGCCCGAATAGCCATGGACTGTGTGTAATACACACAGGCCATGACCGAACAACAGCAGACTATGTGTACCACACACAGGCCGCGACCGAACGACAGCAGACTATGTGTAATACACACAGGCCGCGGTCGTGCGGAGGTAGGGCAGCCGCGACCCTTTAGGGTTCGTGGCTTTTTCAAACGAAATTTGAAATTTCATTTTGTTTTGTTTTATATGTTTTATTTTATATTTTTTATTTAATATTATATTAATATTAATATATAATAATATATATAATATATTATATATATATATAATATATTATATATATATATATAATATTATTATAATATTTAAATAATATTTATTTAAATAATAATTAATTTAAATATATATATATGTGATATATACATAGTATATATACATGTATATTTTATATATGTGATTTAAAAATAAATTGGTGAGTTCAATTAAATTGTTTTATAAGGAAATTGAAATTTTTAAATAAATAAATATACGTCATAAGTATATATACATTTTATATATACCTTTATGAATTTATATATATAATGTATAAGGTATTTTGGATAAGAATGAGTTTTAATTAATTAATTGTTCTAAGTTGAAATAAGTATAATTGATTTTAGATTTGAGCCTAAATTTATTAAATGTTTTGAATATGAAAATAATAGTAAACTTAGAGTAGGTAAATTGATTTAAATTTTAATCAGATGACTTCATTTATTAAAAGTGTTTTCATTATGATTATAATTGTGAAATTTAGAGTTAATGAATGATTTATTTTAGTCAAATGAATTTAATCATTAAAATGTTTTGTTTATGAATTTAATTGTGAACCTTAGAGTAAAATGATTGGTTGTTAAATATTTCCATGTCGTGAAATGAAATTGGTGTATTTGATTGGATAAATTGCAAGAAATGAAATCTGTGATTGACTGGATTTAGGAAATACGAACATTAGCTTATTTAATTGTCCGAAATGCATATGGTGTTTTATTGTTCATCCCCAATGTTGTGGAATGAGAGTAAATTTTTTTGGAAGTCTTCTAGATAGAGGTTTGTTTATTGGTATGGGTTGTCATATGTTAGTCAACTTTTGTTCTGTTGTGGAAAGTGCGTATAGTTACACCATGTTGTTTCACCCGGTTTTCACGAACGGGGATGGTGTGTGCCTCATTGGGATTAGGAGAGGGTTCTATAATTTGTGCCTCCTTTGGAAGGAGTGGGTTTTGTATTTTGGTTTCCTCCAATGTTTGGATAGGGTTTTGACCTTGTAGCCTCCAGCGTTTGGAGAGGATTTTGTACTCTTGTTCCCTCCTTGGTTTGGAGAGGTCGTCTTATCTAGTTACCCATTGGTTTGTGGTATTTTGCATCGTACGTGTTGTCGACAGGAGAGTGGCTCTTTGTGGGGGTCCGGCACATAAAGGGGCACCAGGGTAACTCACCTAGAGTTTAACTAAGTGATAATTTAAAAAAATTAATGGGGAACTCTCACACTAATAAAGTTAATGAAGGCCTCTCTCGTGAAGCAAGTGAATATTAAGGCTCGAGATGATATGAGATGCATAGTTTTGCATGAGGGTCCGGTGGCTAGTAGAGTTGAGCCTGGATAGCCCAAGATGTGGGTTCGGTTGCCTTAGATAGTTGAGCCAGGGTAACTCATGGCAATTTGTTTATGACACTCTTCTTATGTCAACAGTTAGTCAGTTATTGTGTGGTATACATGATCATTAATCTCTGGAAGCATTATTACTTTGTGTTAAGTGATATTGTGGTTGTAGTTGTTTCGTTTTAGTTATGTTTAGCTTGTGTCTAGTGGTAGATGGTCTTGTGTAGGAATTCCTTGTTACTATCTCCTAGCACAGAGGGAGTGGACCTTTTGGGGTTCCACGCGGTCGAGTGGCACGTGCTCTTAATCCATTGGGTTGTCTTCTTGTTCCTGTGGATGAGATTTCCATTTGGAGAGCTCGTGGGATCCAGTTTCATTTCATGATTTATTCATTCCTGTTAATATTGTAATTTTATTACCCCTCATTATTATCGAGGTGGACTTTGTGATATGTAATCATGCTTATTGGATTTATCTCATTCAGGGAATGAGTGTTGTAATCGTGTTGTAAATTATATTATTGGAACTAAGTGGTATCTCATATTCTTGGATGTAAATTATTATGTATGGAATGTATGTGAACTTTTATTTGTTGAAGTAATTAAATGGTATGGATTTAATTCATGTTTCTTGTTTGGTTTAAGTAACACAGTCTCTTAACCCTAGGGGATTGGTTGGCAATGGTTAGTGAACTTATATGTTAATTATTCTTCTTTTCAAAAAAAAATTATTGCATTTGTCTAGTAGATTGCAACTTTCCCTAGGGTTGCGTGGCGGGGCGTTACCTCTATACTTTTCCACTTTACTATTTTGTTTTACATTCATTTGTAGGTCATATATTCAAGTCTTTCATACCATTAGGTTTGATAATTATTTCTTGCATGTTACTTTCCTTTCCAAGCCCTAGCTTGGTGGTGAACCCTTGTTTATCCTTTAATCACACCCTATGATACCTTATTTCAAGATCTCTTTCCCCCTTTCTATCTTCATATTGAGATCTCCAAGGTTTTCTTGAATGAAACTTGAAGAAAATTGGTATAGGTCCCTAAACAATTAGTTTTTGTTCCACCTCCCAAAAGGTGGAACACCTATTTTCTTCTTTTCATTTTGGTGAACCCGACCTTTACAACACCTTATTTTCTAATTTGGAGTTCATTAAAGTCCTAGATCTTTCTTACATTATATTTTCATTAGGTTTTTCATTAGTTAATTTGCATCTAGGTTTTCAAAATCTTGCATTAGTGAAAGTGCATATAGGTTGCATTTTTGCATCTTATATCATTATATTTCACTAAGATTATAGAATTGAAAATAGTCCAAACATCATTCAATTTAGAAACCTTAGAAATAATTTAAAAATTACCGAATTTGGTGCAAAAACCCTAATCTAGGGTTCATACGCCCCTTTTGGTGATTTAGTCCTAGTATAGGTTGTTTTTCCTACTTTCTAGGATTTTTGTGTTGTGTATTTTCTAGCATTTGACCCTTCCAAAAACCTTGACTAGGAATCATATGCCCCTTTGTGTGAATTAGTCCTAGATCATCCATAAAAATGTCATTTATAACATTAAAACCATCATTTTTGTAGTTTTGTTTGTTGTCATTGAATAACTATTTCAGTTTTCTAAGTTTCTATTACATGCATTTCATAAGATCTAGCTTAATTTTGTTCTGACATGGCATTGCTTAATTTAAAATTTACATAAATGAAACCTTTTATTTTTAGATTGTTTCATAGTGTCATCAACAAACTGCCTTGTTTTGAATCTAAAAATTACATTTACACATTTCACTTTAGGTCATTGCATTGTGCTTTACTTGAAGCATTGTATACTTTAGATAACTTAATTTTTCAAGATATCATGTTTCCTTTTAAGAGATATGGTTAAAACTATATTTCATAAGTACAACATCCCCTCTTATGAGTTCAATTTAGAGTACAATAACGAGGTCATTAAGAAACATGTTAGTAATCCTTCTACTATCTTCCATAGTTATGAAAACATCTTAGAGCAAGCAGATCAAACAATTGACACAATCCTTACTATTACATTTCCTATCTCAAACCATATTATCTCTCCCATTGGTGAGGATGATATGATACAAGAAGATACAAGCATATATAATCATGAAAACCATAATTTTTCTTCTCCTAGTACCTCTCCTACTGGCGACAGAGTTATCTTGGTGAAAGAACATACAATCATTGAGAATCATGAAAGTATTGATTGTTTCTCTCATCCTCCCTCTTAGGAAGATATTATGACACAAGAAGATGAGACCATAGACACATTTCTAAACATCACCTTACCTAGTATCCATTCATCCCTTTCTTGTGAGAATGTTTTAGTAAAAGAGGATGAAATAATAGATAACCATGATAATAAAATTTATTCTTCTCCTAATATCCTTCCTCAATGTGAAGAAAATAATTTGGTGTTAGAAGATATACCTATTGAGAGTCATGAGAATCTTGTTCCTCCATTCCCTAATGATCCTACCATTTGGAAAGATCTATTTGGTAAGCATGAAAATCATATTTTTCCTTCTCTTGATGCCTCCCCTACTTGTGATGAAGCTACTTTACAAAATCTAACCAAGGAATGTGATGAACCGAGTCTTGTTTGCTCCTCTCCTAAAATCTCTCCTATTAGGGTAGATATTAGGGCACAAGAAAATGTGACACTAGAAAACAAGGATGAAATCGTGGACAATCATAACAATCAAATTAGACCTTCTCCTAATATCTCTACTATTGGTAAAGAAGATAATTGGATGTTAGAAGATGAAAGCAATAATAGTCACGAGAATCTTAGTTGTCTCTCTTCCCCTAGAGAAAACATTATTGATAAACAAGACAATCCAACCATTGATAACTCATTTACTTATGATGAAGTCATTTTAGACAAACTAACCTTTGAATGTCATGAACATCTAGCTTATAGTTTTCCTAAAAACTCTCCTCCTATGGAGGATATCATGGTGCAAGAAAATGATAACATTGAGAATAGTGATATAGTTTACTTAGATGAATATGACGAAGTAACATTAGACTCTCCTTCATTAAGGGAAGTTAATATTATTCAGCCTCAACTCATCCTTTACCCACCTTCACACAAACCTAAAACTAAAAACATACCAGAACTTATCCTTTACCCACCTAAGAATAATGTTTCACATAAACCAAGTCATAATATTGTTTCTCATACATATAACACTAGAAACAATCCACAACCAAGAAAAGAAATTCCAACATCCCTCCCACTGCCTAACCCTATCTTGCCTAGTATCCTCATTTTACTTTGCAAAGTGGAAAGGTGTGTTGCTAAAAAGTGTATACTTTGCTTGATATGGGAATAATTGATGATAAATTGTACTTAATGAGGCCTTGATTTGGTGTTGTGAGGTGTCTCCACATCCACACTAGGTCTTGGGCCCTTGCAAATTGAAGAACATGCATTTATTGACATCCTGTAAAGGTTTTGTAAGGTGTTGTAACACATATTCACACTTTTCTAAGTCCATAATGTTATAATTCACCTAAATACCCTTACCAAGACCTATTTGAAAGTGTTGTAATGTCTTGTAACAAAATTTCACACTTTCCTAGGCTTGTCATCAATATTTACTTGACGTCTTGTAAAGGTGTTGTAAGGTGTTGTAACACATATTCACACTTTTCTAAGGCCATAATGTTATAATTCACCTAAATACCCTTACCAAGACCTATTTGAAAGTGTTGTAAAGTCTTGTAACAAAATTTCACACTTTCCTAGGCTTGTCATCAATATTTACACCCTTTCTTATGTTTTAGATGGCCCCTTTAAGCACTTATAGGCCTTAATTAAGTGTCTTGTTGAAGAAGAACCCAATAAACAACATTAAATACATCTTAATCTCCAAAATCCACTCAAAATATCCCAGGTGGACTAAGTTGCCACCTTGGGTGACTTAGTCCCATGTGGCACAAAAATCAAAATTAATTCAAATTTCTTTCAGGTTTTTATTCTTTAAGACCTAAGGTTGGCTTGTGATGAGGTGTTTTCGAGAATTAAGGAATAATTGTGTATAAATAAGGGTTTTCACCCTCATTTTTCCATCTCTCATAACTCATCTTAAGTCATAACTCTTTATATCATTCATCACTCATCATGTTCTCAAGTCAACCAAACTAGGGTTTTATCATTACAAGACATCAAGATAACTTCTTAAGACATTGAAGGGAAAATTCTTCAACTATTGTTGCAAAAATTCAAGATGTATCACCATGGCAAGGAACTAACTCCATTGTTTCATGCTTCATTATCTCATTTCTTCATTTTAGTTTAATTACCTAAAAGGGGGTTTGACTAAGGCAAACCCCCATGCCCTAGCATTCAACATTTCTCCTTTTTGTCTTGTGTGCTTGTAGATTTAGGAACTTTAAGGGTTTAAAGATCATTGAAGACATTTCCTTGTTGAAAAAATCAAAGTATCAATTAAAAGTCACTTTTAGGCCTGAAAATTAGAGTTTCAGAAGTGGACACCTGTGGGAAACTAGAGTGTAGACCTAGGGCATCTATTTCCACTTCTGAATTTTGAAAAATTTAGAAGTGGACTAAGTCTCCAGGTGACTTAGTCCCACTAAACATATTTTTCATAATTTTTTATAGATTTGGATACCCATTTGGCTGAAACGGGCTTTAGAGCAATTTCCCCAATCTGGGACTAAGTCGCCCAGCTTGGTGTAAGTGTCCCACTTGGCTCAAAAGTTAGATTTTTTTAGAATTTTAGAGGTCTCTGCAATCTCCATTATGCTCTTCATTAGTTTCCAAGTGAACACATTTTTTTTTTATTCAAGGGGTAAACGCTTTTGACCGGAGCTATGAACCGGATACAACCATTCAACAATACCACCCCAATGGGGTTTGAACCTTGGTGGCAAGAACAACAATGCCACCTATAAACCATCACACCATGCCAATACCGGCTCCAAGTGAACACATTTTTTTTATAGCTTTCTATCTAGTTTTGTTTGAATTTCTAGGTCATTTATAACATGTTTGCATACAAGACTGTGTTTTCTAGCACTTCACATTTCTTTGATTTAACATCAATAAAGTCATCTTTGTTTTTAGTTTATTGCATTTTGATATCAAATTTAGGCAACTTACATCGATTTCACATTAATCTTGAGTGTAGACATTAGCATTTTGGACACAATTCCTCTCCTTTTAGGTGAAAAACCTAGAAGTGCTAGAGCATCTTGGGTAACCAAAATCATTGTCTACATTTTGGTGAACCTGACTTTAGAGCACTTTTATTTTTTGATTTGTAGTCCATCATAGATCTAGCTCACATTGACCTTGCATTAGGATTTGCATGAATTTTCATGCTAGGTTTCAAGTTTTGCATCCATAAAAAGTGCATTTAGGTTGCATTTTTGACATCTAAAATCATTAATTTATTTTAAAAAATTGCATTTTCATCTTAGATCTGTATCATACCACATATAGAACATCAAAATTCATTAAAAATTCCACAAATTTTTGCAAGAAACCCTAACTGGGACTAATTCACTAGTCTGGGTGACCTAGTCCCAGTCTAGATTTTTTAGTGTCTGATACAGTGTCAGAAACCTCATTTATGTGCTTCCTAAGCCTCCTAGTATTATATACTATAAGTCTAGAAACTTTTGGGAATATTTGTTTTATGCATTTAGGTCAAAAACATCAATTTAGGTAGTCATTTTTGAAATAATTTCAATTCTGAGCATTTTTGCATCTTAAATCTCTAAAATTTTGCATTTGCATCTTACGACTGCATTGTACAGTACAAAGACCATCAAAACCTATAAAAAAAATCTAAAAATTTTGAAAAAAATCTCTACTAGGACTAATTCGCCACCTTGGGCAACTTAGTCCCTATTCAACACTGAAACTACCTTTTACAAAGATGAAAACCCTTTTTTAAGCTTTTGTTTGCTACCCTTACCTATCTGTATTACTTAGCTGAGTTTTTGTAACATGCATTTCATTAGATCTAGCCTAAATTAGCTCATTTCATGCATTGTTTAATTTCAAATTTTCATTTCCCACATTTCATCTTTCAGGTTGATGCATAATGTAATAAAAAAATTACCTTATTTCACATCTGATAATTGCATTTAAACATTTTATTTTAAGTCATTACATTGCACTTTTCCATAATAACATTTTTTCTTTCAAAATATGTGGCTTTGATTTATTTAATAGTGGATTGTATAAGTACAAAATTCCCTCTTATGAGTTCACTTTTGATTACAAAAATGAGGACTTTAAGAAACATGATCAAACCCTTGCTAAAATCCTTAATCTTACATTCACCATTGGTGAGAATGGTAGTGTAGACAATCATCACAATCCTGCTTGTTCTTCCCTCGATACCTCTCCTATTAGTGACAAAGGTATTTTGGTAAAGGAAGTTACAAGTCTTGAGGATATTGATTCTCCATCTCCTCATTTCCCTTTGGAAGATGTTAGACAACAAGAACATGAGATCATAGAAACATTCTTAAACATCACCTTACCAAGTCTCCATGGTCATGACAATCAAACTTTTCCATCTCCTAATATCCCTCCATGATGTAAAGAGGATAGGTTGGTGTTAGAAGACATCCCTATTACGAATCATGAAACCATTGATCCTCCATTCACTAATGTTCCTACCATTTGGGACAACCTATTTGACAACCATAGTGGTCCTTCTCTTGATGCCTCCCCCACTTGTGATGAAGCTATTTTACAACTTTCAAACTTGTATGAACATATTACAAGCTCTCCTAGCTCGGTAGATAATATGGTACAAGAGAATGAGACCTTAGAAACAACAATCAAATAGAGTCTTCTTCTCCTCTCCCCACTATCAATCCTCAAACACATTCAACCATTAATAATTCCATTAGTTGCAATGAAGTTAGTTTGGATGAACCAAGCCTTAATTGTAAAGAACATAAGGTTTGTTGTTCTCCTAAACAATTTCCTTCTAGGGAGAATATCATCATACAAAGAAAAGATAACATTTATAATAATATTATTCCATTGAAAAGAGATGAAGAGCCTATGTTAGAATCTCATTCGCAAAGGGATGTTAATATTATTCAACCTCAACTCATCCTTTATCCACCTTCACACAAAAAAACTCTACACAAACTTGAATTCACCCTCTACCCACCTCAAACTAATGTGCCACAAAAAATGAGTTATAATACCATTACTCATACATATAACACTCGAAATAACCCACAACCTCCACAACCAACCCCAACACCCTTACCTTTGCCTAATCCTATCCCCTCTAGATCTTTCTTACTAGGTCTTCCTATTGGAAAGGAGTACAATCTTGTTGAACAACTAAAGAATACTCTTGCTAAGATATCATTGCAAGATCTTATTCAATCCTCCCCTCACTATCACAACATGATCCAAACAACCTTACAACAAGTTCTTGTCCCTTCTAATGCACAACCAATTGACATAGCATCCCTGATCGAAGGAATAAATGTTGACATTTTATTCCACCAAAGTGAGCTTCCCCCCTTTGGAAGTGCAAAAACAAAATGAAGCTGTCATGATCATTGCTTGATACAATTAGATAGGGATAAAGTGAACCCTTATTAACAATGGCTCAGCCCTTAATGTGTGTAGCGTAAAGCTTTTAGATAGGATTCGTGTGGATAAATCAAAAATTCAACCCAAATCTTTATCTATTAAGGGTTTTGACAATATTGAAAAGACACCACTTGGTGTGATCACTTTACCAATTATAGTTGAAGAAGTCACATTAAACACACTAATCTAGGTTATGCCTCATGATCTTTCATAAAACCTTCTTTTAGGAAGGTCTTGGATTCATGCTATAAATGGTGTTCCTTCCACTCTTCATCAAAAAATGAAATACATGTACAATGACAAAGTGTGCACAATCAACGCTGATCATGAGCCTTATAGTATCTTGCAACTTGAGAAAAACAAAGAGAACCCCTTGAACACATTAATACCAAGCACACAAGTGGAACTTGCACAACAAAAAGACAAACAACAACATAGTGAACAAGCCACGAAGCTATTAGACGATGATTGTGGTTCCTTGGATTTTGAACATGACTTCATGGACGAGTATAAGATCATACACAAAAATTAAAATAGGGAAACCAACAACATAGATGACCCTTTGAAAGAATCCACCTCAACCACTTTAGATAAAGAAGCAAACTACACAACAACCTTTGATGACCACAATAGCGAACAACCACCTGATTCCAAAGCAATGAAAAATATTTATGGAAAAGGTTATGAGCTTATGAAACAACTTGGATATAGTGGAAAAGGATGTGGTGCTAATGAAAAAGGTATCTCCAACCCTATCAACCCTATCACACAACAAACAACTCATGGTCTTGGTTATTGTCCTGTAATAGAGATTGCCAAACCTTCACTCACCATCAACAATCTCACAACACATACTCCTACATTATTCTTAATTGAACACCTCAATACTATCAGTCTTGAACATCATCCAAACATGAAACAAACAACTACACCTTCACTTAATGTCAATTTCATCTCACAAGAAACCAATGATTTACATTCACTAGATTTTCCCTCCTCTCGTAAGAGTGAGTACAAAATCTTGCGATCTAGAGAAGCTTGTGTACGTATGACATCTACTACTACGCAATATGTATCTTTGAAACAAGCCACAAGACCACCTTCTACCATTGATCAAGATGGTATCTTGTTGAGAGTCCTCCAAGATCACTTGATTACCCTCCCTCCAAGAAATTGAAAAAAATGTTCTTACAAGACTTCATTTTGCACCTATCATAGAGTTCATGGTCATTCCACTAATGATTGTAAAGATTTGAGTCATACAATCCAACATTTTTAGGAGTTTGGCATTCTTCCCTTTGTGGGGGCACCTCATTCCTCTAATTGATATCGATTTTCACTCTCACATACATTTCATCAATCATTTCAGCTCACCTTTGTCTTGCACTCATTGGGGGCATGGGGTTTAGCAAGCCTTGTCCTCATATGTCACTTGTGGTTGCCTCCTTTGGCTAGTCGTTAACCTTTCATGAATACATAAGAGCAAGCTTCGGATGTGGATGACATGCCATAAGTTGGCTCACATATGACATACTTTTCTTTCTCATGACATAGATTATCGAAAACATATGACTTGGCATAGGGCTTTCTGAGTAAGCTCTCATGTTCTCTTCTACTTTAAAGAAATTTCTCATAGTATTGGTGCTCACAACTAATTTAAAGTGGGGGCATACATGACCGCTCACATTTCATTGCGCAATTTTATTTTTATTGTGATTCCCTCTCTTGGAAACATTAGGCACGATGTTCCCCAGGATGAGACCTTGCACTTGTCCTCTCTTGGAAAAAAGATGAGACTATTTGCACTTATTCTCTCTTGGAGACATTGAGCATAATGTTCCCTAAGATGATACATTGCAGGAACAAAGAAAAATCCCTTTGGATATTCCTTACACTATCTTGCATTAACAATGTCTATGAGTGTCAAGCATATGAAGTTTTTCTTACCTCATAAATCTCGAAGATCATTTTTGTGGTTCCTTATTAAAGTTATCAGGAGGTATGACTTTAGTATGGTTGAGTGGGAAGCCCGTTCTGAGGCACAACATTTCCCATAGCCACCTTTTGGGATTTCTCACCCCGCAGACAACTAGAAGTTTTGTGGCCCCAGATTGAGTATACTTGGGCTTTCTTACCTAGCGGACAACCAAGAAGTTTTGTCAGCCTAGAGTGAGTACACATTTTCAAACAAACAAGCCTAGATCTAATCCATAACATGTGGGATAGATGGTCGAGGCTTGATCCACCCCATTTTCATTTCCTTCTAGTTCTTGCCATTGGATGATCATGTATCTTGTCTTGTTGCAAATCATTCACCTTACATGTGTCCTTTCATGCTTATATCCTACAGGCTTGTGCAACCTCCTTTGATCTTTTTCATTCTTTGTCATCCGCATTGGTATGACTAGGCTCCTCTTGAATGGCTACTTTAGTGAGAGTTTGAAGCAAGTTCATCCTCTCACTAAAGTGGGGGATTAATGTATTGCCAAAAAGTGTATACTTTGCTTGACATGGGAATAATTGATGATAAATTGGACTTAATTAGGCCTTGATTTGGCATTTTTAGGTGTCTCCACATCCACACTAGGTCTTGGGCCCTTGAAAATTGAATAAAATGAATTTATTGATGTCTTGTAAAGGTGTTGTAAGGTGTTGTGACACATCTTCACACTTTTCTAAGACCATAATGTCATAATTCACCTAAATAACCTTACCAAGACCTATTTCAAAGTGTTGTAAAGTATTGTAACAAAATTTCACACTTTCCTAGGCTTGTCATCAATATTTACACCCTTTCTTATGTTTTAGATGGCCCCTTTATGCACTTAGATGCCTTAATTATGTGTCTTGTTGAAGAAAAACCCGATAAACAACATTTAATACATATTAATCTCTGATGTCCACTCAAAATTTCCTAGGTGGACTAAGTCACCACCTTGGGAAAATTAGTCCCATGTGGCACAAAAATCAAAATTAATTCAAATTTCTTTCCAATTTTTATTGTTTAAGACCTAAGGTCGGCCTGTGATGAGGTATTTTTGGGAATTTAGGCATAATTGTGTATAAATAAGGGGTTTTCCCATCATTTTTCCATCTCTCCTAACTCATCTTAAGTCATAACTCTTTATCATTCATCACTCATCATGTTCTCAAGTTAACCAAGCTAGGGTTTTATCATTGCAAGACATCAAGATAGCTTCCTAAGACATTCAAGGGAAAATTCTTCAAATATTGCTGCAAAAATTCAAGATCTATCACCATGGCAAGGCACTTACTCCATTGTTTCATGATTCATTATCTCATTTCTTCATTTTGGTTTAATTACCTAAAAAGGGGTTTGACTAAGGCAAACCCCTATGCCCTAACATTCAACATTTCTCCTTCTTGTCTCGTGTGCTTGTAGATTTAGGAACTTTAAGGGTTTGAAGATCATTGAGGATTAGGTTGAAGATTCATTGAAGAAATGTCCTTGTTGGACAAATCAAAGTATCAATAAAAAGTCACTTTCAAGCCCAAAAATTAGAGTTTCAGAAGTGGACACCTATGGGAAACCAAAGTGCAGACCTAGGGCATTTGTTTCCACTTTTGAATTTTTAGAAATTCAATAGTGGACTAAGTCACCACTAGTGGGAGCTTAGTCCCATTGAATTTTTTTTTCAATTTTTTTTATGGATTTGGATACCCATTTGGCTAAAACGGGCTCCAGAGCAGTTTCCCCGATCTGGGACTAAGTCGCCCAGCTTGGCGTAACTATCCCACTTGTCTTAAAAGTTAGATTTTTTAGAATTTTAGAGGTCTCTGCAATATCCATTCTGATCCTCATCATTTTCCTGGTGCACACATTCTGTTTCATAGCTTTCTATCTAGTTTTGTTTGCACTTCTAGGTCATTTATAATATGTTTGCATACAACACCGTGTTTTCCAGCACTTCACATTTCTTAGATTTAACATCAATAAGTCATATTTATTTTAAGTTTATTTCATTTGGATATCACATTTAGGAAACTTACATCCATTTCACATTAATCTTGAGTACATAGGCATTAGCATTTTGGACCTAATTCCTCTCCTTTTAGGTGAAAAACCTAGAAGAGTTAGAGGCAACCTTTGGTTTGCCAAAATCATTGTCTACGAAAGGAGTATGATCTTGTTGAACAAATTAAGAAAACTCCTACTAAGATAGCATTATGGGACCTTATTAAAGCCTCCACTCATTATCATAACATGATTCAAAGTTCCCTACAACAAGTTCCTACCCCTCCTCATGTGCAACCGAGTGACATAGCAGCCATGATCCAAGGAATAAATGCCAACATTATTTTCTACCAAAGTGAGCTCCCTCCATTAGAAGTGCAAAAGAAAATGATGCTTTTATGATAATATATACCTATGATGGGTGTGGGATAAAGAGAATCCTCGTTGATAATGGCTCTTCCCTTAATGTGTGTAGTGTGACCCTTTTTGATAGAATTGGCATGGATAAATTATAAATTCAACCCAACTCTTTATCTATTAAGGGATTTGACAATGTAGGAAAACAACCATTTGTTGTGATTACATTGCCTATTAAAATTGGAAATTCCATGTTGCAAACTCCTATTCATGTTATGCCTCATGATCTTTCATACAATATCCTTTTAGGAAGACCATGGATCCATGAGATGCATGTGGTGCCTTCTACCCTTCACTGTATCATGAAATATGTCTATGTAACAAAAATGTATATACAATCAAATCCGACCTTGAACCAAAGAGTTTTTTAAAATTTGAGAAAGGAAAGGAGAATCCTTTGGCAACATTAACACCAACTACACAAGTGGAACCCATGCAACAAAAATACAAAGAAAAACATATTGAGGAAGTCATGAAGTTATTAGAAGATTATTGGGGTTCCTTAGATTTCACATCATTCATGGGAGAATACACAATCATAAACAAAGACTCTAAAAAAGGGAAAAGGAAAAGTGGTAATGTCAACAAAAAATTTATAAGACCCTTTGAAAGAATCCACCCTAACCACTTTAATAGAAGAAACAAACTATACAACAAAATTTGATGAAGATGATTATGAACAACCACCAAATCCAAAAGAAATGAAAAAGCTTTATGGAAAAGGTTACGAACTTATGAAACAACTTGGATATAGTGGAAAATGATGTGGTGCTAGAGAACAAGGTATTCATATCCCTATAGATCCTAGCATGGAAGAAACGACTAATGGTCTTGGTTATTGTCCCTCCAACGAAAAACAAGCATTCACTCAATATTAACACTCTTAGAAAATATTCCTCTAAACCAAATTTAAAATTAGTGCATCCTAAACTCATTGACACTAGTTTTCTTGATTATAATCCTTTGCAATAAATGAAAGAAACAAAGAAATTTCACCTACTATCAATGCCATCACGCAAAACACTAATAATTATAATTTGATAGATTTTACACCCTCCTTTAAAGGAGAGTACAAAATATTGCAATCTAAAGATTCTTGTGTAAGTATGACACCTTGTACTAAGAAAGAGACTTATTTATTGCAAAAAAAATCAACATATTCTACTATTGATCAAGAGAATATCTTTTCGAGACTCCTCCAAGAATTTTTGATATCCCTCCCTCCAAGAACATGAAAGAAATATTACTACAAAAGTTCATTGTTTTCATATCATAGAGTTCATGGTCATTGTACTAATGAATGTAAGACTTTGCGTAACAAAATTCAACATCTGAAGGATTTATGTGCTCTTCCTTGTGATTGAGACATCTAGTTCCTCTAATTGATACTAAGTTTCAAACCTCTCATCAATCATCTCAACCCATCCTTGTCCTGCACTAAATTAGGGCAAGGGGGTTAGGAATCCTTATCATCATATGGTACTTGTCATTGTCTCTTTTGGCTAGTTAACCACCTTCCATGTATCCATGTAAGAGAAAGCTTGGGATATGGATGGCATGCCTTAAGTTGAATTGCATGTGACATACTGAGTTTTGGGAGCAACCACTTATTCATGATGTAGTTCGATTCTGAAACATATGACTTGCCATAGGGATTTCTGAAGAACCTCTCATGTCTTCCTCTACTTTAAAGAAATTTCTCACAAAAATGGTGTTAGCAACCACTTTAAAGTGGAGGAATACATTAACACTCATGTTTCACTATATTATTTTCTTTCTTCCTATGATGCATCTTTCTCTTGGTGGTGTCATTGGGTTTGATATCCTCTGAGAGTGTGATATTTCTTTGACTTGTCCTCTCTTGAAGAAATTAAGCACAACGCTCCCTAAGAAGAGACCTTACATTAACTAAGAAAAATCCCTTTGAATGTACTTTAGAATAATTTTTCATTTACAATATCAATGGCCACCTTGCATAGCACACTTTTCTTGCCCGTGGAGATATTTTGTTTGTTCATGAGTTTCAACCATATGAAGCTTTGCTTTCCTAATGAAGCTTGAAGTTTATTTTGTGTGGTGCCTTATCAAAGTTATCAGGAGGTATAGCTTTGGTATGGTTGTATGTACGAGAGCCGAACTTAGCCATGACTTTCCCATAGACACTTTCTTGTTTGTGAATACCAGCTTCGTGCATATGTGTCTCACACCTTTAGATACTTACCTAGTGAACAACCTGAAGTTATGTTTCCTCAGAGTGAGCGTAAATTTTTGGAAAAATAGCTTATATATGATCCATAATGTGTGGGAAAAAGGTCAAAGATTGATCCACCTTTTCTTTATTTTTTGTTTATCTTTGTATATTTGACATTGTATATGTATCTTGATGTTGCATATCATTCACCTTGTGTGTGTCCCTTTGTGCTTATGTAATTTTAACGTAGGATCTTGGATCTAAAGGGCTTGGTTACCTCCTTTATATTTTTAATCCTAGACCATCCATATCGGTACACTTGGACCCCTCTTGAATGTCTACTTTAGTGTAGAAAAATATATCCCTCTACATTTTCACACCTAATTTAGGAATGATTGATATTAAAATGGACCTCATGTTTCCTTTATCTAGTATTTTAATGTGTTTTACACATTCCCATTAGGTTTAGGGCCATTTTAAGCTAAATTGACCTAATTTTTCCTTAATTTAGTCTTGTAAAATATATTTGTTTACACCTTCAAATTAAGTTTTTGGCCCTTATAAAATAATTGTACTAAATTTTTCCTTATTTAGGGTGTTTTAAATTTTTTCCTAATAATTTCACACTAATCTATGGATTCATTAATAAATTGGTGATGCAAGAGCATCCAGAAGCATTCAAAAAAATTGAGACAGTTGGCAGTGAATTTGTAGAGTATTGAAGAGAGCACATTGGAGATTACCACATTTTACCGCATTAGATTGTTAGGAGTTATGGATTTGGAATTATTTAATAGAAACCATGAGCTATGACATTTCAAAAATTTAGATCATTTGGGATCAATTCCAGAGAGATATCATTATCAGAAGATTACCTATGTTCACAGAGGGAAGCCGATAGTGTTTGGTGAAGTCTAATTGGTTTGCAGAGAAATTTCATCAGTTGCAGAGCAAAAATGAATATTGATTGAGGAAGTTGAGGACCTATATGAACTTTATAGATATTTACATGAATTTCTATGTATTCATAGAGCAATGCCTTATCTTTGAGGCTGACCTATTTGAGTCTGCACATTATCTTACTAGTCGTTGCAATGAGGTCGACTTGATAATGATTAGAAGGCTTGCAGTGGATATAAATAGAAGATAGAGGAATTTTACAAGGTAGTGACCAGTGAGGAGTTTATGGAAAGAAAAATGTTATGAAGCAAGGTGATGAGATGTTTTGATCTAGGGAGTTGCAGGACAAATAGTGGAGAGTTAGCAGAATCGTATCATGGAGGAATGTTGATGTGAATCTATTTTAATTCTCTAGGATGCAACCTAGAACTTGTAAGATCTTGGGGCATGTGCAATTTTATTTGAAGTTATAATATGTGAGGAATGAGCTTTGAAGGTTGGGTTTTTCCCTATTAGGTTTTTCCTAGGATATATCTTGTGTCACGTTTTCATAAATATCTTTAACTTTTTGTTGATTAGAATTTAATTTCCATTGCATATTTGTTATGATCATGGAGTTAGATATTTAAGCTGCAAGGCTAGATAGTCCTTCGTTGGACCCTCCTACCTTGACTACATCAAATGGTATCAGAGCTGGTTGTGAATCTATTGGGAAGGAAGATAGTGTTGAAAGAAGTGTGAGACCCTAGAAATAATAAGTTTCATCAAGGCGAGAAGGATTCGGGTAAGCTTTTCAAATTTAGTTGTTTATGTGATTTGTTTCAAAGGGGAAGATTGTGAAGAGGATGAAGAAGGAAAATGAAAACCTAATATGCAAAAGGGATACTTTGGAGGAAGAATTGTGCAAATTCAAGAAGTGTAACTCAGAATTGATGGATAAAATGAAAGAAATAGAAGACAAGTATGGTGCCCTTGAAGAAGAACTAGAAAAATCATGAAAAGGAGGAATGAAGAATTAGAGGCAAAGATAAAGATGATTAAAGATGTTGAAGAGATATTTGGAGAATTGGAAGAAGGATTCAAGTTTCTTGTAAATGTGGGAAAGAGGAACAAAGACCTAGAAGAAAGTCTAGAAGAATTGAGGAAGGAAAACAAAGACTTGAAGGAGCATGTTAATCAGTTGAAGAAGGAAAATGATAGAATGAGATCTAAGCCTAAGAGAATGGGATGTGAAGGAAAAGGACTGGGAAAGAATTAGAATGGAATTACAAAACCTATTGAGTTGGTAATAAGATCAAGAAGTGAAGGCCTTGGATATGACAAAAGTAAGAATGTTATTGCAATTTCAAAACAAGGAAGAAAAGGTATGTACTGCTCACATTGTAATAGACATGGACATGAAAAGGAAATGTGTTGGGATCTATATCCTTGTAAGTCATGTGGGTTAAGGAATCATTTTGAAAGGATGTGTTGGAATAGACTAATAAAAAGAAAGCCTATGACAGGTTGTATGCAGAAGGATTATGGATGGATTGATGGGGTAGAATGAAAACATATTACCTATATGTTTAGAAGATTATACAGATGGAATAATTCATATGTTGGAGAAAAGGAGGGATCAAGATGCAGAGAAATAAGACCTTATGTAGAGCCAAACAAGGACAACAATTCAAACTACAGAGGGAGAAATGACACGAGTCATAATTCTTATCACAGTGAAGGATACATAAGAGATTTTGATAGAAGAACCTATTTTCAAGTATGGAGGAGGAAAGAATCAAACACTAAATGTCATTGAAAACCAACTACTAGAGAGGATAATGAAGGGGAAGCAGTAAATGATGCAAATATAGTTTGTGTAGATGAAGAATAGCCTCTATATACAAAGATAGTTTATGCAAAGGAGGAGGAACATTTCAAGTTACTAGATGTGATAGAGAAAAAAAAAAAAAAGGTGAAGTATTGATCTCAAGGAGAAATTTTATGTACTAGAGAAAAGTAAATGTAAATGAAGGGACATAAAATGACAATGATCTTGAGGCAACTTGTAGAGAAGGCTTGCTCAGACTGCTGACCAATGAGGTAGTGCAAGGCTTGTAAGTAGACTGCCAAACCTAGACCATGACAAGATTAAGATCCTAAGGAAACTTGTAGGGTGGAATTTCTCAGACCACTGACCAATGAGGCAATGCAAGGCCTACAAGTAGAATGCCAAACTTAGAAGAACTTGAGGTAGTTTTGCAGGGTGGAATTGAACAAAACACTGACCTTGAGGTAGTTGCAAGTACCTATGGACAGATCGCTAAACTAATTCAAGAGACAACATTGAACTTGACACAATACAAACCAAAGTGAAGAGGCTCAATTTTCAAATAACCCTAAGAGTTTGATGTAGGAGCATCTAGAAGCATTCAGAACAATTGAGATAGTTGGCAGTGAAGCTACAAAGTACTCGAGAGAGCACATTGGAGATTACCACATTTTTCCACATTTGAGTGTTAGGAATTGTGGAGATGGAATTGGTTACTAGACACCATGAACTATGACATCATAAATCCAGATCATTTGGGATTGATTACAGAGAGATATCATTATCAAAAGATTACCCGTGTTCACATAGGGAAGCTGACAGTGTTCGGTGAAGTCTAATTGGTTTGTAGAGAAATTCCATGACTTATGGAGTGAAAAGAAATATTTATTGAGGAAGTTGAGAACTTGGAAGACCTTCATGGAGATCCGTATGAGGTTCTATGTATTTGCAGAGAAATGCTTTATGTTTGAGGCCAACCTATTTGAGTTTGCACATTACCTTACTAGTCATTGCAATGAGGTTGACTTGATAATGATTAGAAGGCTTGCAGAGGATATAAATAGAAGATAGAGGATTGTTACAAGGTGGTGACCAGTGAGGAGTTGATCAAAAGCATGAAGTTATGAAGGAAGGTGATGAGATGTTTTGATCTAGGGAGTTGCAGGACAGAAAGTGGAGAGTTAGCAAAATCATATCATGGAAGAATGTTGATGTGTAAATATTTTGTAATTATCTTGGCTGCAGTCTAGAATCTATAAGCCCTTGAGGAATTTGTAATTTGATTTGAAGTTATAATATACAAGGAATGAGCTTTGAAGGTTGGTTTTTTCCCTGTTAGGGTTTTCCCAGGATATATCTTGTGTCACAAGGATGGATAGATAGTCCTTTTCTATTATGATCATGGAGTTAGTCATTTAGGCTACAAGGATGGATAGTCCTTTAATGGACCCTCCTACCTTGACTACATCAATTTGGCTTCTTTGTGCCTTATTTGGCCTTATTTTATATCCACAAGCCTTAATTAATGCATCTTTTCGAGGATAATCCTGGCATATATCTAATTACCAATTGAAGAATTTTTTTTTTTAGATTGTATGGCCTAGATTTAGTCATCTGGGAACCATACGCCACCTTGGGAATATGATTCCCAGATAGTTTTTCGGGCCCTAATCCCAATTTCACATCAATCTAAGAATTTCTTGAAAAATGTGTCCCAAAGCCTATCCCAATGGGACTCATATGGCACAACTAGAGTATGAGTCCTATGTGGCTTAAATCTAAATTAAATTCAAATTCTTGGTAGGATTTTATTCTCCTAGATCTGATGTTAGCTTGTAGTGTTGTAATTTTGGGAAATTTTGTATAAACAAGTATAAATACAAGGTTATTTCACTCATTTTCACCTAATACTTTCAAGAGAGAATTCCTAATAGCAAGTTTGTGATTACAAGATTTCATAAGAGTATTCAAGGGCATTCAATATCATCTTTAAAGCATTCAAAGGAAAAATTATTCATCATTTTTTCCAACAATTCAAGATACATCATCATGTCAAGATCATAATGCATCAAGCATGTTGTTGAGCTAGTGTTGTGATGTAGCACAAGCATTGTTCCACATCCAATTTGAGATCAAGATCTGCATTCTTCATTCCACTTCATGCTAGTTTTCAGATTTGTATTATGATACATCATCCAAGGTATCATCGTTTCATGTTTCATGTTTCATTTCCTTATTTTATTATTTTATCATTTGGTTTAAGTACCTAAATGGGGTTTGACCAAGGCAAACCCCTATTCCCTAGCAAACAATAATTTTTCTCTCTCTTTGTGTGATTGAAGGTTTATAGGTTGAAGAAAGAGTGAATTTGAAGTCTTAAAAATTATCAATATTGCAAAGTTGTAAAAGTTGTAAAAGGTAAAGTTGTCAAGGCTCATGGAAACTCAGGTATAGAACAAGATATCCAACCTATCTGCATGAAAATAGTGGGAAAAGGATTATTTTATCCATCTTAAGAGGCTCACAAAGTTTCACTTTATAATTCTACTCTTGGGACACTTCATGACAAAATGGGACTAATACGCCACTTGTGGCGTATGAGCCCCAATATACCTATTTTTGGGTATTTTCTGTAGATCCTAATTTAGTAGTTCCAGATTCTTGTTTCCACCCAAAAATCCTAGTCTATGATTGATATAACCAACCTAGTGTATGAATCCAAATGTGCATTAAAATTAACATCTTCCTACATTTCAAAGCATGTTCCAAGCTTCTATAGGTTTCTAGGTGCACCTCTATACTTTTCCAATTTACTGTTCTATTTTACATTCATTTCTAGGTCATCTATTCAAGTCTTGCATATCATTAGGTTTGATCATTATGTCTTGCATGTTACTTTTCTTTCCAAGCCCTATCTTGGTGGTGAACCCTCTTTTAGCCTTTATTCACACCCTACGATACCTTATTGCAAGATCTCTTTCCCCCTTACTATCTTTGGATTGAGATCTCTAAGGTTGCCTTGAATGAAACTTGAAGAAAATTGGTCTAGGTCCCTAAACACTTATTTTGTGTTCCACCTCCTAAAAGTTGGAACACCTATTTTCTTCATTTCAAAAAGGTATGGGTCTGGAGCATACACATTAATAGAAAGGGATGGTACCCCTCTCAAATAACCTATCAATGTCGTGCATTTGCATTGATACTTCACATAACATATTCTTTGAATAGTATGTTTATTAAAGCAGTGTTGTTGGATTAAGTAGATATTGTTTTTTTTAATCACACATTGTTTCTTTCTTTGACAAATAGATCTTTGTGTGTTGCCTTGCGGGAGGTGGGGGCATGTACTCTGCTGGTATATCCTCATATGGGGGCATGTAGTTTTCATTCAAATCAACATATTGGGGGCTAGAGAACTTTATTTTCTATGTTTTTTATTGTATTGGATTCATAATTCTACCCTTGATCAAATCCAATGTCTATCACTATGTGGTATTGTACTTGAAATAACCTATAATAGGACTTAAGAAATTTTATGTGGTTTCATGGTGAAATTAAAGAAAATAGGTGAACCAAAAAGAAGACTAAATCATAAACCTATTTCTTCCTCTAATTTCATTCAATATGTATGTTATATTATTCAAATAAGTAATAGAAATTAAATCTAACTGATATAGTAGTCAAAAGGAAGATCTAGAGAGGGTTAAATGTTGTGTACTTGTTGCAAAAAGTTCTTTTTTCAAACCTCACTAAGGAATCATTTTCCCTATGGAAAATCGGTCCTAGCTAGGGCTCTAGAAAATTAGGTTTTGGGTTTTTTTCTCCAATTTCTACACACCCATATTTTAGTTAGGCACTTTTGGAAAGCTGGAAATAAAACCTATAGCTCAATTTTCGTGATTTGACAACTTTCTTTGCAACTTTGACAAATCTAACAACTTTTTCATTTTTTCTCTCCAATAGATCTTCAACCTAAAACCTACAATCACACATCAAAGGAGAGAAAAATGTTATTTTGTTAGGGAATAAGGGTTTTCATTGGTCAAACCCTATTTTGGTAATTAAACCTTGAAATGAAACAATGCATAAAGGAGTGATGAATGAACAAATACAATGTCAAAACTCACCAAACCTTATTTAAATCTTTGGATTGTAGATCTACAAACTAGCATGAAGTAGCCTCAATGAATGTATATTTTTATCATAAAACTTGATTATAAACAATGTCTTGAATATGCTTGGTTTGATCTTGAGTGCTACATCAACACATTAGCTCAACAACATGCATGATGACTAAATATTTAAAATGATGAATGAATCTTGATTGATGCAATAATATTCTTCAAATCTACTCTTGAATTCCCTAGGAATGCTCTTGAATACTCCTATAATGCTCCTATAATGCTCTTGTGAAGATTTCTTGATCTCATGAAAGTATTCTTAGGTGATACATAATGAAATAGCCTTGTATTTGTATGTATCGTAACATTAATTCCTGAAATTCAAATATGTCAAGATGACATTGAATTATGGATTTGAAATAATTAAAATACCACCAAAAACATATTTCAAAGAGGGTTCCTAGGTCTAAGTGAGGACTCATTGGCCATGTGGTGAGTGGGTCCTAGGTCACTCACCTAGGACACAATTTGGACAAAATAAAATATGTGAAAATAGTTTCCTAGGACCAAGTGAGAACCCATTCACCATGTGGTGAATGGATCCTAGGTCACCTACCTAGGACACACACTTTCAAAAATTAAGTGTTGTGTAATGGCATTTATGAATGTTGGGTTTTATCCCTTGGAAATTGCGTTTAATTAGGCTTGGATTTGAATTAAAGGGACCAATTAATCTCAATTGATTAATAAATCCATAGATTAGTGTGAACGTGTAAAGGTAAACTTTACAATACCCTAAATAAGTTACAATTAAGTCCATTTAGTTTAGAAGCGCCCTAAACTTAATGTGAATGTGTAAAACACATTACAACGTTAAATAAAGGCATAATTAAGCTCATTTTAATATTATTTATTTCTAAATTAAGTGAGAAAAAGGGTTGATTTTTTTTTTACTACACATGGCTACCCTTATTACACCTCTATAAAGAAAGTAGAATCAAGGGGCATGCATCTACCTTGAAATTCGATTCTCTGTACAAATTTGATAAGTGTATTTGTGATAACTAATAAATTTGTGTTGCATGATGTGGTTCCTAACATTGTGGTTTTGTAGATAACTAAAGAGGGGGCTCTTTTCTTTGTATTGTTCGATTTCCTTTAGATTTTATATGTGCATAGTGTCATATGGCCATTAAAGTGGGGGCTAAATGTAGAGTAGAAAATTGTACCTCTTTCTAGAAGAAAGTATGATTTCACACCTATTTGGACCTATTTTAGTGACCTTTCATTTATGCATTTTTAAAACCTCATTAGTAGGCACCTAATACCCCTAATTATGTATCTCGACACCTATTTTATTTATTTTTCTACACCATAACCCACATTGAATAAATGCTATTGATTAAACTGATGCCCCAATATTTATGGAACCATGAAGTCTTAAGTTAGGACCCATTCACGCATGGGCAAGTGGGTCCTCATTAAGTGCCTTAAACTCAACTTTAAACATTTTTTTGGTGGCATTTCAAGGTCTCAAAATCAAAATTTAAGTTTCGACTTTCAAGATTTAATAATCAAAAAATTAGAAAGGAATCCTCTAAAAGTAAGCTTCACATTCATTTTACACTAGCAAGGAAGAGAAATTCACACGAGATCGCAAGTATTCATGTTCAAGAGCAAGGAGAAGTTAATCAAGCATTTAAAAGTGAATTCTTGGAGTAGGATTTTGGTTGCTTTTGTAGGTTTTCAAGCTCATTTTGTCAACAAGATTAAGCATTTCCAAATTGATGATAGATATCTATGGAGGATCATGATGGATTCTTGGTTTAGGGTTTTGCACACACATTTTATGTTCTATATCTATATTTTTCATTAAGGTTTAATTACCAAACTTGGGGTTTGATTGAGGAAAATAACCATCCATCAACAAACAACAATCTTGTTTTGCATATTTTTTATAGATATAGATCTAGCAGCAAAGGTTTATAGTTATAGGGAAGAAGTGTAGGTTTGAAGTTCAAATTTCATATTAAGATTTTTCTAGAATAGGTCACTTGGACCCATTCACCCTAGCAAAAATGAGTCCCTATTAAGCTTGTAGAAATAATGATTTTTTATAGGTGCACAACATTTATACCTTTCTGGTTTTCCAAAAACATTGTTGGTTCCTTCATTTTTATGCTTAATCTACTAAATCCAATGATAGATTGCATTTTGGAGTTGATTTTTTATTTTTTATTTTTCTCCCCAAAGTGTTGTTTGACCTAGACCCTCGTCCTAACCTAGAAAGGAAATTTGAATATTACTCCATAGAATTGATTCTCCTAACCTTGGGTATTTAGTCAATTCTTTGTGGGGATCTCATTTCCTAATGAAATTAGAGAAGTAGGACACCTTTTCCCTCTTGGGATCCACTTTTCCATTTGTGAAAACCTCACATCCTATTTTCTATGTTTAAACTTTAAATCATTCCAAAACATTGCAAATCAGTCATTTCTATCATAAGAAAGTAGAGATCCAAAGATCCAAAATAGGGTTGACTCACCTCAAAGTTGAAAGCCAATCCTATCCCTTTGTGATCACCTCTTTTTATAATGAAATTGGGGAAAGGAATGTTTGAATCCTATGTCATTTCATCATTCCACATTGATTGAATTCATTCCCCCTTTTTCTTTATTTTCATTTTGTTGAACTTGACATTAAACATCATAAATTATGATTTGGAAGTCTCTAAACCATATATCTAGGATTTGTATTATTTTGTTTTTCACCTCATTTATAGTTTCAAAATTACATTTTACATCATTTAAATTCACAAAAAATCAAAAATATTGCATGCAACTTACATATATTTCACATAGTACTTATTAGTTGTGTCATTCATTCATTTAAATTAGAAATTTTAGTCAAAATTACATCTCAAAAGTTATCATTTTTTTTCTTTTTTTCCATCAAATTGCATGTGAATTACATCATCAAATTCTAAAAATATGTTATCGAAGGAATATATTTGCATCCTAAAACAAAAAACTTAAACATTAAATTAGAAACTCAAATGTTAACTTTTCAAATGCATGTACAAAGACCCATTCACCCTGGTGTGAACTTGCCCTTGTATAGGTAATTTTTTAAATTTCTAAGCATAAATTTGTCTCTATCTTCTTTATTTGTTGTTGTCTACATATCTCATTTTAATTTCAAAATTTGTTGTTTTCTGTAGTTGTTTTCATCTAAGTCAATTAATCAAAAGAAGCACATTATTCAAAAGTAAAATTTGCAATCAAGAGATAAAATAAAAGACATGACTAATAATAACATGAGTGATTATGGGAATGATTTGCAAGGTATTGTTAACCTCCTTGATGTCCAACCTCGTAAGGTCCAAACTAAATTGTTATATGAAATTGCTTTCTCACAAAATGACATAAGTAAACATGCACCTAACGATCCACTTTACATAGCTGGAAGAATCAATGACAAGCCTACTAATGGGATATTAATTGATATCATGTGTCTAGAGAATGTGATCATTTAGGAATTTTATTTTGTGCATGAAATTTACCAAGATTCTTATGAACAATTGAAAGAATGGATAAAAACACATGATGGTTTTTGTCACCCTCCAATAGGTTCAATCACCCACCTATTAAAAGTGGACTGAAACAATTAGATGTCTCATTATTAATCATCCCATCATTAGACCAATTTTGTGTGAAGTTAGGCTATGCATGGCTATGCTACATGGATGTTGTCTCATTGGTTATTCATAAGTTCTTCTTGAAATTTTCATTTGGCAATGAAATTTTTATTGTGCATCATAGTAAGTTTAATCCTTTGTCTTCCCATGGGAACTTTTCATTGGATTTCTTTTGGCCCGAACCTATGGAACCTATTAAGTCTTATGAAGACTATTTTTTAAAATCTTATCAAATGTTCAAGGAAAAGTGCATAAAAAAATTATCTCTTAGCAATATTCTTGAGTCCATGGATGTTCCACCTTCCCAATTAGTCATTGACGAACCAATGACTGAACCAAAAGCCCTTCCAAGTAACCAAATCCACCACACTTCCTCCCCCAGTTTCCTCCAAAAGACCAAGAGATAACAATATAACTCCTTTGATGCCTCCTAAAATCAAACAAGTTTATAAACCTTAATATTGATGGTTCCTTTTGTTCCTCCCTTACAAGAAGAAAAGAAATGAATGGTTGATAATCCCACTCCTACACTATCACAACTGGAAAACATTGGTCTAGAAGAAACTGAAATGCTAAAGAGCATAGGTATAAACGTCATGCTATTACTTTTCAATTAAAATAAAACAACAAACAAAAAAAACAAGATCAAAATATAACATAAACAAAGCATGATGATTCTCACACTTTTCCACAACGAAAACATGAACCTACAATAGACATTATCATTAGACCTCCTATCATGATTAACTTGGATGATGATGATGATGGGATTTTTAAGATTGATGAGGAAGTACATAATGAGCTGAATTTATTACTTTTATCTTCCATGATCTTAGATGGGGGTAACTATGATGATCCTCCTAACAGTAGTGAATCACCACATGTTGAACTTGGTGATTGTCCTAGTATGACACTTGTCATTTCCTCTTTGTCTAGATATCAACCTTCCGTATAAATCGAGGAAGATTGGGATGTAGAAGGATTACTTTAGGTTATCTCACATGTGAAATACTATCATTTTATTTATTTTATTTTCATGTTATTTTTTATTGCATGTGTGTAATGTGTCCCCATGTATCATGATTCTTGGCATGTCTTTATTTTTTTTAGCCTTCTTTGGACAATCCTTATTACTATGTTAGTGCAAGGTTAAAAAGAAAGCGGACCTGTCATGAAATTCTTCTATTTGTATCGTCATTCTTCTATATGTCATAAACATTATCTTTCATTTTTTCTTGTTTTTTTCCTTTTGGGGATGATGCAAAGTGTTGAGAAATTTAGGTCTCTTCCATGTTGACCAAAAATATTTTCTTTTCTTCTGCTTTCTATGTGTCATTCTTCCTTTTTTTTCATTATTCTCGAGTATTTGGGGAATGATGGTGACTCTGAGATCTATTAAATCACTATAGAAAAGACATATGTTGACCCCAAATCCATAGACCTCTTATGTGTTATCTTTGGGATTTAATTTGGGGGAAACCCCTCTTCATGATGAAGCTTTATTTGGAAAAATATAATTGGAAAAGGGATTTCCTAGTACTTTCTCTCATGTCTTCTTTTTACAATTGGAATTTATCATTTTCTACTTTAAAGTAATTTCTCACAACATGGTGTTTAGCAATTCTTTAAGATTCAGGGCATACATTGGTATTTGTTTCATTGGAATTATTTCATTTTAGCACCAACTTATGGGTACACAATTTTTGTGATGAATTTATCCATGGCCCACCTTTTTATGATTGCACACCTTGTATACCTAGTGTATGTTTCTCATCCTTTGCAACTTACCTAATGAATAATGAATTTTCACTAGCCCTCGTGATTATTTTTTCACATAGTGGAAAGTAGGTTTTCACTTGTGAGCATTTATTTTTTTGGACAAACAACTGAGGTTGAGGCTTGATCCATCCTTTTCCTTTCTTTTTCTCATTTAATTAATTTTGGTATTTCATGATTTCCTATCTTGTGTCACTACTGCATGCATGTGCCTCTAGGTGCCTTTGTTGGTTTACTATTATATCTAAGATCATGGAGGCTAGATCATCCTCCTTAATCCTTGTTATCTTATTTTTCCAATAGTTGTACAAATGACATCTCTTGACATATTTGTCTAGTTTAGTGTGATTTTGAGCATGAGCTCATACTCTCACTAAAGTGGGGGATAGATGTAGTGTAGGAAATTGTATACCTTTAAAATTTCACACCATGTTTCCATCCCCTTAATTAATTCAACTTAAATAAGCCTCTAATTGAAAAAATTATGCATTCCAAAGCCTTATTATTCCTATTTTCCAAAAGGGAAACCTATAATTAACAATTTTTAATATTAATTAAATCACCTTGAAAATTGAGTGTCTTGGACATAGGTCCTAGGACCCAATTTTTAATATTTTTGGCAGCATTTTAGTGATTCAAATTCAAGTTTCAAGTGTCTGCTTTTGAAATATAATTTTTGGAAAATTAGATGAACACCTATAAATACATAGTTGTTTTATCAAATTCAAAAGTAATACACTTAATGAGAGAAATCATAAGAGAAAATATTACTTTCAAAAGAATTTAAGATTAGATTTATCAGTCATCTACAACAAAAATGAAGATCATATCATTGTGTCAAAGTTCATGTGTGTTCATGTCATGTTTTGGAACTAACATTGTGATGTAGGTTTCAAGCATTCAAGCATCAAATCAATCAATCAATTAATCCAATTCATGCAAGATCCAAGCCTTCGAGTGATGTGTTTGATTTCAATCCTTTAAGGGTAGCCACTAAGGGTTTGGTGAGTTGTAACAAGCAAGTGTTCATTCATCAATATCTTCATTTTGTCATTATTTTATTATCAAGGTTTAATTATAAAACATGGGGTTTGACTAAGGAAAACCCCTATTCACCCAAAAAAAAAACATTTTTACTTCTCTCCTTGTATGTGCAGATTTACAAGTAAAGAAGGACTGAAATTTGATCAAAGGAGAAATTTTTGCAAAGTTGCATTTGTTGCATTATTATTGTTAGGCTATAGAAACTCACTTATGAATTTTATTTCCATCTTTCTAATAGTCATACCTAGAGGAATCAAAAGCTTAGATCTAGGATAAGAGGACTGCAAAGACTAATTTTGGATCCATGCACTAAGACCCATTCACTCCTAGTTGAATGAGTCTTACTATAGGCCCTAGAACCCACTTTTTATCATAGGTGCACACTATTAAGCCCTTCTCAGTTCTTCCTGTAAATTGTCATTTCAATTTTTTTATCTTATAAATTTTCATTTCTATTGTTAGGTAATATAATTGATTTAGTTAATGCACTTTAAATTGTTCCAAAATATTGCAAGTCAGTCATTTTTGTCATAAGAAAACAGAGATCCAAAGATCTAAAATAGGCTTGAATCACCTCAAAGTTGAAAGTCAATCCTATCCCTTTGTGATATCCTCTCTTTCTAATGAAATTGGGGAAAGGTGTGTGTTTGAATCCTAGGCCATTTCATCATTCCAAATTTATTGAATTCATTCCCCATTTTCCTTTAGTTTTAGTAAGACCAGAACAAAATGAATTAAAGTGGAATGGAGCAAAGAATCAAACCTAAAATCTAAAAGATGGATATCAACTATTGGAAAAGAATGCCTCATAGATAAATCTTCCCATACACTTATGTTGGCATAAATATTTCCTCCTAAAGGTTGGAGTATTTGCATGGGTAGCATTACAAGGTAGAATTTTTAATAGTACATAGATACCTCAAAATGGGATTCTAAGGGCCCTATCATTGTGTTCTATGTAGGAATAAGGAAGAAACAAAAAATTATTTATTAGTGAAATTTTTATTCCTTCAAGAATGTTGGCAATGGTTATGTTCCAAATTAGGATGATATTAGGCACTCCCTTGGGTTGTGTTGGGCCTATTCAATTCTTGGTAAATTTTATAAAAAAAATAGCTCCTTTGAGAATCTATAGATAGTTAGTCCTTTGATTCTTAATTGGGATGTGTGGAATGAGATAAAGTAGAGGATTTTTTAAGAAAAATAATTGGTGTTTCCTTCCTTTCTAAATAAATTGGAATTGGAAAATGTGGAAGTAATGAATAACAAAGTGGAAAATCAAAATAATAGTAAAATGATTTTATAATGGTATAATATAATGTCGAAGAGCTAGTATGGCTTTAAAAAACTACAAGTGAAAGGTTGTTTGGGTGAGGAAAGTAAAAATTCAAGGGATGAGGTCAAATGTATCTCCCTACAACAAGGATAGTATAAAATGAACATTGATGGAGCCTAAAGAGGCAATCTAGGAATTTCTAGTGTTGGATGCATCATTAGGGATTCTGAAGGAAAAATAGTATGTGTGAGCACAAAAACCACACAAACTAACAAGAGATCATCAAACAAGAGTAAAACATTTTAGAAAAGAAAATATATTGCTCCCTATGAAATTCTTGGAGAAACAAAGTTGAAAACATGAAATAAAGCAAGAAAACAACATGAAATCAACTAAGCTAACCAAACCTCAATCCCATAGGGGGAGTGGTGATCCTTTGATGTGGAAAGAATCCCTTTCCAAATCCCTTTGATGAGATTTGATTATTGAAGATGATCCAAGTATGAAAAATGACTATAATCTAGCTAAAATGGATGAAAATGATGAAATGATATGAATTCAATGACTATAATGGAAATGTATGAAGTTCTAGATCCATATTGTGAAAAGGATGCCTCTATTTATAGAAGCCAAGGGTTGAAGAATGAGAGGATTTTATGAATATGGGATAAATTGAAATCCAATGAGAATATGCCAAGTGTCACAATTCTATTGGAGGAAGGTGGAGCACATTTTAGAAAATGTGTGAGTGGAGGAGGATGAAAGAGAAGTAAATGTTGTTGGTTGAGAATTTGAAATTGTTGTAAGAAGAACTAAATGATATTTGAGAGGATGTAAGAGGATTTGAAAGGTTGTAAGATAATTAAATGGAGATGTGAAAGGTTTTTGAAAACTTTTGGATGAAAATTGAATTAGAGGTGGTTGAGAGGAATATTTCTCAAAATATGCCTTTGTGAGGATAATTGAGGTATTTAGATAATTAAAAGAAATTGATTTTATGTGCAACCTGGTTGGTTGACCATGGTTGATTTAACTCTTGAAGAGTTAAAAGTTAGAGGATTTGATAATGATGATTAAAGAGATGATTTAGGATTAATTAATCCAAAATTAATTAATTGGAGAGGATTAGGAGATGTAACATTTGATTTGATTGATTTTTAATCAAATGAGAGGATTAAAAGAGGATTTAATAAAATGATTTGATTTAAGTAAATAAGATGAATAATTGGTTAGAAGAAGGGTGAACTAATCAATAAATTTAATTATTTGATTAATAGCTAAATTTGTTGAATTTAATTAAATAATGTTGATTATTCAATTAATTGATCAATTTGAGATGATTTAGGAAGAAATGGTGTTAATCAAAATCAAATGCATAGTATCAATTAAGACTTTTTTGGTGTCTACATTTTTCCCCTCTTTCAAGTGAGGTACCTTTTACATCGGTTCAAAGAATAACACTGCCATGATAAAAATTCAAAAAAAATCTATTTTTTTGGATGCCCCACTGCTTCCCCAGCATAAGAAATTATGCTGCTATACTACCCCCTCGAGAGATCGAGCGAAAAATTTCAATTTTGGGCTGAGCTTGCAATAAAAATTTAAGATTAGTTCATCTCAAAGATGATTAGAAAGCTCAAATGTAGACAAATTTGATGATGTATAGAGATTCAGTGACCATGGGTAGCCTCATGTATATTTTGATATAACACACTAATTTGATACTTGTATAAAAATGTTAGTAGAGATATAAGAATGGGAAGAATAAGATGGATATAAGTAGAAGAATAAGATGGATGAACCCTTGATTATGAGAAGATGCAGAAGTCCAACAAGTCCATGAGTCATCAAGACTTTATTAGATATGGTGATGAGTGATGATGATTTTCTTATCCGAGGATTGGGACAAAAACAACACAACTTTCCTTATGTTTGATAAAAAACATAGATACGATGCATCAAGTTATAGATAACCAAGATGGTAGGGTATCTAGTGCCATGGGATTTGACTCAACAAACAAATAGGAGTATTCTTGTTCACACCTGACATACAAAGACTTTGCTAGGATGCACTTTAGAAGTCTCAAAAATCTCGAACCAAAACATGGAAATGTATAACCTATCAATGCAATAGTCAACAAGCTACCCAAAACACCTTCCATACATACCTAACAAAGCAAGTATTCGCCAAGTTATATTACAAGAACATCCAACAAGCACAACAAATGAAAGATAATGATCAATGCCCCATTTCTTTTTCTCTAAATCATTTTGATAGACATCATCGAGAGGTCATTGGAATGAGTGCAATAAGATAAATCAAAGAAAAGATCAAGTGAATGAATAAGCCAATGCTCTTCATACCTCTAGTCAAATGGATTTTTTTTTTTTAGGATAAGAATCCAAAGTGACTACCAATAGATAATTCTGATTGTAGGAAGGATGCATCCTAGGACATGTTAGTGGATGGTCGCAAGTTGTTCTTTTTAGGATAAGTATCCAATGTGATTTCCAAAGATAATTCCCATTGTAGGAAGGATGCATCCTAGGACATGTTAGTGAATGGTGGAAAGTTGATAGGTTGTCTGAAAGGCTATTGATATAAGATTTGATTGACATGTTTGAGAATGATAAAGAGTTTGGTTTTGCATTTAAATTTTTTTTGTTTTGATTTTGATTTTGCATTTGAAGTTTTCTTTTGTTGATTGTTGTGATTGTTTTTGTTTTTTTTTCCAAAGGGTGAGTGCGACAATCAATTTATTATGGTTGAGATTATTGTGAGTGAGGTGAAATGAGACAAATGGATTTTTTCAAATATTTGAATGTTTTTGAGGTCTTTGAAATGTTATGATGCTATTTTTTTGAATTTTCAAGTTATGTAAATGTTTTTGTGTTTTTTTTTTTTTTTTTAATGTTTTTTGTGTTTTTGTGTCTTAGGGACTGATCAAGGATTAGCCTTGCCTACATTTAAGCTTAGAGACGATGTAGTTCGGATACCATTTTTTTTATTTTTTCTGAATTTTTGACCTATTTTTGGATTTTGATATAATTTGAATGTTTTTGGCTTTTCTGATTTTATGATTTTTTTTGGATTTTTTGCATGATTTTGATGATTTGGATATGGGTATGTGTGACAATATCAGTGATTTGTTTTGGGATTTTGTTGAAAACCAAGCTAGGGTTGAGTAATCTAGTTGATGGATTGATGATGATAACATTGTTGAGGATGCGCAACAATGCAAAGATAGTGATTAAGCAACACAATGATTGGGAAGGATATCCGAAGATGATGAGGGATTGATTGGATTTGATTGATCAAGATTTTGAAGCTTGATTTTGAAAAAAAATTGTTTTGAATGATTTGATATGAAATTGAAGTACAAATTAGATGCAACTGATATTGATTATTTGGATTGATGTTCGATGAAAGATAAAGCTTGATAAGGAACATTTTCTTGTAAAAATATGCCATGGGCTAGTGATTTGGATTTTTTGACTGACAAATGATTTGAGCAATTTGATTTCATGTTTTCCAATGTTCGGATCACCACATAAGTTGGAAGATAAAGATCAAGATTTATTCCCAAAGCAAGATGTAAATATTTGCCCCCCAGTGTCTAGCAATGTATGAAATGCCATGGGTAGATTCTTGGATAGGTGTATGGATGGATGGATATGGTAAGCACAAAAAGGATGCCAAGGATTGTATTTTGATAAGATAAGGTGTTTGAATAGAGGAATGCTTCATTCAATAATGCTTCATGGCTCAGATAATTATGGGTAGGATAGGATCAATGAAAATGACTCATGTCAAGATGTTTACCATAAGCAAGTGTAAAGTGTGCACCAAAATTTCATCAAGATCAAGATAACTTGGAAGATGGATGTAGATGGATGAAAATGAATTGGATAAATGGTTCATGGATGAATGGATTTATTATGGATAAGATGGATGAAATGCTGGATTTTTGATGGATGAGATAAGATGCTTCCACCTGAACTAGTGCATGTAGATGCTCGATTCTGCACATGATTCCTACTTTCCAAGTTTTCATCATGGTACCTATCCAAAACGCCACCACAATGGTTTTCACTGGAGGACGATTTTTATTTTTACTATTTTCATGATTTTTATTTTTTTTTATTTTTTTGAATGATTTTAAGCTCATGATGAACCACCTAGTGGTGTTGAAGTAGATGCTTCTATCATAATTCTCCATTGATATCCTACTTGAAGAAGCTTCTTTTCCAAGATATGTGCACTTGAATACAACTTTTGGGATTCCTGATCTACTTTGTTTATACTGGAGTTAACTTTATCTTTTTGTGCACATCAGAATAGAATTCCTACTAAATCCTTATGATGAAGGGTCATTGCCAATACATGGTTAATGTAAAATTTAGATATCATGCATGGAGGTGTCGATGGAATGTGTTTAGGGATAAAATATGGATTGGTTAATAGTTTGGAAGCTTTGAATCTCCAAACTTTGGAAGATGAGCAATGATGGGTGGATATGAAACTATGCATGGAATTAGGACCAACTTCTTGATATAATTTGTACATTGCTTGAGAATCCTACTTTGGCCTTGTGGAAATCTTTGATGGATACTTTTCCATTTCTTATTTTTCCCCATAGTTTCTTTGACTGATGGAGTTTGATAGGGATAATCTTACTTTGTATTTTTTGGTATACATGTGTATTTGATTTGTCCATTTCTAATGCAATACAACTATCAAACAACCTTCATTCATTAGGGTACATAAGACCCAAACCATTTACTGAGAAGATCAAATTGAACAAGCATCATTGAATCACTATTCTTTTCATCAATTTCACTTATTAACTTAACAAAATTCAACAATTCTTTGACCATTCACAAGGCATCAACAAGCCAAATCACTTCATCAATATTCCAAATGACGGTCAGACTTCAAAACATTTTTTTCCATCATTAATCTTGGCAATAACAAAGCAATAACCTGCTTAAACTCTGAATCAGACCAGTAGCACCATCAAAAACTTGTAACAAACCACCTTTACACAGTTCACCAAATTACATTCTTGTCAATCTTGATTCCCATGGAAAAACAACCACAAACAACTATTCAAGCTTCAAACATTTTACTAGTCTTCCAAGACACGATGTTCACCATATTTTATTTGAAACAAACCAAGAATATACTCACAAAATAATGTTTCATTAGAACCATTGATTCTTGCAGGGAAAACCACTCTTTGCACATTGAGAACACAAACCAAATCACCATAAACTCTAAACTTCTCCAAAGCATAGAAACCTCTTTACCATCATTTTTTATTAGTCACAATACAAAGGAATCCCTTGATCTCTGTATTTACAAAATTACACAATTTTATAGCCTTACCACCATTTGGCTTGTAGGTCACATAACCATAAATTGGGTGATCCCACTTCAAATGCAATGCATGTTCAAAAAATCAATACACATTTAGAGACCCTTTTGGACATACAATATCATATCTAAAATCTATAAAACCTTGTTTTGCAACAAACATCAGAAAACTGGCTTGAATGTTGAAATAAGCCACTAATTAGGCCAAAATTACAAAGGGACTACCTCAAAAACAACCCCAATCCACCAAATAACCTAAAATAGTCCAAAATAATGCTACAAAACTCAATATTTAATCATTTTAAGGGACTAAAACCCCTGATTTATTGCTGATCCACAAAACCCTTAAAAATAGGCTTTTTCTACACACAAGAATGAGGGTTTCTTAGAAATACCTATTCCAAACCTCCTACCACTTAAAGACTACTTCCAACATGTTTTTTTATGTCTTCCCAAACATAATACTTCACCACCAAGCCTTCACATATGCTGAATCATCAATACCATGCTTATAGCCACCATTTTCAAAAGGAAAATTATGATTTTTTGAAGAAAACAACATCAAAAGCTTAGCACCATCAATTCCTGACATCTGCACACTTTCAAAAAAATAAAATCATCCTAATATTATCCCATTCCACCAATCAAACTACCTCCATTGGTGGAATGTTGTTTCAACTCCTAAAGGGCTCTCGAAACTCTGTTAAAGGTTACAAACTGTGATAAGAAAAGATGTCTGTAATCAGCCTTTGATTCACTTAAATCCTCTCAATTATACTTTATTTGAAGTATTCCAACTTTAAGCAATCCAAAATAATAAAGAACTAAGCCTATTATTGTTGCATAGTCTCAAAAAGATAGAAAAATTAGAAACGAAACATTATTTTTAGAAAAGCAGGGAATTCTTTATTTCTAATTTGATTGCAAGTTTCAAATCTGCCTTTTGCTCACCTTATTCATGCTTTTATAGATTTTTCCAACTTAATCTTTTCCTCCTCATCAGTTATGACCACTTTGAAAACTCATTTTAAAATGGCGACTCTTCATCTTCTTTGTGCAATTTGGCATTTTTTGCACTTTTGCATCCTTTTACATTATTGACAACATTTTATGAATTATCCTTATAATCACCTAGAGACCCTTTTTGCTAATACAAATACATTGGAATGACCTGACCATGGCCTTATTACATACATTCCTTGATGAAAATTCAAAATTTCCAATTTTGGCTAATGGAGACATATAATGAACAAGGTACTCCTACACCATACAACCAACCAACAAAAATTTTCCAAGTCCCTTGGAAACTAATTGTTTCAACTTTGCGTGTACCTGCAAAAAAAAAAAAAAAATCCTTTAGACTGCTTCTTCCCTCTTTCTCTTGAATCTTTTACTTGTCTTTGTCTTGGTTCCATTCATCTTTTCCTTCATGTCTTTTCCTTTTTCCTTTCTCTTTTTCTTTCTGCCATCAGGTTCTCATTCATTCTTCTTCTTTCAAAAGGACATAGGACTACCCTTTTACAAATTTCCTCTTTCACCAACTCTTTCTCAACCAAGGACACAAGATTGTCCTTGCAAAATTTCCTCTTTCCTCACAATTCATCCTTGACCTTCTCTAACCAATCTTCTTTCATCTTCTCAACTACTCCCATTAGTGGAGTATCCTTCAACATGGCTGCAACCTCAAGTGCTTCCTCAGACAACTATCCATCTGTCTTCAACCTACAAACACAAGCTCAAACACCAACTCAACAAACCATCCATCTTACCCAACAATAGATCCTAGAAGATGCCTCACTCTCTTTATCCTTGCACCTTCTACCCAACTTAATCTCCATTGGAGGATAGTGACCGCAGACCTCAGCTTGTATGCCAACACACACAACTCAGAAAGCTTCTTCTTTGCAACTTAGATGGATCAAGCACCTGCAACCAAAATCAATTCAATAATAACTATTAACAAAAACTTAACCACTTATCAAAATCTTCTAGCTCTAATACCAATTTGATGCAATACAACTATCAAACAACCTTCATTCATCAGGGTACATAAGACCCAAACCATTTACTAAGAAGATCAAATTGAACAAGCATCACTGAATCACTAATATTTTCATCAATTTCACTTATTAACTTAACAAAATTCAACAATTCTTTGACCATTCATAAGGCATCAACAAGCCAAATCACTTCATCAATATTCCATATCATGATCAGACTTCAAATTTATTTTTTTCATCATTAATCTTGGAAATAACAAAGAAATAACCTACTTAAACTCTAAATCAGACCAATAGCACCATCAGAAACTCTGTAACAAACCACCTTTACACAGTTCACTAGATTAGATTCCTGTCAATCTTGACTCCCATGGAAAAATAACCACAAATAACTATTCAGGGTTCAACCATTTTCCTAGTCTTCCAAGACACTACTCTCACCATATTTTATTTAAAACAAACCAAGAATATACTCACAAAACACTGTTCCATCAGAACCATTGATTCTTCCAGGAAAAACCACTCTTTGCACATTGAGAACACAAACCAAATCACCATAAACTCTAAAATTCTCCAAATCATAGAAACCTCTTTACCATCATTGTTTTATTAGTCACAATACAAAGGAATCCCTTGATCTCTGTATTTACAGAATTACACAATTTTATAGTCTTACCACCATTTGGCTTGTAGGTCACATAACCCTAAATTGGGTGATCCCACTTCAAATGAAATTCATGTTCACAGAATCAATACACATTTGGAGACCCATTTGGACATACAATCTCATATCTAAAATCCATAATAACTTGTTTTGTAACAAACATCAGAAAAATGGCCTGAACGTTGAAATAAGCCACTAATTAGGCCAAAATTACAAAGGGACTACCTCAAAAACAACCCCAATCCACCAAATAACCTAAAACCATCCACAATCATGTTACAAAGCTTAATATTTAATCATTTTCAGGCACTAAAAATTATGATTTACTACTTATCCACAAAACCCTTAAAAATAGGCTTTTTCCACACACACTAATGATGGTTTATTAGAAATACCCATTCCAAACCTCCTGCCACTTAAAGACTATTTCTAACATGTTTTTTAATTTCTGCCCAAACATAATCCTTCACCACCAAGCCTTCACATATGCTAAATCATTAATACCATGCTTATATCCACCATTTTGAAAAGGAAAATTATTATTTTCTGAATAAAATAGCATAAAAAATATATCACCATGAATTCCCTGCACCTCCAAACTTTCAAAAAACAAAAATCATAGTAATATTATCCCATTCCACCAATCAAACTACCTCAATCGGTGGAATGGTGTTTCAAATCCTAAAAGACTATCAAAACTCTGTTAAAGTTTACAAACTGTGATAGGAAAAGATGTTTGTAATCAACCTTTGATTCACTTTAATCCTCTCAATTCTACTTTATTTGAAGTATTCCAACTTTAAGAAATTCAAAATAATAAAGAACTAATCCTATTAATGTTGCACAGTCCCAAAAAGATAGAAAAATCATAAAAGGAACTTTATTTTTAGAAAAGCGGGGAATTCTTTATTTCTAATTTGATTACAAGTTTCAAATCTGCCTTTTTCTAGCCTTATTGATGCTTTTATAGATGTTTCCAACTGACTCTTTGTCTCATCATCAGTTACAAGTGCCTTGACAACTCATTTTAAAATGGTGACTCTTCATCTTCTTTGTGCAATTTGGCATTTTTTGCACTTTTGCATCTTTCTACATTATTGACAACATTTTATGACTTATCCTTATAATCACCTAGAGACCCTTTTTGATGACACAAATACATTGGAATGACCTAAACATGACCTTATTACATACATTCCTTGATGACAATTCAAATTTTCCAATTTTGGCTAATGGAGACATATAATGAAGAAGGTGCTCCTGCACCGATTATGTTTCTCAGCTTCTTTTACTTTGATAACATTCTTTGTGCTTTGATTCAAATATTTCTTTTGATGTTGGTCCCTATTTGTGGATGGGATGATGGGTGGATGAAGATTCATGATGTGTCTGGTTGTAGTATTGGAATTCATTTCATCATAAGGATTCTTTGTGCTCCCTATGTTGATTCTTGCACTAGATAAAGTTGCTCAGAGTATTATAGAGGTATGGGTGATCCCACAAAGCTGGTTTATAATTTCTAGGAGATTCTGATTTTTGCTGAAATCACATATTTTGAGAAAATATAATGATTTAAGCCTTAAAAAGTTCCATTTAGAGTATTCCAATTAAAGAGGGTTTGATCAAACTACCTTAGATCAAAACCCCTTGGATAAAACCCCGCTAGTTTTAAACCATGCCTATAATAGATAATAGAGTCTCCTTTACACCTATCGAAATGCTGATAAAAAACCACTTTTGATTTACATTTTGGGGGATCAAATGAATTCATTTAAAATTTATTTTTTGTAAGTGTGTAGTCCTTATTATAAGCTTCCAAAAATGTATAATTTTAAATAAATTTAATTTTATTATTATATTTAATTTTTATTTCTTGTGAATGTAATTTTTTCACCGAAAATCAAGCTCTTTGTTCTACACATGTGGAAAATTAGAAGATTATAATTTTTTTTTGAAAAACATGAGTGCACCAGATATTGAAGTCCTTGATGCAACAAAAAAAGTTGTGTTATACAATCCGCCTATGTCTTAATTGTAAGTGGTTTGACTTTGAAACTTGATTAAGGAAAAAATATTCAATTAAACACTATGAAACCAATTGAAAGTGCTAGATATCATAGTTACAAATCTAAATTTGAAAAAAATATAATTTTATCCTTCATGGAAAAAATTATGTGATATACGGTGAGTGTCACTCCTTAAAAATGGTGTTTATTGAAAAAAACTAGTTTTGAAAGGAGATGGAAAAAGAAGGGAAATTTGATTCCAAAATTTTTGAAAAAAATATATTTAGAATCTAAAGACAAAATTCCATAAATCACTAGTTTGTATCATCTTCAAATTCCTCATGGTTTAGCTGCTATAGGTGCCTGAAAGGGAAGATTTAGTTAGAAAAAATCAGTTCACTATCCAGTTTGGCCAAAAATTATAAATTAGTATTGTGGGATCACCCATATCACTGATATGTTTAGATCCCTTAATTGTCGAATAACTAAGATTGTGATGTTTAGGATCATTGCCAATAATCTGCACTAGTTCTAGGATACCCTGTTCATATAGGCCTAATCCTCTGCCTTGATAATTCATTTGTTGAAATTTTTTATTTTCAATAGGATATGATTTTATTTGGAAACAAGGTGCTAATCCTTCTCAGCTATGTTGTGGATCTTCAAAGGTGATAGCTTCTTCATTGATAAGATAGCTTTCCCTAAAAAAGGTAAGTGATCCAAGTTTATAAGTGATAGGACCATCCATAAGTGGGATAACTTCTTGATTGATATGTTTGGCTTGATCTTGTGAAATATCATATTTTAATGCTTCTTCAAGAGGTGTTGATGATTCATTTTCCATGTAAAAGTCCCCCTCATTATTCATTTTTGAGATGCCTTCATAGGATTTTTTTGATTCACAACTTCTATAGAAGCCTTCTTCATGACCCATTTATGATATGTCTCTAGATTTTTCTATATCTTGATCATGTGTACAAATGTTAAGAGTAGGAGACTCTTGTTCCTTGGTAATGATATCAAGAGTATGAAACTCTTGTTTTGAATGAAGATCATGTACATGTCCATTAGGAGTAAGCATCTCATGGGTAGATGGAGGAATATGTGATATATGGATATGATCATCATTTGTGACATACTGTATAGATTGAAGAGTGTCCATTAGTTCATTGTAGTATCTTGGAGATATGAATTCTTTATCTTGATTAATTTTGGAATTACTTTCAACATGCTTTGGATCAAGTTCTTGACATGGGTCCATTTCAAATGATGGATTGCTTACAAACGGTTCTTGGATATCGTCATTAGGCATGAAAAGTGGCTCAATATCCTCTTGATCTTTAAGTGAATTTGGATCAAGTGTTTAGTTGAGGATGTCTTCAATATTTGTGACCATGAGGTCAAAGGATGTCAATATGTCTTGGAAAGGACCATTGCTAGACTTTGGTGAAAGATGTTGATCATGCTTTAGAATAAATTCTTGAGATATTTCTGCTAACTCATTAGGTGATGTAGAGACATTTTTAATATGATCATTGGTCGATGGATCTTGGGTTATGTCAAATAATTCTAACACTCCTTGAAATTTATCATTGTTTGAGGGGTTCTGATCATGACTAAAAAGTGACTCTTGATGTATGTTGATTTTATCCTTGGATGAGGTGGAAACATATTCAAGGTGCTCATTGATGGAAGATATTGATCATTTTTTTCAACAATTGTGGTGGAGAGATGGTCAATGTTTTCAACCATAGGATCAAATTTTGTTAACATTTCTTGAATTGGATTATTGTTGGGTATTGTTGGTGGATTTTGATCATTATTGAAAAGTGACTCTTGATATATGTTGATTTGATCATTGGGTGAGGTATAAATATTTTCAAGGTGGTCATTTATGGATAGTTGTGATTGATCTTGGAGATGTGATGACTGATCTTTGAGATGGGGTGATTGGGTTTGTTGTTGATGTTGTTGATCTTGATATCCCACCTCTTGAAATTGGATATATTGTTCTTGATATGGTTATGGATGCAACTCAATGCTTTGATGACATGGTTTTACTAATGGAAGAGTGTATTGATTTTGGGGTAGAGATGTCTCTTGGTGATATGAATCAATCATTTTTCTAAGTATAGCAATATGATCTCACAAAATTGATCTTGATTTTGATCTTGATACCCTTGATATAGTTGATTTGGTTTTTGTTCATGTAGATTTTGAATGTATACTTGTGGTGTTTGTATGGGATCATGGAAAAATTTACTTTGGACAATGTTTTGATGTGGGATGATGTTTATATTTGGCATTATAAGTTGAAATTGAACATTGTTTTGGTTGGGAATCACATTGCCTTGATTTAGGTAACTTTTATTTTGCTTGGTGTTACCTTGACTTGGATCAACACATGGAGTTGTTAACATATTTTTTGGACATTGAACAACATTTGTATGATTCACAAAAATATCTATCACAAATTTTAACAAGTGTGGATTTGAAATGTTCATGTTTGGTAAACTTTTACTTGGTATATTCACATTTGGAATGTATGGATTTGGTGGGATAATGTTGTTTTCTTCAAGACTCATGCATTGATTATTTGGTTGATAGATTTGTAGGTTTATACTTTGATTTAAATCTACCATAGGGAAAGGTGTTCCAAAATTTACATTTTCTATACTCACATTTGTTGTACCATTGAGGTTTGTAGGAGATAATGATCCCATTTATGGATTGTATAAATGTGAGTTTTGATAATCAATTGTCATTGTAAGGCTTTGATAGTTTGGTTGATTTTGATTACTCATGATGTATGAATCAAGTTTATATTCCATGTTCTTCTTGTGTTTTGACCTTGTTGACCTCTAAGGTATTTAGCAACAATGATGAGATGAAGGATGAAAGGGGTGAATGATATGGGTGTTGAACTTTGAATAAATGCTAGACTTTAGGATTTGATTTTGATTGCTTTGATTTGGATAATGAACTTGTAGATCCCAAGATGTTGAATTTAACCTTAGGATGAACTTGTTCAAAGGGGTGCTAATTTAACTAGAGGTATTAAAAAGGATGCATTCTCACACTCCTAGCTAAAAAAGGTGATTTTGATGTGTTTGATGATTTACCCAGGTCTAGAATGATGTTTCCAAAGCTCTAAAGTTGTTTTTAGGATGGATATGTTAAATGTTTGGGATGGATGAAGTGTTTTATTTGATCCTAAATGAACCTAACAGTGACCTTTTTTACAAGACCAAGATAGTGAAGAACATGCTTTACCCTACGAGTGGTTCAAACAAAAAGACCAATGTTTGCATGGAAAATCATATGACCAAAAGATAGATAACCACATGTGTGGGGTTAAATTTTATTTTATCTTTCCTTAATTGATTCTTTTTACCACAAAAACTTTCTTGCTTATCTTTTCAAACTAAATGTCTATGTATTAATTTATTTCATCCCACAAGGTCCATTATGTGGAAATAAAGAGAATCAAAGAAATAGTTTACATAGGTTGACTTTAGAGAGATTAAATTGAGATATAGGCCCAAATATTTAGAAGCCTCTAAGGATAGAATCCCTAGGGTCAAGCAGTAATACTTGGACTTTTCAAAGGTATTTTCTCTTTCAAAAGGGTTTGAAATTCTAATGATTTGTTGAATGTGTATTTTCCAATTTTTTAAATCCAAGCAAAGTGTTATTATTTCAAAATAATGCACAACCATAGGCTAAAAGAGACAATATTTGTTGAATTCCCACTTGGATTTCTCTAGCTGCGCTTATTCAGAGTGGATGATTAGAAGCTTGACCACACTAGATCCCTTCCACGACACTCACTTCTAAGGGTCAGCCAAGCTTCGAGTTCTCATGAATCTCCCATGATAAACTCTTCATCTCTACTAAGAACTGCAAGTATGTGGGATGACTTTAGATGTTCGATCTCTTGTACCAACAAATAGTAGGGTTTTTGGCTTTTACACAAATTGGTTTATAATCAGGGTACCCATTTAGACAACCAAACTAGAGGAAAGATCAACCCATACAAAGAGTACCACCTTCTTGTCTATAGGAGTTCCTGTAATGATTTGTTTCCTCAACATTCAAATTTATATACCGGTTGGGATTAGCTTGGCATTTAGCTTGTCATCGGTTTGAGTCGTTCCCTTGGGGTCAGTACTTTTTCCCACCAAGGAAAGCCTTCTAAAGGTAAACAATAGTGAAGGAGTACATTTGTAGTTCAACCACCTAATGCACTTAAGAGGGAATAGACACAATGCATTTTCTTCACACTCACATGATTTGTTTAATTTTAAACCCAAATTTGAAGTGTGGAGGAAATCTTATAGACAACATAATATCACTAAAATTATTTTGATTCTAAAGATCACTATGAAGCATGAGAGAAGTGCACACACATTTAAATGGTACTAGTTTTAGAGAAGATTACAAAAATAAAGTAAGCACGAGTTCATTTTAAATCCTGAAAGGAAATAATGAGTTCTTTTTAAAGCACCAAATTTGAGTGTGAAGTTGATTGTTCAATTTTTAGACCAAAATCAAAATTCTAGTAAGTGTCGAAGGTTCAATTTTAACCAACTTGATAAAGATTGAGTTGTAGGTTAATTTCATGCCCAAAATAATTCTAGTTGGTCCTGAAGCATGAAAGGAAAATATATGATGGGTTATTTCCCCATGAGTGTTTAAAAACACTATTACAATGAGTATCAAATGCTTTTTCTTTCACTTCCATGCTCCATGATCCTTTAAAAATTGCAATCCAAGCTCTAAATGTTAGATGAAATCAAGACACAAGAAGATATGAGGGTTAGATAAATGATTAAGCATAGAAACCGTAAAACTTAGACCAAGTTTCAATGTGATTTGACTTTAGGTGAAAATTTGAAAATTTTAACTCTATCAAAGTTGAGAAACACCTACACCATTAGATAGCTTATCAAATTCTACCCCATTTCAAAAAACAAAGCTTTGAAGAAGACCAAAATATGATGAAGCTATGGTCATTTTAAGATGGAGTGCAAAAGCGAGAAAACAAAGGTGACTCTATTTGCAAAAGCGACTCTCTGTAGCGTCACATTTGTAAAAAATGACAAAAGCAACACTCTACGGGCTTGCAAATGAAAAAAAGAGACACTCTACACTAAACTAGGGACCTCAAATGCGACCCTGTGATGAGAAAAGTGGCTCTCTATGGCATCACATTTGCAAAAAGTGACGTCATGTTCTTGGAACTTGCAAAAATGTGATTTCTAAGACAAAACATGAAAAATTAAATGGTTAGCCCTCCTTCTAGCACCAAAATGTGAGCAAAAAACCTACACAAACTAACAAGAGATCATGAAACAAGTTTCAAACATGTTAGAAAAAAAAATCTAATGCTCTCTATGAAATTCTTGGAGAAACAAAGTTGAAAACATGAAATAAAGCAAGAACACAACATAAAATCAACTAAGCTAACCAAACCTCAATCCCATAGGGGGAGTGATGTTACTTTGATTTGGAAAGAAGCCCTTTCCGAATCCATTTCATTATATTTGATGATTGAAGATGATCCAAGTATGAAAAATGACTATAATCTAGCGAAAATGGATGAAAATGATGAAATTCTATGAATTCAAATGACTATAATGGAAATGCATGAAGTTGTGGATCCATATTCTGAAAAGGATGCCTCTATTTATAGAAGCCAAGGATTGAAGAATGAGAGGATTTTATGAATGTGGGATAAATTGAAAGCCAATGAGAATGAGAATGTGCCAAGTGTCACAATTCTATTGGAGGAAGGTGGAGCACATTTTGGGAAATGTGTGAGTGAAGGAGGATGGAAGAGAAGTAAATGTTGTTGGTTGAGAATTTGAAAATGTTGTAAGAATAATTGAATGAGATTTGAGAGGATTTAAGAGGATTTGAAAGGTTGTAAGAGAAGTAAATGGAGATATGAAATGTTTTTGAAAACCTTTGGAGGGAAATTGAAATAGAGGTGGTTGAGAGGAATATTCCTCAAAATATGCATTTGTGAGGATAATTGAGGTATTTAGATAATTAGAAGAAATTGATTTTATGTGCAACATGGTTAGTTGACCATGGTTGATTTAACTCTTGAAGAGTTAAAAGATGGAGGATTTGATAATGATGATTAAATAGTTGATTTAGGATTAATTAATCCAAAATTAATTAATTGGAGAGGATTAAGAGATGTGACATTTGATTTGATTTATTTTTAATCAAATGAGAGGATTAAAAGAGGATATAATTAAATAAGATGAATAATCAGTTAGAATAAGGGTGAATTAATCAATAAATTTAATTATTTGATTAATAATTGAATTTGCTGAATTTAATTAAATAATGCTAATTATTCAATTAATTGATCATTTCGAGATGATTTAGGAAGAAACGATGTTAGTTATCAAAGTTAGATGCATAGTATCAATCAAGACTTTTTCAGTGTCTACTGTATGTAGTGCTTCCCTCCCACTACTAGAAGGAACAAACAATGATGTAGATCTCCAAGCTCTGATACTTGGGCTATGGATAATTAAAAATATCAAAAATTATAAATTTGGAAATTGAAGGAGATGAGGAATTAGTCACTAAATATTTTGAAATTGAGAGCTTACCTAGAAGTGGAAATGGATTTATCATTGAGATTCAACAATACGCTAATTCAACATACATATAGAGAAGAAAATTTGGATGTGTATAATTTGTTGAGAAGTTGTTGAGATGATTTAGCATTGTTGGACCATTGATGTCAAAACCTGGGATCTAGAAGGTTGTGCTCCTGATGATATACAAAAATGATCTATCCTATCGAGTGCTATGATGTTGCGTAGTGTGGATGTTATCCTTGATCTAGATATGAAAGTACTTCCTTTTGGGACATCCATGGGAGACAGTTAATGCAAAATAATGAAGACTAACCTTTTGATATTGTCTGTTGTGCTCGAAGCTTATTCCCGGTATCCTTGCTATCTGGACATTCATGTAGCATGTTACAAGTTTTGGTATGTCTAATTGTGTTTCTATGGTTGGTATTAAAATTGATGGAAACCAAGATTTGTTCTTGGTTGTGGTATTCCCATCGAATCTGGAATATATTTCATGTAATTCAAGGTTTTCTATCTTTTGGAAATTATGCTATCTTATGTATGACCTATTTATGGGTCCCATAGTAGCGTGGTAACGAAACCTTTATGCACGATCTATCCTTTGGGTATGGTGCTAGCATTCCAATCCTTATTGAATATTTCAAGGTTTTTGTTCAATCTAAAATATTTTTGCTATGCGAAATCATCTTGTTCCATAGATAAATAAATAAATAAATATATATATATAGAACATCTCTTTGGTTTAGAATAAGAAGTGTGTTATGTGTGAATAGAGAAAAGGATGTGAAGGATTATGCAACAAGAAACAAAGAAGGAAGTGGAAGGAAAGTGTCAGTAAGAAGTAATCAATAGTACAGAGGTTGTGCAAGGAAGGTGGGAAAAATATTCTTGACCAGATCTAGATATTGTAGACAAATATTGTGCTCTAAACCAGAACTGACTTCATGCATATATAGATGTAGCTTCATCAATTCATTTTTTTAGTGAGACTATTTTGTAATCAGATGTTTTTGTATTAATTGGACAGTGATTCTTACCTGCAGTGAGCAATTGAGAAGAGAGCCTTTGTAAAAATAACATTAACTGATGTCACCTTAATCGATGTTTTGTAATTGATAATTAGCATTCTCCATGGTTTTTTCCTTCGTAGGTTTCCACATAGATTATGGTGCTCATTATGCATGGTGTTTTTATGATCCTTCATGTTCATATCTATTTGATTATTATCTGATGATATAAGCTTGCTCCAGATTAATTAAAGTTAGGAAAATTATTTTAGGATAATTGATTCACCCCCCTCTCAGTTATCTAGACTATTTAGCAATTGGTATAAGAGCTTGGTCCCTTGCAAATAGAGCTTAACCACTTGAGGGAGATCTTGGAAGTTTGAACAAATGGAAAGAGACTATTACTTTGAGGAAGAATTGAAGACATTGTTAGATGACATGGAAAGTGAACCATCAATTTTTAGGGGTGCTATGGACTTCTCTTACACTGTTAGGGTTTTTCACCTAAAATGAGAGAGATAAAACACAAAAATTGAGGTGGTTCATTCAAACTAAGGAATGTATGATGTAATTATGATTAAATGCAATAATATAAGTGCAGCTAATTGATAAAATTGATTGATTATGAATGCAAAACTAATGAAATATTTAGTGTTTGAAAACATAGTGTGATATGCAGAAATGAACTAGAAACATAAACAAATGTAAACAAAATTGAATGAGATTAAACAAAGTGCACCTGGAAGTTGAATGTTGATCCTAAAAGGTTCTGGAAATTGGAAAAAATCATTGTTTATGACCAATGGGACTCATTCGCCACTGATGGTGAATTAGTCCTCCTTCTAGTAAACTACACTGAAACTAGTTTTCGACTGTTGGGAACTGAATTCTGACAAAATCAACTTTTCTAGCCTATAGGTGGGACTCATTTTCCACTGATGGAGAATTATTCCTCCTCTAAAACTTTTCAAATTTAGGGGTCAAGTTTTTGGGCCCAAATCTGCACTTTATTGCTTGTTAGGTTGACAGAGTCAAATCTACAAAAAAAGGGTTGAATGTTGTCCCCAAGATTGAATTAGGGTTTAGTTGACTTGAATCACTTTGATGAATTCTTTACCACTTTCCAACACCTATTTCTTTGAAAAATCTACCTACAAGACCTGCAAACACACATGCAAAGAGGGGGGAAATGGTTAAGGGTTAGAGTATAGGGATTTTCCTTTTCAAATCCCACTTTGGTTATCAAACCCTTGATAAAAAAATGAAATGAAATTTTCCTAAACTCACCAACCTTTGTTGTAAAATTTTGAAGATATGTCAATGGTTACTCCAAGATACTTGATTCAATGATGATATGATAGTTTGAGTGAAAGAATACTAATTGATGTTGAATGAGTGTATGAGATGAATGCTTGAATGAATTAGGAGTAAAATGGATATAAAAACACTTATTTATACACACCTATGCCCTAATTACCAATAAATACATCACAGGCCAACATAAGGTCTTAATGAATAAAAATCCAAAAGAAATTTTGGATTATTTTGAATTTTGAGCCAAGAGGGACTCATTCACCACCTATGGAAAATGGGTCCCATTCTAGGCTGCAAGTGGGTGTTAGGAATTAAGTTTCATTTAATGTTATTTGTTGGGTTTATGTTAAAAACCACAATTTAATAAGGCCTATAAGTGCATAAAGGGGCCAAATAAAGCATAAGAAAGGTGTAAATAGTGGTGACAAGCCTAGAAAAGTGTGAAATCTTGTTACAAGACTTTACAACACTTTGAAATAGGAGTTGATAAGGGATAAAAACATAATATTTAGATGAATTACAATAATAAGAGTCTATAAAAGTGTAGAAATTTGTTACGAAACTTCACAACACCTTCACAAGACATCATAATTTGAATATTCAAGGCCTAATGAGAATTCATAAGCTATATTGCAACATTAAATGAAAGAAAAATAGGTCAAGCATCACAAGAGAAAGACCTAAATAAGCATGAAAATATCAATGATCCATTTTTCTATGGTACATTTAGCCCCCACTTTAGTGAGAGGATGAACTTGCTTCAAACTCACACTAAATTAGCCATGCATATCGAGAGGGACCCAAATGCACTTTTGTTAGCAAGATGGAATGAAAATAATCAAGAGGGATGATCAAGCCCCTAGAATGAAGATCCCATGGAAAACTAAACATAAGAACACAGGAACACACATATGAAAGAGAGAAAGAAAAATAAAAGTTGGATCAAGCTTCGATCATTTGTTCATCTAGTTGTGAATCAGATCTAGGTTGTTTGTTTGAAAAAGAAAATGCATACTCACTATGGGGTGACAAAACTCAATTTTGTCCGCTGGGTGAGAAGGCAGAAAAGGTGAGAAACATACGCTTGGGTGGTATGTACTCACAAACACATAGGTGGTTATGGGGAAAGTCATGTTGTGGAATGGGCTTCCCGCTCAACCATATCAAAGTTATACCTACTGATAATTTTAATAGGCATCATGAAGGAAAAAAAATGTCAGTCCATGCTTCATGAGACAAGCACAGCTTCGTATGCTTAGAAATCATGAACAAATAGGATGGTACCACATGCATGCAAGCTGTGTTATGCAAGGTGGCCATGTAAATGCAAAAATGTAAAATGCAAAAGAAATGTTCAAATGAGTCTTGTTAGGTTCATGCAAGGTCTATCACTTAGGGAAAATTGTGTCTAATGTCTATGAGATAGGACCAATCAAAGAATAGAATATTCACAACTTAGGGGATGTAGTGTGTCACATCAGGCCACTAAGAAGAAATTAATATGCTAAGTTAGATCACACTCATGAAGCATATCACCCCCAATGTCGCCGACAAAGTGACAAATGCATCATATAAAGTAACAAGGCTGCACTAAGAACCAAGAATGTAAATGAATAATGCCAATGTATCCCCCCACTTTAAAGGAATTGCTACACATTGTTCTGTGAGAAATTACTTTAAAGTAGCAAATGGGTGTTGTCATAGTAGTGGTTTACAATTCCTGAGAGGAACAAATTTTAGCTGAAATCACATATTTTTAGAAAATATAATGATTTAAGCCTTAAAAGTTCCATTTTAAGGATTCCAATTGAAGAGGGTTTGAACAAATCACCTTAGATCAAACCCCCTTGGATAGAACCTCGCTAGTTTTAAACCATACCTATAAATGCGTCTCCTTTACACCTATCAAAATGCTGATAAAAAATCACTTTTGATTTAGCTTTTGGGGGATCAAATGAATTCATTTAAAATTTATTTCAAATGATTATGGTATTCCTCATAACAAGCTATCCAATGAATATAATTTTAATATGTTTTGGTTTTTTATGTATTTGTTTTTTAAGTTTTATTAAACATAGGTTTTTCATCGAAAATGAATTTCTTTGTTCTTCACATGTGGAAAAGTAGAAGATTATCAAAAAAAAAATTGAAAAATATGAATGCACCAGATATTGAAGTCCTTGATCCAACCAAAAAAAATAAAATAAAATTTGACATAGACAAAAAAAGTTACGCATTATACAGTTGCTTGTCTGAATTGTAATTTGTTTGACTTTGAAACTTGATTAAGGAAAAAATATTCAATAAAAAACTATCTAACCAAGTGGAAGCACTAGATATCAGAGTTACAAATCTAAATTTGAAAGAATTAGAATTTTATCCTTCATGGAAAAAAATTTATGTGTTATACGGTGTGTCACTTTTTAAAAATGTTGTTTTCTGAAAAAAATCTATTTTCATGGGAGATGGAAAAAGAAGTGCAATTTGATTCCAAAAATTTTGAAAAAAATATTTTTAGAATCTATAGAAAAAGTTTGATGAGACTCTATTTTGCACCATCTTCAAATTCCTCACAGTTTAGCCGCTATAGGCGCCCGAATGTGAAGATTTAGTTAAAAATAATAATTTCAATGTCCAGTTTGGCCAAAAATTGTAAACCACTATTATGGGATCACCCAATTTATGAAAAATGCAAAAAGAAACAAGACATGAGATCCAACTTGGAAAGCCCCTATGCCAAGTCATATGTTTTCGAGTAAGGCTACTTCATGTGAAAGAGGAGGAATAAAAAAAGAGGTGTTTACCCCAAAAAGGAACACACCAAACACATAAGGGATCTATGGATTTGGGATCAGTATGTTTATTGCTGCAATATTTTTATGAAAGAGTTTAGAACTGTCATCATTCCCCAAATACATAAAACTTGAAGAATGACACAAAGAGAGAAAAAAAAAAAAATTTCATTTTAGGTCAACATGGAAGAGACATTATGGTCTCGACACTTTGCATCGTCCCCAAAAGGAGAAACATAAAGAACATAGAAAGGAAAAAGAAAAGGGACCAATTGGGTCAACATGGAAGAGACATAGGACATCTCAATACTTTGTGCCATCCCCAAAAGGAAAACACAAAATAAAAGTGAAATAAAAAGGAAAGGACCTTGTGGTTCAACATGGAAGAGACATAGGGTGTCTCTACACTTTGTGTCATCCCAAAAAGGAAAACACAAAACAAAAGTGAAATAAAAATGAAACGACCTTTTGGGTCAACATGGAAGAGACATAGGGCATCTCTACACTTTGCATCATTCCCAAAAGGAAAACAAAAAACAAAAGAGAAATGAAAAATCAATGGATGAGATATGGAAGAATGGTGGTACAAATAGAGGAAGTGCACAAAGAGAGAGAACATCAAATGAACATTATGTGGGAACATGATACACACATAGAAGCACAAAAGAGAAAACTAAAAGAAAAATTTAAAAGGATAGAAAGGAAAATGCAAGTCAACCATCTAACAATTCATCCGCCTCCCAATCATGCTCAGTGTATTGCGAGGGTGGATGACTATCCAAAGGGAGAATTGCAAGTGTCAAACTAGGAGAAGTGCTAGGTTCCTCACTTGGTGAAGGATATTTATCATTCAAGCTCATGGAAGAGGAAAATAAATAATTCATATCATTATGCACCTCTTCATCTATTTTAGAGATCTCCTCCTCATCATCATCATCCAGATTAATCACGACAGGAGGACGAATGGTAATCTCCAACGAAGGATGTATCAAGAGTTTTGGATATTGTATCTAATCATTTTGTTGTGATGGTTGTATCATACTATCTTGGGGTAGGTTAGGTATTGCTTTTGTCAAAGGCGGAGGTTGATTTTTCTTCTTTTCTTACATTTGTGACTACCAAGAAAGGAGATGAAGAGGATGCCTATGCTCCCTAGCACTGTGGTTTCATTTAATTATATTTTGAAGTGGTGTAAGAGCGAGTTGATCCACCATAGGCTCCTTTTATTCCTAAGGAGAATGAATGGAAGGAATCAAAGGATATGGATCAATCACTTTATCTTTGGCTTTATAAACTTGTTTAATGCGAGGAGGCATGATGAGGTTGGTTTCAAAGTATCTTGGGCATTTAGATGATGAAGGTGAAGTGTTTATTGTTGGTTTCTTGTGAGGTTGCATTGTTTGTTCAGGTTTGGATTCAGGCCAAAGCATTGTCTCATCTAAGATAGGAATGACGGAAGTGGACAGGGACATGTGGTGAAGAGACAATTCAACTATTTGTTTGGCTTTGAACTTTTGATAGGTAATGAAAAAGATGTCCTTGCAAGGGGTGATGGGTTCCATAGGTTCAAGAAAAAAGGATTCTAAGGATAAATTACCTTTAGAGGACAATGGATTAAAGTCATTATGGTTTATGGTAAATATCTCATTGTCATTCACGAAAACTTCAAACATTTGTGAACAACTGAAGGGACAACTTTCATCGAGCGAAGCCAAGGATGACCTAGGTGCAGACGAAACTGATTTGATTGTGGAATGATAGAAAATGTTACATCCAATGTCTTAGGTCCTATTTGTAATGGTAGTATGAATAATCTAATCGTAGGGCATGTAAAACTAGTGTGTATTTTAATCCATGCAATTGGTTTGTCATAATCATTTTGATAAAGATCATGTAATACTAAATATTCTTCTGTGATCACATTCTCGCCACAGGTGGGATCTATTAATATCCCATTGGTGGGATTATCATAGATGCGACCGATTATGTAAAGAGGACCATTGTGAATGTTTTTAAGTATATTGTGAGAAGAAAAATTAATATCAAGAGATTTTTTTTTGTGGCCCTTACGAGGGATAATGTCTATCATTCCTACCATTTCATCAACAAGATTAGTATGTGTAATAGTTGGAGTAATTTCATGTTGTTCATTAGTTGTATCGAAATTCATCACATCATTATTTGAAGGTTCACTAGATTTGACAAATGAAACGTTATGTTTAGGCATGGGATTGGTAAATATTTGCAAATTTTGATTGGGGGGAGCAATTGACTTATTGCCCTGATCATTGATACCCACAATGGATAGATGACCATAATCAATGAGGTCTTGAGCTAAGTGTTTGAGACACTTACATTGTTTTATGTCATGTCTATTTTGGTGATGACACTGACAATAAGAATTTGGTTTAAAGGTGGGGGGTAAAGGTTTGGTTGGGTCAAGGGGCTTGGCTGTAGGAAAAGTGATCATCTGTTGTTGTATTAGTTGGTTCATTATATTATGGAGGGTATCAAGTCAAGGGGTAAACTATCTCTTTGGGTCCCCATAGGTAAAGGGTACAACTGCTTTAACAATGGCCACTTGATTAGTCACAGGTTGATTTGGTTGCAGAGGAGGGGGATTGAACTGTAAGAAACCTCAGTTTGGTTTTCTAAAGTTTTATGTGTTGTTTTGGTTGCTTTGTTTAGAATTCTCAGCTCGGGTAGAAGTGGATTTTGAATCACGACTAGTAACCGAGTTGTGATAGTCCCAAAGGGCTATGCACAAATGCATGAAAGAAGGAAATTCCATCATGGTCAACCTATCATGAATTTGAGTTTGCAAGTTTTCAATAAACATCTTTTGGAGATGGGAATTAGGAATCCTAACATCTACTTGAGCATACAAAGACTGGTAGCATGAAATGAAATCAGTGACTTTTTCATCCACATTTTGTTTACATCTCATTAAATCAACCACTATCTTTTTGGGAGTCATATGGACTTGGAAATGAATTATAAAGGAATAAAAAATTTCATTAAATGATCGGATTGAATGATTGGGTAAGTTTGAAAACCACTCCATGGCAATATCCTTTAAGGTTATAGGAAACAATTTAGCTAACAGTTTATCATCAAGGAAAAAATCACTGCATAAGGTTGTATAAGCATTGACATTATTATTAGGGTCTCCTTTTCCTCCATACTTCTCAAACCTAGGCATATCAATTCCTTGTGGAATCGGTGTTCTTAATATCTCTAAAGATAATGGGTTACTACAGACATAGTATGTGGGTGGTGTGGTTTGGTTTTGGTTAATGGTGGATATTTTTTGTTGCATGGAGGAAATAGTCTGAAAAAGTAGTGTAATGAGAGGGTCAGTGTAAGTGGTATGAGGTGGAAGAGAGAATGGTGATGGAGTGTATGTAATGTTGGGACAAGTGAAGGGGACACTAAGAGGGGTGAAGGTGGTGGAGGATGGAACATTCAATCCCGCAAAAGAATTGGGAATACTAGTCAGAATAGAAAAAGGAGTCACATGACTAACTTGTTGCATAGTTGTTGTAACTTGAGGAGTGTTATAGGTGGGTATGGATGCTATGGTTGAAGGAGGAATGTGAGATCCTCCTTGGATCACAACAGTGTTTGCTGGTTGGGAAGTCAAAGGAACATGTTTTTTGTATATCTCAACAATTCTTTTCATAAATTTTAAGCCATCATCACTTTCAATTAGGCAATGCAGGTTGTCTATAGGAGGTATGTTAGTGGTAGAAATTTTTTCAAGACATAAGTCTTGTTGCAAATGTACAAAATCCTCATGAGTTTTAATGACTTTATCTTATAGAATCTGATCAATTTTTGTGTCAACATGCTTTGTTTGTGAAGGTAAAGGTGTACTAGTGGTAGTATCCATGCCTAATACACCATTATCCATACCAAGAGTAGGAGCTTGAGACAACCCAACATCCACAACAAGTGTGTTATCATGGGATACCATGAGTTGAGAACTTCTTCTCACTAAATTATTATCAATAGGGCACCAAACACTCATACAAATACCACAAGGGTTGGGGTTAATGAAAATTCAATGATATCTAAGAGTTCAAAATGTGAATAATAGAAATTCTATAAACTAAAATGCAATAAATACCTAGAAAATGCCTAAAAGTGTAGTTCAAAATGTGCAACTGGACTAATTCGCCCAGGGTGGCGAATGAGTCCAGGGATGAGAATTTTTTGTGTTTTTTAGAAAATTTAAATTGATTTTTTATGCTTTTTAGATGCAAAATGAAGATAAAGATGCAAAATTTTATTTTTTGGAATGTTTTAAGGTGCAAAAATAAAATCTATATGAGATCTTCACTAATGGAAATGTGTAATTCATAGGATGCAAAAACAATGTAAAGGCTAATGCAAAGACTAATTCTATGAGCCCTAGGATGTAAATGCAAATTCTAATAAGAAAGATATTGTGTTCAATATGCAGGGTCACCAAAATGAACCAACAATTTTTAGGGGTGCTATGGACTTCTCTTACACTCTTAGGGTTTTTCACATAAAAGGAGAGAGATAGAACCCAAAAATTGAGATGGTTCATTCAAACTAAGGAATGTATGAGGTAATTATGATTAAATGAAATGATCTAAATGTAGATAATTGATAAAATTGATTGATTATGAATGAAAAACTAATGAAATATGCAATGTTTGAAAACAAAGTGTGATATGCAAAAATGAACTAGAAACATAAACAAATGCAAACAAAATTGAATGAGATTAAATAGAGTGCACTTGGAAGTTGAATGTTGATCCTAAAAAGTTCTAGAAACTAGAAAAAATCACTATTGATGACCAGTGGGACTCATTCACCATTGATGGTGAATTAGTCCTCCTAGTAAACTACCCTAAAACTACTTTCTGACTATCGAGAACTGAATTATGAAAAAAAAAAATCCATCCTATAGGTGGGACTCATTCACCACTGATGGTGAATTAGTCCTCCTCCAAAAATCTAAAAACTTGGGGGTCAAGTTTGTGGGCCCAAATCTGTAGTTTTCTGCTTGTAAGGTTGATGAAGTCAAATCTGCAGAAAATGGGTTGAATGTTGTCCCCAAGCTTGAATTAGGGTTTACTTGACTTGAATCAATTTGATGACTTCTTGACCACTTTCCAACACCTATTTCTTTGACAAATATACCTACAAGACCTACAAACACACATGCAAATATGGGAAAAATGGTTAAGGGTTAGAGTATAGGGATTTTCCTTGGTCAAATCCCACTTTGGTAATCAAACCCTTATTAAAGAAATGAAATGAAAAAAAGAAAGGAATGATGAATAAACAACATGGCAAGTGTCCTAAACTCACCAACCTTTGTTGTAAAATTATGAAGATATGTCAATGGTTGCTCCAAGGTACTTGATTCAATGATGATATGATAGTTTGAATGCAAGAATGCTAATTGATGTTTAATGGGTGAATGAGATGAATGGTTCAAAGAATTAGGAGTAAAATGGATAGAAAAACACTTATTTATACACACTTATGTGCTAATTACCCAAAAATACAACATCACAGGCCGACATAAGGTCTTAATGAATAAAAAACTAAAAGAAATTTTGGATTATTTTGAATTTTGAGCCAAGAGGGACTCATTCGCCACCCATGGCGAATTGGTCCCACTCTAGGCTTGCAAGTAGGTATCAGGAATTAAGTTGCATTTAATGTTATTTGTCAGTTTTACATTCAAAAACACACTTAAATAAGGCTGATAAGTGCATAAAGGGTCCAAATAAAGCATAAGAAAGGTGTAAATATTGGTGCAAAGCCTTGAAAATCATGAAATCTTGTTACAATACTTTACAAAAATTTGAAATAGGACTTGATAAGGGATGAAAATAAAAAATTTAGATGAATTATAATAATAAGAGTCTAGAAAAGTGTTGCAATGTGTTACAATGCTTCACAACACCTTCACAAGACATCATAATTTGAATATTCAAGACCTAATGTGAATGCTTAAGCTATAATGTCACATTAAATCGAAGCAAAATAGGTCAACCATCACAAGAGAAAGACCTAAATAACCATGAAAATATCAATGATCCTTTTTTCTATGGTATAGAAAGCATGAAATCTAGAAATGAGGAATTAAGAGAAAACATCAGGGAGGCAAATGCTTGTATCTCAAAGCTAAGGGAGAAAATCCAAAATTTCAAAGCAAGACACAGAGAGGTTTGTGAGGAATTTAAGGTGTCAAAGGAATTTTTTGTGAATCTTAAGCTACAGTTGGATGAGTGGAAGAAGATTGAAGAAAATATCAAAGATACCATTAAACAGAAAATGGAAGAATGGAAGAAGACTGAATAAAATATCAAAGATACCAACAAATGAAAAATTAGAAGAAAATGAGAAGTTAGATCAAGAGTTAAGAAAGCTGAAATCAAAAGCAAGAGTATGTGAAAGTAGAATAATTCTGGATCAACTCTTGTCCCTACAGAAATGTCACAAGGATAAGGGAGGACTTGGCTGGTCAAGTGAAAGATTAAATAAAAACACTAAGGGAAAAGACAAAGTAGTTGAAGTTGAAGCAAGATCTATTGTAACAAGAAAGGTCCAAAACTCTAGATCACCTACAAAAAGACCTCTAGTCAGGAAACCAAATACTCAAAGGTGTAGACAATGATTTTGGATTTCCCACATTGCTTTAGCTCCTTCTAAGGTTTTTCACCTAAAAGGAGAAAGGAATGGGGGTCCAAACTATAAATGTCTACACTTAAAGTTAATGTAAATGAGATGTGATATGTCTAATTAAGATGTACTAATGCACTGATCTAAAAATGAAATGATTTAATGATGCAAAAGTTAAGAAATGCAACTTGTTTGAAAATAGAGTGTAATATGCAAAAATACCTAAAAATGCAAGTGAAGAATGAAATAACTGAAGAGGATTGGAGAGGTACACCTAGAAGCTGAAATATAATGTGGAGAGATTCTGGAATCCTAAAAAATTGATTGAAAATGTTGATTGGGACACTTATGCCAGGCTAGGTGACTTAGTTTGAGTTTTGGGAAAACTTGCTGGAACAAGAATCTGCCAAATGGGTATCAAAAAATGCAAAAAAAACCCTCTCGGGCTTAGTAGTGGGACTAATATGCCACTAGTGGTGACTTAGTCCACCTGCATATTTCAAGAATCTCGAGATAGGATTCTGTAGCTTTGGGTCTACACTCGTTTTTCTAATAGGTGTCTGCTTCTAAAACTCTAGTTTTCAGACCTAAAAGTGACTTTTTGTTGATATTTTGGCCTTGAAAGCAAGGAGAGGTCTTCGAAAAGTCTTCAACATAGTCTTCAATGATTTTCCAACCCTCAAAGTTTCTAAAACTACAAACACACAAGACAAGAGAGAGAGAGAGAGAGAGAGATGTTGGATGTTAGGGCATGGGGGTTTGCCTTGGTCAAACCCCTTTTAGGTAATTAAACCAAAATGGAGAAAGAATGCAATGAAGCATGAAAATATGGAGTTAGTACCTTGCCATGATGATTGATCTTGATTTTCTACAACAAACCATGAAGAATTTTCCATTGAATGTCCTTGGAGGCTATCTTGATGACTTGCAATGATAAAACCCTAGCTTGCTTGACTTGAGAACATGATGAATGATGGATGAATGATTATGGGTTATGAATTTAGGATGAGTTAGTTCAAATGAGAGGAAAAACCCTATATTTATACACAATTATGCCTTAATTCCCAAAAATACCTCATCACAGGCCGACCTTAGGTCTTAAGGAATAAAAAATTGAAAGAAATTTAAGTTTATTTTGATTTTTGAGCCAAATGGGACTAAGTCACCAGCAATGGCGACTTAGTCCACTTGTGCATTTTTAAGTGGATGTCAGAAATTGTGATAATTTAAATAATGTTTATTGGGTTCTTCTTCAACCAAACACTTAAGTAAGGCCTGTAAGAGTATAAAGGGGCCATTTAAAGCATAAGAAAGGTGTAAATATTGATGTCAAGCCTAGGAAAGTGTGAAATTTTGTTACAAGACAATGTTACAACACTTTGAAATAGGTCTTGGTAGGGTTATTTAGGTGAATTATGATATTATGGTCTTAGAAAAGTGTGAAGATGTGTTACAACACCTTTACAAGACATCATTGAATGCAATTTATTGAGTTTGCAAGGGTCCAAGACTTAGTGTGGATGTGTAAAACACCTCACAACATGAAAGCAAGGCTTTATTAAGTCCAATTTTTCATCAATTATTCCCAAATAAAGAAAAGTATACACTTTTTGGCAACACAAAAGGTACTTATCATTTAATGGCTATTGTTTTCTATGCAAAGAATTTGGACATGTGTCATAGAAAAAGGTACCCTTTGCTTGACATGGGATAATTCATGATAAGTTGGACTTAATGAGGCTTTGATTCAAGTGTTGTGAGGCATTTTATGCATCCACACTAGGTCTTGGACCTTTGCAAACTAAATAAAATGTATTTAATGATGTCTTGTGAAGGTGTTGTGAAGTGTTAGACAATTTTACATTCTTTTGGACTCTATTAATTATAATTCACCTAAAAATCACCTTTTTATTCATCAACAAGTACTATTTTGAAGTGTTGTAGAGTCTTGTAACAATCTTTCACACTTTTCTAGGAACATCTTCACTATTTATCCCTTTTTTCATGCTTTATTTGACCCCTTTCTGCTCTCATATCCTTAATTAAGTGTATTTTAGAGTATTATCCCGAAAAACAATATTAAATACAACATATTTCCCAACACATTTTTTTATGTCCTAGTGGGACTCATTCACCATGGGTGGCGAATGAGTCCTCCTTGGCCCCAAATTCAAAATATTTTAAATTTACTTTCAGGATTTTATTCAAAATCACTTGATGTCGGCCTGTGATGAGGTATGAATAGGTTACTAAGGCACAAGTGTGTATAAATAGGTGTTTTTATCCTCATTTTTACAATCTTCTATCATCTTCTACATTCACCTAATTCACATATTCATCCACCAATATTCCATCTCAAACCAAGCAACTCAGGGTTTTATCATCTCAAGGCATTAAGAGATCAATTTTCAGACTTGCAAGGGAAGATTATACATGTTATGTTTCCGAATTTCAAGATCAATCATCATGGAAATGTAATCTACTCCATTATTACATGATTCATTTCTTTCTTTCATCATTTTGGTTTAATTACCTAAACGGGGTTTGACTGAGGCAAACCCCCATGCCCTAAGAATCAACATTTCTTCTTTTCTTCTTATATGTTTGCAGATTTAGGTATCTTGGAAGCTTGAAAATCATTGAAGATGAAGTTGTAAATTCATTCAAGTCATCTCTTCATCATTCAAGTCAAAGAATCAACAAAAAAGTCACTTTCAGACCCGAATCTAATAGTTTCAGAAGTCGACACCTATAGAGAGCAGAAGTGTAGATCTAGCTCCACAGAATCTACTCTTGAATTTGTAGATTCTTGTAGGTGGAATAATTCTCTACCCATTGCGAATGAGTCATATCTGCAAGCCTGGAAAGTAGTTTTGTCAGAATTCAGCTCTCGACAGTTAGAAACCTGTTTCTAGAACTTTTCATCAGAAGCATGACTGATTCGCCATGCATGGAAAATCATCCCAGTGGACATTAATAGTGACTTCTATAACCTTCCAGAACCTTCCAGCAATAGTACTCTGCTTCCGGGTGCACTCTAATCAGTCTCATCATTTTTTTTCATTTGTTTAGGTTTCTAGTTCATATTTGCAATCAACATTGTGTTTTTCAACATCTTGCATTAGACTAGTTTACATTCATTTATTTGCATTTATAAGAATTCAAACACATTTAGACACACTTCACATCAATATTCCATCCATCTTTACATTAATCTTGAATTAAACATTGTGCATTTTGGCCCATTCTCCCTCTTAGGTGAAAAACCCTAGAAACAACAACAAAGGATTTAGGTGCCAAAATCCTTTGTTTCATTTTAGGATCAACATAATTTCAGAAATAATTTCCAATCTCCATCCACATTCTAGGTGCACACTTTCAGTTTGGTTCATTTATGTTAAGTTTTCCATTCATTCCTAGTTCATTGTTGCATTACACAATGTGTTTTCAAACAAGTTCTTCTCCTTTAGTTTCCATTCATTAATCAATAAATCTTATTAGTTTCTTGCATCCAAGCATTGCATCTAGGCATTTAGGCATATTTCATCCTTATTCTATCCCTATTGCATTGACTTTGAATCTAACATAAGCATTTTTGGCTCATCTTTCTCCTTCTAGGTGAAAAAACCTAGGAGTGATAGAAAGCAAGTAGGTGCCAAAAATCTATGCTACCTTTTGGTGAACCTTCTTTTCAAATACTTCTATTTTTTTATTTGGAGTCCTTCATCATCATAGATTTGCATGATTCATTTGCATGCTAAGTGTTAAATTTTGCATTCATAAAAAGTGCATTTAGGTTGTATTTTTGGCATCTAAATTCATTTAAATTTTCTGAAATTCTTCTTTTTTCATTTAGGTCTACATCATAGAACTCAGAACACATCAAAATCCCTCAATTTTTTTTGAAACTTCTGAAAAAGGTTCATACTGGGACTCATTTTCCACCCTCAGCGAATCAGTCCCTTCTAACCCCTAAAACTATCTTTTACAGAGCTGAAAACCCTATTTTTAGGCTTTTGTTTGGTGCCATTTCATACCTATATTATTTGGTTGCATTTTTGTATCATCCATTTAATCAAATCTAGCCTAAATTAGCTCATTTCATGCATGGTTTACATTTTACATTTGCATTCTCATATTCTTACATAGCATAATTAGTCAATTATCATCTGAAAATTGCATTTCATTTCAAACTTTTACATTTCATTTTGAGTTAGCATAGATTGTTATTTCAAAATTTTAGTTTTAATCTTCTCCAAATTTGCAAAGAAAAAGCTAGTTAACAAACATTCAAGTTCTTAATTTAATGTATTCCCTAGTTATGATAGTCTCCTAGCACAAAGAGAATGAAAATGTTAATGGTTTTCTTAAAGTTACACTCCCTCCTATCTCTCCTATTTGTGTGGATGATGTGTTAGAAGGGAATACAAACATAGCTAAACATGATACATTCATAATTTTACTTCTCCTGATACCTCTCCTTTTCATGATGAAGGTATCTTGGTGAACGAAGGTACAATCATTGAGCATCATGAAGGTCTTGTTTATCCTTATCCTCATTCCCCTTGGGAAGATAGTATAACAATACAAGATGAATACATTTCCACCACTTTACCTAGTCTCCATTCATCTCCCACCACTTCCCCTATTTGTGACAATACTTTCATGAATGATCATAACAAACAGATTTGTGAGGAGGATATGATTGAGTTGTAGGCACATAAAAATGACCTAGGCACGCAAGCTCTATTTTTACCACTTTCGTCCTAGCATAATTGTGACATTTAATTATGTACTTGGTCCACATTTGACTATTAATTAAATAATTTATAATTATTTAATTAATTCATGTCTCTTATATTCTTCATGATTATTAAATAAATAAATAATATTTATTTATTCAATACATCACTAAGGGTCTATTGTCCTCTTACAATTAAATAAATTTTTTAATTCATTTAATTACCTTTGTTCATTTATTCTTCCTAATTATTAAATAAATGAATTTCATTTATTTATTTAATATGTCACTAATTCTCATAATTAAATGAATTTATTAATTTATTTAATTATTAATCATATCTTCTAAATTAAATAATTATCTTTAATTATTTAATTGTCAAATTTAACATTTCCCTCATTTTAAATAAATGAAATTATTTAAAATGATCTCACATTCTTGACTATCAATTCATTTTAGTAAATAATTTGGAAATCGATTATTTATTATCACACAAAATCCATATTTTGAATTAATTTAATTCAAAATGGTAATTTTCTTCCAAAAATCAAGTAATTGAGCAAATTCTTGATTTTCTAAATTTTCTTTTCAGTTCAACTCTTATCTTCTTGATTTTTTGAATCTCACAAATCAAGCAGTCTTTATCTTCTTGATTTTCAAAAATCTTTATCTTTTTGATTAATTATCTCATTTATTCTCGACTACCGATTAGATCTTCTCAAATGACATATCGACAACTCATTTAATGATTTTTCCCTAACCTTGATTAGGGATTGTCACATGAAATTTGGACCTCTGATTTTAGGCTTTTGTCAACTTTCAATCTCATCTGTCCATCCAAAATTGTATTTTCTATAAAATGACAATTTTTCTCACATTTTCGACTACTCACGCTCATACTTAGATATTGCAACATTTATACTTTATTTCATTAAGTCTTAGGCATTTTCTTGGCATAGTCATTTTTTTATTTATCATAGGCATAGTAATCAAATCCTTCAAAGCTTGTTTAGGAAGCTGGCATAGTCAAAGAATTACTCACACACTCGATCTAAGGGCAACAATCAACAAGTTAGAAGGTGCTATGAAGGTGAATCAAGGAAGCTTCAACGAGGAATCTGGTATAATCATTCTTGTTATTTTCTTTCATTGTTATTGATAGTTTCTTTGGGTTTTTTATGCTTTAATATTTGATAATCTAACCTTTAGGAAATTAACCCATTGATACAAGAGTTATAACATTATTTCTCTCCTTCCTAATGTTCCCAACAATTGGAAGGCTCTATTTGAACAAGAAGATCCAACATTGACACACATGAAAATCCTAGTTGTCCTCCCCTTCATGACTCCCTTATTTGTGAGGAAGCCTCAACATGTGATGCACCTCTTGATTGTCAGTTTCCTACTAGGGTAGATACTATGGACCAAGACAATGAGATCATGGAAAAAAATCACCTTTTCCCCTCTCCTAATATCTCTCCTATTAGTGAAGACAATATTATGGTGTTACACAATCCAATTAATTAAAATCATGAGCATCATATGTGGGACATCATCATAGAACAAGACAATTCAACCATCAATAGCTCCCTTACTTATGATGACGACATTTTGGAAGAAAAAAATCCTTGAATGTCATGAACATTTGGATTGTCATTCTCCTAACAACTCTTCTCCTAGGGAGACTATTATGGTGCAAGAAAATGATATGTCTTCCTTATGGATACATCAAACCAATACCATCGAGGTTATGCATGTGCAAGTGTCCATTAGTTCCCCTTCAATCAATGAACCGCCTACATACCCCATGGGAAATCTAAAGAATCCTCTAATTCTTTACCAAACATCACACAAGCAACAAAATCAACACCAACCCCAACTCATCCTTTACCCACCTAAGCATAATGTTTCATACCAACCAAGTTACAATGACCTTGCTCACATATGTAACAAAGTATATACAATCAAAGACAGTCAAGCCAAAACTTTGCTTACTTATCCACATAAATAACATTAGTTGCTGCTCCTTGCCATGCAATAGTTTTAGGATCATAGAATACTCACCATTTCATGTTTTACATCCATCGCAAGGGGAAGCATACCATCATCCATTTCAGGCTCACCTTTGTCCTACATTAAGTGTGGGCAAAGGGTTTGATATCCTTGACTTTGTATGTCACTTGTTGTTGTCTCTTTTGACTCATCATTAACCTCTCATGAACATGTAAGAGCAAGCTTGGGATGTGGATGACATGTATTAAGACTGACTTGCATGTGACATATTACCCTTTTTCATGACGCAGCTTATCAAAAACACATGATTTGGCATAGGGATTTTCGAATAAGCTCTCATACCTTCTTCTACTTTAAAGTAACTGCTCACAGTAATGGTGTTAGCAACCACTTTAAAGTGGGGGGCATACATAGAAAACATATTTTTGCAAATTGTGTGGTGTGATTTACTTTTTCTTGTGATGTGTCCTCTCCTTGGTGGTGTCATTGGGTTTGATTCCTTCCAAAAGTGTACGATCAACTAAAGTGGCATGATGTGAAGGAGGCATACCATGGATAACAATTTGACAACCCTAATTTTTCCTCTCTTGGAGACATTTGTCACAATGCTCCCTAAGAAGAAAACCTTGCATGAAGAAAGAAAAATTCCCTTTCACAAAATTTTTACATGACATTCAAAAACATTTACAAAAATCATTACCTTGTGGTGCCCTATCAATGTTATTAGGAGCATAACTTTGGTATGGTTTGTATAATGGGAAGCTGACACACTGGGATGACTTTCTCATTATATGGTGGGAATCCAACACACTGGCATGACTTTTTCACTAAACCACTTCTTTTGGGCTTTCTCACCCCACGAACAACCAAAAGTTTCATGAACCCAGAGTGTGTATGCATCTTCTTTTTGGACAAACAACCTATATCTGATCCACAAATAGTTGGACAAATGATCAAATATTGATCCATCTTTTCATTTTCATCTTTCTCTTTCTTTCCTTTACATGATTTTGTATCTTGGGGGCTTGACCTACATGTGGATCTCCCTTGAATGTCTACTTTAGTGTGAGTTTGAAGTAAGTTCATCCTCTCACTAAAGTTGAGGCTAAATGTGCCATAGGAAAAAGTACCATTTGCTTGACATGGGATTAATTTATGATAAAATGGACTTAATGAGGCCTTGATTTAGTGTTGTGAGGAATTTTATGCATCCACACTAGGTCTTGGACCCTTGTAAATCGAATAACATTCTTTTAATGACATCTTTTACAGGTGTTGTAAAGTGTTGTAAGATACGTTCATGCTTTTCTAGACCTAATAAGCTTATTTCCCCCTAATTCAACATTATAAAATATATTTAAATACATCCTCACATTAATCTAGAAGGCTTATAACTTAAACTTAATGCTAAACTAGTGTTGTAATGTGTCTTGCACATTCACATTGGTTCTTGTGCCTTCCTAGGCTATGTGGACCTCATTTTAGTGTTGTAAAGTGTATTTATTCACACTTTCACATTGAATTTGTGTCCCAATCCCTAATTAGTCTTTACATCATCATTAATAGGCCCCTATTAACCCATATTATGCATCCTAAGGCATAATTTGATCAAATAACTGACATAGTCATCATATAAGCCTAATTTTCTTACTTCTCAATATTCCAACTAGCAAAAATGGCCCCTGTGGGACCCATTCATCATTAGTGGCGAATTAGTCCCATCTAGATGGGACCTATTTTCCATTAGTGGTGAATGAGTCCCATTTGAGCCATTTTTGGGGTTTTAAGCGGGAAAAATTAGGTTTTAAGTTTATTTTTTCTCCATGTCGGCCTTAGGGATCTAATTAATAGGAAAATAAGGTGAATTTCCTATAAAATAACCTCTCTAAAATCATTTTATATCTATTCATCCATTAACACATTCATCATCTATCTTCTCAAGCAAGTTAGGGCATTTACATTATAAGCCATCAATTTAGCTTCCTAAGACATCCAAGGGTAGATTCTACATGTTATGTTGTATACTTTCAATATAAATCATCATGGAAAGGTAATCCATTCCATTTTTCATGTTTCATTCCTTTATTTTATCATTTTGGTTTAATTACCTAAAAGGGGTTTGACCAAGGCAAACCCCATGCCCTAACATTCAACATCTCTCCCTCTTGTCTTGTATGTTTGTAGATTTAGGTCTCTTGGAAGCTTGGAAATCATTGAAGATCAAGTTGAAAGGTTGCTAAAGTATTCTCCTCATTCATCAAGTCAAAGTATCAACAAAAATCCATTTTCAGACCTGTAAATCAGAGTTTTAGAAGCAGACACCTGTAGGGCATCAAAGTGTAAATTGGAAGCTTCAAAATCCACCTTTGAAAATCCATAAATTCAAAAGTGGACTCATTCACCATGAGTGGTGAATGAGTCCTACTCCAGGTTCAATTTTGATTTTTTTGCATTTTTTAGTACCCTTTTGTCAAAAACATGTTTTGATACAGTTTGGCAGAATTGGGACTAATTTGCCCAAAATGGTGAATGAGTCCCACTAGGCCTAAATTTCAGCATTAGTAGCATTTCAGAAACAATTTCCTGTATCCATCCACATTCCAGGTGCACACTTTCAGTTTGGTTCATTTCTGTTAAGTTTTGCATTCATTCCTAATTCATTGTTGCATTACACAATGTCTTTTCAAACAAGTTCTCCTTTAGTTTCCATTCATTAATCAATCAATCTTATTATTTTCTTGCATTCAAGAAATGCATCAAGGAATTTAGGAATATTGCATCCCTATTCTATCCATATTGCATATACGTTGAATGTAACTTAAGCATTTTTGGCCCATCTTTCTCCTTCTAGGTGAAAAACCCTAGGAGTGATAGAAAGCAAGTAGGTGCCAAAAATCTATACTACAGAACATAAGGCTGTAGAGTGTAGAAGCAAGAAGGAATCGAGTACTCAATGCTTTAATTGTCACAAGTTTGGTCACAAAGCAAGTCATTGTAGAAGTCAATTATCTAATCTGGCTAGAAGGAATGGAATGAATAATCTCTTTCATGGTAATTTCCATTTATGCCATGGCTATGGACACCAAGCTAATCAATGCAGATATAGGGTTCACTTAGTTAAGTTATACAAGTGTAGTCAATCCATACATTATGCTAACACATGTAGATATGTTGCTTTGTAAAAGTATGAAAATAAAAAGGCTACAAAATCAGATGAATCTAAGAAGAAGAACATCATGGGTTGGAAGAAAAAGGAAACGAATGTGCATAGCTCTTTTATGGTACCATATCTTGGTACAAGCTCTTCCAGAATCTAATCCCACTTTCCCTATCTCAGGGGGAGTTTTGTAATACATATCCTATCGGTTCCCCCTCTCTAAAGTAATATTGATGTGTTTTTGGCATGACTGAGTTTGATCCAGTTGGTGATGTATGATGAAGCTTAATATGAATGGTTGAAATGCAAAGTACAATTGATGGAATCACTGATGTAAGCATTTGGTGGTGAAATCATCATGAGAAATTAAGGATAAAAGATGGAGTTTCAAATCATTACTCACTACAGTTTCCAAAGAAGGAGAAGAGGTTTCATTGAGCAATAAAAGGATTGAAGAAGCTAAGCACAATGATGGAGTCTTTGTTGGTTAATGGTGAATCTAGTGTAGGTATCCTGCTGAGACACAAGGGATTAGATTTGGACAAATATGATCATCAGAAGATGAAGGAAATGGAACTAGGGTTGAAGACTAATGAATTTCATAATGTTAGTGCCTTGATGTACCATAGAAAAAAGGCAACTTGCTTGACATAGGAATAACTCATGATAAATTGGACTTAATGAGGCCTTTATTTAAGTGTTGTGAGGCATTTTATACATCGACACAAGGTCTTGGACCTTTGCAAATTGAATAACATGCTTTTATTGATGTCTTGAAAAGGTGTTGTAAAGTGTTGTAAACTACTTTCATGCTTTTCTAGACTTAATAAACCTATTTTCCCCTAATTAAATAGTATAAAATGTATTTAAATACATCCTCACATTAATCTCAAAGGTTTGTAAACTAAACTTAACTTTAACCTAGTGTTGTAATGTGCTTTACACATTCACACTAGATCTTGTGCCTTTCTAGCCTGTGTGGACCTCATTTTAGTGTTGTAAAGTGTATTTAATCACACTTTCACATTGAATTCTATGTCCCAATCCCTAATTGACATTTACATAATCACTAATAGGACCCTATTAAACCATACTATGCATCTCGAGGCAATATTTGTTGAAATAACCGACATAGACATCATATAAACATTATCTTCTTATTTCCTAAGAACACAACTATCAAATGGGCCTCACTGGGACTAATTCGCCACCTTTGGCAAATGAGTCCCTACCAGGTGGGACTGATTTTTCCCAAGGTGGCGAATGAGTCCCATTTGGGTCAAATTTGAGTTTTGAGGAGGAAATTTTAGAATTTAAGCTTAATATTCTTTCATGTTGGCCTTAGGGATCCAATTTATGAGATAATAAGGTAAATTTTCTTTAAAATCAAGTCTCTAAACCCTAAATAATAACCATTCTTCATTATTCATCCATCATTCTTCCATCTCAAGTCAAGCAAGTCAGGGATTCATCATTTCAAGTCATTAAGATAGCAATTTTCAGACATTCAAGGGGAGATTCTTCATGTTTTTTTGTAGAAATTCAAGATCAAACATCATGGAAAGATATTGAATCCATTATTGCATGCTTCATTACATTCTTTCATTATTTTGGTTTAATTACCTAAAAGGGGTTTGACCAAGACAAACCCCCATGCCCTAACATTCAACATTTCTTGTTTTCTTCTTGTTTGTTTATAGATTTAGACATCTTGGAGGCTTAGAAATCATTCAAGATCAAGTTGCAATTTTTTTCAAGTCATCTCTTCATTGAACAAGTCAAAGTACCTAGAAAAAGTCATTTTCAGGCCTAAATCTGACAGTTTCAAAACCAGACACTAGGAGAAGTAGAAAATGCAATCAAAATCTCTTGCTTCCACCTTTGAATATTAAGAAATTAAAAATTGGACTCATTCACCATGGGTGGCGAATGAGTCCCACTTCCAAGCCTTCTTTTATTTTTCTACATTTTTAGACACCCATTTGTCGAAAACGAGTTTCAGAATAGTTTCACAGAACTCAAACTGATTTGCCCAGAATGGTGAATGAGTCCCACTAGGAATAAAGATCACAATCATCAACATTTCAGACATCATTTCCAGTCTCCATGCAAAGTCTTAGGTGCACACTTTTAGTTTCATCCTTTTCTCTTTAGTTTTGTTCACATTTCTAGTCCATTTCTACATAACACAATGTGTTTTCAAACAAGTTGAATTCTTTAGTTTCCATTCAATAATCAATAGCTTTAATTAGTTTCCTACTTTTCAATCATTGCATTTAGACATAATTTCATCATACGTACCTTAGATTGAGTGAACCATCCTAGATTTTTGGTTTGGGATCTATCTCTTTCCATTAGGTGAGAAACCCTAATTGAGCAAAAGATACATAGCATTCCCTAGCCTCAAAATATTTGGTTCATTTTGGTGAACCTACTTTTCAAATACTTCTCTTTCCTAATTTGGAGTCCATCATAGATGTATCCTTGCATTGACTTTGCATTAGGATTTGTGTTAGTTAATTGGCATGCTATGTTTCAAATTTTGCATTCATAAAAAGTGCATTTAGGTTGCATTTTTTTCATCTAAATTCATTTAAATTTTCTAAAATTCTACATTTTTAACTTAGGTCTGCATAATAGCACTCAAAAAACATCAAAATCCCTCAAAATTTTCTAAAAATTCTAAAAAACGTCCATACTAGGGCTCATTCGCCACCTTGGGTGAATCAGTCCCTTTTCACCCCTGAAACTGCCCTTTACAGAACTGAAAAAACCCTGTTTTTAAGCTTTTGTTTGGTGCCATTACCTAACTGTATCAGTTAGCTAAGTTTAGAACTGTAACATACATTTCATTACATCTAGCCTAAATTATCTCATTTCATGCATAGTTTAAATTTGAATTTTGTATTCTCATCTTGTTACATATCATAATTAGTCAATTGTCATCTTTAAAATCTAAAAATTTACATTCCTCTTTTGCATCTTTTCTTTAGCATTGTTACATTTCAAGTTTGTAGAATAATCATTCCATCATTTTTTCATTACAAAGTTCTATAGTTATTATCTTGGATGTTCTATTTTTAGATCTTATTGCATGTTGTAAGAAAATTTTGTTAAATGCATATGAATATGAGGTCCTTTCCCCTCTCTTTTTGTTCATCATAGATCCCTCTCCTAGTTCCCCTTTTGTGGATGAGGTTAGTCTAGTGAAAGAAACCTTGGATAATCATAGCAATCACATTTGTTCTTCTCCTATTATCTCTCACACTTGTGAAGCAGATATTTTAGTGCTAGAAGAACCAATTGATGATAGTTTTTACAATCCAAGTTGTTTCTCTCCTCTTATCTCTCTTATTAGACATAATATTACTAAAGAATAGGACATTACAATAAGTAATCATGACAATCACACAACACAACAAGAATATGAGATCATACAAACATTTCTAGACATTACCTTACCTATTCACCATAATCATGATAATCAAACTTGTTTTTCTCCTAATATCCCTCCTCAATGCAAAGAGGATAGGTTGGTGTTAGAAGATATATCTATTCAAGATCATGAAAATATTTCCCCTCCCTTCCCCAATGTCCCTATCCTATGGGAAGGTCTATTTGTAAATCATCATGGTCCTTCTCTTGATGCCTTCCCCACTTGTGATGAAACTACTTTACAAATTTCAACCTTAAATGAACATATTACAAGCTCTCCTAGTATGGTAGATAATATGGAACAAAAGAATGATACCTTACAGATGACAAACGATCAAATAGAGTCTTCCTCTAATCTCCCCACTATCAATAATCAAACACATTCAACCATTAATATCTCCCTTAGTTGCGATGAAGTTAGTTTGGATGAACCAAACCTTAATTATCAAGAACATGTGGTTTGTTGTTCTCCTAAGAAATCTCCTTCTAGGGAGGATATTATGATCCAAGAAAAAGATAACATTGACAGTAATGATATTATGCCCTTCAAAGACAATGCAGATTCTCATTCACCAAGGGATCTGTTAATATTATTCAACCTCAACTCATCCTTTATCCTCCTTCACACAAAAAAACTCAACACAAACCTGAATGCACCCTCTACCCACCTCAAAATAATATGTTGTAGCAATTGAGTCATAATACCATTGCTCATACATATAACACTAGAAATAATCCGCAACCACAAAAACCAACCTCGACACCATTACCATTGCCTAATCCTATCCCACCTAATCCTTTCTTGCTAGGCCACAAGGAATATGATCTTGTCAAGCAACTTAAGAATACTCTTGCTAAGATATCATTGTGGGACCTTATTCAAGCCTCCCCTCACTATCACAACATGATCCAAATAGCCTTACAACAAGTTCTTGTACCTTCTAATATACCACCAACTGATATAGCAACAATGATTCAAGGACTAAATGTTGACATTGTTTTCCACCAAAATAAACTACCCTCTTTGGACATGCAAAAAAAAAGAACCTTTCATGATCATAGCACAATACAAATGAAAAGGGATAAAGAGAACTCTTGTAGATACCAGTTCTTCCCTTAATGTGTGTAGTGTGGCCCTTTTGGATAGGCTTGGCATTGATCAATCAACCATTCGACCTGATTATTTTTCTATTAAAGGATTTGACAATGTCGAAAATAAATCGCTAGGGATAATCATTATTCCTCTTACCATTGGAGTGACCACCTTGAATACACCAATCCATGTTATGCCTTATGAACTTTCATACAATCTTATCTTAGGCAGACAGTGGATTCATACAATGAAAGGTGTGCCTTTCACTCTTCATTGCAAAATGAAATACATCTACAATAACACAGTTCACATACTTGACGTGGATCTTGAACCTGATAGTGTCTTACAACTTGAGAAAAACAAAGAAAATTCCTTAAACACATCAACATCAACTACACTAGTGGAACCTGTACACCAAAATGAAAATGAACAACTTAAACAACACACGAAGCTATTAGATGATGATTGGGGTTCCTTGGATTTTCAACATGACTTCATGGGTGAGTACAGGATCATACACAAATATTCAAATAGGGAAAATGAAAAAGTAGATGACCCTTTGAAAGCATCCACCTCAACCACTTTAGACAAAGAAGAAAACTACACAACAATCTTTTTTGAACATAGCAACGACTAGACACCTAATTCAAAAGCAATGAAAAAGATTTATGGAAAAGGTTATGAACTTATGAAACAAGTTGGCTATAGTGGAAAAGGATGTGGTGCTAGAGAGAAAGGTATTAGTGTCCCCATCAATCCTAACATGAAAGGAACAACTCATGGTCTTGGTTATTGTCCTCCAATAGAAGTAATCAAGCCTTCCCTCAACATCAATAATATCACAAAACATCCTTCTAGGACAACTTTAACCATTGTACACCCTAAACTGATCGACACTAGTGGTCTTGAAAGTTCTCCTTTCCAAAGCATGAAACAAACAATGAGCTCTTCACTTAATGTCAATTTAATCTCACAAGACACCAATGATTTTCATTTGATAGATTTTCCCTCCTCCTATATACTTTAAAGAAATTGCTCATAGTATTGGTGCTCACAACTTCTTTAAAGTGGGGGGCATACATCACCACTCACATTTCATTATATTTTTTTCCTTTTCACACGATTCCCTCTCTTGGACACATTTGGCACAATGTTCCCCAGGATGAGACAATGAACTTTTCCTCTCTTGGAAAAAAGATGATACCATTTACACTTTTCCTCTCTTGGAAGCATTTGGCACAATGTTCCCTAAGATGAGACCTTGCACGAACTAAGAAAAATCCCTTTGAACATTCCTTGCACTATTTTGCATTAACAATGTCTATGAGTTTCAAGCGTATGAAGTTTTGCTTACTTCATAGAGCTCGAAAATCATTTTCTTTTGTGGCACCTTATTAAAGTTATTGGGAGGTATAACTTTGGTATAGTTTAGCGGGAAGCCCATTTTGAGGCACGACTTACCCCATAGCAACCGAGCATATGTTTCTTCACTTTTGGGCCTTCTCACGTGGTGGGAAGCCGTGAGTTCTGTCGCACCAGAGTGAGTATGCATTTTCCTAAGTTTTGGATAAACAACCTAGATCTAATCCACAACTAGTTGAACAAACGATCGAAGCTTGATCCACCTTTTCATTTTCATCCTTTTCCTCCTAGTTCTTTCCATTTCCTAATTATGTATCTTGATGGTTTGACTTAAGATGTTGGATCCTGGGGACTTGAATGCCTTCTTTATCTTTGTCATTATTTGTCATCTACATCTTTACACTTGGATCTCTCTCTTCAATGCCTACTTTAGTGTGAGTTTGAAGCAAGTTCATCCTCTCACTAAAGTAGGGACTAAATGTACTATAGAAAAAAGGCAACTTGCTTGACATGGGAATAATTCATGATAAATTGGACTTAATGAGGCCTTGATTTAAGTGTTGTGAGGCATTTTATGCATCCACACTAGGTCTTGAACCCTTGCAAATTGAATAACATGCTTTTATTGATGTCTTGAAAAGGTGTTGTAAAGTGTTGTAAAATACTTTCACACTTTTCTAGACTTAATAAACCTATTTTCCCCTAATTCAACATTATAAAATGTATTTAAATACATCCTCACATTAATCTAGAAGGCTTGTAAAATAAACTTAACTTTAACCTAGTGTTGTAATGTGTTTTACATATTCACATTAGTTCTTGTGCTTTTCTAGGCTGTGTGGAGCTCATTTTAGTTTTGTAAAGTGCATTTAATCACACTTTCACATTGAATTATGTGTCACAAGCCCTAATTTAACTTTACATCATCACTAATAGGCCCTTATTAACCCATATTGTGCATCTCGAGGTAATATTTGATGAAATAACTGACATAGACATTCATATAAGCATTATCTTCTTATCTCCTAAGAACCCAACTATCAAATGGGCCCTGAAGGGACTAATTCACCACTTGTGGTGAATGAGTCCCTTCCAGGTGGGACAGATTTTTCCAAGGTGGCGAATGAGTTCCATTTGGGTCAAATTTGAGTTTTGAGGAGGAAATTTTGGAATTTAAGTTTAATATTAGTTCATGTCAGCCTTAGGGATCCAATTTATGAGATAATAAGGTGAATTTCCTATAAAATAAACTCTCTAAACCCTAAATCATAACCATTCTTCATTATTCATCTATCATTCTTCCATCTCAAGTCAAGCAAGTTAGGGTTTGATCATTTCAAGTCATTAAGATAGTAATTTTTAGACATTCAAGGGTAGATTTTTCATGTTTTGTTGCAAAAATTAGAGATAAAACATCATGGAAAGGTATTGAATCCATTATTGCATGCTTCATTACATTCTTTCATTATTTTGGTTTAATTACCTAAAAGGGGGTTGAGCAAGGCAAACCCCCATGCCCTAACATTCAACATTTCTTCTTCTCTTCTTGTGTGTTTGTAGATTTAGATATTTTGGAGGCTTAGAAATCATTGAAGATCAAGTTGCAAATTTTTTCAAGTCATCTCTTCATTGACCAAGTCAAAGTACCTACAAAAAGTCATTTTCAGGCCTGAATCTGATGGTTTCAGAACCAGACACTTGGAGAAGCAGAAAGTGCAAATCAAAAGCTCATATTTCCACCTTTGAATATTCAAAATTTCAAAAGTGGACTCATTCTCCATGGGTGGGAATGAGTCCCACTTCCATGCCTATTTTTAGTTTTCTGCATTTTTAGACACCCATTTGTCCAAAATGGGTTTTGGGACAATTTCACAAAACTGGGACTAATTCGCCTAGAATGGAGAATGAGTCCCACAAGACCTAAAAATTAGGATCAATGACATTTCAGATGTCATTTTTAGTCTCCATGCAAAGTCTTAGGTGCACACTTTCAGTTTCATCCTTTTTTGTTTAGTTTTGTTCACATTTCTAGTTCATTTCTACATAACACAATGTGTTTTCAAAGAAGTGGAATTCTTTAGTTTCCATTCAATAATCAATAGCTCTCATTAGTTTTGTATATTTCAATCATTGAACTTAGACATAATTTCATCATACAATCTTAGATTTAGTGAACCATCCTAGATTTTTGGTGTGGGATCTATCTCTTTCCGTTAGGTGAGAGACCCTAATTAAGCACAAGAGACATAGCATTCCCTAACCTCAAAATATTTGGTTCACCTAGAAATGGATTTATGGGGATAATTCCCATAGATTGTTGAAAAAGATTCTATCTTGTTATTGTTGAGTCAATTCAAGGGGGACAACATCATTTTGGACAAACCTTATCCAATTACTAAGGAATCCATTGAAGGTATTACTGGATTGTTTACTGTTGGTGACCTCCTTGGGAAGAAAATGGTGAAATATAGAGAAGTGGAGGAACTTACTGGTATCAAAAAAGATCCTTGAGATCTACTACTAAATACCATTGTCAATCTTGTAGTAAGGTATGTGTCTTACGGTATCACTTACAAAATCTATTTTTGAATCGTGAAGGTTCTACTTCGGCTATTGTAATGTATCTTACACATAAGATGGTGAAGGAAAATAAATAGTTTGACCTGTGTAGCCTAATAATGGAAAACCTAATTAATTGGGAATTTTAGAATGTATTTGGTTGAAATTTATTCCTTCAGGTTTGGGTCTCTTCTCATATGTTTAGTATTTTACTTTCTGAGTTTGCTACCATCAAAAGAGAATATTAAGTGGAAGTCTAGCATTCCTATCAAAAAGAAAGTTTATAGATATTTGGAATGTATGAAAGATAAATAAAATGCATGCAAAGTTTATTTCTCATCCTTGCAGATGGATCTATTCTCTAGTGTGATAGTGTCTAGTGTTATACCTATTAGTTAGTTTGAGGAGGGTTCCTCCTCTGATAAGTAGGAGTTGGAGGTTGTCATTGTCTCAGAAGAGAAGGAGAAGGAAGAAGATTCTCTAACTCAATCTAACTCTTTCAATATAGATAAAATTCTTTTGGTGTTGGTTGAAGGTGATATGAAAAAATTGGTGAAATTTGTTATGCCTTCTCTTCTGACAATAGGCCTAGAATTGAAGATGCTTTTGTTGATTATCTGCTCAAAAAAGAGTATTATTGTTTCAATTTTTTCTGACTCGTTACCAGGTGATTTGGTAGAAGTTGTTGAAAAAAGGTTATTGTGGGAAGGATCTAAACGACATAAGACCCAAGCTATGATTGAAAGAAGGTGTGTGAAAGACAAACAAAAGTTATCCAAACACATTGGTGAGACAAGAGAATGCATTAAGGAGATGTTTGACATCTATAGGTACTGTCTATGGTGTGCTACTACTATTGAAAACTTTAGAAGCAGAATTGAAGCTATTGAACCTAAATTGAACGATACTAGGAAGTTTTTTGAGTTATTCAAAGATAAAAATAGAAAACAAAGAATAAGAGTTGGTGAGTTGCAAGCTAATTTATTGTCTACTTAGTGATAGAGGGAAGATTTTGTTAAAACTTTCTAGTTGATCAAAGAAATTGTTGAGGTTTGGTTGGATCATCTCTCTAGGATACTTTTTGATGCAGAGGATTGTGAACTTTAGTGCCTGTCTTTGGAATGGTCGTCATCATTTGAGCTATTGGCTCTACTCAATGGTATGTGTGCCAGAATGGTTTCTACTTTGCAAGCTTGGAAGAGGATTCTTCCAACTATAAGAGAAAGGTACAAGAAAAAAATTTGTGTGAAAAGTGTTATTTTTACTTGATCTTCTGAATGTTCTTATTTTTCCCTTTTCCTTTAATGTAAAAATGGGGGAGAAATTTGGAAAAACAAAAAACAAAAAGAGGAATTGATTTGCTTGACAAAGGGGGAGTGCTTGGAGTTTTTTTTTTGCATTTTTTGTGTTTTTGAGTTTTTGTTGTTTTACCATCAATGCCAAAGGGGGGGATTGTTGAGAAGTTGTTGAGATGATTTAGCATTGTTGTCATTGATGTCAAAACCTAGCATCTAGAAGGTTGTGCTCTGGTTGATATAAAAAAATGATCTATCCTATCGAGTACTATGATTTTGTGTAGTGTGGATGTTATCCTTGATCTAGATATGGCAAAACTTCTTTTTGGGACATCCGTGGATGATAGTTAATGCATAATAATAAAGACTAATATTTTGATATTGGTTCTTGTGCCCAAAGATTATTCTAGTATCCTTGCTATCTGGACATTCATGTAGCATGTTACAAGTTTTGGTATGTCTAATTGTGTTTCTCTAGTTGGTACTGAAATTGATGGAAATCAAGATTTGGTCTTGGTTGTGGCATTCCCATTTTCTCCAAAATATATTTTATGTAATTCAATGCATGCTATCTTTTGGTAATTATTCTATCTTATGTGTGACCTATTTATGGGTCCCATGGTAACGTGGTAAGGAGACCTTTATGTGTGACCTATCCTTTGGGTCTGGTGCTAGTGTGCCAAGCCTTATTGAATGTATCAAGGTTGTTCTTCAATCTGACATGTTTTTGCTAGGCTGACTTATTTTATTCTATGGATACATATATATATTGAGCATCTCTTTGGTTTTGAATAAGAAGTGTTGTATGTGCAAATAGAGAAAAGGGTGTGAAGGATTATGCGACAAGAAATAGAGAAGGAAGTGGAAGGAAGGTGTCAGTAAGAAGTAATCAGAAGTGCAGAGGTTGTGCTAAGAAGGTGGGTAGAAGATTCTTGACCGGATCTGTTGCAAATAGATATTGTGCTCTAAACAGGAACTGACTTCATGCATATATAGATGCAGATTTAGTAGTTCATTTGTGCCAGTGAGACTATTTTGTAATCAAATATTTTTTTATTAATTGGGTAGTGAGCCCACTGGCAGTGAGCCTTACCTGCAGTGAGCAATTTTGCAGTGAGCCTTTGTAAAAATCACCTTAACAGGTGTTCTATAATTGAGAATTAGCATTCTCCATGGTTTTTCCCTTCTTGGGTTTCCACGTAAATTCTGGTGTTCATTGTGCATGGTTTTGTTATGTTCTTTCATGTTCATATTTGTTTGATTATTATCTGAATGATATAATATTGCTCTAGATTAATTAAAGTAAAAAAAAATGTTTTATGATAACTAATTCAACCCCCCTCTTAGTTATTCGGACCTCTAAACATAATTTTGTGAATGTGGTGCTAGATGGTGTTCATAAGTGTACCAAACTTGGAGATATTTTGAAGGAAAGTAATAATCATGAAATATAAAGGCATGTTAAATCATATCCTTGAGAATGATGGAAAATAAAACTTGCATATTCTAATAATCAAAGTGCCACATGTAATATCAAATTTGATACGATAACGACAAAAGAAAATCACTAGCAAGAGTTTGAGTTAAATTCACAAGCTAGGAATGATGTCAAGGCATTATTCAAGATAAATCCCCATCTACCAAATTACTTGAACCAAATGGGCATATCTATCAAAGTAGCAAGGTAACTACAAATGAAGAATTTACATTTTCCTAGTTCCTTTACAAAGCTCTCTAAAATGGATACTCTAGTTAATCTTGTCTCCACAAAATGGAAAATGGATATTTTGGGAGAAGTAATAAAACATACGCTGAAGGTGATATTTAAATCACATTATGACCTGATAATGATGACGATTAAATAGTTGTTGGGATATGACTTTTTGATAACAGATAATAGGCACCATGTTACCATAGATGTATCCTCTAGATTCATCGCTTCTTTACTCGATTTAGGTGAGCCCAAGGAGATGGTTAGAACTTTGGCTAGAAGGTGAATAAGGATTTCTTGAGGGGCTTGGAGGAGGTCTTGTAGCTGGCTAGACCAGGTGTGGTCATCCCACTCTCGGTATACATCCGACATTTGCAAGAGGATGGTGCGATAGAGCGATGGTGACCCTTTCTGGGAAATTTTTGAGCAACAACCCTCATGAGTCATAGGAAAAAGTAGATAAGGGGTGCTCTTTCCTAAAATAGATCACCAATTTGGACCCCAAATTCGTGATTGAATGGATTGACTAGTTAATCAACTACGAGGAAGAGTCTAATTAATAGCCTATAAAATGTGTAAATAATTTTGTATACTTTTTAATAGCTTTGGTCTGCATACCCTAGAGTAGTAAATGGAATAGAATGGAATAGGTAGTATATATAGAAATGGTAGAACAATAACAAGATAGATAAACCTATATCTTGTAAAGAATGTAATGTATGAATCTTTTTTCTAATCAATATATGGAGCAACCCTAGTTGTAGCTTACGAAAGAAAAAAATAAAATTAATTGATCATATTTTTGTTAATGTTTTAGTCTTCATGATCTTTATTTAATGGTCTTTGAAATTCATTTTTTAAATATTTTTGGTGGTCATCCAATGGCCTTCAAATGAATGGACATATAAAAGAAGGCCCTTGCATGCGCCCTTCACCTTGGATATCTCATTATTTTCTTATAATTTTTAGTTTAAAACTTCTTACTGGAACATTAAATATAATTGATTAGAGAAGATAATTTATAGGGTCATAAGACTTGAAATAAGCTTTACAACAAGTATAAATTTGAGCATATTTAATTTGATTATTGTATTTATTTTTTATTTCTAAGTGAGCCTATATTTTGAGTAATCATCAAGGCCTTTATTTCACACACATATAAAAATGGTGAAATAGATAAGAAATCAAAAAATAATGTATGCACTAGGTATTGATGCCCTTATTTCAACAAGAAAATAAGATAATTCATATACAAAATAGAAATATTCTTGGCAGGGGAATTCTACAACTTCTTAGTGGTATGCAAGTGGGAGAAAGGAAGTAGCTTTAATGTGTAGTGGATACATTATTTTCTTGTTGAAATAAGATGTTGGATGATTATGCTCAAGCCTTAGGCCAATTTATCAATTTTACTAAGTGAAAGCTACACTTCTTTAATAATGACCAAAAAAATAAAGAGAGGGTAATTAGGATTCTAGGATGTCATGTTGCTCCTCTCCCAGCTTCTTACCTTGGTCTACTTCTTACTACTAAGAAGCCTCCAAATTCTTACCAAAATGGTATAATAGAACAAATTCAAAAGAAACTTATTGGATAGAAGTGTAAGTTTCCAAGCTAGGCTTGAAAGCTTCAACTTCTTAAAGCCTCCCTGCAAAATATTCATGTTTATTTCCTCTTCTTGTTTAAGGTTCTTGCTTATATAGCTTGCAAAATTGAACAAATCCAAAGGAACTTCCTATGGACGAGAACAAAGGAAAATTCTTTCATTTCCTTGGTGTGATGGGAGAAAGTATACATGTCTATGAACAATAGGGGTATGGGTATCATAAGACTGAAAATTTTCAATAAAGTGTTTCTAAAATTGGTTGATTCATCTTGATTGAAGAAAAAGACTAGGCTGCTATATTGAAAGAAAAATGCTTTTCTAATGAGAATCAAAAGAACTTCATTGGACCTGAATTTCCATTTGGTTTAGTTATTTGGAATAACCTAGTAAAAGTAACAAGCATCCTTAAGCAAGTGACTAGAATAAGGATTGGAAATGGTTTGAATACTTTGTTTTGGGATGATATTTGGTCTAAAGGCCCTACCCTCTCTCCACTAAATCAATTTAATAACATCAAATTTAAGCTTATCCAAGCCTATGTGAGTCCCTCAACAATTATATTAAATAGAGTGGTGGTACGGTGAAATGGAATAATTTCAAAGATAAAGTAGCTATAGGAAGACAAACAAGGGGTGGCTGCTAGCCAAATGAGGAAGTAATATTGATGAATTTGAGGAAGAAAATTAGGGATTGTACTTTCTCCTAAAATAAAAGGGATACTTAGATTTGGAGTAGCAATCCTTCTAGAATTTTTTTAGTCACATATACTTACCATATGATGGAGCAATCTTGTATTCCACAAAGCAACTTTGACTAGAAATAGGTATGAATCCCTAATCTTATCCCCAAAATTAATTTCTTCTTGTGGATCGTGGCTATTCATAGCAAAAGAGACTGCTATCCCTGAAAAATAATTGCTCACCCACCTCTTAAGAGTGTGAAAAATTAGAAGGTGGAGCCCTCCAACTTTATTACAATTGATATTGGGGACAACCTAGAGCCTTGTTGGGTTGGTCTGAATAGTAGTTAGTATGATCAAAGATGCTTTGCTAGATTGGCTAGTGTAAGCTATAAGAATAAAGGGAAAGAGACTAAAGGGAAAAGGTTAGAGCTTGATGTTGAGGGTTTGGCTGAATTGGCTAATTATTTCCTTCTTGATTGTGAGGAAGATAATCAAGACAATGTCGCAATGGAGGATGAAGAAGAGCATTTTAGTGATGAGGAGGAGAAGGAGAACAATAGTGAGGAGGAAATCTCAGGTGAAAAGTATAAAGAGGATTCAAATGAACCTGATTAGGAGGAGGATGTCAGCAATAAAAACCTCAATGTTGAGGATGAAGAAATTGAAAACTTGGATGATATACATAATGATTTAAAACAAAATACAAATGATAAAGTGTAAGAAAGGCCTAGTTTCTCCCTGAAGGATGATCTTGAAGGTGATGGCAAGAATATTAAAAATAGGATTGAGGTCCTTGAGGAAGTTGTTGGTAAAATCACTACATTTTTGGAGAGGATCATGCAACATGCCATCTTCAAAATAGTGTCTACTAAGTCAAAAATAAGAAAAATAAGAGGAAAATTAGGTGAGATTTGGAGGAGATGACTCAGACGACCTTGGTGTTTGACTATGTTAGTGCGAAGGGTTGAAGGGCAGTCATGGACCTGCTAAAGGCTAATTTGGATCTCATTTCCTCCTCTAAAGGTCACGATTTTACTTTGTTGTCTCTCTCATTTTGTTGTTGTTCTAGTCTACATGCCTACTTTCATTTTTTTGGTCAATGTATGAGGTCCATTTGTTTACTTTTGCTAGTTTCTAGTAGTTGGTCCTGGTTGGCCTTTGTTTCTCCCTTTTTCTAGCTTTTACTTTCGGGTTAAGGGGCCCTTTCCACTACTTTTAATATAAAAAAAGAAGAAGTTGTGTTGTATAGTGTAAACCTGTGTCTAAATTACACTCAATCTTACTTCAAAAATTTATTAAAAAAATTGTGACAATTAATTATGAAAAAATATCTATGCATTAGATAATGGCAAGTAAAAATAATTTATTAAAAGTTAAATAACAAAATACATGAATCATTTCTTAAAATGAAAAAAAGAAGTAAAATTCACACGTGAAATCTCAAAATCACTAGTTGACATCATCTTCAAATTCTAAATCTAGTTTAAATGATATATGTGTGAGAAGATGAAAATATGGTTTAAAATCTTTATTTCAATGTCTTGTTTTGACGAAAAATGTTAGACATTACAATAAGATCATTCTTATAATACATATGAAGGACAATACAATATTTATAGTCACTATAGCAAATTCTAATACTATTTTGTTATACAAACACTTTAAAATTCATAAGTTCAATAATTTTGCTCTTGTGTTTCTAGAGTTAAATAGATGTTAAAATAATTTGTTAAGATTAAATGGAAGATTAATGAATTCATAGAAATAGATGATGAATGATCTTTCTTAATGATGAAAAAAATCTATTTTAAAATAAAATAATTATTTAACCACTAAAATAAATTGCTAAACATTTCTTACTAAATACAAGAAATCTAAAACCCTTATTTTTTTAACAATCAAAATGATTAACTATATAAATAAAGATTAGACTAGTTTCAACTATATAAATAATCAAACATCTACAGAACAATCAACTTGTTCCAGTCTATTTGTGAAACGGGTGGAAATATATAAATTACATTCTTTTATATATCTGAGTTTAGGAAGCAACATATCTTGAAAGAGGGGGAGAGGGGTTGTATAAAGAAGGGCTTATACAAGAAACGATAATGTAATTACGGACAAGTGAAATTTCATGTCTCTAAGAAACAGTTTATGTGTAAGAAGTCAAGGGTTATAAAGATAGGTAGGCAGACAAGGAGTGGAGAAGAGGTTGAGAGGAATTTTCTTGGGAAAGCGACCAATGAATCATACGAAAGTCTCTTCCATCGAGATTAATGGGATTGTCGAGGAAGCGACCTGGATCAAAGTTGAATTAAATAGCCCATTATTTTAATCGAAGACCTGAACATTTACTTGAATAAGAACGGGTGTGACAACTAACTATTGTCAACAAATGTTACTCTTCTTACACACTTCTAACAATGCACAACTATTCGGTTTCTTTCTCTTTCACAAACTTCCGATGTCAAAGCGCAGTTTTGACTGACACATAAAATTTATCAGGGCTTTCGTCAATATCGGTGAAATGGTCAATATCAATCCATTATCGTATTAAAAGTTTCTTTTTATTTTTCAACTACTTCATAATTATAAATGGACTAAAATAACATAATGTCAATATGAGTCGGTTTCAATGGTATTTTTATTTATTTAGATCTATTTGCTGGTGTTTTCCCTTATCCCTTTCAATGGTCAATATCAATCCATTATCGTATAAAACGTTTCTTTTCATTTTTCAACTACTTCATAATTACAAATAGACTAAAATAACATAATGTCAATATGAATTGGTTTCAATGGTGTTTCTGTTGATTTAGATATATTTTCTAGTGTTTTCCCTTATCCCTATCATTTTCTCGTTTCATCAATAAATCTATTCGACAACTTTTTATCATACAATTCAAATAGATATTTTTTCCCTTGAAAAAATTTTGGTCAATGAAAAGAGCATATTCTTTTGCAATTACTATGATATTATAAACATTATTTTCATCTTGATATTGACTTGATAAATATATGGATAACACTATATTGAAGTTTGTGTATTATAAGACTCTAAAATAACATAATGTCAATATGAGTCAGTTTCATTAGTGTTTATGTTGATTTATATCTATTTGCTGGTGTTTTCCGTTATACCTATTATTTTCTCATTTTGTCAATAAATCTATTCGACAATTGTTTATCATATAATTCAAATACATATTTTTCATTTTTTGTTAAAGTCTATAGATATTTTTTCCCTTGGAAAAATTTTGGTCAATAAAAAGAGCATATTCTTTTGCAATTAATATGATATTAGAAACATTATTTTCATTGTGATATTGACTTGATAAATATAAGGATTACACTAAATTGAAGTTTACGTATTATGGGGTTCTTCTTGTTATGTAATTTCAATAGAAAGACATTTTCTATAAGTTTGCAAAGATTTTTTTTTTGTGTGTTTTTTGAACAAAAAATCTAGATGTTTGAACAAATCTCTCCAATTTGAAAAATAGTTCCTAATGAATAAATGTATTTTTCTGCAATAAATCAACCATTATCTTATTAGAAGGACCAATTCCATTGCGACATATGACATAATCTTATCCACATAAGAATATTAGTTCATTTAATTATATATTACCAAAAAAATCACGTAATTTGATTTGAGTGATTTTTTTTGTAAAGTTTTGTAGAGATTTATATGTATTTGAGAAAATAATACTCAACAAATAAATATATGCATGTATGATCAATTAACATTTATATCACTAGGAGGACCACTAAAATTGTTACATCACCTTATTAACATAAGAATAATATTATATTAGACTATATATACTATCATGACCCAAAATCTCAAACCAATCTAAGGTTAAATTTCCTTAGCCAAATTATTTTGATAGAGATCTTACACCTCATGAACACAGAAGTAATTAAATGTTATCCTTTTCTCATTAAGGTGATCCCACAATAGTGTGTCCCTATTATGGGATAAGACAAAAATGAGTCAAAGATGCCAAAAATTATAAAAAGGAAAGAATAAACATGTACCTTTGAATGAAGGGGCTTCATTCAAAAGTGATATCATCATGACCTTTGAACCCAACTTTCTTTTTTAATGATAAATATTAATGTTCAAAATGAAATTTGAAAGGACCTTTTAAGGTACCTTCAAATGAATGTTAGGACCTTCAAATGATGGACTCTTTGGCATCATCATGTTATTGTTCACAAAGATTGCAAAGATTATTTATATTGAAGTATAGTTTGGATTATCAAATAAGAACACCATGAAATCAAAATTTTCAAGATTGCATGTTTTATAGAAAGTTTTCTCAAAAGTATAATTTCAAATAAAAATTATTTAACTATGATTTCTTTTGTATTATTTAGTGAACATAAGTTCTTGCTAAACATATCGGTATTGTTTGATGTATGCAAAAAAATAAAACAAGAGGAAATCTAGAAAAATATCTTCACATTCCCCCATATAGATGTCCTTATTTTGGTTTAAAAATTTGATATATACAATATAGAATACATGTCATTGATTAAAAGTATTAAAAATTATTATTAAAATTACACACTTTAATATTTTAGTTCATATAAAAAGTATTTTTTTTGACATCTATAGAGAATTATTTCTTTGAAAAAATATTTCCCAACAAAAGGAACATATTCTTTTGAAATTAATTAACTATTATGATATTAGAAACATTAATTTCATTGTGATATCAACTTAATAAATACAAGGATAACAATGTATTGAAATTTATGTATATTACCAAACTCTTCTTGTTATCTAATTTGAATAAAAAAATATTTTCTAAAAGTTTGCAAAGATTTTTTATTTTGAACAAAAAATCTAGATGTTTGAAGAGATCTCTCTAATATGAAAAATAAGTTCTAATGAATAAATGTATTTGACTATGATCAATCAACCATTATATTTTTAGAGGGACCACTTCTATTGTGACATAATCTTATCTACATCAGAATATCAGTTAATTTAATTAATATCTTAAAAAAAAATCATGTAATTTGATTTGAACAAAAATAAAATTTCAACGTTTTGTATAGATTTATATGTATTTGAGAAAATAATATTGAACAAATAAATATGTACATGTATTATTAATCAACCATTATATCACTAAGAGGACCACATTTATTGTTACATCACCCTATTAACATAAGAATAATATTAAATTATAATATATACTATCATGAACCAAAATCTCAAACCTATGTAAGGTTATTTCCTTAGTCAAATTATCTTGATAGAGATTTTACACCTCATGAACACATAAGTCAATAAATTTCATCATTTTCTTGTTAAGGTGATCCAATAATAGTGTCTCCCTATTATGGGATAGGAAAAAAATGAGTCCAAGATGGAAAAAATTACAAAAATGAAAGAATGAACATATAGCTTTGAGTGAAGGACATTCATTCAAAGGTGATATCATCATGATTTTAGAAAAAAATATTTTTTTAAAAATTATAAATATTAATGTTCAAAATGAAATATGAAAGGACCTTTTAAGGTACCTTCAAATGAATGTGAGAACCTTCAAATGGTGGACACTTTTGTGCCATCCCGTTATTGTTCAAAAATCTTTTAAATATTATTTATATTGAAGTATAGGTTGGATTGTCAAATAAAGACACCATGAAATCAAATTTTGCAAGATGGCATGTCTTATAGCAAGTTTCCTCAAAAGAATAATTTCAAACAAAAATCATTAATAATTTTTTTTTTATAAAAGGCCAAAATCCTAAAATATTTATATTAATATTATAGCTGAAATACAATCATATAAGTTCAAAACATCTGTGCCAGGGAGAATGTTAATCCCACTGGGCCAAAATTTTAACTTGAAATTTTAAAAAAATTAATTGTAGCCAAAATCATCAATGGAAAAACATAGATACATCTATAAACTCTCCTTCCTCACCAAAATTTAGCCTGAAAAAACTACTCACAATGCTTTGTGCCCACACATCCAACCAAAATTATAAATGACTTTAAATTTTTCAAAATTTTAACTCCCAATAGCCTGGAAGTGGCTTCAAAATCTTACTACCAAATAAAATTTCCATCTATGGTAAAACATTATGCTTATGGACAAAAAGTACATAATGCAGCCCTTGTAGAATAAATTGAAGTATACATTACCAATTTCTTGTATAGAATTCATAATTTTTTTGACTCATTCAAAGTCTTGGACTAGCTCAGTATACACCATTTTCTTTGGTAAGCCTACTATCACCTCTGCATGCTCTCTATGTTTGTGCAATGCCTCACCTTTGATGTCTAGTATGAAAGGGAAAAAGGTTACTTCCTCACATGGAACCAAAATACTCTCTAAATAATAGGGCTTGGTTATATAAAGATCAAAGGAGGCAGCATCCATCACCTCCTCTAGCCCACCTGACATTTTAGGTATAAAAATATTTTGAACCATTTCCACCACCTCCACCTTTAGAGTGTGCTTGATTCAAGTAGTGTCACCAAGAAACATGAGGAAATGTCTGAATCCACCCTATACTACTCATTTGATAACATAAATTCTTGACCCTGAGTGAGTTTAACTACTCCAATCAACATAAAATCTAGTTCTAACATGATTTGATTTAATTGAAGCTCTGATATTGCGCCATGGAAGACCATCTATCTAGGATTACTCACTAAGTTAATGGGAGTACCCATACCTCCTCATTAAAATGCTTGTACTAGGTATGTGTGCGATGAATTTTATACTTCTCTAGTAATTAAGACGCACTGATTGATAATAAAACACTTGCATGAGGAGGCACCCCATTAAGTTTACTAATAGATATTGATCAAAAATTGATTGTGCACTTATTTGATTTGTGATAATGGATTTCTGCCTTCACATGATCTCATCTTTAGACTTGGAAAAAAAGCCTCAAGAAAAGATGCTAGCACAAGAACATAATGTTAGTGAAAGTGGTTGGCCTTCCTTCATTTTTTAATGGAATCTCCATGGTAGAATAATTATTCATTAATACCCATCAAATCAAGGTTTAAATGCAAGTGTGCTACAAAGGAAAAATTTCCACCTTTGGCCACAAAATTGACAAAATAGTATTCCTAAAATTTAGAAGGCTTTCCTCATTTTTATAGTGACGTTTCCAAAATAGAGTTCATGAGTAGGTGTGATATCGATCACAAACTCCCATTATCTATTTGGAGGTTTCATCAAGCTAGTGGAACATCATTTAGCTTCCATTGGGCATGAGCCTTCTTGAACTCACACCAAGATGACACTTCAGTCAACCAAACAATAGGTTCCTATTATGAGCTTTTGGATCTGCTCTTGGGGTCATGTGATGACAAAACATGTGGGAATGTCACAGAAGCATAAAAGCAACCAATGGCACACCTTTCCACAATCTTCACATTCAAAATACTATTGAGCTTGCACACATATGACATGTGGCATTGTCGGGTGTCAGACTCAATATGTAACTTGATTTTTGGAACCTCTGTTAAGGGAATACAGTGCAAAAAATGTAGCCAAATCAAGCCAACATTAGATTTTTTGATTCACTCTTGGGCTCACATGATGAAAATATATGTGGAAATATTGTGAAAGCATTAAAACAACTAATAATTCCCCTTTCTAAAATATTCATGGAGAAAAATCTCTTGATATTACACACATATGACGTGGCATTTTTGGGTGTTCAACTCAATATTTTTTCCTTTTGGAACCTCCCTTAGAGGATAATAGTGCAAAAATCATAGCAAAATGAAGCCAACATAAAGATTTAGCACACCCAATATAGGGACCAAACAAAAAAGTTCTACTTGGTACTTTCAAATTCCAAATTTAAATTTATGCTTTTAGAACCTCCCTTGGAGGATTGTATCTCAAAGTGCATGAAATTTTTCACCTAGGAATTATAAGTCTCTATGCTTCTAGCCCAAGAATCATACAACTAGCTACCTTAAAGAAAACTAGTGTCTCACCTTTCCAAAACCTTCAAGCTCTAGAGATTCAAAGCTTGCACATAAAAGACATGTAGCACTATCAGGAATTAAGATCAAAGTATATGTACTTTAGATCCTTCTTTGGGGAAGGGTAGAATTGTGGTCATGATTGTATCAAGCAGGATTGAAGATGGTAGTATGACCATCTTGAGGTTAGAAAAATGGCTTTTGGAAGGAATTGGAGGATGTGAGGCTTAAGATCAGTCTTTCTGAACCACCCTTGGAGAAAAATTGTTGCACCCTTCGATACTAATCCAAGGATAAATGGTAAGTTACTACTCCAAAAAAGTGGAAAACAAAGATGATCCAATATTACCATATAGGTAACTTGATACCCCAGAGGTGCCACTCCTTTGGCCTTCTTTGTGAATAATTTACACAAAATCCTCCAAGTTGAGAAAATTAGATGGATTGATTTGGAGGATTTCTATCTCTATTTTGTAAGCATGATTTGCTACATCATCTATGGTAGAATTAGATTCATTATAGAAATTTTTATTTTTTATTGAAACAAATCCCTCAAAAAGTCCCCAAACTTGTTTCAAGATGTAAGAAATGGCCTAGTTGTTTGTCTGTCAATTCTTGTATCCATTAAAGAATCTCCTTCAATGTGAATATTCTTGAGCTACATGTTGTGTGCCATCTTTAGACCTTTTAAGAGGCCATGAGCCTCTACTATATTGTTAGTGCATATAGGTAGCTTTAGAGAAAAAGGGTATGTGCAGGATCATCATGGAAAAAATAGGCCCTTAAGTGGCAAAAAATTCAAAAAAATCAGGGTTAGGCAACTTGACGTGAAAATTTGAATAATTTATCCATATTATTTCAAAAATATGTAAGAATAGAATCTGTAGTAAATTGAATGTAGTTTCTAAACTACTAGGTATATTTTAAAAACTAAAAAATCTATTTGGTGAAAATTTGAAATTTCAATGAAAAAATAAGAAGTAGGTGTCTGTCTGACCACCCTAACCACAATAAAATGATAATATTTTTTTCTAATATTTTAGATATAAGTTGAGGACTCATGTCCAGATGTGATGCATATTATTTTGTAATTTTTTTCCATGTAAATAATTAATTATGAATTTTTTATTACAACTTTTTAAAAATATAAAAACTCGTATGTCTAACCACCTTAACTTGGTCAAAACTTCATGAAATTCATTTTTTTTTCTTTTAATCCTATAGTATGTGAAGCATAGAATGTGCGCATGTTTCGGATTCAAAAAATGTGATATCGTTTGAAAGCTATAGATGTTTTTCAATTAGTCTATCAATTAGGACTTTAGTCATAATTCAAATAGAAATTGAATAATAATTATTTATTTAATTCAAAGTAAAGCATGATTTATATTAGTGGAAAGTTGAGACTCTCCTTTAAAAACCCTTTTTGTTTCATCAATTTTGGGTAAAAAAAGGTCATAAGCCACATGGGCCATCATATCACTTACATATTGCAAGTTTTTGGCCCATCATGATCTTGCACATACCCAAAACCTTTTAGTAAGTTCTCTCCTTTGTCACTGTGGATTGCAAAACCTAATGTTGATAAACCTAGATTGCCTTTAGATGTGCCATCAAAATTTAGTTTCACAATATTTGGGGGTGGGGTGCACCGCTTAATTCTACTTCTATCAATTTTTTGGACATTAGAATGTGCACGCTTCTTTGGGACCTTCAATAGAGACCAACACTTTAACATTTCATTATCTGAGGTTGACAATGAGTTGCATGGGTTTTATTTTTTTACAAAATTTTCAATTACTACATCTAATATATTCCTATCCAATTTATTGAGGAAATTTTTTAGATCCAACAAACAATTTCTAAAAATCCTTTTATTTCTTTTGAGCCATATATTCCACACTAGTAAAGCTGAGATCACCACCCATAGTGCTTCAAAGAGAGAACCTCTGTAGAGTAATAAACAACTTAAAAATAAATCAAAAATAGTATTTGGTAAGGGAGAAAGTTAATGAAGTTTGTTTTGGATCCAATTCTAGGTTGTTTGAGAAAAACTATAATGGAGCAAAATATGGTCCACTGTTCATGATGGGCACCACATAGAATACAATTGAATAGCTAGGTTAAGCCCAACTTGGATAGCCTAAAACTTGTTAGGACCTAGTTATAAAGAGCTATCCAAGTAAAAACACTTACTTTAGGGAGAATTTAGGCCTCACAACAAAAATTGTATGACCATTTATTTTTTAACACAACAATCTACTAAAAGGAGGGGGTTGAACCGATAGATATTAGAATTTCAACCCTTAATACTTTTATATAGACAGACTCATTTAGCTCTTAGTGTGAAAATTAAAACATGACATATAGAAATAAACAAGCACACAAAAACAAAATATCACACAACACAAGATGTACATGGAAAACCAAAGATGGTAAAAACCATGGTGAGAAATGTTGCAAGGAGCTACTATCCTAATCCAGCCTCACAATCAAAAGCTTTGTTAAAAAATTTCAAGGCACCAACCCTAAGGAGACACCAATCCCCTAATTTAGGAGCACCTACCCCAAGGAATCATCAACTCCCTACACTAAGCACAAAACTAGATATCTAATGGCACCTACCAATCAAATTTAAAATGAAAGTATTACAATTATGTTCCTAAGAACTCAGTTCAATGTTGCAACTTGATTTGCATATGCTCAATACTCTGTGTAACTAAGGTAAAAATCTAGGTTAGCATGAAATAAAATGGTTAAGACAAACCCTAGCTAAACAATGAAGCATAAAGGAGGAAAATAGCATAAAGAAAGGAATAATTTCACCAAACAACCTTCATTCCCTCCATGATTGACCTTCATTTCCCTTCTCCATTTGCTGCAAAAATGGTGTTTTCCTTCAGATTTTTTGTGAGCAACTCTAACTATAACAAGACCTAAGCAAATATTGAAGGATTTGATCTAAAATATAAGTGTACTTAGATTTCTACAAGAATGAAGTAGTGTGGAAGCCTAAATTCTGAAGCATGAAATGTGAGATAATCAAGTGATGAAGTCAGGAGATGAAAAAAAGTCCCCAAATGCAGTTGACAATACCTTTTTATAAAAGGGTCAATTTTGGATGAATGGCCAAGATTGTTAGATGAGAGATGCCCTAATATCAAAGGTTGAAATTAAATGTGACAACCATCAATTAGGGTTAGGGAAACATTAGGATGAAATTTGAAATGAAGGGCTGAGATTTGATTTTAGAAAAATCAAATCAATGGACAAGAATGCATGTGACAAGAGGATACTAGGCACAAATAAAGAGACTGCTAGAAAATCAAATAATAATTTAAAACTATTTGATTTAAGAAGTGATGTTGACCTTTTGAGTTAAAAATTAATTTAATTCAAAAGTGGTGGGGTCATGTGACAGTAAATAATTATTTCAAATTATTTACTTGGTGGCAAAATAGAAAGTGGGAATTTTAAATAAATGAGTTTATTTAAAACTAGAAGAAAAGTCTATATGACAATTAAATAATTAATACTAATTATTTAATAATGGATGAAATGGATAAGGTGGTCAATAATTAAATAAACCATAGGAACTTGTTTAATTACAAGAAGACATAAGGAATTAATGATGTATTTAAATAAATAAATAAAGTTTATTTATTTAAATAATCAGGAGGAAATGGTGGACAAATAATAATTAAATAAATTTAGGAATTTATTTAATTATATAGGGAGACATAAGAAATTAGCGATGTATTTAAATAAAATAAATATAATTTATTTATTTAAATAGTTAGGAGGAATAAAAGATATGAATTAATTAAATAATTAAGAATTATATAATTAATAATTGATTTTGGACTATAGGACATAATTAAATAATTTAATTATGTTGAGAAGAAATATGGAAAAAAATAAAGCTTGCAAGCCTGGGTCAATTTTATGTTTCTACATTTTGCCCTTCTTTGTCATAATGCAGTTTATCGCATTGTGACAAAGTAAATTTAGTTCAAGACATGCCCCCATGAAAAATAGGATGAGGAAGAATGACGAGGTAGCGGTATGCCCCCTCAAGAGGATAGTCGGGTTCAGAGAACACGAGTGGGCTTTCGAAATGGATGAAAGGACTAGAAGATGAGGGACAAAAGGATAGGGGAAAATAGACAAGGATGATGAGGATGTGGACTAGAAGAAATGTTAGAGAAAAATTTAAGAGAAATGGTATCACGAAGAAAATGGATGTTAGCATAGAAGTCATGGATGGTAGTATGGAGAAAGAATCCTTCAATATATTGCCAAAGTACTAATAGGTGTTGCTTTAATCATCATTGGGTGTAAAAATGACACAAATGGACAAAAAACACCATGGTATGACATAGACCAAGGTGTGCAAGTTCATCCACTTGCAAAAAATAGATAGTCATAGACAAGGAATGTCCAAACTCATACTAAGGGATAGGTTTTCCCAGTATTTTCGCCAAGACAATCCAGAGACAACAGTCAAAGAAAAGAGTCAAGAGACATCATTGCTCCCCTAAATCCTTCATGGGACATCCTCAAGGAACTAATAACCTGAATCATAGACAAATTCCAAAAGAAAGATAAGACAAGACAAGCCACAATACATGTCAACAACCAGTTAGAATGTTTTCCAAAATTTGATTTATTTGATGGTTAATTGACTAGGGGATTGATGGGTTGAGCATTTGACAAAGCCTGGTTTTAGGAAAGAGACATGTCGTATAAGACACTGAGTCTGGTTTCAACCATGTGCCACCTGTATAAGGAAAATGACGAGGTTTGAGTAAATCACAATGTTTGGTTTCATGAAGGACACATCTTGTATAAGACATAAGTTGACTGGTTGACAGTTTGATTTTTTTGACAGTTCATTTGGTTTGATTGAGTGACATCATTGGCTTGTTGTCTTGTTGATATGTGACTTATCGGATGTTTTGATGACTATTTGTGTCTTTGTGAACGATGTCTAATTTATTGTGACTGACACAAGAAAACCTAAAGGACCGACCTAGGTTCCCTCGGGGGCTCATCAACAGATGGCCTTGCCTATGTTTAGTCATAGAGGAAATGTAGTTCGAAAATGACATGGAATGACTGACATCACTAACTTTGACTCTATTTTTGGGATTTTTTAGTGTTATCTAGATGTTCTTGTGTTTTGGACATGTTTTTGATTTTTTGGATTTTTGAAATGTTTTGATTTTTTTGTATTTATTCAGGACTTTTTACCACTTTTTTGTACTTTTTTGAGATGTTTTGGAATGTCAATGGATGAAACTTTGTGTAGCCTTTGTGCTAGATACCAATTACAAGGGGGGACAAAGTATAGGTGGATTTAGGATAGATAGGTGATAATGGATGGAATGGATTCATGCATAAGAGATCAAGGATGCGATCTCAAGGACTATGTCACATAGGAATAACATGCCCCATTGTAGTTATGATTTGACATGACAAAGCTTAGGATAATAGGATGATAAGATGGATAATTAAGGGGTTTCTTGGAAGGGATAAGGTGTGCCAAGAGACATCCAAAACACGTGTCAACATTTTTGGCCCCAATCTTTATTAAGATCAAAAGGAGGAAGAGAGGATGAATGGACTTGATAGGTTTATGTAGGTGTGGGTAAGGATGGTAAGATGTCATGGAAATGGTAGGATATAAAAGGGAATGATAGGATGAAAATGATATGTTGGATGAGACGTTGTTCCCAAAAGTGTACATTGCATAGAAGATCAATCTAGAAATAATGCCTAGTTGCCAAGTTTTCATCATGGTACTTATCCAAGGTGCCTATTTACCAGGTTTTCATAGTTGGACGAAGGGATTTCTCTTTACTTTCTTTTTTTTAAACTTTTTTTTTTTTTTTACCTTTTTGACATTTTTGAATAGAAGAGGTGGAATATGGACAAGAGAGACTCAAGCATATAGCTCCATGATAGGTGATAGTCCCATTAGAGTGTGATGTCATTGCATGGATCATGTCAAGTCATTATGCTCATCGATGTTGGTAGGTTGATTGTGTGAGAGTGAGATGGATTAGGTAGATAGTGGATTATGACAAGTATGATAATGGATTATGATGTGGATTATGTAGGACCAATGCAAGGGATATGGGTGAAATTTTTATGCAAAAGCATGGACCATAGGGATAGGGTGAGTGAAATATGTAGGAAAATAGTTGAGTGATGGGGTGGTGGAGGTATGGAAAGGAATCATGACCAATGGTTGCACACACCATGAAAAACATTGAATATTTTGAGTGGATGGTGGTGTAGGAAGAAATGGTGATGTTTGCTTAGTGGATGGATGACGTAAGAATTTAGGGACCCACATAGACTTAGTGTTTTATGATTTTTTCTTTTCATGTGGGATGGAGTAATTTCATATTTTTGTATGGAATGACATATTTGAAGGGATTAGGAGGATGGTTGGGATATTTGAGGGGTGGATGCCTCATTTGACTTGCATTTTTGTTTAGGGACCCATATCATTTTAGTTTTTGACTTTTCTTTCAGAGGTATGGGTTTGGGTGGATTTTTTAATGTATTTTTCTTTGGTTTCTTGCATTTATACCCTAAGGGACTAGGACCTTTAGGAATTTTGGATTTATGAAAGGAGGCATCCAAATGCTTATTTTTGAATCCCATGGGGTGTATGGAATGAGTGAAAACTTTATGTTCACACAATGTGTGCATTTGTTGGTCATGAATAGGATATTTAGGGTATTTATGAATGATTGGGATATTAGGTGTTGGAAGCAATGGTGGAAAAGTGGATGAAGGGATAAGTGGAGTTGGAAGAAGTAGGGCCAAATTGGATGGTTGAAGGTGTATGGTCACATTATTTTGACACTTGTAGGATAATAGAGGTGGAATGGCCATGTATGTTTTGGGAATATGATAAGGCTTGTGGTGGAAAGTTGACTTAGGATGGATGGAGGATATAACAACATCATTAGGTTGTTGACCTTGGGGTGTGTATCCAAGGACATATGAGTGTGGAGGAGGGACTTTGACATGTATAGGCTCCAATATTCCTTGTTCAAGAATGCCTAAGCCTTTTCCTTGATAATTCATTTTTTGGAGCATGTGATTGACTATAGGACTAGGTGTAGTTTGGAAACTAGATTTGAGTTGATTATTGGATGAAGTAGGTGAAGTGATGGAAAATGGTTTTTGATATCCTAAGGAGGAACACTCATGGATGAAAGAGGATAAGCCAAGTGGATATGATGGTGGTTTTGAAATAGGTTCGATGGTGGATGTGGAAGGATCATTAGGATCTTGATTAGTATTGTGTTCACTAAGATCCAAGGTAATGGTTTGATCTCCTATGTTTGCTTGGGAGCCACTTGTCTCATCATAGGAAGTGGATGTTTGTGCATCATGGATGGGTGAGGTGGGAAGCTCTTGACCATGGAATGCATAAAGTTGGCTAAGAGGATCATCATGGTATTCTTGATCATAAAAGAGATCTTGATCAAAGATGGGAGCTTGATCATGAATAGGATTAGGTGTGTTATGAATGGAATCATTAGGAAGGTGTTGATCTTTATGTGGATGCGGTAGAAATGTTTCCTCATGTTGAGGATTGTGCTCTTGACATACCTCATGACTTATTTGAATGGAGGTGGAAGGGGATTTCTCATGGAGAGAATTGGCATGTTCTTGATGGTCAACAACATAGGAGGATGACAGAGGGTGACTTGGAATTACGAGGGGAGACTCTTGAATTGGCTCAAGGGGTTGTGGATGACATGGTTGGATTGAAGGACTTGTCATGATGTTTGAGGACTATTTTTTATGTTCAAGTATATGTGTTGAATGACATGGTGATAATTGATTCCTTTCTTGTATCCCTTGGGTCACATCCTTTATAGGTATAGGGGTGGAAGATGTTGGCTTAGGGTTTTGATTTTGATTAGATGGACGAATGAATGGATTTAGTGGGTTGGTGGATTTGGGAAACTCCACATGTTTAATTTTGTAATGTTTGTACTTAGGACATGGAGTTGATGTATTGGCAAGTGGATTAGAGGATGGTAAGGGTAATGAAGGGTTTAATGGGTTGGAAAGTGTAGGGACCACTGGATTAGGACTAGGACATGGTTTCTTTAGGATAGGCTTTTTATTGGATAGTGGTATGATATACTTATAGGGTGAAATACCTAGATTAGTGTCCCCCTTGTCAATGGTTGCATTAGAACATGAGGAAGTTTGACCTTGTTGCAAGGTAGAACTTAAGTTCACATGTGTTTGTTGTCATGTGGCTTGATAGTTTGATGTCATATTGGCATGCAAAGAAGTGGATGGATTAGATTGGTATGAGGTGGAAGGAGATGGAACATAAGGTTGAGGTGGCATTGGTTGATAATGAATGGATAGGGGATGATGTTGTGGTTGTTGGATTTGAAAAGTGGCAATGAATTGATTGGCTTGAGCTAGGAGGTGTTGGATATGAGGTGATTTAATTTTTTGAAAAATTTGGAAGAGGGTTTGAAGTATTTGTATGGTTTGGTGGTCTAGGGGTTGGGGTATTTGGTGAAGTGTTTTAAGAAGGTTTTGAAGTTGGTATGCTAGGAATTTTTTTTCGAATGTGGGCATGGTGTCACACATGTGTTTAAGTTCTTGCATGTTGATTTTTTCCCCAAGGTATGCAACATAGTTCATGTCATCATTAGAGGTGGTAGGAGGAGCCCCTCGATGTATAATTTTAGGTTTTGGTTTTGTTTCATTATTTGAAATAGGGAGAGGGCCTCCTTGAATTATTATCTTGGGCTTAGGATTGTGATTTGGCTTGTTTATGATTAGGGCCATTTTGACAAGTGTTGATTGACTAGGACTAGGTTGATTATGATGTTGAGATGATAAGATTGGATGATTAGGAATGATTAGGGTTGATGGATAGAATGAAAGTTGAATGATGAAGATATGATTGGACTATGATTAGGAATGGGTAGGATGAGATCAATGTGAAATGATGATTAGGAGTGATTTGGAATGACAAGATTAGGTGACTTGATTGATTAGGACGATGACTAGGATGATTAGGATATGATGTAGAATGACTTTGATATGATTTGGATTGGATTGGGATGACTTGAATATGATTAGGAATGAAATGATTGTATGAATTAGATTGATGAGGATGATGACTAGGGTGAATGAATAATGAGTAGGATGTGATTAGGACAAGGTGGAATGATTAGGAATGATGACTAGGATATGATTAGGATGAAGTGGATATGATGTGGCTAAGAAGGGTGATTAGGATGAAAGTGATTGGATATGAATGTGTTGGGAGAATGTGTAGAGTGACTTGTCTTGATGTGCTTGGTGTTTAGCTTGATTTGGCAATGTTTAAATGAATGATCACACATGTACACACAAGAATCACTCATGCAAGACATGTAAGAAAGTTTAAATTTTTAAATTTGAAGAATTTAATGATGATTATTACACAAGCACATGTGTAAGAAACATCAACAAGTCCTAGAACTAATCAAGCAGGTATGGCCAATTAGGTCTCAAGCTAGGATGCATGAGGTTGACTAGGGATGGTTTGAAAGAAAAATCCTACCACGTAGCCAGGAGAAAGGGGTAACCCACCCTTCACCTTCACTTCCCAAAGGTATAAAGTTCTTTGGGGCTTAGCTAAGAATGACAAGATTTCAACTCCCAAAGAGGCATGTCTTTGGATTCACACCTAGATTGAGGTCATCCCTTGGAGGGGTGTGTACTCCAAGCAGGCCTCCTAAGAAGGGTATGACAAAAGAAAACCAAGATAGGTGTTTTGGAAGAAACACACACTTGATTCACACTTGTAGTTGTTATTTTCCTTTAGAAATGAAATGTTTGTAAGAAAAAAATGGAAGCACTTGTTCTTTTTAACCCAAAACCAAAATGTGTGATGAAATACAATAGTTATTTTTAAGCCCAATTTCAAAGTGTGATTGCAAACAAGATGTTCGTTTAAAGACCCAAATTGAAGTGTGTTGACAAGCAATGATTAGAGATGAAAGATGGAATGTGTTCACCTAGACTTTCTTTAGCTCCAATTTTTTGTCCAATTGATCCAATTTTTCCTTTGAAGTGTTTATTTTTTTCTGCACATTCAGAAAACCAAGAATAAAGCCAAAACACTAACAAGATAATTGATCACTAATATTAGATGGTTAGCTAGTCGAGACAAATCTGATTTTTAGAAATATTTTTTCCATCAAAAATTAAAAAAAAAAGAGAACATACCCATATTGAAATTTTGGGAGCTTTCCAAAAAATGTAAAGAAATCTAAAAAAATTGTTGTTTTGCACCCAACATTAATTTTTTATGAAAAATAATTAAAAATTTATAAAAAATTCAAAACAGGTCCAAAAATTTTGATTTTTGGACTGAAGGTTCCTGACATCATTCCAAATCTAGAAACAAAAATTTGTGAAATTATTTACAACCATTTGTGAGATATAATCGAATCTTTGAAAAACCCTAATTTTCAAAGATCTATTTTTTCTTTAATCATTTTTCATCCAAATTAAAAACATAAAAAACATACCCATAATAGAATTTAGAGAGCTTTCTAGAAATGCAAAAATATCTTAAAAAGTCACTAATTTTCTCTCAAAATTGATTTTTCATGAAAAATAAAAAAAATTTAAAAAATTTAAAAAAAACTCCAAAAAATCTAATTTTCGGACTTGAAGTTCTTGACATTGTCCACAACTCGTAGAATTATTTTTTGTGAAAAAATCTACATCCCTTTGAGAGAAATGGTCGAATCTTTGAAAACTAGGGTTTTGTGCTCAAAATGATGCAAAACCTACAACAAAAAGCTAACAAAACCTACAACAAAAAGGATCCAACTCCAAAATTCCTCAAAATTTGTCAAAATATTGAATTAAAAATCAATTTTTGGGTTCACCAATGTAACTAGGGTAAAAATATAGGTTAGCATGAAATAAAATGGTTAAAACAAACCCTAGCTAAACAATGAAGTACAAAGGAGGAAAATAGCATAAAGAAAGGAATAATTTCACCAAAAAACCTTCATTCCCTTCATGATTGACCTTCATTTCCATTCTCCATTTGCTGCAAAAATAGTGTTTTCCATCAGATTTTTTGTGAGCAACTCTAACTATGACAAGACCTAAGAAAATAGTGAAGGATTTGATCTAAAATACAAGTGTACTTAGATTTCTACAAGCATGAAGAAGTGTGGAAGCCTAAATTTAGAAGTATGAAGTGTGAGATGATCAAGTGATGAAATCAAGAGATGCAAAAAAGTCCCCAAATGAGGTTGACATTACCTTTTTATAAAAAAGACATTTTTGGATGAATGGCCAAGATTGTCAGATTAGAGATGCCCTGAGATGAAAGGCTCAAATTAAATGTGACAACCATCAATTAGGGTTACGAAAACATTAGGATGAAATTTGAAATGAAGGGCTGAGATTTGATTTTAGAAAAATCAAATCAATGGAAAAGAATGCATGTGACAAGAGGATATTGGGCACAAAAAAAGAGACTGCTGGAAAATCAAATAATAATTTAAAATTATTTGATTTAAGAAGTGATGTTGACCTTTTGAGTTAAAAAATAATTTAATTCAAAAGTGGTGGGGTCATGTGATAGTAAATAATTATTTCAAATTATTTACTTGGTCAGAAAATAGAAAGTGGGAATTTTAAATAAATGAGTTTATTTAAAATTAGAAGAAAAGTCTATATGACAATTAAATAATTAATACTAATTATTTAATTATAGATGAAATGGATAGGGTGGTCAATAATTAAATAAACCATAGGAATTTATTTAATTAGAAGACATAAGGAATTAATGACATATTTAAATAAATAAATAAAGTTTATATATTTAAATAATCAGGAGGAAATGGTGGACAAATAATAATTAAATAAATTTAGGAATTTATTTAATTATAGGGAGACATAAGAAATTAAGGATGTATTTAAATAAAGTAAATGTAATTTATTTATTTAAATAGTTAAGAGGAATAAAATATATGAATTAATTAAATAATTAAGAATTATTTAATTAATAGTTGAATTTGGACTATAGGACATAATTAAATATTTTAATTATGTTGAGAAGAAATATTGAAAAAAATAAAGTTTGCAAGCTTAGGTCAATTTTATGTGTCTACACTCTATTCCAACTTCTACAACACACATACTCTGCTCTTCTCCACGTTGCTCTATTCTATGCCCTATTTCATTAGTACATTCACTTTCTTCCTCAAGAGACTACCATACACACTCTACAACTCTCCCTTCTTTTCTTTTAGTTCATTATTTTTCTACCTTAAGAGCTCAGAATACTCTTCTACAATGTACACTTTTTCTACATCCACATAGCCATTTTTTTTATCTTCTATTTTGTATCGCTTACACTAGCATCTTGGCTAGTGAGGTTGAACTGGGACCCACCACAAAATATAGTGGGTTGGTGGGGTAGCCATTAGATCTTCAAGACTCGATCATCGTCATCGATCACACCAAAGGAAAATATCATGCACTAGACTTAGGAAGTGTTATGGTTGTAAAATATTTTCTGAGCCAATAAACACTAGGAATGGGAGTAACAATACCCATAAAGGCTTAAGTCACAATTTAAGCAACCAAAAACCCTATGATAAATAGTCAATGATGAAATAAAAAGCATGTTGACACCATGACTGTATAGACCCCTAGAGTTTATCTACCAAACCCTAATTAAAATAGATAGACAAATGATTCAATTATGAGTGCATTATACATCCCTTAGACTTGCACTTCAGACTTTTGAGAATTTCTTAGAAAACCCATCTCAAATCTACAAATGAATAAATTACCTTTACTGACTAGAAGAACCCTCTACAAAATTGTGACAACATAGATTTCCACCATTTGAGAAATGTTGCAATTACTGCAATAGCTTGCTCATAGCTCCATTAACTTCACCAAATCTTCTAGAACACATGTTGCATCTATGATCTCATCTCTTGACATCAATGTCACCTTTTGACATTAATGACAACCAAATTGCCAACAATCTCCCCCTTTGTCATTAATGGCAAAAGTAAATGCTCAACCAAACATAAACAAATGAAACTGATACCAATTTTAGATGTTGCAATCAATTTTCTTGTTCAAATTGATCTATACAACTTAAAACAAATAGTTTCATCTTGAGCATTTCCACTTTCTCCCCCTTTGCTCAAAAATTTGAACATTTGTACAATTTTCTTCCTATTTGACATCAATGGAAAAGGGCTTTTTTTTAGCTTTCTCCCCCTTTGGATATGCTCCCCCTTTGAAAAATAGTTCAAAGAGAAAGAGGAGATTTTAAGACCATCTGCAACCATCAATTCAATGGAAATTTGTAAAACTATATTTACCTAACTTGATATTTCCTTACATTTCCAAGGAAAAATAAGATACCAATGAAGCTCCCATTGGACCCATTCCCTATCACTAATATTTAGAGATATGATGTGGGAGAAATTACACCCAACTTCTACCTCAGATATTCAAATTGTTCCTTGTGAAGAGGCTTGGTGAAAATTTCAGCCACTTGTTCTTTTGTTGGAACATATTCCATGTAAACTTCCCTGTTTGCAACCTTATCTCTGAGAAAGTGATACTTTATGGATATATGCTTTGTTCTAGAGTGCATCACATGATTATTTGAGATGTTTATGACACTTGAATTGTGACAAAGAATAGAGATAGGTTCATTGTCTCAACCTTGATGTCCTTGAGAGTTTGCTTCATCCAAAGGAAACCAACTTGTTTCCCAAGAAACCAACTTGTTTCCCAAGAAAAATGCTCCTCCACTTGTGATTTTCCTATCATTTGCACATCTACCCTAATCAACATCTAGATAAACATTGTTAAAGAGAAATATTTGCTCTTGGGATACCACAACCCATAGTCAAGATTGCTCTTGATTTTTCTAAAAATTATTTTTAATACATTGACATGAAACTCTTTTGGTGTAGCCTAAAATCTAGCTACCATACACATTGCTTGCATTATGTCTACCCTTGAAGTAGTTGAATATATAACAAGCTTCCAATCATTGACCTATAGACAGTCTAATTTGCATCTGGTGATTCATCTAATTTTCTAAACTTGCAACAAAATCATGGGGGTAATAACTGGTCTACTATCCTCCATGCTGAACTTCTTAAGCATTTCCCTAGAATACTTAGTTTGAGATAAAAATAACCCATTATCAACTTGCACAATCTATAAACCAAGTAAAAATGAAAACTCTCTTAACATTGATATCTCAAATTCATCTTGCATATATGTAGCAAATATTTTACACATTTGATCATTGTTCACCAAATATGAGGTCATACACATATACAACAAGAATAATCATGTGATCACCTTTTTATTTAAAGTACAAATTGTTGTCTGCACATCCCTATTTGAATCCTTGTTGCTAAAGATACTAGTCTAATCTAGAAGACCATGCTTTGGGTGCTTACTTTAGACCATACAATACTTTCCTTAATCTGCATACATAATCATCATCTTTTGACAACTAAAAACCCTTTAGTTGTTCTATGTAGACTTCATCTTCTAGATTTCCATTTAGAAATGCATATTTAACATCCATTTTATATACTTCAAATATTTTATACACTAAAAATGCAAGAAATATTTTAATTTCCTCTAATCTTGCCACAAGTGCAAATTTTTCTTCAAAGTCAATCCCTTCAACTTGTGCATACCCTTTGCACACCAACCTTTCTTTATTCCTGACCATAGCTCCACCCTCATTGAGCTTGTTTCTAAACACCCATTTTTTGCCAATTAAATTTTGACTTGGTGGTCTAAGAACCAGTTCCAATGTTTTTTTCTTCTCAATATAATTTAGCTCCTCCTCCATGTACTTTATCCAACTTTCATCCTTGTTGGCTTCAATGAAGCTTTTTGGCTCAATATGAGATAGGAGAGAAAAGTTTACTTGTTCTTTATTTCTTGCAAGTCTTCTCCTCATCTAAACTCCTTCATTTTTGTTGCCAATTATCTAATCTGTAGGGTGATCCTTCTTCACATATTTTGCAGGTTCCTTCTCAACCTCTTCTTTACATTCTTTTTCATTATTTACAACATTTTCTTTATAATTTGGTTCATCATCAAAATAATTCTTGTCAAATTTGATATGCTTTATGCTCTCATCAATCTTGACATTTACACTTTCTACCATCTTGTTCAGCCTCTTGTTATAACATTTGTAGGATTTTCATTGGGTGGAATACCCTAGAAATATTCCTTCATCACTTCTTGAATCAAAGCTTCCCAAATTCTCATCTTCTCTCTTAATGTAGCATTTTCTACCAAATACTTTGAAATACAATAACTAATGTAGGCCTACCATACCATAGTTCATAAGGAGTAATATCACTATGTCGTCTTATTCAAACTTTTTTCAAAATATAAACTACAGTATGAACTGCCTCTTTCCAGAACATATATGCTAGCTTGGCCTCATTCAACATTATCTTGGTCATTTCTTTAACCACTCTATTCTTTCTCTCCACAACTCTATTTTTTTGTGGTATTCTTTGTACAAAGTATTGTCTCTTAATTCCATGTGCTTCACAATATTCAACAAATTCATTTGATGTGAATCACCCTCCTCTATAAAATCTAAAGAATTTAATTCTTCTTCATGTCTATTCTTCCACCATTCTTTTGAATGTTCTAAATATTTCAAATGCTTGTGACTTGTCTTTCAAAAAATTTACCCATGTCATTCTTGTGTAGTCATATATGAGTAATATGAAGTATCTTTCTCTTTCCAGTCCCCTTGTCCTTGTAGGTACACATAATTCACTATCAACCAACTGTAAAGGTTTAGTAGTTGAATATTCCTTAGTTGGAAATCTGGCCTATGCTTGTTTTCCTTGCTAATATTCTTTACTTATGATATTTTCAGGCTGGTTACTTTAGGAATGTGTCTTACTAGACCTCTTGAACTTACCTTTACCAAATTATTAAAGTTTACATGACCTAATCATCTATGCCACAACCAACTCTCATCTTCTTGACCAATTAGACAACATTGACCTTTTACCTCACTCAAGTTGTAAAGGTTGTTGTCAATTCTTTAACCTTGTGCAATAGTTTTTTCTATTTTTCTTTATCTTTCACCCTTCTAAATCAAATAGGAGCTTATAGCCATTGTCACACATCTAACTTATGCTCAATAGGTTGTGCTTTAATCCTTCCACATATAAGATATCTTTAGTGGGATTTTTACGATCTAGACTCAAGTTGCCTTTACCACAAATCTTGATTGGACTATTGTCACCCAAACTCACCAATCCTCCATTACATTTCTTGATTTTTGATGAACATACTTTTTTCTCCAATCATATGCTTGGAGAAACCACTATCTATTACATACAAATTTTGTTTCATTCCATGTAGTGTTTTTTCCGTAGTCATAGATTGCATGAAACTCTCTACTTTTTCTTTCCACACATTTTTAGGCTTTGTTTCTATCTTCACCTCCTTTTCTTTAATAACTTCTAATTATTTTTTATTCTAGGGGTGGAACTTTCTTTTTCTTATCTTTTACATTTGGTCTTATAGACTTTGTTCTATGATTTCTATCTATGTGACCAAAATTGTTACAGTTGTAACACATTACATTCATATCTACTAAAGGAGAAAATGTGTTTTTGCTTACAAAGTTTGTACTCCTTTTAGGAATGACTTTGCATTCTCTAGCCCTATGACCAAATTTATTGCATGTATAACAATATCCATAAAAGTATGAATAATACATGGTCATAGCATTTTCATGTGTCGGATGAGGTGGTCTTCTTTGCATTTTCTTCCTTGTATCTTTCACCCATGTAAATCCATGAACATCAATTCTCCTTATGTTCTATCTTTTCCTCTGGTGATTAGGAAATGATTGTTTATCCTTCTTGTCTGCACTAGGCTTCTTTCCTTCATTATTTTTCTCTACCTCTATAGGTTTCTCTTTGGATACACTCCCTTTGCAATCTCTTTCATCAACAAAATCAAACTTTTCTCCTACTCCAAATCTTTCATACAATTTTACAGAAGTGTCCAAGAAGGTATTTTTATCTTTCACAAGCCCTAATTTAGATTTTTATTTGTTTCAATGCTTTTGTATGCTTGATAGCTCATAAAAAAAAACTGAGCCACCTTTGGGTATGTGCAGGATCATGATGGGCCAAAAAGTGGCGATATGATGGGTATTTGTAGGGTATGTGGCTGACGACTTTTTCTTTACCCAAAATTGATGAAATGAAAAGGGTTTTTAAAGTAGATTCTCAGCTTTCCACCAATATAAATTATGCTTTACTTTTAATTTAATAAATAATAGCTATTCATTTTCTATTTGAATTATGACTAAAGTCCTGATTGATAGGCTAATTGAAAAAAATCTATAGCTTTCAAACAATATCACATTTTTGGAATCCAAAACATGCATCACATTCTATGCTTCGCATATTATAGGATTAAAAAAATAAAAAATTGAATTTCATGAAATTTTGACCAAGTTAAGGTGGTTAGACATACGAGTTTTTATATTTTTAAAAAGTTGTAAAATTCATAATTAATTATTTACTTGGAAAAAAAATACAAAAAAATATGCATCACATCCAAACATGAGTCCTCTACTTATGTCTAAAATCTTATAAAAAAATATTATCATTTTATTGTGGTTAGGGTGGTCGACAGACACCTACTTCTTATTTTTCCCTGAAATTTAAGTACTACTGCATTGAAATTTCAAATTTTCACCAAATAGATTTAAAAAAACCTAGTAGTTTAGAAATTGCATTCAATTTGCTACAAATTCTATTCTTACATATTTTTGAAATAATATAGATAAATTATTCAAATTTTTATGTCAAGTTTCCTAACTCTGATTTTTCTCAATTTTTTGCCACTTAAGGGCCTGTTTTTTCCATCATGATCCTGCACATACCCCTTTCAACTTGAGTCATTTATCTATTTTCTCTCTCATGTTTTCTAAATATTTCCTCAAAGCAACAATCTCTTCTTCAAGTTTCATGCATCTATCAACCTCAAATTGCATATCTTGGACTTGATTACTTCCTCCACTATTTTTGCTTCCTCCAACTATAACTTCAAAGCTACCACATTCTGGGTAGATTCTTTAAAATCCTTGCTTAGTTTGTCTAACTTTTTTTGTGCAAGTTTCTTCTACTACTTTTTCTCCTTTTTTAACATCTCAATCTCATCTTTGAGATCATCTATCTCATCTACAACATAGATGAGTTTCCCTTCTAGGTTAACCTATCCTTCCTCTTCACCTTCTTCATGAATATCTTCAACCATCTCATTCTTTTGCTCCTCAGATTCTTTTTCCATGAAGATAATTTTTTTTTCTCTCACAACAAAAGCACAACCTTGTTCATCATCTAAGCTATTATAGTCATCTGCTACACCATTGTCTTCTTGTATGTATAGAGTTTTCTTCTTTTTCTAAAAGCTCCTTCTCTTAGGGTAGTAGGGTTTCTTCATTTTATTATCTACGTCTTGTTCGTACTTACCTTTATTTTTGTAGGGACATTTAGCAACAGAATAACCTACTTTACCATAGTCAAAGAACATGAAAGGTAACTTACCTTTATACTTGTTGGAGCCTCTTCTTAGTCTTCTAATGAAATTTTCTTCTTTTTCATCAGTCTCATCATGCCTAGATGTGGTGGTTTCATCCTTATCTTTCTTTTGAGCTTCATCCTCCTTCTTATTGGCAGCCTTGAATGTAGCTTCCCTTTTGAGTGGCTATGCATCTCCCATTCTCATCTCATAAGCAGTGAATATGCCATGTAGCTCATCATGAGAGTTTTTCTACTTACCTTCCTCCCTCTATTGTAGAGATCTTGGGAGAATATTGGTTTGTAATTGACCTCAAAACTTTATGAGCCATGAAATTTTTCCTTTATTTCTTCTCCATATCCTCTAATAGAGTTTAGTATATCTTCAACTCTTAGAAGATAATTTGCAATCTTCTCCTCTTCTATCATCTGCAGGCCTTCAAATATAGCTCTTAGAACTTGAAGCTTTGCTAAAATTTACCTTGTCATCCCCTTTATAGATGTTTTTCAGCTTTTCCCAAACATCATGGGAAGTCTTGCGGCACATAACCTTTCCAAGTACTAATCTAGACAGACTGTAGATAATGGCATGTCCAACCCGTTCATTGTTCTCATAATCCTTCTTTCTAGTAGCATCAGTGGAAGGAGTATTAGGAGGGATGTAGTTGTTCTTGATAGACATCAAGACATCAAATCCAAGAGATCCCAAACATACCTCCATCAATATGCTCCAAATGGAATAATCTATTGTATTGAACCAAGGTGCTTTGTTTGTGGAAGAACCTTCCTAATTGTTCATTGTGTTCACTTTACTAGAATCTAGCCAAGTTGATTAAGATTCTTCTAGGGAAATTGATGCTCTAATACCAATTGTTCGAACACAACAATCTACTAAGAGGATAGGGGTGGTGAATTAGTAGATATTAAAATTTCAACCCTTAATGATTTTATGCAAATAGACTCCTTAAAATCTTAGTGTGTAGATTAAAAAATGAGATGCCAAAATAAACAAGAACACACACAAAATAGCGCAAAATACAAGATGTATGTCAAAAACCCAATATGGGAAAAACCATCGTGAGAAATTTTTCTTGGAGCTATTGTCCTAATCTAGCCTCACAATCAAAAGCTCTGTTATAAATTTTAAGGGTGCCTTGACCCTAAGGAGACACCAATCCCCTAATTTAGGAGCACCTACCCAAAGGAAGCATCAACCCCCTACACTGAGCACTAACCCAAATATCTGATGGAACCTACACCCATAAAGTCTTAAGTCACAACTTAAGCAACAAGAAATGTATGATAAATAGTCAATGACGAAATAGAAATCATGTTGATGCCATTATTGTTTAGACCCTTAGGGTTTATCCTCCAAACCCTAAATCAACCAGAGAGCACAAATAATTCAATTCTAAGTGCACTTAACATCCTCTGAACTTCCACTTCAAACTTTTGAGAAGTTCTCAGAAAACCCATGATCTTAAATTTATAAATTGATTTTACCTTTGCTGACTGGAGGAACCCTCTGCAAAGTTTTGACAACATTCATAAAAACTTTTCACCTTTTGATTAGTGTTGCAATCATTTCAATAGCTTTCTCATAGCTCTGTGACATTCACCAAATACTCCAGAACACATACCAATGCATCTCTTGACATCAATGTCACCTTTTGACATCGATGAAAACCAAATTAACAACAATTTACCTAGTTGAATTCTATCCTCAAAGGTCAAAGATTTGTAGCCTTGCTTGAAATTATATTGTCCTCATTTAGATGGGGCACAAATAATTTTATCTTCAAAATTTGAAAGTAAAAGAGTTCTTGTGTCTAATATTTAGGAGTTAATGATAAATTCTCAACACCCACATGAATAGTTGCTAGACCAAAATATCTTCCAAAAGATAGAAAATGACAAGAATACTTGCTTCAACAATGCAAGAATGAATATTAGTTGAATATGGTTGAATATGCAAAGGTATATAAGTTTCCTTTCTTATAAAGGAAAGGTGATACATAGGATTAGACAAGATTATGGAAATTTAATCCTACAACATGTGACAACTAACAAACTAACTACCTAGGAATCAAGCATTATAAGCTAGATAAGATAAGATCTAGAAAGTCTAACTAAGAGTTCTAGAGGGAATATTATATCCTAAGTAAACATAACATGTAAATATGTCCCTTGATTCCCTAGTGAGATAATTAGCTAGGTACAAGACATTTATTCACACCAACAACCCCCTTAAGTGCAACTTGGGGAGAATATTATTATGCAAACTATACAAAGATGAAGATGAAGATGGGTCTTAGATACTAGGTCATGTTAGGTACCCATTTACAATGAAAATATAAATGCAATACAATGCAATCTCTCACAACCAAAGAAAAAAGGAGAGAAAAACAATGGGAAAAAAACTCCTCTCCAAAAGAGAGAAAATAAACAAAACAACATGATGTATGGAGGACTCAATGATACATGCAAAGAATGCATCCATCGTGTATATACAATCAATGGCCCCTGCATAACAGGGAAAAAGAGAGACAAGATATCTTCCCCACAATTTATAATCACTTGTAAAAATGGTCAATATTTGAAAACAAAACATAATCCTAGGTCAACAAACAATGTTTCTCTCTATAGGAAGAAAAAACAAGCACAAATGTAGGAATGCTTCCCATTCGAGATATGAATTTGAAGGAAGAGGAATCAAAATGTATTGTGTCTTTGAAAGTTTCTCATGTGTTGTGAGGTTCTTTGATGAAGATGATGATGAAAAAATCTAATCACGTACATGCCTAATCATAACAAACTATGAAAAGCTAGGAACAAGTATAAAATAATCTTGAACTAACTCCAAAGATAAACATGAAGTGAAAATAGTTGATCTATAACTATCATCAAATAGGAGAGATAAACCCTCAAATTAGTCTTCCATATATAAAATGTGAGACTCGACAAACAATGAAGCAATTTCTAACAAATAGGAATCCTAATCAGGAAGAAAAATAGATACCTATTGTAATGAATCACTAGAATTACTTAATGAATCATCAACAAAAGATGAATGTGTGATCTCATCTTAAGAAGTAGGTGTTGTAGGTGAAGTCTTTGGATGATCAAGATGCTCATGTTATGCATCATATTCAAACTCCTCTAAGGTCTCATCATTAAATAGTACGTTGTCAACATCATCAAGTGGAATGAGGAAATATGAAGTAGGATGAAATGTGAATGGAGGCTTGTGTGGATCTCTAAAAAATCCCAAACTCTGGTCTAAATTTTACATGGGCATGAGATCCTTGAAAAAATCTTATCATATGTCTCATTGAAGATGCTTGCAATAAAAATAGAACCAATTAATCCTATGATATGATCATTCTTATTACCCCATACATGTTTCTTATATGTTGTTTTTTGTATAGGAATGAGTCCATAAAGATGTGGCAAAATTTTTAGCCACATACAATGTGTTATTATTCATTTTTTCCATGACTCATAATTATCCCCAGTGACCAGAACTATTACAAAAGGCTAAGTTGCATAACCCATGATTACAATGATAATACACTTCTTAGATGACTAAATCTGAGATCAATACATGAAATGCAACTAATATTCAAAGTACAATGATCAAAATATCCAAGTGCCCTCTAGTATACCAACTAGGAAAAAATTGAAATCATAATGTACTTGGAATAGAAATAGGAAAAATTGCATGGATGGTTGGATAGAGCTCCTCAATACCTTTCCAAAACTACAATAATTGTGAAAATCAAAGATCATGAAAAAAATTTATGATCTCAGGAGCCAAAATCAAGATCTAACTTCAATCAAGAAAAAATACAACCAAATAGAAAAATTTCAAGGAAGCACCTCCACCATTGGAAAACTCATGGAACCTTATTTTGGGCACTTGGGTGGTAGATCAAGTAGTTTTAATGCTAAAATAGTGCAAACTTGTGTTGGAAGTTTGGAGCCTAGCAACATGAGCATAATGACTACCTACATAGGTTGATTCAGTTGTTCCAAGTGTTTTCATTGATGTCAACATTATGGGAAGCATATTTAGTGTACAATACGGGTATGTGTAGGATCATGATGGGCCAAAAAGTGGCGATATGATGGGTATTTGTAGGGTATGTGGCTGACGACTTTTTTTTTACCCAAAATTAATGAAACAAAAAGGGTTTTTAAAGGATATTCTCAGATTTCCACCAATATAAATTATTCTTTACTTTGAATTTAATAAATAATTATTATTCATTTTCTATTTGAATTACAACTAAAGTCCGATTGATAGGCTGATTGAAAAACATCTATAGCTTTCAAACGGTATCACATTTTTTGAATCTGAAACATGTGTCACATTCTATGTTTCATATACTAGAGGATTAAAAAAAAAATGAGTTTCATGAAGTTTTGACCAAGTTAAGGTGGTTAGATGTACGAATTTTTATATGTTTTTAAAGTTGTAATAAAAAAATCATAATTAATTATTTACTTGGAAAAAAATTACAAAAAAATATGGATCACATCGGGACATGAGTCCTCTACTTATATCTAAAATATTGTAAAAAAATATTATCATTTTATTGTGGTTAGGGTGGTTATACAGACACCTACTTCTTATTTTTTCCCTGAAATTTAAGTGCTACTGCATTGAAATTTCAAATTTTCACCATTTAATAGATTTTGTTTTTAGAAAAATAAACCTAGTAGTTTAGAAACTACATTCAATTTTCTACAAATTCTATTCTTACATATTTTTGAAATAATATAGATAACTTATTCAAATTTTTACGTCAAGTTTCCTAACTTTGATTTTTCTAAATTTTTTGCCACTTAAGGGCCTATTTTTTCCATGATGATCCTGCACATATCCATACCACCTATACTAGAAAATGATCTATCAGAGTTTTGGTTAAGTGTTCTTTTATGGTCCAGTACGTTGGTTTTTTAGTCCGGACTTCACCACAATAAGAGATGTTATTTTTCTCTCTAAAACATATTATTATGACTCATTTATACAACTATATTCAAAATCTCAAGAAGTTTTGTGCTGTGTACAAAAAAATTATCAATGACAGAGTTCAACTCTCTATATATAGGAATGTGCCTATTTTTTACCAAATCTCTAAGTACCACATACTGCTTAATCACTTATGTTCTCTGAGTCTGTAGGAAAAAGAATTTATCCTGAAGTTGGACAATGTAGGACCATCTCTGATTGTCCCCAAGGCGGGTGCATGAAGATGGGTAGCCAATTTGTGGGAAACTTTTTTTAAAAAGTTTTGAAAAATCATAACGCGAGCATGTTATAACACGATCACATTATAACATGGTTGCATTATGGATTGGTGTGTTGAGCCTGAGGCTTGGTCACAGCAAGCCCATAATGTGAGCACATTATAACATGCTCACGTTATGACCTATTAAAAGAAAAATAAATGAAAATCGAATTCATTCTTGCATTTCGACTGTGTTTTTTCTCATTCCTTTGGCCAAAACCCCCATTTTTTATGCTCGCATTCTAGGGGGAGGTATTTTGAAAAAATATTCATCAACAGTAGCTATTTCATCGCGAGGAGGTGTGAGAGGTAAGGATTGTTTGTTTTTTGTTTTGAATTTGTTAGTTTTAGGTTGTTTTTTATATTTATTTTTTCAATTTGTATGATATGTTAATCAACCTGCAAACCCTTCTCAAAATCCTCAAGAAGCACAACAACAACAAGAGGAACAAAATCCAGAACAAGTACAACAAGAAAAAAATAACAAAATCCTCAAGTTAATCAACCACAACCTCAATCTCCTCCACCAATCCCTCAACATCCTCTTGGAACTCAACAAAACTTAATGAGGGAAATTAAGAATAACAAAAAACAAATTGAGGATTTAATCAAGAGGTTGAACAATCCAATTGGTTCAACCGCGGAAAGAATGACCCTAGGAACTTCACTGAAAGAAATGTTAAAACATGTAGAATCAATCATCAAACAATTAAATAGTTGGTAGGATAGGAGGCAGGTGGCTAGGGTTTATTACCAAGATAAATTATCATATAAAGATGTAAAATATTTTAAAATTACAAAAGGTGATTTGTACGCATTATTCATTAACCCACAGTCAAATGGATATCTCTCCCTCAATGTGAAGAGGTTTCCTATTCATTGGTGGCACCACCAAGAGATTAGGAAATATTTTTGGGATAGGTGGTACATGGTTTCTGATGACCCACCATGCAACAATTATGAATTCCCATAGTATTTCCTTAGGAAACTATACATTGAGTTCATCTTGAAAAAAATCCCAAATTATTTTGATATGACAAATTCTAGGGGAGACCTGGGGGTCATCTCAAGATAGACCCAGTGCACAACAAGATCCCAAGTGACAAGGGAGACAACCTCTCACTAGGACACCTCATGAGCACATTGTCATCCCTTTTGTTGTGAAGGAGAGTGCTGACATAGAGACTTTGCAGACTATCAACTCTTTGATGTAGATTTTCATCCAGCATGCCAGCCCTATTCTACAACGCCATCTAAGGGAGTCTTTGAGTGGTGGGCTTCTATCCAATGTGTGCCAATCTTGTAGGGTGACTTGTTCATATGACCCCATCAACACTCAAGAGGCTGCTACATAGGATTTGTCTACAACTATGAAGATAGAAAGGGCATCAAAAAAATTTCATGTGGCCTATGGCATTGATTCTTAGGTAAAAGTTAGCATGTTCATTGAATTTAATTTATTAAATTTTGATTTTGAAATGCAAGATTAACTAATTTAGTTTTATGATTTTAATAAAATTTTAGGGTCACAATGTTGAGACTTGATATATTGGCCCTACACTTATCGGTGAGTTATGTAACTAGTAAACAACTATAAATTTATTACATGTTAATAGCATTGTTTTATGAATGGTATTTTAATATGTGATTTTGGATGTTGAATAGGCTAATATTGGAGGTTTTGAGGGAACACCTCCCAGTGCTAGTGGATTTACTCAAACCTACATGCAGGTAATAGAATAAAGAGTTTAACTAATGAATTGTACTTAATAGATTTCTATAGTTTATATTCATATCGTTGATTATGTTGCATTGCACATCATTCAAACTCAAAGCATTACTTCACATTCTGTAGCTAATAACTTGATGTTGATAGATGACAAAATTTCAACTACAATATAGTTGTTTAGAAAGTCAACATAAGCAGTGATGAAATTACTTCAGCTATCATAAGTAATAAGTCTAGGAGTAGCTTCCAATTGCATTTGCTTGCCATGGAATTCTATGAGACAACTTTTTACTGCTTGGTATCTTTTCAAACAATTCACTACCTTGTCTATGCTATGGACTCATGGAAGGAATATATGAAAGAATAATAGTAAGTAATAGCATAGACAAGGAAATGAGTTTTTTTGAAAAAATACCTCAAAGAAATGCGGTCTCATGGTGATGTCCATCACCATGAGACCCAATTTCTTTGAGGCACTTTTTCAAATAGCTCACTACCTTTTCTATGCTACCACATTTTCCATACATGTCTACAAAAGAATTTTATCAAATAGTTCATTTCGTCACTGCTATGGCTAAAAGCTTAAAAAAGGTGCTTTCCAACAAACTATGGATGTTTGGAAAAAATCTATCAAATCATAATAGTAAGCAATAACATAGAAAAAGTAGTTAGTAGTTTGAAAAAATGCCTCAAAGAAATGCAGTCTCATGGTGATGGAATGCCATTCCATCACCATGAGACCACATTTCTTCGAGGCATTTCTTCAAACAACTCACCACCTTTTCTATGATACCACATTTTATCAAACTACTCACTTCCTTATTGCTATGGCTAAAAGCCTAAATAGGTGTTTTCCAACAAACTATTGATGCTTGGAAAAATTTCTATCAAAGCATAATAGTAAGCAATAATACCATAGAGAAGGCAATGAACTGTCTGAAAAAAATGCCTGAAAGAAATGTGGTCTTATGGTGATGGAATGCCATGACATGCATTTGTTTATAATGGCATTCCATCACCATGATACCCCATTTCTTTGAGACATTTATTCAAATAGTTCACTACCTTCTCTATTCTACCACAGTTATCATACATGTCTACAAAAGAATTTTATCAAATGGTTCACCGGCTTGCTGCTATGGGGTAAAATCCTAAAAACACATGCTTTTGAACAAGATATAGATAGGGAAAATAGTAAGCATGATAGTAAAAAATATATAGTTTAATAAGTACTCAAAAAAAAATTCATTATATCATACATTATAAGTCATGATGTGGATCGCTATTGTAGTTTTGTGATTGAGTAATTTGTTGTTTTATTTTCAGATGTTACAAGAAGAAACACCTTTGAATGTGATGAGGGAAATGGAGATTGGTGTTTCATCTACTGTAGAATCATTGATGGCTCTGACATGGGAGGTATGAGGCAAATAACTAAATTTCAATTTGTATTTGTTGTTATAGATGTTAGTTAGTGAAAAACAAAACCATTATTGATTTGTAGTTTAATTTCTATTTGGATGGTTTATACAGGGCTTCAACATGCCTCAACATGGGCATGCGAATATTTCCCTCGTTGAGAGTGATCATCAAATGGCAGTAAGTGACTATTTTGTTAAATATATCATTTTTTATAATGTAATTTCTATATACTAATGTCTTTAATTCTTATTGTAACAGATAAAACTTCACCAAGAACTAAACACTAGGAGTAATAGGAGCACTCCTCGAGTGCAGCATAAATGAGTGACATATGTATCACCATCCAATCAACAAGTAAAGGGAAAGAATTTATTTCGAGAGCATGGAGTGTAATGAATTTTGATTCTAGATCCCTTTGTTGTATGCCTACATGGTAGTTTTGTACATATTTTGTATTGGATATATTTGACATTGTATGCCTATATGGCATTCTCGTAAGCCTATATGGCTATTTTGTACCTATATTTAATACTTATATCGACATATATTGATGTATGTCTACATGGCTATTTGCTTAATACAAATATTTTTTTATCAATGGTGTCCATATTTGCATTATATATTCATGGTTCAATAGATATGATTTATGTGTATTCAAGTGTATACTTTACAACTTACATGTATACTTTGTGACTTACGTGTTTCCATACATATACCTTGTATTCATGTATATACTTTTTATTAATTTGTGTATACTATGTATTTATGTTTATACTGCAAGGTTTACATGTTTTTGAGTACTTGTGCTTCCCTTATTCACATGTACATGCTTGACTTATTCACGTGTATACTTATTAATTGGTTAGCCCTAGCATTGATCATTGTTGTCCTTCATGGTTTGTCTTGAATATTAATTGATTGATGATAAATAACTTTATCTAAAAACAAAAAACATGTTTTCAATTGGTATTGGACGAAATGATTCATAAAAATATTCCTATATATTTAATCCTTTTGATTGGAACAACTCAATTAAGCAACGGATACATAATCTTCACAACACCTGCAAAACATAATATTTAGAGTAGATGAAATAGTTAACTTCTTGACACATTATCCTAATTTTTTTAATCTTGAATAGTTTTAAACATTTTCATAGCATAATCTTAATCTAGAGAAAAATGAATTGTTATGTTCTTGATTCATCACCATATAAACACGTCGAAATATTTATATCTCAAATTTTTGCAATATTATTTCTTGTATAGCAAATGGACTTGAGAGAAAGAAAGTTATAATTTATAATACAAATAAGAAATGGACTCAACGGTGGAAAGATAATCTATCACACCAAATAATAAATGTAAGTGAGAGCATCACTTGTTTCTCTTATACTCCAATTTTCAAGCATAGAAAATTGTTTCAAATAAAAATGACAAAATGCTTCACAACCAAAGTTGTTAATTGAGGAAAATAAAATGTTTTGAAGTTCCACCATTGTGTGCATTTACAATTGGTTGTATCTTGTTGTAAGGGCAAGGAGGATAATTGAAAAATGTCTTGTGCTCGCTAGACTTGAGGATGATTGATGCAATTACAGGGAGGCCTTCAATCCACTTTCACCATACAAAGAACTTCCAACCACTTTTCTTCCCGTAAATCACTATCTTGGCTTGTTTTCAGTTTTTCACCTAGTCTCTCTAGTAGGTTAGCAGACCTACCTTTCTTGACATAACTTTCAAATTTTCTAAACAATCTCTCCAACCCTCATTCTTTTCAAACTCCCTTTAACACATACTTTCATATGGCTCAAAATCGCATGAGACTTTTGAAACAAAACCCTCACCTAGTGCTTCAACACTATCCTAGACTCCCAAATAGGTCTATTTAACAAAGAAACACCCTCTCAATCACTCTTCCAATTACAAAAAACCATTGGGTAGCATTTACCAGTCTGCAAATCTACAAAATCCATAATTTTTAGGGAATGATTGGCCCTCTAACCCCATTATCCTCTAAATCCTCACTTTTCTCAAATTTCACTAAGGTTTATTGAAAACCCCATATCCAAAACTCATACAACCTAAGAACCTCTTCCAACACACTTCATTCTTCCTACACGAACTTAATTGACCACTAAATTATGTTGCCCCTGACTTTACCAATTCAAAAACCATCTTTTCCCAACTAGGGCATCATGCCATAACATAATTTTGACCTCCCTTATCCTTTCATACCTTTTGAACATAGAACTCCACAACCTCACCCTATTTCCAACCTATTCTAAATTATTCTCAAAAAAATTCTTCTTTTCACCTCGTTAAGCCTTGCTTTGAAGGCCTAAATTCAAAATTTTCAACAAGGGCAACATTAGTAATTTAAAACCACTGAACTAGACCTTCTTCATAAAATGGAGGAACAAGGTGCTCTACACCAATGATCATACATTTTTTGCATGGAAAACACAAACTTCTCAACCATCATGTGTATGTTTCTCTTTGGATTGTTTTGCATGCCACCATAAGGGATCAAGCCAGTTCAATGTAGCTCAGAGCAATTCCATGTGTTTGGGTGTGAAAGAGGACCATGCCTAGTGTAAACCTACCTATTAAGATGTGTTGGAGTAGTTTTTTTTGTCACACGAATTGCAAAAAAATAGTTGCACCACTTTGCAACTTTATATTGCTTGTATTTGACACTTTTTCTATCAAGTGAAAACTGGACACCATAGGAAAATAACTCTGAGATAACAAAAACCAAGAGAGGTTATTGTAAAGTAGCCCAACATGATCCAATAGGCTTAGACAAAGAGTTTGTAAGCATCACGGTTTTCAAGTAATAGCCCGTCAAAGTTTGCTTCCCTTTTACACTTTGGACTCTTAAGGGATTGAGTTGGTTGAACATAGCTCAGAATGATTCTACATGTTTGGGTATAAAAGAAGACCATTTCTAGTGTAAACGTACCCATCCAAATGCGTTTGAAAAATCCATTTGGTCACACAAGTTGCAGAAAGAAAGTTGCACCACTTTGCAACTTTCAACTACTTGTATTTGACAACTTTTTCCCCAAGTGAAAATTCACCACCACTAGAAAATGCCTTTAAGATAGTGAAAAACTAGAGAGATTATTGTAGATGGGTCCAATACGATCCTATAGGATTAGACAAGAAGTTTCTAAGAATTATGGTATCCAAGTAACAACATGCTGAAGTTTGCAGCCATTTTGCACTTTGGACTCTTAAGGGATTGATCTGGTTGAACGTAGCTTGAAGTGATTTTGTGTGTTTGGGTGCAAAAGAGGACCATTCCTAGCATAAAAATAACTATTCAGACGTGTTGAAATAGTCTTTTTGGTCACACGAGTTGCAGAATGAAATTTGCAACACTTTGCCACTTTGCACTACTTGCATTTGACACTTTTTCCATCAAGTAAAAACTCGCCACCACGGGAAAACCACTCTGAGATAACAAAAACTGAGAGAGGTTATTGTAGAGGGTCCTAACACAATCCCATATGATAAAATGAGAAGTTTCTAAACATCACTATATCCATGTAACAACAAGTTGAAGTTTGTAGTCATTTTGCACTTTAGGCTCTTAAGGGATGGATTCGGTTGAACGTAGCTCAAAGAAATTCCGCATGTTTGGGTGTGAAAGAGGACCATTCCTAGTATAAAAATACCTATCTGTATGTTTTTGAACAATCTATTTGGTCATACGAGTTGTAGAATGAAAGTTGCACCACTTTGCAACTTTCAACTACTTTCATTTGACAACCTTTTCCCCAAGTGAAAATTTGCCACCACAGGAAAATTCCTCTGAGATAGCAAAAACTGAGAGAGGTTTTTGTAGAGGGGCCCAATGTGATCCCATAGGATTAGATGATAAGTTTCCAAGTATCATGGTATCTGAGTAACAACATACTAAAATTTGTAGTCATTTTGCACTTTGGTCTCTTAAGGGATAGATCTGGTTGAACGTAGCTTAGAGTGATTCCACATGTTTGGGTGTGAAAGAGGACCAACCTAGCATAAATATACCTATTCATATGTGTTGGAATAGTTAGTTTCGTCACATGAGTTACATAATGAAAGTTGCACCACTTTGCAACTTTCAACTACTTGCATTTGACAATTTTTTCCCCAAGTGAAAATCTGCCATCATGAGAAAATACCTCTGAGATAATGAAAATTGAGAGAAATTATTTTAGAGGGGGCCAACATGATCCCATAGGATCTGACAAGAATTTTCTAAGCATCATGGTATTTGAGTAATAGCATGTTCAAGTTTGCAGTCATTTTGCACTTTGGACTCTTAAGAGATTGATCTAGTTGAATGTAGCTCATAGTGATTCCGCATGTTTGGGTGTGAAAGAGGAACATGAATAGCATAAACATACCTATTTAGACACGTTGGAATAGTCCATTTGGTCACACAAGTTGAAGAACAAAAGTTGCACCACTTTGCAACTTTCAACTACTTGCATTTGACAACTTTTTCCCTAAGTAAAAATTCGCTACCACGGGAAAATGCCTTCGAAATAGAAAAAACTAAGAGAGGTTTTTGTAGAGGATCCCAATGAAATTCCATAGGATTATATGAGAATTTTCTAAGCATCATGGTATCCAAGTAACAACATGCTAAATTTTGCAGCCATTTTGCACTTTGGACTCTTGACGGATCGATCTGATTGAATGTAGCTCAGAGTGATTCCACATATTTTGGTGTGAAGGAGGACCATGCTTAGTGTAAATATACCTATTTAGATGTGTTGTAATAGTTCATTTGGTTACACGAGTTGCAGAACGAAAGTTGCACCACTTTGCAACTTTCAACTACTTGCATTTGTCAACTTTTTCTCCAAGTGAAAATTCACCACCATGTGAAAATGCCTCCGAGATAGTGAAAACTAAGAGAGGTTTTTGTAGAGGGGCCCAACACGATCCCATGGGATTAGATGAGAAGTTTATAAGCATCACGTATCTGAGTAACAACATGCTAAAGTTTTCAGCCATTTTTCACTTTGGACTCTTAAGGGATTGGTTTGGTTGAACGTAGCTCAGAGTGATTCCACATGTTTGGGTGCAAAAGAGGACCATTCCTAGCATAAACATACCTATTCAGATGTTTTGGAATAGTTTGTTTGGTCACATGAGTTGTAGAATGAAAGTTGCACCACTTTGTAACTTTTCATTGCTTGCATTTGACACTTTTTTCATCAAGTGAAAACTGGACACCATGAGAAAACCACTCTGAGATAACAAAAACCAAGAGATTTTATTGTAGATGGGCCCAACGTGATCTCATAGGCTTAGATAGAGATTTCGTAAGCACCACAGTTTCTGAGAAATATCTCGTCAAAGATTTTTTCCCTTTTGCACTTTCGACCCTTAATGGATTGAGCTAGTTGAACATAGGTCAAAGTGATTCCACTTGTTTGGGTGTGAAAGAGGACCATTCTTAGTGTAAATTTACCATGCTTATCATAAATTTACCATGTACTTAGAAGAAGATCAATAAAATTTATTATTTCCTTGCAATTTTCTATATTTTTACCAAAAATCTGATGTTTCCTTGAACTGTATTGTTCCATATAGGGTGATTGTGCTCTCTTTTGGATGGAATTTTGTGGGAGCCAGATTTAACTCCATTTTAGTTTTGGTTTGGTTGTATTTTAAGTGGTTTTGAGCATTTTAGAAGCCATTTACTGAGGGTCAATCTGTATACCCTGTTTTAAGGGGTTGAGTGCATTAAAATGTCATATTAATCCTTCCCCCACTGTATGGTTCTATAACTCAGTGGAAAGGCTTAGTTAGGGTTATAAAACATGTGTGCAAGGGAGGTGAATAGATTTTTTTTAGGTGATGCCCTAGATGTCAAATGGTGCATTTTTTAGTGGAAAATGGTGGTTTAGTGCTAGGGTTTGAAGAAATCTTTGGGGGAAACAATATCTCTTGAAATTTTAAGCTTGTGCAAACCTTTTTGAAGGTGTTTCATGTTGTGGTTGGCTGTGGGAACGTTTGGAGTATGGGTTTTCAATAAACCCTTGCCTAACTTGTGAAAGAAGAGGGTTTTGTGGTTTTTTATGCTAGAGGGCTTATCACTCCCTAAAAGTGGAGGAATTGGTGGTTTGCATGTGATAGGAAGAATAAAGGGGGGTTTCTTTGTTAATTTGGCCTAATTATCCTTGTGGACAACATAGTTTGCTTGTTTTGTGATTATTTTTCAATCTCTTTGTGTTTCCATAGACCTAATACACATTTAGAAACCCATTTTGATCTACTAATACATAACAAAATCTTTGAAGAGGTTATTTTGGAAAGTTTCTAAGAACAATAAATTGTCTGCTAGAAAGTGCCTCAAATTAGGTCAATTTTGTGAAGCAACTATCAAGAAATCAACTCCAAACCATTAAATAACCTCTGGAAATAGTGTATCAAGTCTCAAAACCTTCAAATCTTCCAGTTTTATAGTTTAATAATTTCAATATAACATCAAACAACAAAACCCTCATCAAATTCCTTACAGTCTCAAGAAAATCAAGGTTTATTAAAAACCCACTTAAAAAACCTCATACAAACTTTTAAATGCCTTAGACATGTTGGAATATGTCTATATATAGTAATCAAACCACCATCAATCCTCTACAACTATCATTTCTCCAAACCCTAGTCTGTAGGCACCATTTCATGTGTGAAAACATAGAAATTTATCTACAACAGCATAAAAACTTCACATTCTTGTCTTCCCCTCAATCTACACACACATTCAAATTGAAAAACATCTAATTTCAATACATTCCACTAACCTAATTAATCCTACATTGATGGAATGGAAATCTTATCACTTAATGGACTCTCAAAACCCTTATTGAGGGTTACAAACTAGTTATGATAAAATTGTTCTTATTTCCTCAAATTTGAGTTAAGACTTCAAAATACTTTCAAAAGTAACCTAACTCCTTTCTTTGAAGAAAACTAATCAACAATCAAACTATAAGGTGTTGTACAATTTTCACAAGCTTGAAACAAAAAAGGAAAAGTGTTGCAAATATAGAAAATAGGGTCCTTTATTTACTAATTTCTTCAAGAATATAAGTTTTGTTCTTTTCCATACCTTTCCAATGCTTTATATATCTATTCCAATTAGTTATGAATGTTTCCCATACATCTTCCATCAACTAACTACCCTTTCCAGCAAGATGACTCTTCATCTTATATAATTTTGCAATTATGCAACTAATGCAAGTTTTGCATTTTTACACCAAATGACAACTTTTGTGCAATATCACCTCTCTAATCACCTAATGAATTGTTTGAGACTTTGAATACATTACATATGACCTTCACATGACCTTTTTCGCATTGTTTACATTTGAAAATTTAAATTTTGCAAATTTTCCTATTAAAGGCATTTAGAGAACAAGGTGCTCCTGCACTGAACATGAACTCCAAAATTTTAATATTTGAGTAAATCTCATTACAATGCCTTAGGTACTGCATTCTCACAAATCTTTTACAATGTCACTCATACATTTGAGATTCTCTTATAATGTCTACATCATAGGTGCTCATTATGAGGTTAACTTCAAATGAGTAACTTGAGATTCCCTCACTAACTTCACACACTCTTTTATAATGGCTTCAAATCAGAATTGGGATTTGTCAAGATCATCAAAATAAGGATGTTGCATTGCTTTTTGGATGAGATTCTCTTCGATGGCTCATAAATCAGCATTTTCTGCAATAAGAGACCTATCAATTTTTAGTATTTTACTTACAAATATTCAAAGTAAAAGAAGAAAAAGAAAGAGAATCTGAAATGGAAATGAAATGAAAATAGATGGAAGGCACTTATAGATAGGCATGTCAGTCTCTCAACTTAGTCACTCCTGGCCATACATTTTCATTGGGAGTTCCAAGATACCTATTGCACACAACACCTATCATGAATAGAATAACTTGAAATTCAAGATGCTCTTATAATGTCTACACCATAGGTGCTCATGATAAGGTTAAATTCAAATGAATAACTGGAAATTCCCTTGCCAAGATTCTTCATTTCTTTGGCATGGCAGATAATTTTACCTGTAGCATGATAATGAGACAAATATTAGCTCCAAAAAAAATTATCCATTCAAATAAATTAAATATGTCATTCAAGGCTTCATAAAAAATACTTACAATCATCATGTACAACAGTATTTCTAGCATAGACAAAGTTGGTGTAGGGGCATGCCGTGATTACAAGATAGGCTGAAAATGGAAGCATGAACAAGGAATGTGAATTCAAATTCCTTGGTAAGCTAGCTCACTCACTATTCTGCAAATGCAGTAGGGTTGAGAAGTTACATCATCATTAGACCCCATTTCTATGAGGCATACACTGTGGTTAGGTGTCCACATGGTCCTCAAGGTAGAGGACGTAAGTTGTTTGAAATTGGGTGATGCCCTAGGGAAAAATTACATTATTTTCCTTGTGTAAATGGGGTGTTAAAGAAGGGTTTTGATGAAATATTGGAGAAACCTTCCATGGAATGGTTGTTTGAGTTTGTGCAGGGTATTTTTGAAATGTTGTTGGTATTAGTGAGGTCTGGTAACTCCGATTGTCAAGACTTTAAATAAACCCTAGGTTATTTGCATGAAAGTTGAGGGTTTGGTGGTACAACATTTTAGAGGTCAAGGCTCTGAGAAATAATTATGGAATTTGTTTTTTTGTAACACAATAAGTGATTGTTAGTTGAGATTTGGTGAAAATAAAGTGTTTTGGAGGTACCTCCTTTGTAAAAGAGGGCTATTTGGTGGCCTAAAAGGCAGGGTAGCCTATTGATTTTCAATATTGTTGCAAAGAAACTATTGAAACCTTTTGGTATGTTGTGTTAGGAGTTGAAGTGTGTCTTAGATGATATTTGTTAGGTCTCTGTACAACCTTCTCTAATAGATATTGAGAAAAAGTATCTTTAGAGGGCTACAAGCCTTTAGGTGTGTGTTTTGGATAAGTTGAGTATATAGTTTTTAATGGGTTGGTTTCTTGTTTTAGCCTGATCATTTTGAGTTGGTTGGGGTCTTCACCACCTAGGTTGCTATCATGCTTCCCCTACCTTCTCAACCCTACCCTATTGGAAAGCTAGTGGAGTGTTGGCAAGCTAGCTCACTCACTAGCTTGCCATTTGCGGTAGGGTTGCGAAGGTAGAGGTAGCGTATGCCTCATAGAAACGGGGTCTCACAGTGATATACATCATTGTGAGACCCCATTTCTATGAGGTATACGCTTCCCCTACCTTCTCAATCCTATTGTATTGGAAAGCTAGTGGAGTGTTGGCAAGCTAGCTCACTCACTAGCTTGCCATTGTGGTAGGGTTAAGAAGGTAGGGGTAGCATATTCCTCATAGAAATGGGGTCTCACGATGATGTATATCACCGTGAGACCCCATTTCTATGAGGCATACCCTGCCCCTACCTTCTCAACCCTACTGCATTGGCAAGGTAGTGGAGCATAAGCTAGCTCACTCACTAGCTTTCCACTATGGTAGGGTTAAGAAGGTATGGGTAGCGTATACCTCATAGAAATGGGGTCTCATGTTGATGTACATCACCGTGAGACCCCATTTCTATGAGTCATATGTTGCCCCTACCATCTCAACCCTACCACATTGGCAGGCTAGTGAGTGAGCTCACTATCTTGCCAAGCTCACTAGCTTGTCAATTCTACCACATTTTGCATACATTTATATGAAAACATTATTGTCAAGCAATTTGGTGCAGGGGCACCATTTAAAGATCTTTGCAAATTCAAAGTTTTAAGGTCTAGGCTTTAGGATATTGGGAGTTTTCATAAAATAAGGTCTTGAAGACCATTTATTATTAATTAACCATATTTGGTAATAATTAGGTGTTTGGGTGATGTAGACTTCAAAATGTGAAAAATGTTGAAAAGTTGCAATTTGTGTAAAATGCAAAATTTGAAAGATTGTAAAAGGGCAATTTTAGAAGACCAACGGTCATATTGATTTGAAATTTTATTTGAGGAAGTTAGAATAGTTTATTTTTGGAGGGAAACATCTTAAATACCATGTAGAACTCAATGAAAAGGTTGTTGAAGCATTTTTGAAGTTTGAAACATCAATAATACTATGTTTTTCTTCATTTTTTGAGTTTTCTAAAGCTTACAATGATTGTACGGCCTGTACTTTACCAATTATATTCAAAATTGTTGTGGATTGATTATTAGGCTATTTCTTCTTACTTTTGAATCCATTTTGAAGGGTTTCCATTGAGTTTTGTGAATTTTATTGCTAAATTTTTTAGACCGGCCTGAATACACAATTTTAAGGTTTGAAAGTAATTTAAAATGGTGTTTTGACCCATTCCTCTCACTATGGCCACTATAACTCAAGTAATGGGTCTGCAACATCACTAAAAAGGTGTGGTAATGTTGAGTAAGTATAGGGGAGGTCAAGAGTTGAGTTGGGCATGAACCCCTAGAGTGAAATTTGGTGTTTTACATGTGAATTTGAGAGGTTTTGACATGATAAAGTGAGTATTATGTTAGGTAAGAATTTTTTCTTGTTTAATTGAGTTTTTTCAGGCCATTCTAGACCTATTTGAGGTGGTGGAATTTTTTGATAAGGTTGATAAGTGTGTTTTCCAATAAGCCCTAGGTTATTTGGCTTAAAAAGAGGGTTTTTGATTTTGGCATCTTGGTGGATGAATTTCTAAGAAATAATTGTAAATTATTTGGTTTGAATACATATAAATTTCTTCCCACATTTTTTTGGAGGTTTTGGTCAAGTTTCAAGATAAGTTTTTTTGTTAAAGTGGCCTAATTTGAGGCCTAGTTGGTGTAGAAAGCCTGATTTGAGAAAGTTGTTACAAAGTAACCAATAGTGGTTTGTTGGCATGTGATTGTGTACCTTGAAGGGTCCTTGAAATGATTAAATTCTTGGTGTGAAAGAATATTATCGAGAAGAAATACTTGATTGAATGAGTTGGCAATGCTACAAGGAAGAGTGCTGATTTAGTGAAAAGTAAACAGTTTTGAGAATTGTGACTTGTGAATTGTTGTTGTTGGTTGATTTTTTGTGTTGAGTTGTGTTGCAAGAACTCCCCTGGTTGCATCACAATTCAAATTCTTTTTCCATGCTTCCATTTTGAACCATGATTGCAAGATAGGGTGCACCTTTCCCCATGTTGCTAACTTAGCCTTGAATACAGAGTCTTGTAATAGTGGAGAAAAGGGTTAGAATCCCTTGTAGGTAGACTAATCAAGGAAACATTTAAATTATATCACAACTAAAATTGATGAGGTAGGTTTAGTGATGAGGTAAATTTAGAAATAGAAATGAAAACCAAAATAGTTTCTAAGATCTATCAATGTGGGAGGAGTATATTCCAATTTTTTAGAGACATATGGAAAATTTGGTAGCATACACAAGGCAATTAGCTTCTTGGTATAACTGTTTGAAAAAATACCTCAATGAAAGATTCAGAGAGTGGTATCCACATCCATAATAAAGGATTGAGAAATGATGTTTTATTTTACTTCATTAAAACATATGTCATATATATGTGTATACAAAATGTGGAAGCATACACAAGGTAAGTCAACTATTAAATAGCAAAATTCCTCAAACAGATGTGGTTTAAAAATGTAATTGGAAAGTGTATACAATTGTGTAATTTAAAATGTGTATTGACAACCTAAGGTTATAATGACAAACAAACAATGATCAATATAGAATATGAAAAATTTAAAAAAATGAAAGCAATTCATAATAGAATGAAAGAAAATGTGTAAAGATTTCACATACCTAACAAACTAGAGTTTCAAATGGAGGAGTTCAACCCAATTATGTAGCCTTAGCTTCTTCTTTCATGAAACTCAACAATTTGACTTTTTCAAAAGCTTGTTCCCCTCCAAACTTCAATTGTATATCAATTTTCACTGGAACTCAAACTTGAATTAATATTATATGCCTTTCAACATGAAAACTCTACTATTTCATGAAAAGGTGGTGGAAAGATCATGAAAAAGGTGGTGGAATGTGAAAAACATGCATGCACACTTCACAACATCATCAAAAAGATACTTTTTGTTGGAGCACACATAGAACTAGGAGAATATACAGAATGTGGTCCTTAAGATCATGGGTATATTGAGTTTTTTACTACTTTTAGAGCAATACAAAATGTGCTTGTGCTATAACATGCTCGCATTATAACGCAAGTGCGTAATTTCTTGCTAAAAATGGTCATATCTCTACTTCTTCAAAGCATGCTCGTGTTATGATAAAGTTGGTTTTTTAATAGATTTCTTCTCTCTCTTTGTCTATACCATATATACCCTAATTCTATCTCTCTTCCATCTACCCTTGTACCCTAATTCTATCTCTCTCCACTCTACCCTCTACCCTTCACCCTTATATGGCCATATTTCTCGAGTCTCTCTCTCCTACCCCCTCTCCCTCTCTCAACTCCCTCTCTCACTCACTCACTCCTATTTCTCTCCCCTCTACCCTCTACCCTTCACCCTGATACCCTCAACCCTTAAACCTTGATTCTATCTCTCTCCCCTCTACCCTCTACCCTTAACCCTTATACCCTCTATCCTCTATCATTTATCTCTCTCCCAATCTATCTCTCTATCTCTCTATACCCTCTCTCTCTCTCTCTCTCTTTCTCACTCACTAACTCCTATCTCTCTCCTCTCTACCCTCTACCCTTAACCCTCTACCCTTAACCCTTATATGCTCTATCCTCTATCTCCCACTCTCTCTCTCTCTATCTCTCTCTATCTATCTCTCTCATCTCTCTCTCTCTATCTCTCTATCTCTCTATCTCTCTGTCTCTCTCTGTCTCTCTGTCTCTCTATCTCTCTCTCCTACTACCTCTCCCTCTCTGAACTCCCTCTCTCTCACTCACTCACTCTTGCTATCTCTCTCCCACTCCTAAAAACTAAACCCATAAATCCTCTACCATCTACACTCAATCCTCTACCCTCTACCCTCAACCCTAATCCCTCAACCCTTAAAACATTAAACCCACTTATTGAATTCTCTACCCTAATCCCTCAACCCTCTTGACCCTTACTACCTCAACCCTTAAACCCTAATCCCTCAACCCCTATACCCTCTACCCTATACATTGGACCCTCAACCCTAATCCCTCAAACCTATACCGTCAATCCTCTACCCTCAACCTTAAACCCTCAACCCTTAAATCCTCTACCCTCTATCCTCTACCCTATAAACCCTTAAAAACTCAACCCTAAACTCAAAACCATCAACACCTAAACCATAAACCCTTAAACCCTCTACCCTCTATCCTCAATCTTCTATCCTCTACCCTCAACCCTAATCCCTAAACCATTAAACCCACTTAGGAAACTCTCTACCCTAATCCCTCAATCCTCTTGACTCTTAATCCATCATCCCTTAAACCCTAATCCCTCAACCACTATATGCTCTACCCTATACATTGGACACTCAACCCTAATCCCCCAACCCTATACCCTCAATTGTCTACCCTCAACCTTAAACCCTCAACCCTTAAAACCTTTACCTTCTACCCTCTACCCTATAAACCCCTAAAACTCAACCCTAAACCCTAAACCCTCAACCCTTCAAACATAAACCCTTCAACCCTCTACCCTCTATCTCTCTCCCACTCCCCCCTCTCTCCCTCTCTCTCTTTCTCTTGAGTCACTCCCTCCTACCCACTCTCCCTCTCTCAACTCCCTCTCTCTCACTCACTCACTTACTCCTATCTCTCTCCCACTCTCTCGCTCCCCCCCTCTCTCTCATCTCAACCTCCTACTACCTCTCCCTCTCTCAACACCCTCTCTCTCTCTCTCACTCACTCCTATCTCTCTCCCACTCCTAAACCCTAAAGCTTAAACCCTCAACCCTTAAACCCTAAACCCTTAAACCCTCTACCCTCTACCCTCTACCCTTAACCCTCAACCCCTACACCCTCAACCCTCAAACCCTAAACCCTTAAACCCTCTACCCTCTAACCTCTACCCTTAACCCTCAACCCCTACACCCTCAGTCCTTAAACCCTCTAACCTCTACCCTCAACCCTAATCCCTCAACCCTTAAAACCACTTAGTAAACTCTCTACCCTAATCCATCAATGCTCTTGACCCTTAATCCCTCAACCAATAAACCCTAATCCCTCAACCCCTATATGCTCCACCATATACATTCAACACTTAACCCTAATCCCCCAAACCTATCCCCTCAATCCTCTACCCTCAACCCTAAACCCTCAACCTTTAAACCATGTACCCTCTACCCTAAAAACCCTTGAACACTCAACCCTAAAACCTAAACCCTCAACCCTTAAACACTCTACCATCTACCCCCAATCCTCTACCCTCTACCCTCTACCCTAATCCCTCAACCCTTAAATCCTTAAACCAACTTAGTAAACTCTCTACCCTTATCACTCAATCCTCTTGACCCTTAACCCCTCAACCCTTAAACCCTAATCCCTCAACCCCTATACCCTCTACCCTATACATTGGACCCTCAACCCTAATCCCCCAACACTATACCGTCAATCCTCTACCCTCAACCTTAAACCCTCTACCCTCTACCCTATAAACCCTTAAACACTTAACCCTAAACTCTAAGCCCTCAACCCTTAAACCCTAAACACTTAAACCCTCTACCCTCAAACCTAATCCCTCAACCCTTAAACCCTTAAAACCACTTAGTAAACTTTCTACCCTAATCGCTCAACCCTGTTGACCCTAAATCTCTCAACCCTTAATCCCTAATCTCTCAACCCTTATACCCTCTACCCTATACATTGGACCCTCAACCATAATCCCCCAACCCTATACCCTCAATTCTCCACCATCAAGCTTAAACCCTCAACCCTTAAATCCTCTACCCTCTACCCTATAAACCCTTAAACACTCAACCCTAAACCCTAAACCCTCAACCCTTAAACCCTCTACCATCTACCCTCAATCCTCTACCATCTACCCTCAACCATTAAACCCTTAAACCCACTTAGTAATCTATCGACCCTAATCCCTCAATGCTCTTAACCCTTAATCCCTCAAGCCTTAAACCTTAATCCCTCTACCCCTATACCATCTAATGTATACATTGGACACTCAACCCTAATCCCCCAACCCTATACCCTCAATCCTCTACTCTCAACCTTAAACCCTCAACCCTTAAACCCTCTACCCTCTACCATCTGTCCTATAAACCCTTAACCACTAAACTCTCAACCCTAAACCATCAACCCTTAAACCCTAAACCTCTACCCTCTACCCTCAATCCTCTACCCTCTATCCTCAACCCTAATCCCTCAACTCTTAAACCATTAAACCCACTTAGTAAAATCTCTACCCTAATCCCTCAACCCTCTTTGACCCTTAATCTCTCAACCCTTAAACCATAAACCCTCAACCCCTATACCCTCTACCCTATACATTGGACCTTCAACCATAATCCCCCAACCCTATACCCTCAATCCTCTACCCTCAACCTTAAACCATCAACCCTATACCCTCTACCCTATACCTTAAACACTCAACCCTCAATTCTCAACCCTCAATGCTTAATCTCTCAATCCTCCACCCTCAAACCCTAAACCCTAAACCACGATACCCTCTACCATATACATTGTACTCTTAATCACAATCCTTCAACCATATGTACCCTCAACCCTAATTTCTCACCCCTATACCCTCAACCCAATACCCTAATCCCTCAACCCTAAACCCTAAACCTTTAAACACTCAACACTAAACCCTCAACCCTAAACCCTTAAACCCTCTACCCTAAAACCTCTACGCTTAATCCCTCAACCCTTAAACCCTCAACCCTCTACCCTGAACCCTCAACCCTTAAACCCTAATCCCTCAACCCCTTTACTCTCTACCCTATACATTGTACCCTCAACCCTAATCCCTCGACCCTATACCCTATACCCTCAATCCTCTACCCTCAACCCTCAACCCTCAACCCTCAACCCTCAACCCTCAAACCCTCAACCCTTAAAACCTCTACCCCCTAACCTCTACCATATACATTAAAACCTCAACCCTTAATCCCTCAATCGTCAATCCTTAAGCCCTAAACCCTCAACCCCTATACCCTCTGCCCTTTACATTGGACCCCCAACCTAATCCTTCAATGATATACCCTAAAACCTATACCCTAAACCCTCTACCCTCAACCCTAAACCCTTAACCCTAAACCCTTTAACTCTAAACCCTTAAACCTTCTACCCTATACCCTCAAGCCAATACTCTCTACAATTGACCCTAATTCCTCAACCCTAAACACTTAAACCCTAATTACCTGGAAACCATTAGCCCTATAGGTCCTCCACCCAAATCTGTCAATCCTATACCCTCAACCCCTATCACTTTCTCTCTGTCTATAAATCTCACCTCTCCCTGCTTCCCTCTCTCCTACCCTCTTTAATTGTCTCTATCTACCCTCTCCCTCTTTCTATGTACCTCTCATTCAATCAATCCCTACTACCCTCTCTCACTCCCTCTATCTATATCTCTCTATCTCCCCCCACTCTCTCCCGCTCCCTCTCTCTCATGTCTCTCCCTCCCACTCCCTCTCTCTCTTAGGTCTCTCCCTATAGCAACCTACCTAGGTAACTCTCTCTCTCTCTCTTCGATCTCTTTCTCTATCCCTCCCACCCTACCTAGATAAGTCCATCTCACTCCACCCCCTCTTTCTCTCCCTCTATCAGGTCACTCCCTCCCTCTCACACTCCCTCTCACTACCTATCTCTCAAGTCTCTCCCTCTCACCCCCCTTCACACTCTCAAGTCTCTCTCTTTGACACCTTAGCTACATTACTCTCCCTTTCTCTCCATCTCTCTCTCTCCCTCTCCCTCTCTCTCAATTCTCTCTCTCCCACCCCCTCTTTCTCTCACTCCTTTAATCCCTCCCACCCTACCTAGCTAAGTCCCTCTCACTCCAATCCCTTCTCTCCCACTCCCTCTCTCTTAAACTCTCACTTCCACCCCCTCTCCCTCTCTCCAGACTCTATCTCTCTCTTAAAATTATCCCTCCCTCTAAAGAAAAATATAAAGACATACATACAAGCATAATACAGATGTACATGCAATCATACATACACACAAGCATACATGTACATGCATAGATACAATCTTACATACAAATAGGCATACATACAATATACATGCACCGATACATACATGCATACATACATACATACATACATACATACATACATACATACATACATACATACATGACATGCAAGCATACATGTGCATACAAACATAAAAATATATAAACATACATTCAATAAAGTAGAATTTAAGATAAAGAAAGACATAACATGAGCATCTTATACCACGCTTGCATTATGTCTTGCTAGACATGCTCCTCACAAACAAAAAAAACTATGTCAAAACTAAGATATAACACAAGCACATTATAACGCACGTGCGTTATATCTTGCTTTGGGAATCCCCAAGCTTTGGGATTGGTATTTTCCTTGGAATACCAACCCAAAGGCTTGGAGGGAATTTTGAATGACTAGAGACGTGTTTTTGCAAATTCTACAATATCTCACATAATTGGATTCGTGCTCACCGTCAGGATTGCATGTGCTTCAATATCAAACAAATCAAACATCTGGGTACTTTTAGGTTCTCTCTTAGCTATCCAACGATGTAATTTTTTTCACTTTCTGACAATGTTAAGCCTTTAATCCATAATTTATTTTGTTTGTATGTCTCTTTTTTGGAAAAAAGTAGTGTTTGGTGTTGTTTTCATTATAAATTAACTATTCATCGAAATTTCAAATAAATTACATTTTTAGAAACTAGACTCCATTATACAATTTTTTTAAAAAAAATAAGTTAGTTTCCATAATTTGTAGGCATAGCACGGCCAAAATTCTATTTTTCAGGAAGTTTCCACTTCGAAAATTAGTAAAAAATAAAATATTCACTAAAAAATTATTAGAAAAATTCATGCATCAACTACATACTATTAGCTAACTTCTGACTATAGTGATTTTAAAAACACTAAAAAAATGTTCACCATACTAGGGTCGTACAAGAGTTGCTATGTTATGTTTTTCTAACAAAAACAACACCAATTTGTGTACATCCCTTTTTTGAACTCCTTAATCTCAACCATTTTTAAAATAAGTTAGTAGTTTGGAAAATAGACTCGGAGCACTTCAATCCTTCTTTTTGTTCCATCTCAAAATGTTGAGTGTAACTATCCTTAATTTCATATCCAAGGTCAGTATTTCCTAATTTAAAAAAAAACGTGGTGACCTAAGCCCCCTTTTTGGGAACCATCTTGGTTCACTTACCCCCTATCATTTGGTAAGCTATAAACATCTACTTAAGTGCTCAACTGAATTTCATTCTTTCTTATTTCATCTCTTGCATTTAATGTTTCGTTAGACCAATTTAGGAAAAAAGATACTAACTCGCAAGCTTCATATTCACAGTCTTGAAGGTATTAAAGGTTATTGAAGATTTGAGAGATGTGGCAGGTTGGTTGCAGTTTAAATAAAGAAAAAATTATATTATTAAACACCTGGGAAAAAACTCACAGATGGATGATGATTTGATAGCTCAATGAGATGGATGAGTCATACCTTGTGCAAAGACAAGAAAATAATGACACAAGTCAACGAAATTGGTTGATGTGACCAAAAAGGAATATGTCGAGTGTAGATGATTGTAGCCAATCGAAAAGACTCGAAGTGACAAAAAAATATGGATACATAAAGAATATTCTTTGTGGAATATGGTAGAAACTATTACAAAGATTTAGCCCAAGCTTTATTAATTTTTTTTCATGAAAATATTAATATTTTCTAAATACATGTAATAAATATTGTGGAACTGCGAATAAAAATATGTTGACCTTTTTTTTTGAAGCAACTTTACTAAAAATGGATGCATTTATAGTTAAAATTCATCTAATCGACCTTCTGAACACAATGGTGATGTTGATCAGGGCTCAAAATGTTCCAAAAAATTAGTGTCCTTCTGGATCAGCTACTCTTCACACATTTTAACACCTTACAGATCTGGAAAAATATAATTTTTTTTTATGAAACAAAAGGAAAAGATAACTTTATTTGATGTGCTAGATTCAACCATGAGGTTGTTGATACCCAAAAATTCACCCAAAAAAATCTTCATTCCAACATGAAACCCTCAGATCTAGGTAGGGATCTATAACACTAGAGCTCTGATACAATGTGGGAGTTAATGGTGACTCCTCAACACCACCAGGAACAATTGCTAGACAAAAACATCTTCCACAAGAGAGAAAATAGCAAGAAAAATTTCTTCAACAATGTAATATTGAATATTAGTTGAATGTGGTTGAATATGAAAATGTACATAACATTCCTTGGCTATAAAGGTAAGGTGATACATAGGATTAGACAGTATTATGAAAAGTGTCTTAATCCTATAACATGTGAAAACTAACAAACTAACTACCTAGGAAACAGGAATTACAAGCTAGATAAGATAAGTTTTAGAAAATCCAACTAAGACTTCTAGAAGGAATCTTATATTGTAAGTATACTTAACATGTGAACATGTCCCCTAATTCCCTAGTGAAAGAATTAGCTAGGTACAAGAAATTTGTTCACACAATCACAATATTGATTGTAACTTATGTTTTTAATGTTGGGGGAATGGGATATTGTGGAAAAAATTTCATGTAATCTTGGATTGAAATTCGAATTGTTTCTCACTACATAATGCTTGAAATTTAATCCCCAAACTTCTCTTAGACAATCTTGAGCCTCCTATATGTTGGGATTAAGGTGTCTCAACCTTAGAGTCCAAGTATTGATATATTGATGTAATTAATGTATTTATTTGTATTATTTAATTGTATATGGTGTCATGTCACTAATTGGGACCCACTGACTGGGTGACATCCTTGTTGGAGGTGACTAGATGACACATCATTACCCCAAGTGGACATAGGCGTCCCATTTTGGAATCTATGACATATGACAGATTCTATGACATGTCATAAGGAATATTTGAATGCATAGGTGAGAGTTTGTGCCCAAGTTGGGTTATGACAAGATGTAAGAGAATCAACTATTTTTTAGCCAGTTATGACAAATTCTCTTATAGTTGCAAGTGTTGTTAGATATGATAGATTCTTTTATAGCTGTAAGATATGTAAGGCATCTGGCACAATCTATTTTTGTCATATTCTAGGGGCCCAAGCTTAGAAGAAGAATATTTGCATGTTTGAAACTTGTCGAGGGTGTAAGGGAATATGTTACATGTGTCTAAATGTATTTCTAAGGCATTGTAAATTGTTCCATGTGGATTTGGATGCCCCTCACCTTCTAGATGCTTCTAGAAGCTTGTATCACTCTATTTAGTGAGTGCCTTGAGTTGTAGAATGCATAGTTTGTTTATAGGTAATGAAGTGCTACTAGTATCACTCTAGAACAGGTGTTCATGTTCAGCACTTGTTGAAGAAGCTTTTATTTGGTGATATATTGTAACCATTATTTGAAGTAGTAGAGAAAGTGCTATGATTTTGGAGGGTGGGGTTTTTTACTCGAAAGGGTTTTCCCCATGTATATTCGGTGTCATTGTTTTATGCATTCTTGTTGCTCGACATCCATTATTCTATGTATGTGTTTCTCTTATTGTAACATTAAAAGGTGTTAAAAGTAATTTTTTTAACTCTCCCATGATTAGATTAGTTTTGGAAGCTATTTTCGCTTAGCCAACTTCTTTTCAGTTAGTATTAGAGCTTGGCCTCCCTTGGTTCCTTTGTTGGGTAGAAGGGTTTTTTGAGCTAAACTCTGTTTCAGTGGTAGTTTTGCAAAAGAGTGTATTTCATGACCTTCTTGTAGGAAAGAGATGGTAGGAACATCTGGGAGGATTTAAATGGAAAAAATTAACGGTGGTAATTTTGAGTTGTGGAAGCTCAAAATGGAAGACATGTTAGTAGATTGAGACTTATGGTTTGCAATTTTTTGAACCAAACCTTTAGGAATTAAACAAGAAGATTGGGATCTCATGGATAGGAAAGCCAAGGGTCTTATTAGAATATGTTTGGCTCATTTGTTCTCCCGAATGTCCATGAAGAGAAAACTTCTACTTCTCAGTGGAAGAAGCTTGGTGATGTCTATCAGAATAAATCCTTGGTAAACAAGCTTTTCCTGAGAAAGATGTATTCTCTAAAAATGGAAGATGGAGGATCCATTTTAGATCACTTGAACTCTTTTAGCATGTTGGTTGCACAATTGGGTTCTATTGGAGACAAAATATATGAACATGACTATTGCATGCTTCTTTTGTGTTCATTTGCATTCTCTTGGGATCACCTAGTAATGGATATTGGAAGCACTACTTCCACCTTTAAGATGGATGAGGTGGTTGTCTCATTACTATCTGAGGAGATGAAAAGGAAGTCTTTTGAGATGACCAAGGAGGCCCCTGTAGTATAGAATAGACCAAAAGAGAGAAGAAAAAAGAAAGAAAAGAAATATAAATCAAAGTATCCTAGTAAGAATTCCAAGGAAAAATGATGGAATTGTGGTGAAACTGGTCACATCTCGAAAGATTGCAAGAAGGAAAAGAAGAAAAAAAGTCTTTCTCCAATTCTGAATCTGAGAAATCATCAGAAGATGATTGAGAAGCATTTATTGTGGCCTTGGCAACCCATGCATTGTATGATGTGTGGTTGATAGATTCAGGTACATATTTTCACATGACTTCTCACAGAGATTGGTTCTTGAAGTATGAGGATTTTGATGGTGGAGAAGTGTATGTGGTTGATAACTCTCACTTGAATATTTTTGGTTGTGGAAGAGACAAAATCAGATTTCCTGATGGAAGAGTGAAGGGGATTAGTGGTGTCTTTCATATTCTTGGTTTGGCACGAAACTTACTTTCTGTAAGTAAACTAAATGATTCATGAGTACAAGTTGTTTTCTCTAATAGAGGATGTAAGGTGACTAGAGGATCTATGGTGTTAGCTAAGGGGGTTTGCATTGGGAATTTGTTTTAGTTAGATACATGCAATGTACAGTGTAATAGTTCTTCTAATGTACCGAAGAAGAGACCTTTGGATTCTTCATCCTCACCATTTGATTGTGTAGAGAAGAAGCATGTTGTAGCTACATTTGATGGTCATGCATTTTAGGTACCTAAGGGTGCTCATTCCATGGAAATTAAGCTTCCTACAAAGAATAAAATGTTATGGCACCAAAAACTTGGTCACATTGGTGAGAAGGGTCTAAGAACCCTAAAATACAAGAGCCTTTTTGAAGGTCTTGATGATTGTAATCTTAAGTTTGACTTTTGCGAACATTGTGTATATGGAAAAAAATAATGTGTTTCTTCTTACTCTAGTTCTCACAAGTCTTCTGGGGTCTGGGATTATGTACATCTAGATGGTTTTGGTCTTGTAAATGTTCCTTAATTATAAAAACATGTATATTTTTTTTCTTTCCTAGATGATTATAGTACAAGGACATTTTTTTATTTCCTTAGAAGTAAAGCTGAAGTCTTTTGTCATTTTAAGGATTTTAAGCCCTTGGTAGAAAATCAAACTAGTAGAAAGTTTAAGTGTTTGAAGACTAATAATGGTGGTGAGTCTTGTTCCATAGAGTTTAACAAGTTTTGTATGAAGCATGGGATTGGGAAACTTAAGACAACTCCCTACAATCCACAACAAAATGGAGTTGTAGAGAGGATGAATAGAATGTTGATGGAGAGGGCTAGGAGTTTTTTGAGTGGTGCTAGCCTTGAATAAATTTTTTAGGATGAAGTGGTATCCATTGCATGTTATTTTATCATTAGATCTCCTACATCAGCGCTTGTTGGAAATAAACCCATGGAGGCATGGTCTGGTAAAAATCCTTCAATGAGACAACTCAAAGTATTTGGTTGTGAATCTTACACTCATGTTCTAATTGAGAAGAGGTTTAAGTTGGAGAATAAGGTTGTTAAATGTATCTTTATCAATTATAGCGTCAGTTTGAAAGGGTACAAACTTTGGGATCTAGAAGCACAAAAGGTTCTCTATAGTAGAAGTGTGATCTTTAGAGAGATGAAACCTTCCTCTATTGAGCTACAACTAGAGAAAGAGGAGAAACAAAAGAAGGAGGTGGTTTAGATTCCACCTACTTAGAAGAAAGAAGAACCAAGTACTCCTATTGGACTTGATGATGAGGAGAACTCAAATAGCTCTTAAAGTTTTGTAGAAGAAGGAGAACCTCAACCTCGGCCTTTGAAGAGGTCTACATGAGTTAGATGACAATTGGATAGGTTTGGATATTCATTATTGGATTCTAGTTGCATATTTTCCTTGATTACTAATATTGATGAGCCTAGGATGGTTAATGAGGCATTGGGTATGAATGATTCAAATTATTGGATGTAAGCCATGGATGAAGAGATGGCTTCATTAAAGAAAAACAAGAGTTGGGATTTGGTACCTTTTCTTGCTAGACATAAACCTATGTAAATGGTTTTCAAGAAGTGTGGTCTTGATGGAAGTGTTGAGAAGTATAAGGCATGGTTTGTCGCTAAGGGGTTTTTCCAGGTGTAGGGAATTGATTATGGGGAGATATTCTCTCATGTAGCAACGTTGACATCTATCTAGCTTATGTTGTCACTTGCAACAACATATGACTTAGAAGTGGAATAGATGATGTGAAGACAGTGTTCCTTCATGGTGATTTGGAGAAAGAGATTTACATGTCATAGACAGAGCATTTCATGAAAAAAGGTAGAGAATTTTTTTTTACAAACCGAAAAAGTCTCTTTATGGTTTGAAACAGTCTCCTAGAATGTGGTATTAGAAATTAGATAACTATGTATTGTTATTGGGATTTCGAAGATCTAAATCTGACCATTATGTATACGTTAAAACTAATAATGGTTGCATTCTCATTATTGTTCTATACGTAGATGATATGTTGTTTATTGGGAATGGTAAAAGTATGATTTCAGATTTGAAGTTTCAATATTCAACATAGTTTGAGAGGAAAGAACTAGGTGTAGCTAGGTACATTCTGGGAATGGAAATCATGAGAGATAGAGCTAATAGAAATCTTTGGTTAAGCTAGAGCAAGCATGTGAACTCCATGTTGGAGAGATTCAACATGGTAGATTGTGGATAGTTAGTTGTTCCTATGATGTAGGGGACAAAGATTTATGTGAATGATTGTCCAAAATATCCTATTGAGATGGAGGACATGGCCAAACTACCATATGAAAGTACAGTTGGCATTCTGATGCATGCAATGGTGTGTATGAGACCAGACATTGCCCAAGTAGTGGGAGTCCTTAGTCATTTTATGGCTAATCTTGGATGGGTGCATTGGGATGCAGTTAAGAGGGTGTTCATATGTTTATGGGGTACTTCTGAGTATGCCTTTTGCTTTTCTGGTTATCATACTAGAACTCAACATTCTATGAGCATTCAAGGATATGTGGATTCATATTGGGTAGGCGGCATTGACAACAGAAGATCCAATAGTGGTTATATGTTTGTGATGTTTGGAAGTGGTATCAGTTGGATGAGTAAGCGGAAGGTTGAAGTCACTTTTTCCATGACAGAGACAGAGTATATGGAAGCAACTTATGCTTATAACGAAAATATTTGGATTAAGAGATTATGTTCTAATATTAGTTTAGATATAGGATAAATTATTGTTTGTTGTTACAACCAAAGTGTAATTTGTCTAGAAAAGATTCCTACCTTCCATTCTAGAACAAAGCACATTGATATACAATATCATTTTGTTCATGATATGGTAGAAGATGGAAAGGTGAACCAGGAGAAGTTTGAAACTTTGGTGAATGTTGTAGATGCACTGACAAAACCAGTGAGCATAGAGAAGTTTAGATGGTCTTTCGATTCCATGGGCCTTGGGGACCTGAGTAGATGATTTTGTATGACTCTTGGCAGGTCTTCAACAAGTAGGAGAATGTTGGGATTAAGGTGTCTCAACCTTAGTGTCGTAATATTGATTTATTCATGTAATTAGTATATTTATTTTTATTATTTAATGGCATATGTTGTCATATCACTAATTGGGACCCACAGGTTGGGTGACATCCCTGTTGGAGGTTACTAGATGACACATCATCATCCCAAGTGGACATAGCAGTCTCATTTTAAAATCTATGACAAATGATAGATTCTATGACGCATCATAAGGAATCTTTGAATGCATGGGTGCAATTTGGCACCCAAGTTGGGTTATGATAGGATGTAAGAGAATCAACTATATTTTAGCTAGTTATGATATATTATCTTACAACTATAAGTTTTGTCAGCTATGGCAGCTGTAAGATATGTAAGGCATCTATCATAAGCTATTTTAGCATATTCTAGGCACCCAAGCTTGGAAGATTAATATTTGCATGTTTGACACTTGTTGGGGATGTAAGGGAATATGTCACATGTGTCCAAATGCATTTCTAAGGCATTGAAAATTGTGCCATGTGGATTTGGATGCCCCTCACCTTCTAGATGCTTCTTGAAGCTTGTATCACTCTATTTAGTGAGTGCCTTGAGTTGTAGAATGCATAGTTTTTTTGCAAGTAATGAAGTGCTTCCAGTATCACTCCAGAATAGGTGTTCATGTTGAAGCACTTGTTGAAAAAGCTTGTACATGATGATATCTTGTAACCATTATTATAAGTAATAGAGAAAGTACTGTGCTTTTGGAGGGTGGAATTTTTTACCTGAAAGGGTTTTCCCCATGTATATTTGGTGTCACTATTTTATTCATTCTTGTTGCTCTACTTCTATTATTCTATGTATGTGCTTCTCTTATTGTAACAATAAAAGGTGTTAAGAGAATTTTTGTAACTCTCCCCTGATTAGATTAGTGTAGAAAGTTGTTTCTGCTCACTCAACTTCCTTTCACTATAGACCATTGAATATGGTTAACAAAGGATTCCCATTCCTTGAATTTTCCCAAAAAATAACCTTTCCTACATTTTTAATAGTCCATGATAGGAAACATGAGAATACATCTGAGTATGTGATGATGAAATTCCACATTTTTAGCCTTCCAATGGATTTTCCAAAGTGAAGATTCTTTAAGGGGTTGTTGAGTCTAGGTACTTGAATCTCATGATTCATCTCCATTTTGAAGAAGGATCTGCAAATTTTGAATGCTAGGACCTTCAAAGAATTTATCCCTTAACTTTTTTTCCAAGAAACTAAAGATATTTTTCTAGAGTTGTATGAATTACCTCTCGACAAAATTTCCTAGATGCTTTGACAATGTTCTCAGGAATCGTTCTTGGTATTTTGAGCATTAGTAACCTGGAGTAGTTTGGAATGGTAGATAAAATTTATTTTATCATAGTTAATCTCCTTACTAGTGACAACCGTCTACCTTTCTAGGATGCAACTATTCTTTGAATAGTCATAAAGATATTATTCCAAAATAAGGATTTCTAAGCTTGTACAAAGAAAGGAATATTGAGATAGTTGCATGGTAGTTTATTCTATCATAATTCTAAGATAGAGAGGATACAACCAATTAATAAAGCACTAGTATTCTAAAAAATATATTTTTGACTTCCTCTGGTTAATTATTTGACTTGAAATTAGATAGTAGTTGTACAACACATACTTTATGTTTTTAGCTTCGTACACTAAGGGGTGACTAAATAGTAATGTATCATCTAAAAATAAGGAATGAGTGAAAGAGATGTCTAATCTTGTTATTTTTAAATCATTCCACTTACTTGATGCATGGAAAGTTGAAATTATCTAGCTCAATGTTTCTCCATCAAAATAAGGAGGAAAGGGTAAAGAGGGTCCCCTTGCCTAATGCCTTGTGAAGTAGATAAAAAACTACCTAGAGAGAAATTTATGAGGACTAAGAACTAAGCTAATTTGAGATAGGAAAGAATCCATTTACACCATCTTTTAGAAAAACCTAACCTTTCTAAAACCTATGATAAAAAAAATCCCAATTTACTTTATCATAGGCCTTCATCATGTCTAATTTTATGATCATAGCTAAAAAAAATTCTTGATGAATTGAGTGAAAGATTTGATGAGCTATTATTTACCTTTCATCTATCCATTTTCTTGGAACAAAACTACCTTGTTCCTCTGAGATTATGCCTGGAATGATTTTGGCAAGCTCTACAGTAATAGCTTTAGAAAAAAAATATAAATTGTATTGTAGAGGGAGATAGGTCTAAAATTTTTAAATGAGGAGGGATATTTTTTTTGGTACAAGATGAATATGAGTGGTATTGAACCATTTTAACATTGTTTCATTTATACATGATTCTTTTATGGCCTACTCGATGTATCTTCCCACAAAATCCCAACATTTCTAATAGAATAATGTAGTGAAACCATCCAACCCTAGAGCTTTGTTTGGAGAAAGTGCAAAAACTATAGTTTTAACCTCTTCTAAGGTAAATGGAGCCAACAAAAACTTGTTATCATTTGGGCTAAGTACCTTCAAGATAAAATGTAAAAATTCTTGTTCTTTTCAAAACAAATGAGGGTCCTAATTTTTTTAGTTTGGTAAGGAGGTTGGAAAGGAATAGGACGACCTCAATTTGAATGTGCAAATCATATTTTAATAGTTCACTATATGTAGAATTTATAGAAAATATTTTCTTAGCATTCCGTCTAACCTTGATTGAGTTGTGAAAGAACTTGGAATTCCTATCCCCCTCTTTTACCCAAGATTCTCTTGATTTATATTTCTAGTCTATTTCTAATCTACCAATAAATTCTTTTAGTTCTTTCTAAATCCGGTTGTGATGGTGGAGGGATTCATTTTTCATACCCTTTTGAATGAATTGTTTATTGAGCACTTGAATTTGTTGATTAAGAATATTTTATGTTCATTTTTTTTTGAAATGGAGGTGGTTCCATTATTTGATCTAACCTTTTATAAATTGATGTATTTTTGCTAATTGATTAAGTCTAGAGCCTGATGTGAATGGTTCATTCTCCCACAATTTTTTGAGATAAAATAGAACGCTTTCATCCCTAAACCACATGTGTTCAAATTTAATGGATGGTTTAAATTTATTTGGTACATAATTCTATATAACACCCAGTTGGATCAGATAATGATCTAATCTTGAAAATGTGAAGATAAAAGAGGCCTATTTAAAATCATTGTTCATTCAAATTATGGAGAGGAGAAATATATCTAATATTTTTTTAGTGAGACAAAAATGTTTCCTTCTATTTGTCTAGGTGAAGTTATCATTATTTGGTAAACAATCAATCAATGTGTTATCCAAGATGAAATCAGAAAAGTCCTCCATTTCTTTTAGAGGTGGAAAGGTACCTTCATTTTTCTCTTTCAGGGAGGTAATAGCATTAAAATACCCTCCTAAGATAGTTAATTCCTCCCTTAAAAAATAGAGGGTTATTGATAGAGAGTCCCATACCTATTTCTTCCCAATAGCTAATGTAGGGCCATAAATGTATTGAATATCAAAAAATGTGTGCTAATAATATTCAATATTGATGAGTATCCACCATTGTTTAGTTGCATTAAACTCATCCTTGAATTTACATAAATAACATATGACTTCCAATCCTCTTAATGCCACCTATAATTGGAATAGACATCACTTCCCACTTGGTCCATTTATTCAAAATTTCTTTGTTTTGTTCATTTGAAAGTTTAGTTTCTTGTAATAGGAAAATATCTATGTTGCTTGAGTCAATATGGCACTTTATCAAGATCCTCTTGTTATGGGAATTTAATCCCTAACATTCCATGAAAATACCTTCATTGGTCTTGAGGAGAATGAAATCCCTCCTTGGTCTCACATTCATATTTTTATCAAGGGTTGTCCGTAAACTCATTGCAATCTCTTCTTGTGTTTTCCTTGTCTTATTATTTTTTCTTTTTTTTATTGAGTGTGTGAGATTGAGAGTTACTAAACTTAATCAAAGTCATTAAAGTCTTCCTCATTAATCTCATAAAATATTTTTCCTCCTACTTCCACTAAGATTTTTTCCACCAATGCTAACAAAGTCTTGAAGAGGGAACTTTAGGACTAGGAGGAATATATTCTATAGTGTCCCATTTTTTATTTATAGTAGGAGGAATCATTTTCATTTTTTTCTAAGTCTTCTAATTGGAATTAGAAGGATAATTTAAGGTAATGGACTTAGAAATGATGCTAAGAGAGGACACTCCTTCACCTTGCTTAACTGAATCTTCAACAATTGTATCTAGGATTAATGAAGAAACAACCTGATTTAGTATTTCCTCAACCAAATAGCTTGAGATCATACTCTCGGATTGCATATTCTTGTATTGTTTTCTATTATTTATAAATTTGGAATTTCTAGCATGACATTCAACTACAGAAAGAATTCATTCTCCCTGCTACACGAAAATACCTTTAGAGTGGTAAAGGCCTTTTCCAATTGCACATCCATCAAATCCTTACCTCCCATTATATTTTTTAGGGAAATTTCCTTTGAAGCCTTGACACTATTTAGTGTAGCCTCTTTCTCCACTAAAGAAATTTATTGGGACAAGATAAAATCATCCTTGGAAAGGATTTTTTTATCAACTAGTCTATATTATTGATTCTCGTAGACCTCCTAATTGGTTGTGTAACATGATACAAATATTTTATGCTAGGATGAATCTTTAGGTGGCAAGAATGGCATATAGTTTTAGGCCTTTCAAATAAAATTTCATGTCAACAAACCTCATTTCTAGAATAAATTTGAAATGCCCATGGGAGAGATTTAGTAGTATCTATCAAAACAAAAATCCCAGCCAAAGGGTCCTATTATGCATCATAAAAATACCCATTTGATTTCCTATGATTTCTACTATTTTTAGATTTCTATATTCAAGTGGTGGAGCTTATAGTTGCACCCAAAATGGTACAAAATTTATAATTTTAGATGAAATGTTAAAGATAGGAATCCAAGGCTAAATATATCGCCTTGTTCCTTACAAGAACCATATCTTTACTATATATACAACATCCCTTTCTTGGTTCGAGGAAAAAATAGCAATAAAACCACCCTTACCCTTATCTATGCAATGAACTTCATTGACTTCTGCCCAATGGTCATCAACCAATTTAAACAAAACATTTTTGTTGGGTTTAAGATTAAAATATTTATTGATAATCACTCTTTCTCAAAGCTCCTTTATTTATAAATTGAGTTTTTCCTCTAAGAATGTTACCTAGATGTCGCCTCCTTGACCATTGTTACTTTCTTGAGTGCTACTCTACTACTTAATTGGAAATTTGTCTTTCTTTTTTTGTACTTGAGGACTCAAGTTCATACCATTTTGTTCAAAGTGAGAACTTGAGCTCTCCCTATTATGCTTCCTAACAAGTTTTCAAGTAGTATTTTGAGACAACAATTTCCTTGGTAAAGGAAGATTAAAGGGGGCACCAAATGGGCTTGGTTTTGAGATGGGGGTGTTATTAGGAAAAGTCACAATACCCTTTCCACCTTCCAATTCCTTTTTAAGAGTGCTTGTGGGCTCCCAAATTTTCAACTGACCTATTTTTTGGTGATGGAATGCAAGCTTTTTCCAACGCGCAAAATTGTTCCCATTATTCCATGTCATTTGAGAAGGGCATACATGCCCCTAGCCCTTCAAATATCTTGTTTTTCAATAATTTTTTAACTAGTATGTAGTCTTCTTCCAGACCTCTCCATCTAGAAACCCTCACCATGGTGCTTCTATGCATTGAAATATTAAAAATGCTTGTTATGGGTGTTCCACGCTTGGATCTCTCCAATGGTTTTTTGTAATTATATAATAATTGTTTAAGTATGATATTTTTTGTATTATTTAGTGAACATAGGTTCTTACCAAAAATATAGGTATTGTTTGATGCATACAAAAAAAAAGCAAAGAAAAAGAAATCTAGAAAAATATCTACACACTCCTCCATATAGATGTCCTTATTTTGGTTTGAAATTTTGATATCAATATTGTAGTGTAGAAAATTGTACTCCCTTCATGGAGATAGTACAATTTCACACTTAGTTTAGACCTATTTTAGTACCCTTGCATTCGTTTCCCTTAAATCATCATTAATACGCCCCTAATACCCATTATTATGCATCCCAAGGCTTATTTCAATTGAAATCATGAAAAATTCAACAAATACATTTAATATTTCAACCCCACGACATTCTCTCACCTTGAATAGCTAGGATGGGACCCATACACCACCTTGGATGTATGAGTCCCCCTAGGTGGGATCCATATGCCACCTTGGGAATATGAGTCTCCCTAGGTGGGACCCATATGCCACCTTGGGCCAATGAGTCATGTTCGGGGACTTTTTAGGATTTTGAGTGGGAAATTAAGGTTTTATATTAAAATTTTGGAAATGTGTGCATTTGGGATCTAATAAATAGTAAATTAGATAGGATGCCTATAAAATCTAAGTCTCACATTCATTTTTTCAACTAGAACTAGAGAGAGAGAAAAAGATAGAAGCAAGTAAGCAATAGATTCATATTCAAGAGCAAGGAGCAAGAAAGGTTGAAGTCTTGGAGAAGAATTATAGTGTTTTTTTAGGTCTTCAAGCTCACTTTAATTTCATGATCAAGAATTTTCAAATATTTATGATGGTTTCCTATGGAAGATCATGATGGATTCTAGGTTGGGGAGATGCAACTAGCCATTGAACCAAGCCTAATGACTTGTTTCCCAAGTGATTCCATCTTCCATTATCATTCTACTTTCTATCTAAAGGAAGGTACATGCATTCTTATGGCTTACTAGGGTGATTGAATATCTCACAAAGTGAGTCATTATCATTTTTATGTTTCGTTTATGCATCCTATTCTAGTGCATTAGAGTAGGGTTTATTGCATTTTAGATCTCTTAATATTAGACACACTTAAGATTAGGATTTTCAGACACATTTACCTTTTAGATCTATACTTTATATCAAGGTTCATTTACCAAACTAGGGGTTTGACCAAGGAAAACCACCATAGGAAAACCAACACAATATTTTTTTTTTGTATATTTTTCACAAGTTCAGATTTCGAAGTGAAGTTTGAAAGACATAGGAGAACAATTTTAGATCCTACTTTTTCAGGGAGGAAGAGTGGGACTAAATTTCCCAACTAGGTGTATGAGTCCTAGTACAACATTTTTTCCACATTTCTATTGATCTTCATCAATCTCCAAAAGATTCAATCTTATACCCACATTCGTGTAGCATGACTAAATTGCCTAGCCTGGCATATTAGTCTCAGTGTACTTCAACAAGCTAAATTTTAGAGTTGCAGACTTTGCTTTGACTCCATCATTCTTTCAGGTACCTTTCTATTTTATTCCATTTTGTTAATATATTTTGATGCTCTAAAGTTTCTAGGGTTTGTTGCATAGGTGTTTGAATTTCTCCTTTGCAGCTTCACTAAATGGTGAACCATCATCTAATTTCATTAGGAACCCCCTAGTTACCTTCTTCAATCAAGTCACTTGCTTGAGGATTCTAGGTTCCTAATGAACTAAAGCATGAAATAGGTACCAAAGTTCCATCTCCTAAAAGGTGGACACCCATTTCCCTTTTGTTCATTTTGGTGAACCCACTCACCATTTGTTGCATCTCACCATGCACCACCTCATCACATAAGACCTCAAGTCTTGGAGGAAAATAAGGTCATATGCTTGGCATCATAAATCACTCTCCAACAAAGTCAAACAAAAAAAAGGTAAAAGAAAATATGATCACAAAATACCTCTTTTTATTCTTATATACTTAATTAGGTCATTTACATGTTAAAGTAAAATGTGCTTTTTCATTTCAAATTATCATATTGGGGGCTAGGGAACTCCATTTTTAATGCCATTTGTTGCATTGGATTCATAATTCCACTCCTAATCTCATAAAGTGTCTATCACTTTGTAGTATGGTACTTAGAAAAACCCTACGATATGACTTACACAATTCGATGTGGTTAGACAACTACCTTGATTCCACCTCCATAAAGCAAGTGAAATCAAGGGAGGCATACATCCACCCTCAAATTTTATTTCTTGACGTTAGATAAGAGGAGTTTTGAACAAATAATGAATTAGTTTTGTAGGATATGGTTCCTAATATTGTGGTTTTGTAGATAACTACAATGTAGCCTTCATTCTCTGATTTTTGCAAATAAATCCATTTTAGTATCCTTTTATGAGATAAAGTTTACTTTTTGAAGCACTTTAGCTTGTACATGCACGTAGTATCATATAGGTGCTAAAGTGGGGAATAAATGTCCTATAGAAAATTGTACTCCCTTCTTGGAGATAGTACAATTTTTGACTTAGTTTGGACTTATTTTAGTACCCTTGCATTCATGTCCCTTAGATCATCATTAATAGGCCCCTAAGACCCTTTATTATGTATCCCAAGGCTTCTTTCAATTGAAATCTTAGAAAATTCAACAAATACATTTAATATTTCAACCCCCTAACATTCTCTCACCTCGAATAGCTAGGGTGGGACCTATACTCCACCTTGGGAATATGAGTCTCCCTAGGTGGGACCCATACACCACCTTGGGTGTGTAAGTCATGTTCAAGTCTTGTTTAAGGTTTCAAGCAAGAAACTGAGGCTTTTAATTCAAATTTTGCAAATTTCGGCATTTGAGATCTAATAAATGGAAAATTAGATAGGATGCCTATAAAAGCTAAGTCTCACATTCATTTTTTCAACTATCACTAGAGAGAGAGAAAAAGATAGAAGCAAGTAAGAAAGAGATTAATATTCAAGAACAAGGAGAAAGAAAATTTAAAGTCTCGAAGAAGCATTATAGTGGTTTTTTAGGTCTTCAAGCTCACTTTCATTTCAAGATCAATCATTTCCAAAAATTGATGATGGTTACCCCTAGAGGATCATGATGGATTCTAGGTTGGGGAGATGCAACTAGATATTGAAATGAGCCTAATGACTTGTTTCCTAAGTGATTCCATCTTCCATTATCATTCTACTTTATACCTAAATAAAGTTGCATGCATTCTTATAGCTTATTAGGGTGATTGAAGATCTCCCAAAGTGAGTCATCATCATTTTCATGTTTCATTTATGCATCCTATTCTAGTGCAAATTAGAGTAGGGTTTATTGCATTTTAGATCTCTTAATCTTAGAAACATTTAAGATTAGGAATTTCACACACATTTCCATTTCAAATCTATACTTTCAATAAAGGTTTAATTACCAAAGTAGGGGTTTGACCAAGACAAATCCTCCATAAGAAAATCAACACAACATTTTCTTTTGTAGATTTTTAATAGGTTTAGATCTGGAACAGGTGTTTGAAAGGCATATGAAGGAAGTGCAAAGATAGGAGAATAATTTCATATCACCAAAATATTATTCTTACTAGATTCCTGTAGTAGGACTAAATCACCTAGCCTAGCATATCAATTCTAGTGTACTTCAAAAAGCATAATTTTAGAGTTACAGACCATGCTTTGAATCTATCATTCTTTTAGGCACCTTTTTATTTTATTATAGTTTATCAATCTATTTTCATGCTCTCAAGTTTCTAGGGTTTGATGCATAGGTGTTTTCATTTCTCCTTTGAATCTTCATTTAATTGTGAACCCCTATATAATTTCAATAGGAACTCCCTAGTCCCCTTCCTCAATCAAGTCACTTGGTTGACGAATCTAGGTTCCTAATGAACTATAGTGTGAAATAGGTCCCAAGTTCCATCTCGTAAAAGGTAGACACCCATTTCCCTTTTGTTGAAATATAGAATAAATGTCAATGATTAGAAATATTATATGGTGTTAATAAAATTAGATACTTTATTATTTTAGTAAAAAAATATATTTATAATTTATGCGTAAAATATAAAAAATTACATGTTCATATCAACTTTAGGTTATTAATAGTTTTCTTAATATAATTGAGAAAACTTAAAATGTTGTTTAAAAATATTGGTTTAAATTTTCTAATTCAATTAAAAAAAGCGTGAGACACGATTGTGTAATCATCTCTTAATAAAAAAATATTTTTGACTATTTAACCATTTAATTTTTGAAAATATCCCTTAGAACTACTTCATGTCAACATTAGTATTTGCACCCTTATACTTGGGACTTAAAGTTTCTTTTCACTTGTTCCCATAATTATCTTCATTAATTTTATTTTTGATCCATTAAAATTTAACATGAAAATATTTTAATCATACAACTAATTTTATGATATATATTTATAGTGTTTTGATTAGATAAAAACTTGAAGAGACAGTACCGAGTACAAAATAACTAGAGACACAGAAAAGGAACTAACAAGCAGTAAGAAATCCAAAAAATTAAACATAAACTAAATCTTAAATAGTTTGACCAGTACAAAAACAACCAAAAAAACACACATAGCTAGGACCAACACAAAACCATAGGCCACCTACAAGTCTCCCAATAGCTTGAGACCAATAATCACATTCCATTCTTGGGATAGGAACTAGAGCTACTTTTCAAAAGTCATAGTCCCTTGTTCAATACCCTAGGTGTTCATCATGTCATCACAAGCCAAGGTGTCCACCTTTTTTCCCTTTTTCTTCTGCATATCACCATCATCCTATTGGTAGAATGAAGAAGAATGATTATCTCTAAAGTTTTTGGTTATCATTGATGTCACCATGATTGTGATTGCAAGTCTAAGTCAGTACGTGATCCATTATTTTGGTCTTGTATTTGAACTGATATTCAAGCTACACCCTCTAGTATTTTAGAATGCAATCCTCTGCGGTTGATAGTTGCTACTTGCGGATTTGGGAAAAATTTTATGGATGTTGAAAGAATGTATGTTCAGAATTTTTTGTGCTTTGGTGCTTGTACGACGTATTGGCATTATTCTATTGATTTTTTTTTTAAATTAAGTCTATCTCTAGCCGACTTCATGTGGATAAGATGTGATATGGTGAATCAATTTCTATTACGTAGATATATGTGTGACCTATCTTAGGTCTATGCCGACATGGTGTAGCATGTTGAGCATTTGAATTGTTTTTGGGAATATTTTGTAAAAGATTATAGCTGACATGTTGGTATTTTTGATGAATAAGAAATGCATCTAATTAGGCCGACCTAATTGATACTTGTGGATAGATCAAGTAGATATATGTTGAACAATTTTTGAAGATTGTGAAGATTTTGATTAGGAAGTTGTGAATGTGAAGGAGAAGAAGTGTGTCAAGTTAGTCTACTGAGCATCACTAGAACTATATCAACACTTGTTAGGTACACTCTTTTCAGTTTATATTGGCTACGAAGCCCAATTTTGTTGTGTAAATTTTTTTGTAGGAAATGAGCCTCCTTGTAAGTAGTGAGGTTTTGTGTCTAAACAATGAGTCTTATTCAGGGAGTGAGCCCTTGGAAATGAACCTTATATATTTAGTTTTGGAACTACTTTATATTGTGAGTTAATCCTCACCATGGTTTTTCCCTCATTGGGTTTTCTATGTAAAATATAGTGTTCTTTGTGTTGATTTTGCTTTCTGTTATCTGCATTTATTGTTCATACTTAATAACAGAACAATGTGGTTGTGAAGTTAATAAGTGTTGAAGTTTTGAGTTTAAATTTGGTGACAAATGATTCACCCCCCCTCTAAGTTGTCTTGCGCCTTTTTAATAATTGGTATCAGAGCTTTGGTTCCTTGATGTCGAGCTTAACTGCTCGAGGAAGATCTTGAACGTTGATCAAATGGATGATAAAAAATAACTCCAGACTACACTTGAAGATCTTGATAAGGTAGAAAATGAAAATAGGGACTTGAAATAAAATCTAGATGATGCTAATGAATGTCTCTGAAAGCTTAAAGAATAATTGAAGAAATTCAAGGAAAGACATAGAGAAGTAAGTGAGCAGTAGAAACAAGAGATAATTGGACTGAAAGTTCTTGTAGAAGAAAAAAAGACAATTGAAGAATGTCTGGATACAATTGTACAAAAAAAATTTGATGGATTCTCTAACTTGAACAAGAGGTAGTAAACTTGAGAGTAGAGCTAGAGAAGGAAAAACTTTGTGAGAACAATTTCAGATCTAGCTCTAATAAACTTGAAGAACTACTTGCAGGACAAAAACCAAGTAAGGACAAAGGTGGCTTGGGAAATGAAATAGGTGAAAGTTTAGAGGGAAATTAGAAGACTCAAGACAAAGGGAAGTAGAAAAGAAATTCAAGAAATTTTGCAAGGAGACCGCCTATGAGACAACCTAATGCACAAAGGTATCCCTCTTTCAATCGTATTTGTTTTTCCTATAATAAATATGGTCACAAGGAAAAATAATGTAGGAGCAAAATGAATCAGTTTCCTAGTTCCTTCTCGGGACAATATTTTTTGTGCAAGAAGGTTGGAAATAAAACCATTGAATGCAAATTTTAGGGAAGAATGATTAGCCAGGTAATGAGGAATAGGTTTAATGGAGGCAGAAAGAATCAATCTTTTAATGGATACTGTTATATTTGTAACGAATTTGGACACAAAGAAAATCAATGTAGATCAAGAAGTAATGAAGGTAAGACTAAACAAAAAAGTATTGTTTGCTATAATTGCAACAAACTTGGACACATCTCAAAGGTTTGGAGAAGTATGAAGGGAAAACAATCTTCTCTAGTGGAAAATAATGAATCGATAAAGAATATTGACAAAAAAGAGATGAAGTAAGAGATGAATAAGATATGGAAGAAGAAAGAAGAAGAACCTAGAATGGTTGATGTGTATATGCCCTCATCCAATAGAGATAACTCCTCTGGGAATTAGACCTAACATGGTGTTAGGGGGAGCATTATCAGAAAACTATAAAAAACCCCCTGGATGAATGGTGTGTCAGAGGTTGGCACAAGGATGTAATGTGAAGAATGAGTAAACAGAGGTTTAGGAAAAGGGACTGGAAGGAAACATGTTGACATGCTAATTTTCAGATTGAATTAGGGTTTTCTATGTTGGGAGGAATGCTTTTAGCCACTTTTTGATGTCTAACACATTTAATGCGAGTTAGGGAAAATCGATGGTGTATAAATAAAAATTTGTAAGTCTTTTTTTATCACTTGAGCACTTGAAGTTTGAAAGGTGTCTTGGAGTGATCTCAAAACAATCTAAAGCATTTATGAAGTAATTTTAAGAAGTTGTTATGGATACATAGGAATTATTTCTTAGTCTACAAAAAAAAGGGAGTCTCGATTGAATAGTAACAAATTCAGAAAGGTTAAGAATGAAAATGGATAGAGGATCAAGTGGTGACATTCCACTAAAGTTTAAAGGAGTTGAATTGGAAAAATTTGATCATAGAAAGATAAAGGAAATGGAACTAGAGTTGAAGGAAAATGAATTACAGAGCATAAAAAACCCTAGGTATTGATTTATGGGAAGAATTTCCTTGGTTTGTAGATAAAGAGTTCATCTTGTTCTTGTTGAGTCAATTCAAGAACATCAATATTATGTTGGACAAACCCTACCTAATCATGAAGAAAGTGATCTAAGCAATTTCTAGTTTATGCAGTGTTGGGGATCTCCCTGGAAAGAAAACCATGAAATACAAAGATGTGGAGGAACTTACTTGCATTAATAAAGAATCTTGAGCCCTATTGATAAAAACTCTTGAGGATTTCATTGTAAGGTATGTTGCATATGGCATTTCTTACAAAATCTATTTTAGAAATCATGAAGGCTCAACTTTGGCTATTGTTGTATATATTGCTCATATGATGGCTAAGGAAAATAGGTAGTTTGATTTGTGTAGCCTATTACTTGAAAATATAACCGAGAATGCATGAATGTCGTTGGTTGATGGTTATCCATTTCAGTTTGAATCTTTGCTTGTGTGCTTGGATTTTTACTTTTTGATCTCCCTAGCAGGAAGATAAAATTTTGTGTTGGAATCTGGTATTCCTATCGGGAGACAAGTCTACAGATACTTGAAATTGTTGGTGGATAATGTAAGTGATTATAGATCACATTTCACATCCTTAAGAACACAACTGTGCTCTGGTATGTCTATACCAAGTCAGTTTGAAGTGGGCTCATCCTTCGGTAAGAGAGAGTTGGAAGTTATCATTGGTGAGTCTCGTCTAGAACAAAAAAAGAGGAAAATATTGTAACAAATGTCTCTGAAGAGAAGAAGAATGAAGAAGATTTTTTTTTGGATCTGACTCTTTTGATCCAGAGGATATTCATACGCTACTGGAAAAGGGTGTGATGAAGAAGATTGGTGAAATGTGGAATACATGCTCTTCAATTGAGAAACTTAAAATTGATGATGTGTTAGTTGATTATTTGTTGAATAAGGGTATTTGAGTTTCAAATGTATCAAACTCCTTGCCAGATAATCTAGTAGAGATTATTGAAGAGAGAAAATTATTGGACGGACCTAAAGGTCATAAGTTTAAAACTATGATTGAAAGAATATGTAACAAGGAAAATAAAGTGCTATCTAAACTTATGAATGAGAGAAAATAATGTATCATAGAAATATCGAACATCTACAGGTATTGTCTCTGGTGGTTGGTAGTTGTTGACAATTTCAGAAGTAGAATTGAAGTCATTGAAGCTAAGATAAACAGTCTTGGAAAGAACTTTGGTTTCTTCAAAGAAAAGGATGGAAAAAAAATAATAAGAATTGGAGAAATGAAAGTGGAGTTGCTAACTACTCAAAGGAAAAGAGAAGATGATGTCAAAACCTTCTGGTTGGTGAAGGAAGTTGCTAAGGTCTGGTTAGATCATCTCTCTAGAATTCTCTCTGATGCCGAAAATTGTAAATGACTATGTATGTCTTCTTATCGGAGATCCTCTTTTATGAAATTATCTTTGTTTGAAGGTATGAGTGCAAGAAAGAATTCAGTTGTGCTTTCTTGGAAAATAATTCTTTTGATCGTAAGAGAGAGGTACAAGAAAATATTTCATGTAAAAAGTGTCATTCTTGTTTGAATGTTTCAAATGGGAAGCTGGAATTATTATGTATATACAAAGGAATCATATACGTATGCGTACATCCTACCCTTTTGGTTTCCCTTTACCATTGATGTCAAAGGGGGAGAGAGTTATGCTAATGTTATGCTTTTGAAATTTTTTTGCACATGTCGCCATCAATGACAAAGGGGGAGACTATTGGAAGAATGAAGAAGAATGATTATCTCTACAATTTTGGGTTGTCATTGATGTTACCATGATTGTGATTGCGAGTCTAACTCAGTACCTGATTTGATATTTTGGTTTAGTATCTAAACCGGTATTCAAGCTACACCCTCTAGTATTTTAGTCTGCAATCCTCCGCGGTTGACAGTTGCTACTTGCAAATTTGGGAAATATTTTATGGATGTTGAAAGCAAGTATGTTTAGAATCTTTTATGCTCTGGTGCTCATACGGTGTATTGGCATTATTGTATTGATTAATTTTTGTAATTAAGTATATCTTTGGCCGACTTCATGGATAAGTTGTTATATGGTGAATCAATTTTTGTTATGTGGATATATGTGTGACCTATCTTAGGTCTATGCAAACATGATGTAGCGTATTGAGCATTTGAATTATTTTTGGGAATATTTTGTGAAATCTTGTAGCTGAAAGGTTGGTATATTTTATGAATATGAAATTCATCTAATTAGGCTGATCTAATTGATGCTTGTGGATAGATTGAGTATATATATGTTGAACAGTTTTTGAATATTATGAAGATTTTGATGAGGCAATTATGAATGTGAAGGAGAAGAAGTGTGAATATGATGAAGTGTGTCAAGTCATTCTACTGAGCATCACTGGGACCATATGAACACTTATTAGGTGCACTCATTTTAGTTCATTTTGGCTATGAAGCCCAATTTTTTTGTTTAATTTTTTTTGTAAGAAGTGAGGTTTTGTATCCGGACAGTGAGTCATATTCATGGTAGTGAGACCTTGGAAATAACCTTATATATTTAGTTTTGGAACTACTTTATATTTTTATTTAATCCTCACCATGGTTTTTCCCTCATTGGGTTTTCCACATAAAATCTGGTGTTCTTTATGTTGATTTTGCTTTCAGATATCTACATTTCATGTTCATACTTAATAACAAAATAGTGTGGTTGTGAAGTTAATAAGTGTTGAAGTTTTGAGATTAAATTTGGTAACAACTCATTCACCCCCCTCTCTTAGTTGTCTTACACCTTTTTAACACATCCACACTATTCACAACTTGCTTTCCCTAACATTTCCTTAATTCATCCTGATAAAATTTAAGAGTGAGGGTAGTGTTTTTGATCTAGGAGGATCTATGAACCTCAAAAAATCAATTTTCGTGAATTCTTGGTAAGTCAACACCATGGCGTAATGCTTAGAAACACGATCCCAACACCACTTGAATTGTAGAAAATGGAGTCCTTAAGCAAATGTTACAGTTGGTGAAAGTTTGGGTCAAACTGGTACCCGAGGCCATCCAGAAAGGTGAAAAAATTGATCGATTCAGAATCAATTGGAAATGGCATCAAATCGAAGAGCTTGTCATCATGATCCAGATGATGCTCATTTCATCAAAAAATGAAGCACATATGTGGAAGATATTGTCAGTCAAAGTTTCAAGTTAACTAGGGTGATTGGATGGTACAATGATGACATCATCATGATGTCAGTAACTAACAAAGCAGGTGAGTCATCGTATAGATGCTGACATGGACCAATCAGTTCTTGACACGTTTCAGCTATATAGTGACATGGCGGTACGATAGGTGGCGTTAGTAGCTGAGTCATTATACGACTGATGATGTCGCATCCTCCGATGTGGACACATGGCATCAAAGTTGGAAATTGAGTCAGCACCCAATGGTGGGTGACATGGACAATGACTAAGTGCTCGTGTAGAAAGTGACGTGTGTATTCTGGCCAATTAACGATTGACAGGTGGCAGAATGAGGATGTGCCAAGTGCCTCCCTCATCTCCTCCCCTTCGACACAGTTGATTAGTTATGTTTTCTATTAAAAGGTTATGGGGGGTCGAACCACCAACCCCCACATCACAAATTGTTAGCCTCACCATTGCACCATATGCGGTGTGTTCAACTATGTATGTGCATCAGTTTGTTTTATTAACTACATGTTTTTAATCACTTTTAAAAATATCAGTGGTGGGTGTTGAACCCTGAACCGGTCAGGTGATAAAATGGAATTCCACCGATACACCATTGATGGAATTTGAAATAAATGTGGGAGTGGTTTGATATGACCACCATATAGCCTGAATTCTTAACAATATAACCTATAAATCGTAATTTGTTAAAAACTAATCAAATCCAAAACAAACAAATAGCTTGAATGAAGTATAAATTAAGGGCTTAAGAAACAAATTTAAATATTTTATTTAAGGGTTCTTGTTTTATTGAAAAATAAGGGAATTTTTTTTATTTTCCCCTAAAGGGGGAATTTGCAATCTTGGAGGTTTTTGGCCCAAATAGGCAAGCCTCATATATAAAAGGAGGAGCTAAGAGGCTTCTCAAATAATCACCTCACTTGGAGAATTATCTCCTTCAAAGGAATCCCATTCTTGGGTGAGTTCTCAAGTATTCAAGTGGGGAGAGAGAAGAATTGGAGACGATGAGGAGGATTTTCTCGAAGAAGAGTTGAAATCTCTTCTTCTCAGAATTTGTATTGAAGCATCCAGAGCATTGTTAATAGATTGGTCACTCAGTTGAGATAGACCTAGAGACTTAGTCCACTCAAATAAACTCCATCCCTTCCACTTCAAATCAAGTGGTATCAGAGCCAAGTTTGGCTAGTTTTTCATAAGTGATTGTTAGTCAACTTGCTAGTTTAATCAGTTTGTTGGTTTTTAGTGTCAATGTGGAAGTTGACACCTAGACATTTGGAGTTTTGAAGTAGAGATGGCACCAAAGAAAGGAGAATCATCTAGGGTGGCGTTGTCTCTATCTGCATCCATGGTGGATGATATCTTTGACATGAAGAGAATGGTTGAAGAACTCTACCAAGAGCATCAGGACAAGACTAATAGGCTTCGGGAGCATGAAGAAGTCAACCAGCGCATTCAATTTGAGAATGCTGAGCTCAAAGGTTTTCTTGAAAAGGAAAACAAGGAGAATCAGTAGCTACATGCGAAGTTGCAGAAGCTCATGGAGAAGCAGCACAAGAGGAGTCCTCTTGAATCAGAGAATGTTGGCATATGTGTTTTTTTCTCGCATTCGGAGGATACTTCCTCATACTCTCTAGTCACTCCATATGACAGCTTGGATGCATCATCTGCAACAAAGTCCACTACAAAGAGTCTAAGGTCAGGATTTTCTTGTGCTCATGGGAAGTGGACCAATTATGGCTCAAGTTAGGAGAATGTTGTTCAGTGTGCTTTTTGTCAACATAAGGAGTACCAAAAACTTTTCAATATTACTTGTAACCAAAGTGGTTACCTGGAAGAGTCTCTTGCATAAAATTAGGAGGTGGAAAATGATTATAATTCTATTCTTGAAGGATTTGAAAGGTACAACAAGGGAAAAGGCCTTGGGATCAATGAACAAGGAATGATCAATCCTGTAGAGGCTAAGCAAAGAGCTCATGATCAAGGATTGGGATATGGAGGGATTGGTGAATCCTCCAAAGCCTTTAAAAAGGAATATCCTCAGGCACACACTATAGACTATGGTAGTAGAAGTGAATTTGATTCTTCTCTAAGGAAGAAAGCGAAGAGGCAGGACAAAGCCCGAAACTACTGCACCCCCTACAAGATAAGTGGGCATTGGATTGAGAAGTGTTGGAGGCTGCATCTAGAGCTTTGATGCCGACCTAGGCCCATTGATGGACATAACCAATAGAAGTTTGTTGAGGAAGAGGTGAAGGTGGTACCTGAAGCCACTATCCCTGAGGTGGGGGTGAAGGCAACACCTAAGGCTATGATCCCTGAGGCAGAGGAACCTCAACCAGAAAAGGAGTAGTCATCAAAGGAAAGTGCTTTTGACCAACTCCATAAGAGTTGGGAAAACCTATAATCTAAATAGTTGTATCAATTTTTTTTTTGTTATTAGCTCATTAATAAATATCACATTGTGATTATGAGTTAGGTGATACAAGTAGATAGGGTTTTTTGTAGTAAAATTATTATGCTATTGCATGAAGTTGTATTTTCTTGAAATTGAGATTTTGAAAGGTTATTTAAGCCTTATCTCATGTAATTAGAAAATAAAATGCTTGAAGACTTCTTTTTGGAGAATGACAGATTTTTTAGACTGAAGAGTGCTTAGTTGATGACAATTCTTGAGGCAAGAAGATATTTGTTGTTCCTATTTAAGGAAAAGAAGCACTTGATGAAATTCAGTGAAAGGTGGATAGATCTGGATGATCACTCCACGTTGGGACTCAAAGTTCTAGAGAATGATTGAGAAGTTTCCTATATGTTCTTAGCTTTAAGACTTAGTCTGACTTAGTCAGTTGATGACCGAGGCTCCTGAAGGTCTTTTTCTATGGCTTTGTTGCTCAGGTGAATAAAGACAGAGTTGTATGGTGAAGCTTGTAATAATCTATTCCAAATTACAAAGTTTAGAAGGAATGTTTTAGGCTGAGGAAAAGTTGCCATTGATCATGCAATTTGCAAATGATGAGGAGCATCATAATCATTCCTAAGAAATTGGCTAGGCTGGTATGCAGAACAAGAACCACCACCATGAGAAGCACCGAGAGACAGGTTTATCATGCTTGGTTTTCTTCTTTCTTTTTGGTATGTCAACTTCCATTTTGAACTGTATCCTTTGAAGTCCTAATGTGGCAAAAATGTAAGACCCTTAGAAGGAAGATATGGTCATAGGTATGCTCATATTTCCATGCATTACTAAAGTGTAAGACCCTAGTAGGCAGATGTGGCAATGTATGCTTTCTTGATATTGTCAAAGTGTAAGACCCCTAGAGGGTAGATGGGATAGTATCAATGCATAGTTGAAGTGTAAGACCTGTGGAGGGAAAATGAAATTTTTGAAGCATGGTGGAACCAAGACTGGAATCAAAATCAATTGTTGAAGGTGGATCCAGTAGTAGCATTGCAGTGAAGCTTCAAAGGTGACAATAAAGGTGATTCGAGCTGAGGAAGTAAAAGGTTCTACAAGACAAATTTTGGAGGACCAAAAGCTCTTTAGTGCGGAGGTTTGATCCAGGAGGATCTATGAACCTTGAAAAATCAATTGTATCAAATGCTCGAGAAGTTGGTACCATGGAGTAATGCTTAGAAACATGATCCCAACGCTACTTGAATTGCGAAAAATAGAGTTTGTATGCAAAAGTTACGGCTGGTCAAAGTTTGGGTCAAACTAGTACCTGAGGCTATCCAAAAAGGAGAAAAAATTGATTGATTTGGAATCGGTTGAAAATAGTTTCAAATCAAAGAGCTCATAATCATGATCCCAATGACACTTGTTTCATCGAAAATGGAGCATGTATGCAGAAGATATCATCAGTCAAAGTTTGAGGTTGACTAGGGTCACTGGATGGTACAATGATGACATCATCATGATGTCAACAGTTGACAGAGTAGATGATTCATCATATGGATGCTGGCATAGACCAATTAGGTCTTGACATGTGTCAGTCATATAGTGACATGGCAGTACGGATCTGAGCTGGAAGTATGATAGGTGACATTAGCAGTCGAGTTATTGTATGATTGATGACGTGGTAGCCTCCATTGTGGACATGCAGTGTCCAAGTTGGCAGGTGAGTTAGCACCTAGTGGCATGTGGCTTGGACAGTGAATAAGCGCTTTCATGTCAAGTTACATGTGTATTCTGGCCAATCAATGATTGACACGTGGCACAACAAGGATGTGCCATGTGCTTCCATCATCTCCTCCCCTCTGACAAATTTGATCAGTTGTGTTTGCTATTAAAAGGTTATGGGGGGTCAAACCACTGACCCCCACATCATAAACCATTGGTCTCATCATTTCACCATATGGAGTGTGTTCAACTATGTATGTGCACTAGTTTGTTTTATTAACTACAAGTTTTTAACCATTTTTAAAAATAGCGGTGGCGGGTGTTGAACCCCAAACTGGCTGGGTGATAAAGTGGACTTCCACTGATATGTCATTGATGAAATTTGAAATACATGTGGGAGTGGTTTGATATGACCACCATATAGCCCGAATTCTTAACAATATAACCTATAAATAGTTATTTGTTAAAAACTAATCAAACCCCAAACAAACAAATAGCCTGAATGAAGCATAAATTCAAGGCTTAAGAAACAAATTTAAATATTTTATTTAAGGGTTGTTTTATTGAAAAAATAAGGGGATTTTTTTTATTTTCCCCTAAAGGGGGAAATTATAATCTTGGAGTTTTTTAGCCCAAATAGGAAAACCTCATGTATAAAAGGAGGAGCTAGGAGGCTTCTCAAATCATCACTTCACTTGGAGAATTATCTCCTTCAAAGGAATCCCATTCTTGGGTGAGTTCTCAAGTATTCAAGTGGGGAGAGAGAAGAATTGGAGATAATGAGGAGGATTTTCTCGAAGAAGAGTTGAAAGCTCTTCTTCTCAGAATTTGTACTACAACATCGAAAGCATTGTTAATAGATTGGTCACTTAGTTGAGATAGACCTGAAGACATAGTCCACTCGGATGAACTCCATCCCTTCCACATCAGATCACTTTTTCATAGTATCTTAACAGTAATCAGGGATTACCCCAAGGAAGTACATAGTCTTCTTCTAGTTCTAATGGATGGAATCAATCTCAATCAGTAAATTTTTCTTTTCATCCTTAGTTTAAGCAATGGGTCGTAAATCATCCAACTACATTTCCCACCTCTCCCACCTCTCAAAATACTTAGCTAATGAAGAAATCATGTCCCAAAGCTACTTGTTATCCACCTCCCCTGGTCACATGAATTGTTGCTCCAAAACCTTTCAATCCAAAATTTTAATTCTTTCTTTAGTCGTGACTAACTAGCCCAAGAGCCACTTCATAATATCCTTTTGGATGTTAATAGTCTTTGAGATTTCATTGATTTTCTTTCCAAAGTGCTCATTAGGGATACAAATCAACCTAGGTTCAATTCTGGTTTCCTCTAGGTTGATGCACAGGTTAGGAGAATTTTGGGGGTTAGGGTTAGAATGTCAAAGGGTGTTGGGAACATCCAAGATATGGTCATGAGCCAAAGAGTGCATAGGAGAGCTAGTCGAAGTAGGATTCCATGACTCATCATCATTTGAGTTGTAAAACTCCCTCAAGCCTGAATTAGAGATAAGTGTGAGTTCTAATGGATGGTTGCATTTTATGGGGATGAGGGGGTTTTATCATTCATAAGGGCTTTAACTTGGGCCTTGGTGTTGCGGAAAATGGCAGGAGGAGTTTCATCAATAGTAACAAAGGGGTTGGGGTCCACAGGGGGATTGGTGGGGTCATGGATAGTCAAAGAGTTCTTTCACATAGAAACAAGGGAGGACAAGAGAATGGAGCCAAAAGGGAACAAAAAATAAGGCCTTGGTGTATGGGAAACTTCTTGCAGTTAGCTTGAATTCTTCTAATAGATTGATCAAATGAAGATAGGAGCCAAAAGGGAAAATTCATCTTGATATTATACCTAAGATTATTAAGCATAGGGAAAAGATGGTTGTGGAAGCAGAAAAAGTTCCCTTTGAGAGTAACATACCTCATGAGAATTTTAGTAATGGTGCTCTAGATGCCAGGAAGGTCCTCACAGTTAAGACCATTCTGCAGCCTATTCACCCTCTCGCCCTCTTTCAAGAACCATTTTATGTCTTTTTGGTAGTGATTTTTTTTTATTTTTGAGGAATGCAAATCCCTTCCAAGGATAGCCTTGTAACATTCACAATAAGCTCAGGATTCACCATGAAAGAAACCCCTCTAACAATAACATTTCTATCCACCCAAGAACTGGTGAACTCCAAATAAATCTTGGGGTTATTTTGTTGCATCCCCTCCACATATGAAGCTAGATTACTGCATTCCAAAATGTCTGAAACATCCTTGTCTTGCTTCCATCTATTGTAGTTGGTAGGTTCATCCTAAACCAAATACCCTCCTATCGCAAAAAAATAAGTTTTAGAGTGAGGAAACACCAACAACAGAAATGGAAATATGAAAACTAGAGCCGCCAAGAAAAGTAAATATGCACAAATTGATTAACAAGATTAAGTTGCCATAATTGAAGAGCATGGAAACTACCAATATGACTTGACATCATATCCATCTCAATCTCATTTGGAGAGTACTTTAACATCATGGTGAATTAATTTGAGCACCTAACTTGGGATATGGATGATATTATCCCATTTTACTAAATTTGGAGCAAAAGCTCCAAGATTTTGTAAGGCATTGGAAACTTTATTGTTGCTCCTATACACATGATTCACATTATAATTCTTGAAGTAAATCATGAGATTTCAATTTGAGGCCATGGGGTCCTACAAATTCCAATAGGGAGAGGCTTTCCTATTCAACATAATGACTATGTTTCAAGAGCCCCCTTCGATAACTAAATGAGAGATTTTGGCTTGCATGACAATTTGAATGCCATGGAAAGCTACCACCACCTCAGTAAAACAAGAAGATTGAACCCCCAAGCTAACCACATAGGCCAGAATTAATTTCCCCTTGTGGTGAAGGATAACCCCACCCCCACCTTCCAAACTTAGGTTAGGTTTGGTAGAACCATGAAAATTGACCTTCAACCAATTAGGCTCTGAGAGGGCCTATTTATTTATAGTGTTATTTAATGTCAGAAAATAGTTATTTTTCATATTTTTTTACATATTTTTCTTGTTTTCTTTAACATAATACTACCTAAAAATATATATATTTGTAATAAAATAACTTATATATCACTTCAAGACCACTGTCATTATCACATCACTTTATTAAGAAAAATACTTGTTGTATATTAGAATGCATATTATGGACCAAAACTTCTAAATAGTATAACAATAGGAGAAATATATATTATTTTTTATGATTTATTCCTCACTTTGTATTTACAATCTAAATTGGAAAATTGGAAAATCCATGTTTCTCATTTATTTTTATGTTGTTAGCTTGTTGTAATATCTTAATGCAATAGCATTTCAAGTGACAAACCCTTCTACACAATTTAATTCATTAGCTAATCTATGTCCATATTTATTTACCTTTATTTATGAAAATTCCATCCTTTTATTTAACTCAATATCATTGAACCCTTATTTATACAATTTTCCATGCACTCACTCACTACCTAAACCTTACCATTTTACTCCTAAGTTTTTTTTTCAAGTGGCTCTAGATTATATTGGTGTAATCTTGAGGCACACAAAAATTAATCTAGTATTCAAATTTTCAAATGAAAATTTATTACTTTCCTTCCCCATTGAACTAATCATTATTAACTAACTTAACAAGCCTTTTTTCAATATTTAATTATCTCATGGTATTTAAAGATAGTCAATGTACACTTAATAAAACGTGAAATTACAAGAAAATTAATATAGAGCACACTTTAATTTCTAGGGGAATAAAAAAGTAAATTCTACAACCATCATCATCATCATATAGTGTATCCATAATTTTAGATAGCTATCTTATGCTCTAGTGTATCAACATATGGATTTAATTGGGTAGTATTCTACTAATCGTATTTGATAAATAATAATAAGTGTATGCATTCTTTCCCTATAAAAAACACAACAAGACTATCTAATATGTAGAAAGAAAAAAAATATAAACATTAAATTATAATAGAATATAAACTAAAAGATGGCATAACATAAAACGTCTATAAAGATCATGTTGGTGATTTTTCCAATAGAACCAAACAATCCTCTAAGAAGTACCCAACTCCTATGATGAAGAATTGTTAGGTTAGTGGCCAACATAATGAGCATATGATTTCAAAGTTCGTACTCCTTCACTTCAGGCTTTGTGAAACCTAGGAGGGTAATCCAAATTGTGTTTTCATGCAATATAATCAATTAGTAACACATTTATACATAGATTAATTCCTTTTATAGCAGATAAAATCAATTTCATTGAAGATTTGGAAAATTTTCAAATGAAGGATTATCCATCTGCTAGGAATTGAAAATATTTCCACTTTTGCTATCCATGGAGAGATTTTCTATTTAAGTATTATCTTCTTAGAAGTATAGAGCCACGAACACCATTTGTTCATCTTATGCAATATTTTCTAACAAAATGGCGAGTGACTAATCAATTAGAGCAATGGAATAAAGTACACAAGAGAATCAATAATATACAAAATACTTGTTTAGGAGAGAAATAGACTTTTTTCGTATTGCTTTGCATTTACAAAAACTCACTATGTAAGAAACATTTACTTCTTAGCAATCCTAAGCCATTCCTCACAAAGTTTATAGCTCTATTCAAGCATTTTAATTAATTCTTTGAATTAAAGCTGATAATAGAGTAATACATTCAAATGAAATGTTTGAAGACAGATGATAACACCATTAGTATTTCTCATTCATGACTTTGAAATGAACATACATAGGAGAGTATCAATTCCTTGACTAATATTTTGTTTTGATATCAGTAATTTCTATAAAACACGTTTAACATCATTACATACATGACTTTTCATCCAAGAAAAACTACTGGCCTACTTCAGAATTCTATCCTAAGTGCCCTTTTTGAACTTATCTTTTACCTAGGACCCTATTAGGACTTCAGAATCTAACCTTTGTAATAAGCCTTGAAATCTCCTTTTATAGGATAAAGGAGGAACAAGCATCAGGCTTAATTACATCTACATTTCATTTCATTTGCACCAGAATTTGAGATATTCTTAGTTTTTTACATGAAATCATTTGAGGAAAATGCAAGAGTAAAAGGCCACATTCCACATTCCTTGAATGAAGGCATGCCAGCTCCTTGAAAAGTAGATTTTTTTGTAACCATGTCGAATCCTCATCCTTGTTGATCAAAGAAGATTCTCCAATAGCAGCTCCAACACAAATTTGTATATCGTTTGGATACAATATACACGCCACCAAGGTTAGCTAGTCTAGCACTTCTCCTACATACCAACACAAAAACATTCCACCTCAGCACATGAAATAAGAAATCACATGAGTGTTGAATATGACAATATTAACAGAAAGGGCATGGTATCATCAAAAACAAAAATAGGGCGTAATCATCACTCTAACTTATCAACATCCAAGGATATTTTCCCATGTTTTATTCATGGTGGGACTAGAGAAACTGTCACCACCTCTTTATCAGGATTCCTCGATAGTACCAGGGAGATGGGTTAACAATCTCCCTCTGATTTAGTGTCACCCTCACTGTTTAAAGGGTTATTAAGAACCTCACATGGAGAATTGTATTCCTTTGGATAGGACTTATGATGTTCAATCTCCATCCATGCCCTCTTTTCATACTTTACCATCCTCTTCTCTCTGTGTTTGACTAATTCTTCTAAAACTGTGCTTTTTTGGACAGTAATTATCCTTGCTACTATACTCCTTGAATTTTCCTAATCCTATTCTTCTTTTTGGAGTATCAGGAGCTGCATGCATTTCAACTCTATTCCCAAGACCTCTCTTAGGCTCAGACAAACACAACCCCTAAAATTATTGAATCATCATGACAGACCTACTTGCATACAATGTCTACACACTTCTTAGGAGAATTCAATTTCAACACACTTCTTTATCAACCTTCGACACTAATTCATTGCAAAATGAATTGTGACATGGAAAATCACTCAAGTAATCTACATTAAATAGGCCATTTGAAGCATGGAAGATTAATGACTCAAAATCTCCTCATGTGAGCAAGTTGGTAACTTACAGATCAAGATTGAATGTAAGTCATTTATTTTAAAGCAATTAAAACTTCATCCATGGGAAACAAAAATTCCAACTCAAGTGTTGCAATCTATCAATCATCATGTATCGCTAACCTAATCCATTTTTTCATTAATATCGGCTAAGTACATAAGGCCAGTTTAGAGATAAACTTTCCTTGCATGCTTTCTCACTTCATTGTTGTTCTTTCCTTAATCTTGAGGTACTCATTAGCGATGAAGTTACTAATGCGATGGCTTTATGTTCATGGGATCATCCTGCTTTAAAGCTTTATCAACAGTCCTCTAGTTCTTTCGCCAATTTCTTTCCTGATCTGTATGAAATCCCCAAGATCATGACATGTTTCCCTTCCATTAATGGTTATCACCCGTCGCTGATCCACTATACCTTTGCCCGGCTCTATGAATGATGAAAACATCCCTGAGATGGCCTTTAACCCTTGATTTTATGGCTTGAATTTTGGTCACATTTGTCCCTTCATCATGCATTTCTAGTTTAAACTTCATGCCTAGGATCCCATTGGCAATGAGAGACATTGTGGAAACACCAGATCTTGGACACGTGTACCTTCATAAAAAAAAGGGTGCCAAAGATATCACCCATAAGATCATATCAAATTAGCAAAATAAAAACTCGTTTAGAAGGAACCCATCACTTATCACTAGTTTAGAACTTAAGTTTTGAGATAAATCCACGATGAGCAATAAGGCCTCTGTTTATCACCAATTCTCCTCATAAATTATGCAAGCAATCAGCGATGAACGGTTTACATTATTTCTAGGGTTCATCACACATCATTAATGTAAAACTATCTTTTACAACATATCCGTAATCATACAATGTGACAACACATCACTCATTGCTATTACAAATTTTCTTTTTAATGGCCATCCACAATGGTTGATAAGAGCATAAGGCTAAGAAGATAACTCATTGCTATTACAAATTTGAGGGATTGAATGACATTAGCGATGAGCGATATCACAGGAAAGTATTTCTCATCATTCATTTCTATTTCAAGGTGTAAACCTAAGAATAAATCAGCGATGAGAGATATTGTTACAAGGGCCATCGGGACTTAAGTGAAAGTATTAGGCATGTGCTTATAAGTTGTTCTTATGAAGGGGACTTCCTAGGACTTGAAAACCTCTAAGTTATAAAATATCAAGAGTGTAAGGGCTCAAGGATCCTTACCCAATTTTATAAAATAGAAAGGTCTTAACCTATGCTAGAAAGGGTCGGTTACCAGGTGACAATGAATGAATAAAGATACATTAAAATAACTAGCCATAGGTAATAGGGAGTCAATGGCCTAATAGAATAATAGAAGCTTTTGCAGACAACAACCCTATGTCCAAATGCAATAAAGGCTTTAACATGGAACAAAGAAAATAAAATTGAGGGTTCCATCAGTGGCTCCAATTGGGGACACATGCCTCTTATAGGCATGGTGAGATCTCAGAATTTGAGGTGAAGCAGACCAAGCAAAAAAAACAAAAACAAAAGAAACAACATATGTACAAAATTTACACAGGCAAAGGAGACCTGAAAAGGGAGATCCAATCTCCACCCAACCAACACAAAAATTTCAAATATGCAAGTTGTATTATGCATCCCTTAGTTGAACCAGGTTTTACTCTCCTGATTGGTGGCACTAAGCCATAAAAATTCTAAATAAGCTCCTACCTCTATCAAAAACTAGCCTTCTAAAGGAGTTGATGTTTTTCCATTCATATTTATCCTTTTTATACCATTGAAGTAAGAGAAATTTTAATTTTGTCAGAACAAATGTTAGGCATACTTTTAACAAGTGAGAGTTTGTCTAAATATAATATTTGTTATCATCGTTTCTCACAACCTTTCTTAGTATAAAACTTACAATGTAACTTTCATCATCCTCTAGAGCAGAGTTAGGCATAACATGCATATTTTCATCGTTACATGACACATATGTATTATATTCATAATATGAAACATGTTTATTCTGAAAATAACATTCCTTGCTATTCATCTCATTGTCATGCTTTGTCAAAATTCCCTTCCACTGAACTAGAAACTGAAAACATTCATACTCCCCTAAGTAATTAACACCTTCATACTTGACTTTATCTTCAACACTTGCATCAAAGGTAATGCATACATAAACAATGCCCTCAAGGAGCACATCAATGTGTTGCTTCATATGCTTAAGACCATATTCTGACCCTATATCAAATGTATCATCAAAATCCTCAGCAAAGAGTGGATTATATCTACACTAATAAGGATCATTATTTTCTCTCTGGTGAAGATGAAGGCTCATCATACAATGGATTTTATATTACACTTATTGCTGACATAAGTGCCTCATTTTTCTTAACATGGATGTCTAATTCCTCCAAGTCATTATAGCATCCAAAATCATTGTAGTGATTAAAAGAGCAAATAGATACATTCTCTAATGCACTTACAATATTATCAATACATTGCTTATTTGCAGCAAATGATTCTATTTCTTCTTCATGAGGACAATCACAATCAACACAAAATTTTATCATACTCAATGCTATCATCATTACTATAGCAAAAGGACTCATTAATATTGCAATTATGTTCAAAAAATTTAAACTGAATGCTTAGTCTTATGTCATCCATAGGAGTATAGGTAGTGGACCCTTCAACAAAATTGGAACCACACCCTTAATTTTCCTCATTGAAGTATATATCTTTAGCCTTTACTCTATTATCTTCCTCATCATCTGATATCTCACTACTTGATTCATACAGAGTAGTAAAATTATTATCATTGTAATTTGAAGACCTAATGGCTTCTTGATGATGTGTCTGGGGATTTATGAGATTAGTATTATAGAATGTTGTGCAAGTTGAAACAATAGGGGTGCAAATGCTCCTATATTCATTTTTGACTCTTGGTTTACACCATTTATCAACATTAGGCATTCTATGCAAGTGAACACTTGTATCCAAGTGATTCCATTGCATCCCACACTTCAAATTGTTTTCAATATTCATGGCTATCCCATAAGCCTGATGTAAGGTTTTGGGATCTTTATCTCTCAGTAGATAGCTCATCTTTTTATCAAAATCCCCTAAATAAACAACCAAACATACTACATCACTTAGATCCAAAACATCAGGAATATCCCTTATTTTTTTAGAAAATCTTCAATTAAATGTTGGGACTAGTTCACCATCTTCTTTCTCAATGTTCACAAATTTATTTAGCAAATAGCCAACACTGATTCTTTCACTGAACTGCTCCATGAAAACTACTTTGAACTCACTCCAAGAATAGATAGAGCATACTAGTAAATCAGAGAACCAATCTCTTGAATCTCCCTTTAGGGATTGAAACAATAACCTCATGATCACATCCTCATGATCTATCTCATAGTCATCCATTAAATTACTAAATTCTTGCAAATGCTTACTTGCTGACTCACTCCTTGTACCACTAAACTTTGGTAGCTCATTTCTGACTTCAAATGGAATAACATTTGGGTAACCAAAACTATCATCAAAATTTATGGCCATATACCTTTTGATGCTGAAATTTCTTTTGCTACATGAGAGGGGATGCACACTAGGATGCACAGGTTGATGATACATTTTCTTATAGCTCTACAAGCCTTTTTATATCAACTTTATAGTTACACTGTGCAACTCAGAATTCTTTTACAAGATGACCTTAATCTTTTACAATTCAATATTTTATCTCAACTTGCTTAAGATCTTCTAAATGGGTTTCTTCAAAAACATTTAATACTTCTCTTCATAATAGATACTATAATCTAGTAATAAAGAAGTATGCAGTACAACTCACTATTATTCCCTTCCTTAGTGCTTAATCATTGAATAGGGAATCAAATTACATTTACAAGACTTAAAAGTGTGGTTTTCATATACAAGTTTGACTTTCTTGAAAACCAAAAACTGAAGAATACTTGGAAACTTGGAGCAGCTGCTAACCTTTCTTCTTGACTGAATTTTTTTGTAGATCTGAGACTTTCTTCAAATATTTAGTAGGTTGTTTGGACAAAGTCACCACCTCTTTTTAGAGGACTAAACCTCAAGCAATATGAAGCTCCTTCAAAGATGAAAATCCTTATAGGCTTTCTCCCACAGCAGAGTGACACATATACCTTTTGAATCTTGCTCAATAGGAACATTTCCAGGTTAAGTAATTCCTCAGTATCTGAACTAAAAGTTCAGACTCACCAATTTCTTGACTCTGAGAGTCTGCAACTGGAGGTTCAAAATCTCCCTAGTGGAGTCACCATTTCTATTGGTGATTTTTCCAACAGAACCGAACAATCCTCTAAGAAGTAGCCAACTCCTATGATGAATAACTATTAGGCTAGTTGCCAACACAACGAGCATAGGATTTTAAAGTCTGTAATCCTCCACTTCAGGCTCTATGAAATCTAGGAGGGTAATCCCAATTGTGTTTTCATGCAATATAATCAATTAGTAACACATTTATACAAAAATTAATTCCTTTTATAGCAAATAAAATCAATTTCATTGAAGATTTGGTAGATTTTCAGATGAAGGATTATCCATTTGCTAGGAATTGAAAATAATTCCAATTTTCCTATGCTTGGAGATATTTTCTATTTAAGTATTATCTTCTTAGAATTCTAGAGCCAGGAACACTATTTTTTCATTTTATGCAATATTTTCTAACAAAATGGCTAGTTTCTAATCAATTGGAGCAACATAGTCAAGTACACAAGAGGATCAGTAATATACAAATTACTTGTTTAGGAGAGAAACAAACTATTTTTGTATTGCTTTGCATTTATAAAAATTCACTGTGTAAGAAACATTTACTTCTTAGCAATCCTAAGCCATTCCTCATAATGTTTATAACCCTATTCAATAATTTTAATTAATTCTTTGAATTAAAGTTCAAAACAAAGTAATACACTCAAATGAAATATTTGAAGACAAATGATAGCACCATTAGTATTTCTCATTCATGACTTTGAAATGAACATACACAGGATAGTATCAATTCCTTGATTGATATTTTGTTTCGATATCATTAATTTCTATGAAACTCATTTAATATCGTTACATACATGACTTTTCATCAAGGAAAAAATACTGGCCTACTTCATAATTCTATCCTAAGTGCCCTTTCTGAACTTAGCTTTTACCTAGGACCCTATTAAGACCTCATAATATGACCTTTGTAATAATCCATGAAATTCCCTTTTATAGGATAAGGGAGAAACAAGCATCAGGCTTAATTACATTTACATTTCATTTCATTTGCAGCAGAATTTGAGATATTATTAGTTTGTTACATGCAATCATTTGAGGAAAATGGAAGAGTAAAAGACCGCATTCCACATTCCCTGAATGAAGACACACCAGCTCCTTGAAAAGAAGAGTTTGTTGTAACTGTGTTGAATCCTCATCCTTGTTGACCAAAGAAGATTCTCCAATAGAAACTCTAGCACAAACCGTTATATCGTTTGGATACAATATATAGGCCACCAAGGTTAGCTAGTCTAGCACTTCTCCTGCATACAAGCCCGAAAACATTCCACCTCAGTACATGAAATGAGAAATCACATGAGTGTTGAATAGGAAAAACTTAACAGAAAGGGCATGGTATCATCAAAAATAAAAATAAGGAAAAATCATCAGTCTGATTTATCAACCTTAGAGGATATTTTTCCACATTTTATTTGTGGTGGGACTAGAGAAACTGTCACCACCTCTTTATCAGGATTCCTCGATAGTACCAGGGAGAGGGGATAACAATCTCCCTATGATTTAGTGTCACCCTCACTGTATGAAGGGTTATTAAGAACCTCACATGGATAATTGCATTCCTTTGGATAGGCCTTATGATGTTTAGTCTCCATCCATGCCCTCTTTTCATAATTTACCATCCTCTTCTCTCTATGTTTGACTAATTCTTCTAAAACTATCTGCTTTTTTGGATGGTAATTTTCCTTGGTACTATACTCATTGAATTTTCCTAATCCTATTCTTCTTTTTGGTGTATCAGGAGCTCCATGCATTCCTGTTGTATTCCCAAGACCTCCCTTAGGCTCAAACAAAAAAAACCCCTCAAATTCTTGAATCATCATGACAGATCTACTTGCCTAGAATGTCTACACACTTCTCAGGAGAATTCAATTCCAACACACTTCTTTATCAACCTTCAACCCTCATTCATTGTAAAATGAATTATGACATGGAAAATCACTCAAGTAATCTGCATTAAATAGGCCCTTTGAAGCATGCAAGATTAATGACTCAAAATCTCCTTATGCAAGAAAGTTGGTAACTTACAGCTAAAGATTGAATCTAAGCCATTGATTTTAAAGAAATTAAAAATTCATCCATGGGAAACAACAATGCTAGCTCAAGTGTTGTGGTGTATCAATCAGCATGTATCACTAACCTAATCCATGCTTTCAGTAATATTGACGAAGTACATAAGGCAAGTTTAGAGAGAAACTTTCCTTGCACACTTCCTCGCTTCATCGTTGATCTTTCCCTAATCCTTAGGTGCTCATTAGTGATGAAGTTACTTATGCAATGGCTTTTTATTCATGAGATCATCCTGCTTTAAAGCTTTATCAATGGTCCTCCAGTTATTTCGCCACTTTCTTTCCTAATCTGTGCAAAATCCCTAGGGTCATGTTGCCCTTCCATTTATGGTTATCGCCCATCGCGGATCCACTTTATCTTCACCTGGATCTATCAATGATGAAAACATCCCTGAGATTGCCTTTAACCTTGATTATATGGCCTGACTTTTGGTCACATTTGTCCCTTCATCATGCATCACCAGTTTAAACTTCATGCCTAGGATCCCATTGGCGACAAGAGACATTGTGGAAACACCAGATCTTGGAAACGTGTACCTGCATAAAATAAATGGTGCCAAAGATATCACCCATAAGATAATATCAAATTAACGAAAGAAAAATCATTTTAGAAGGAACCCATCTCTTATCACTAGTTTATAACTTAAGTTCTGAGATAAATCTGCGATGAGTGATAAGACCTTCGATCATCTCTGATTCTCCTCATAAATTATGCAAGCAATCAACGATGAACGGTTATTATTTATAGGGTTAATCGCACATTGTTAATGTAAAAATACCTTTTACAACATATCTGTGATCATATGGTGTGACAACACATCGTTCATCGCTATTACAAATTTTCTTTTTAGTGGCCATCCGCGATGGGCGGTAAGAGCATAAGGCTAAGAATATCGCTCATCGCTATTACAAATTTGAGGGATCAAATGCCATTAGCGATGAGCAATATCAAAGGAAAGTACTACTCATCACTATTTCAAGGTGTAAACCTAAGAATAAATTAGCAATGAGCGATATTATTATAAGGGCCATCAAGACTTAAGTGAAAGTTTTAGGCATGTACTTATAAGTTGTTCTTATGAAGGGGACTTCCTTGGACTTGAAAACCTGTAAGTTATAAAATATCAAGAGTGTAAGGTCTCAAGGATCCTTACCCAATTTTATAAAATAGAAAGGTCTAAACCTAGGCTAGAAAGGGTTAGTTACGAGGTGACAATGAATGACTAAAGATACATTAAAATTACTGGCCAGGGGTAATAGGGAGTCAACGGCCCAATAGAATAATACAAGCTTTTTCAGATAGCAACCCTATGTCCAAATGCAATAAGGACTTTAACATGGAACAAGGAAACAAACTTTTGAGGGTTCCATAAGATCAAATGGCCTAGATCTTCTAATTATATTAATAATAAAATGTAAATTTAAATATTATAAATAAATGAGATAGGTTGACCCATATAAATATTAAAAAAACTCTAAATACAATATTTCATGTCATTTAAATACTAGCAGTTGCATGCATAGGCATGCAATGATCAACCAATAGGGATCCTCCTCATATGGGTATTGAGTGGGGATGGAGGAAGAAACTTGTTTTCTTAATGCATTGTAAAGTATAAATATTTAAAATTATTTGAAATTGTTTGGATGAGTCAAAAAAGGGAAAGCATGTTAATTAATAATTCAATATGGAATAACACAAACTTAGTTTATAGTAGGATGTGAACGAGGATAATATTTGTCAAGCTCATTGTATGAAAAACAATTTATATATTTAATATATGAATAATTAGATGCATAGATGAATTAAAGAAAATCTATGTTTGAAGATATTGTAAAGCACTTAACTTTGGTGTAGAAATTATTTTATACCTCTACATTTAATTGGAGCATTTTATAACATTTTAAACCTGATGCTATATTGTCTTCATTATTTGCAATGTTAATTTTAGATATGAAATAATTTTATATGTATTTTATTCTTATAGTTCTTATGCTTATATGTACATCTATATTTTATGCTTTTGTCTGGGTTAATCAATCAATCAATTAATTATTATTTAATTATTTTAAGATAAGGAAATGCTTTGCAAGACTAAGAAGCATTTGGATAAAAGAGGAAATTGATCTTTGATTTTTTTTTTGTCTAGGTTAATGAATCAATTGATTGATTATTATTTATCTTCAAATAACACAATGCATAAGACATTATTGAATAAAAAAGTAATTTTTTAAAAAGTCATTGTTTATTTGAATATTAGTTATAATTCTCATTACAAATGATTTTTTGGGAAAAGAAACATGTTATAAGCAATATTTAGTCAATAATTTAGGGAATAAAACAATTTTGTGTGCTTGTGATAAATAGGTTAGAAGAAGAATGCAATGAAACAACACAAATATTTTGCATTGTTAGGATAATTGAATTAGAAGGTACACCTTGTTTTGATGCAACATTAAAAACATATTCTTATGTAGTATGACATGAGAAACACATTTTTGCTTGTCTATGATTTGGTCTAACATGGAAAACATGTTATTATGTCTATTGAAGGTAAATTTACACAATAATTTGTGTACACATAAATCTATCCAACAATAAATATATGGTGTTAAAAGTAAAACCATAAAATCCACACTCATTTTCCTCCCTACCATATTGGTATCATGAATCCCCATGGACTCTAGCCAAACCCCCGAGCAAAAAAAGGATGAAATGACCATGAGAGATTTTATGGAGTTTCAACATACATCACATAATAAAAAACTTGGAAAACTCTGGTGTTTTTATATATAATATATGATATTGTTGTGTTTTCTTTGATGTCGTAACTTTAAGGGTAAGAGGTATCCTGGTTTTCGAATTCTCTAACATGCTTAAACGTAGTTCCTGCAAATGAAATAGAAGGGTAAGTTAGTGCACAACCAAGGAAAATAAAAAAGGAATGATAAAAAATGAGTAAGTATATGTGTAAAATTAATATATACAACGTGAAGCTAAAAGTAATGAACAATTTTTACAATTAGGTAACCAATTCTTTCTATTGAGAGTGGGGGATTTTTTGTACTTACATACACTATTGATCATGTTTAAGAAGAGCAAGTTGCATTGCATTGAGTAGTACGAGAATGAAAGAAATTGAAATAGATAGTGTACAACACTAATTTTCTTGAATGTCTATTATATCTATGCAACAATACAAAGAAAATAATATACATATACAATAAAAGAGGTTAGTAGTATCTATTGTAAATAGAAAGTGATAAAATGGAACATTTTGAATACATGGTATATTGGTAAAGAATTGTCTATAAGTAATGTATTGGAAAAGTTGAAAAGAGAGTTGTGGAAAGAATAACAAATGTAATGGATAGACAAGAGTATGCTTTTCGTAGATAGTTGTATGTGAGAATTTGTGCATCCATGTATATAAGTAGTAATAAATATGTGAAGGTGGAACACAAAAGTAGTAGACCCACGCTCGTTGTCCTCCCTGCCATATTGGCATCATGAAGCCTCACGTACTCTAGCCAAACCCTTGAGCAAGAAATATAAGTGAGGTCTAGGGGAAATCTCATGGACTCTCATCATATGTCACAAAATAAGAAAGTTGGAAAATTTTTTGTTTTCAAACAAGATCTCCAACAGTTTAGTCTTTTTTTTTTTGTGAGAAGTTGACAAAATCATGTTTCCAGGTAAAGATTTGGCATCATCAAATTTGAAGATGAATGGAGGAACATGCATAGATGGCGTATATAGAAGAGTGTATAATAACTAAAAAGGTGCATCTAATTTCAAAAACATATATATCGGTATAGTTTTTTTTTTTGCAAATGCTTGTATTTGCATTGCATGGCTAAGATGTATATGCAAAAAAGTGCTTGCAAAACATGGGAACATCTAACAATGAATAAAAAAAAAGGAAAAAAATGTAGTGATGCACAAAAAGAAAAGGAGGGAAACTATGACATTGTAAATGGTTTAGTTCAATGGAGCAACATACACCCCTGCCATGTGCTTTTGTGGATAAACAATGTGATGCAATCAACAAATTGTTTTTCCTCTCAGAAGCACATGACCATGTTGTTTGGTTGTCATCCATAATCATGCAAACCCACACTCGTTTTCCTCCCAACCATATTTGCAACATGAATCCTCATGGGCTCTAGCCAAATGATGCAGGAGCATCCAATGGTGTAAGGGAAATCCTACATCACCCAAAAAAAAAGATTTTAATTTCCTATTGGTTGTTTCTTAGATGTTTTTGCATTTCTGGATACCCCTTTAGCTATTAAAATATTCTAAGCCAAATTTTAGGCCCTTAGAGACTTTGGATGGGACCGAAAATTTGTAAAAATCCAAAGTAGCTAGCCATAGGCCCTACTTTGCACCATATCGTCTTTTCGAGAGCTATCTGAAAAGGTATTATCAAAGAAAATCTGACAGTCGGATTAAAAGTTATGGCTTTTGGAAGTTGGCGCATTTTTAGAAATGTGCTAATTTTTGAATGTGAATTAAAATTTGAATTTCAAATTGTAATTTGGGCACCAAACCACTGAAACTCAAAATTGAATGTTGTTTTAGCTCCAAATTCAAAAGGAGCTCTATTTACGGGTGGGATTTCTAATTTTTGGTAGGTTTTTGGGGACAAGTTTGAATACTGTGAAAAGGGATTTTTTATTTTGCAATTATGTAGTTTGCATATTTTCATAACTTGAGGATATCAGATCCTCTACATGTAAAAAATCATTTTCAGAATAATAAAATATCATTCTTTGTTTAGTGTGTTAATTTTCTGTTTCTTGGGTTGCACCCTCATCAAGTGGTATCAGAGCCGGTTTTGTTGAGCATGTGGATAGATTGTCGATCGTGAGGTAGTTCACACCAGGACCTCGGTTATGGGTTCAAGATATTCAAGAAACCTCCAAGAGTGATTCCTAGTAGGCATGGTGGTGCCAAAGGTGGAAGAGGTGGTTGAAATGTTGGTGGAAGAGATCCATTGGTGACCGAGGGTTTTAGAGCCCTCGAGAGACAAATTGATGCATTGCAGGAAAAAATGAGAAGAGGGTTAAACCCAGGAAGGAGAGGAGAAAGCGAGGATGAAGAAAAGGTGGAAGATTCAGATGTAGAAGAGGAAGAAGAAGTGGTTTATCAAGATCAAATGCAGTTGTTAAGGGCCATTTCGAAGATCAGAAAAATACCCAAAGTAGAAATCCCTAGTTATTCCAAAAATATGAACCTGGAAGAGTTGATCGACTAGATCAATGAGTTGGAAGAATATTTTGAGTATGAGGAGATAGAGGACCCAAATCATGTCAATTTTTCCAAAACGAAGTTAAAGGGCCATGCCAGTATTTGGTGGAAAGAGGTCAAGCTGGAGAGAAACTAAAGAGGAAAAGCCAAGATCTACAGATGGGATCGCATGGTGGAGAAACTGAAAAAATAGTTCATACCAATGGACTACGAGCTAGATCTGCTAAAGAAATTTCAAGGGTTGAAGCAAGGAAGAAAATATGTGAAAGAATACACTAAATCTTTTCACAAGATGATCATCGAAATGGGTCATACAGAGGTCAGCAAGCAGAAAGTAGCCTATTATCCTAATGGGTTATGACCGAGCATTCAGGAGGAGCTAAACTTGGTCAGAATGAGCACCATTTAATATGCATACCAATTTTCTCTAAAAGTTGAAGAGAAGTTGAACAAAAGGTTTGATAGCAAGGAAAAGGGACGAGGAGGTTAGAGCAGAAAGGGCAGTGGAAGATCTTCTGGAAGCTGAAATGATGATGAGAAGAAAAATGAAGATGTGGGTACCAGTCGAAACCAGAAGAATGATAACTTCTACTACCCTCGTGATAAAAATAGTGGTGATCAAAGAGGTAGAGGATGAGGGAGATCCAGACAAGGATCAAGAAGAGGTGGTTTCAGATGAACATGTTACTAGTGTGGTGAAGAAGGGCATCGAGCCTATGAATGTCTGCAACATCAAGAAAGGGAAGAAAAAAGGTCGGAAGGTCATGGAAGGGTTGCACATGCAGATGAGGAGGCTCAATCTAAACATTCAAATGATGCTGAAAGGGGAGAAGCCCTAGTGATTAGAAGAGCTCTAGTGACTGAAGAGAAGGAGCCTGAAAAGAGGAAGAATCTATTCCACACAAGGTGCAAATGTGAAGGAAAATGTTGTGATGTCATCATTGATAGTGGGAACACCAATAATCTGGTGTTAGAGGAGATGGTTACAAAGTTGAAGCTAAAGAGGGAAAGGCATCCACATCCGTATCAGATTTCCTGGTTAAAGAAGGACCACAAAGTTTTGGTCAATGAGGAGTGCCTAGTGAAGTTCAAGATTAGGAGCTACCTTAATGAGGTACTATGTGATATCATACCCATGGATGCATGTCACATGTTGTTGGGGAGTTTGTGGAAGTTCGACAAGCGAGCTATACATGATGGGCATGAAAACACTTATTCTTTGACGAAGGATGGGGTTTGTCACAAGTTGAAACCCCTAAAGGAGGCCAAAGAAAAGGTATGCAGTAGTGCTATAATCTATTATGGTGATGGAAGAAAATTTTTAGAAGGTATCAAGCATGAGTGTGTGTGCTATGCATTAATTCCTAGAGTGGGTAAGGAGGATAGTTGGAAGGTGCCAGTAGAATTTTCTTGGTTGTTGGATGAATTTTAGGATATTGTTTCCGGTAATGTACCTGAGGGTTTACCACTAGTGAGGAAGATGATTCATCAGATTGACTTGATCCCTAGAGCCAGTTTTCCAAACAAGGCAGCTCAAAGAATGACTCCTGTAGAAAATGAGGATATGAACAGACAAGTTGAGGAGTTGTTGAGGAAGGGTTTGATTCAGGAAATTTTAAGCCCATGTGCAGTACTTGCAGTACTAGAACCAAAGAAGGACGGGGAGTGGAGGATGTGTACAGACTCCCGGGCCATAAACGAGATAACAATCAAGTACATATTTCCCCTGCCAAGGATGGATGACCTGATGGACTGTTTGAGTGGAGCTCAGTACTTCACAAAGATTGATCTGAAGAGTGGATATCAACATATCTGGATTCGAGAGGGAGATGAATGGAAGACCGCTTTCAAGACCAATGAGGGCCTGTACGAGTGGTTAGTCATGCCTTTTGGGCTAACCAATGCACCGAGCACATTCATGTGGCTTGTGAACGGGGTATTGAAAGAGTTTTTGGGGAGTTTTGTTATTGTTTATTTAGATGATATTTTTATTTTTAGTAGGACTTCGGATGAGCACTTGATGCATATTCATAGAGCCTTTGAGAAGTTAAGAGAAGAGAAATTGCTGATTAATATGAAGAAGTGCAGTTTTGTGAAGGAGTTAGTGTACTTGGGGTTTGTTGTCTCGGCAGAAGGTCTCAAGATGGACCTAGACAAGGTGAAGGCTATTCTAGAATGGCCTACCCCTAGAACTGCTACTGAGGTGACATCTTTCCTTGGTTTGGCCATTTTTTACAGAAAGTTCATTAGAAACTTTAGTAGTATTTGTGCACCCCTGACTAAAACAATGAGAGGGGATAGAAAAGAGTTCACATGGAGCACTAGAGTAGCAAAAAATTTTGAACTATTGAAGTAGAAGGTGACAGAGCAGTCTATTCTAGCCCTCCCAGATTTCAATAAGGTGTTTCAGTTAGATTGTGATGCCAGTGGTTGTGCCATTGGAGTAGTGTTGAGCCAAGAAGGTAAGCCCATTGCCTATTTTAGTGAAAAGTTAAATGATGCCAAGAGAAAGTATTCTATATATGATCAGGAATTTTATACAATAGTTCAAGCACTAATGAAATGGAGGCATTATTTGTTTCTGAAGGAATTTGTTTTGTATACTGATCATCAAGCATTACAATATCTAAATATTCAGGGAAAATTAAATCAGAGGCATATGCAATGGCTGGAATTTTTGTAGAGCTATACCTTTGTTCTAAAGAATAGAAGTGGGAGGTCGAATAGGGTTGCAGATTTCTTAAGTAGGAGGTAGACATTGATGACAAAGATGTAGATTGAAGTGGTTGGGTTAAATAAACTCAAAACATTGTATCCAAAAGATCCTGATTTTGGAGAGGCTTGCAAAGCTTTCAAGGAGCCTGTTATAGTGGACATGACAAGGTGGTTGTATTTCATAATTGAGGATGGCATGTTGTTTAAGGGAAGCCAATTATGTATTACAAGGAGTTCCATGAGGGAGAACCTGATAAAGGAGAAGCATAGTGGAGGAATGGCAGGACATTTTGGTCAGGATAAGACCATTGCCATTATCAGTGAGCATTATTATTGGCCTTAGTTGTCACAGGATGTAAAGAAGTATGTACAAAGTTGCAGGGTATGTCCGATGGCTAAAGGAGTGAGCTAGAATATAGGGTTATATCTGCCCTTACCTGTACCAGAGAGGTCGTGGGAGGATATAAGTATGGATTTTGTTCTTGGTTTGCCAAGGACATAGAGAGGGAATGGTTCAGTATTTGTGGTGGTTGACAGGTTTTCAAAAATGGCACATTTCATTCCATGTTAGAAGAACCATGATGTAGTCCACATTGTTGACTTGTTCATCAAAGAGGTCATGTGACTACATGGTCTGCCAAAGATTATTGTTTCAGATCGTGACACCAACTTTGTGGGATACTTTTGGAGGACCTTGTGGAAGAAGTTGAGAATGGAGTTGAAGTTCAGTTCTTTACACCATCCACAAATAGATGGGCAGACGGAGGTTGTGAACAGGAGTCTGGGTAACCTACTAAGATGCTTGGTAGGAGATAAACCCAAGGGATGGGACTTGATTTTACCCAGGAAGAATTTTCTTACAACAATTTTGTCAATAGAAGCACTGGAAGATCACCATTCTAGATTGTGTATGGAGGTAGCCCCAAGACAGCTCCAGAATTGAGAAATATGGACCAAGAAAAGAAGATAAGTTCGAAGCCAAAGATTTTGCAAAACACATCAAGGATATACATGAGAAGGTAAGAGAACATATTAAAAGGATGAATATGCAGTATAAGGCTAAGGAAGATTAGAAGAGGAGGAATAAGAAGTTTTAGATTGGAGATGAAGTGATGGTCCACTTGAGGAAGAAAATATTTCTAGTAGGAACCTATAACAAATTGAAGATGAAGAAGTTCAGTCCCTATAAAATTTTAAAGAAGCATGATTCAAGGAATGCATATGAGGAAGAGATGTTAGATGGAGTTAACATTTCTCTTGTGTTCAATATTGAAGATTTGACAGAGTATCATGAAGGTGGCACAGAGAATGGTCCAGCAATAGAATAGTGTAACATTCCTGCACCTACTTCAGAGAAGGAGATTGAAGCAATCCTGGATAGCCATGTCAGAAGGAGTACCAGAAATAAGGTAGTATGAAGAATATCTATTGAAATGGAGAGGAAGGCCTGTAGAAGATTCATCCTGGATACCCAAAACAAAGGTTGACCGCTTGGGTTTTACTCAACCATCTGCGATGTGACAGGGTCACTTCACAAATTACCCTGGGTGTCTGATGCAGGAGCATCTAGTGGTGTAAGGGAAATCCTGCATCACCAAAAAAAAAGATTTTAATTTCTTGTTGGTTGTTTCTTAGATGTTTTTACATTTTTGGATACTCCTTTAGCTATTAAAATATGCAAAGCCAAATTTGCGGCCCTTAGAGGCTCTGGATGGGCCTATAAAATTGCAAAAATACAAAGTGGTTGACCACAGGCCTTACTTTGTGCCACATCATCTTTTCGAGAGCTTTCTGAAAATCTATTATCATTGAAAATCCGATAGTATGATTAAAAGTTATGGCTTCCAAAAGTTGGTGCATTTTTAGAAATGTGCTAATTTTCACATGGGATTTGAAATTTGAATTTCAAATTGTAATTTGGGCAGCAAACCACCAAAACTCAAATTTGAATGTTGTTTTAGCTCCAAATTCAAAAGGAGCTCTATTTATGGGCGAGATTTTTTATTTTTGGTAGTTTTTTTGGGACAAGTTCGCATACTGCGAAAAGGGTTTTTTTTCTATAATTCTATAGTTTGCATATTTCCAAAACTTGAGGATATCAGATCCTCTGCATGTAAGAAGATCATTTTTAGAATAATAAAATAACATTCTCTTTTTGGTGTGTTAATTTTCTCTATCTTGGGTTGCACCCTCGTCATGTGGTATAAGAGGCAGTTTTCTTGAGTGTGTGGACAGATCATCGATTGTGAGGTAGTTCGCTCCAGGACCATGGTTGTGGGTTTGAAATATTCAAGATTCTTCCAAGAGTGATGCCTAGTAGGTGTGGTGGTGCCAAAGGTGTCAAATGTGTTAGAAACGCTGGTGGAAGAGATCCATTGGCAGCTGAGGGTTTCAGAGCCTTCGAGAGACAAATTGATGCATTGCAGGAACAAATGAGAAGAGGGTTAAACCCAGGAAGGAGAGGAGAAAGCGAGGATGAAGAAGAGGTGGAAGATTTAGATGTAGAAGAGGAAGAATAAGTGATTGATAGAGATGAAATGCAGCTGATAAGGGCCATTTTGAAGATCAAAAAAAGACCTAGAGTAGAAGTCTCTAGTTATTCTGGAAGTCTGAATCTGGAAGAGTTGATCGACTAGATGAATGAGTTGGAAGAATATTTCGAGTATGAGGAGATAGAGGACCCATATCAGGTAAAGTTTGCAAAAAAGAAGCTGAAGGGCCATGCCAGTATTTGGTGGAAAGCGGTCCAATTGGAGAGAAACTGAAGAGGAAAAGGAAAGATCACCAAATGGGATCGCATAGTGGAGAAACTGAAAAAGCAATTCATACCAGTGGACTACGAGCTAGATCTACTGAATAAATTTCAAGGGTTGAAGCAAGGAAGCAAATTTGTGAAAGAATACACTAAATATTTTTAAAAGATGATCATCAAAATGGGTCATATAGAGGCCAGCAAGGAGAAGGTAGCTCGTTATCTTATTTGGTTATGACCAAGCATTCAAGAGTAGCTAAGCCTGGTCAGAATAACCACCATTGAGTATGTGTACCAGTTTTCTCTGAAAGTTGAAGAGAAGTTGAACAAAAGATTTGATAGCAAGAAAAAAGGATGAGGAGGTTAGAGTGGAAAGGGCAGTGGAAGATCTTCTGGAAGCCAAAATGATGATGAGAAGAAAAATGAAGATGTGGGTACCATTCGAAAGCAGAAGAATGATAACTTCTATTGCTCATGCTCAAAATAGTGGTGATCAAAGAGGAAAAGGATGAGGGCAATCTAGACAAGGATCTGGAAGAGGTGGTTTTAGAGGAATGTGTTTCTAGTGTGGTGAAGAAGGGCATCAAGCCTATAAATGTCTGCAACATCAAGAAAGGGAAAACAAAAGGCCAAAAGGTTGTGGAAGGGTTGCACATGCAAATGAGGAGGCTCAATCTGAACATTCAGATGATGCTGAAAGGGGAGAAGCCCTAGTGATTAGAAGAGCTCTGGTGACTGAAAAGAAGGATCCCGAATAGAGGAAGAATATGTTCCGTACAAGGTGCAAACGTGAAGGAAAATGTTGTGATGTCATCATTGATAGTGGGAGGACCAATAATTTGGTGTCAGTGGAGATGGTTACAAAGTTGAAGTTAAGAGGGAAAGGCATTCACATTCATATCAGATTGCCTAGTTACAGAAGGACCACAAAGTTATGGTCAATGAGGAGTGCCTGGTGAAGTTCAACATCAATAGCTACCATGATGAGGTACTCTGTGATATCATCCCCATGGATGCATGTCACATGTTGTTGGGGAGTCTGTGGCAGTTCGATAGGAGAGCTATACATGACAACCATCCAAACACTTATTCTCTGATGAAGGATGGGGCTCATCACAAGTTGAAGCCCCTAAAGGAGGCCAAAGAAAAGGTATGCAGTAGTGCTAGAATCTGTTATGTTGATGGAAGAATTTTTTTAGAAGGTATCAAGCATGAGCGTCTATGCTATGCATTGATTCCTAGAGTGGGTAAGGAAGATAGTGAGAAGGTGTGAATAGAAGTTTCTGGGTTGTTGGATGACTTTCAAGATATTGTTTCTAATAACTTACTTGAGGGTATACCACTAGTGAGGAAGATCAGTCATCAGATTGACTCGATCCCTAGAGCCAGTTTTCCAAACAAGGTAGCTCATAGAATGACTCTTGCAGAAAATGAGGAGTTGAACAAACATGTTCAAGAGTTGTTGAGGAAGGGTTTGATTTGAAAAAATTTGAGCCCATTTGTAGTACTTGCAGTACTAGCACCAAAGAAAGATGGGGAGTGAAGGATGTGTACAGACTCTTGGGCCATAAACAAGATAACAATCAAGTACAAATTTCCCTTGCTAAGGATGGATGACCTGATGGACTATTTGAGTGGAGCTCAGTACTTCACAAAGATTGATCTGAAGAGTGGATATAACAAGATCCGGATTCAAGAGGAAGATGAATGGAAGACTGACTTTAAGACCAAGGAAGGCTTGTACAAGTGGTTAGTCATGCCTTTTGGGCTAACCAACGCACCAAGCACATTCATGTGGCTCATGAATGAGGTACTAAATGAGTTTTTGGGGAGTTTTGTTATTGTGTATTTAGATGATATTTTGATTTTCAGTAGGACTTTGGATGAGCACTTCATGCATATTCGTAGAGACTTTGAGAAGTTAAGAGAAGATAAATTGCTGATTAATCTGAAGAAGAGCAATTTTGTGAAGGAGTTAGTGTACCTGGGGTTTGTTGTCTTGGCCGAAGGTCTCAAGATGGACCCAGAGAAGGTGAAAGCTATTCTAGAATGGCCTACCCCAAGAACTGCTACTGAGTTGAGATCTTTCCATGGTTTGGCCAGTTTTTACAGAAAGTTCATTAGAAACTTCAGTAGTATTTGTGTACCATTGACTGAAACAATGAGAAAGGATAGAAAAGAGTTCAAATGGAGCACTGGAGTGGCAAATAGTTTTGAACTTTTGAAGTAGAAGGTGATAGAGCAGCCTATTCTAGCCCTCCCATATTTCAATAAGGTGTTTCAAGTGGATTGTGATGCTAGTGGTTGTGCCATTGGAGTAGTGTTGAGCCAAGAAGGTAAGCCTATTGCCTATTTCAGTGAAAATTTAAATGATGCCAAGAGAAATTATTCTATATATGAATAGTAATTTTATGAAATTGTTCAAGCACTAAAGAAATGGAGGAATTATCTATTGCCGAAGGAATTTGTTTTGTATACTGATCATCAAGCATTATAGTATCTAAATATTTAGGGAAAATTAAATCAAAGACATATGAAATGGGTATAATTCTTCTAGAGCTATACCTTTGTTCTAAAGCATAGGAGTGGGAGGTCGAATAGGGTTGCAGATGCCTTAAGTAGGAGGTAGACATTGATGACAGAGGTGTAGATTGAAGTGGTTGGGTTCAATGAACTCAAAACGTTGTATACAAAAGATCTTGATTTTGCAAAGGCTTGAAAAGCTTGCAAGGAGCCTGTTATAGTGGACAAGACAAGGCGGTTGGATTTCATAATTCAGGATGGTATGTTGTTTAAGGGAAGCCAATTGTGTATTCTAGTGAGTTCCATGATGGAGAACTTGATAAAGGAGAAGCCCAATGGAGGAATGGTAGGACATTTTTGTCAGGATAAGACCATTTCCATTATCAGTGAGCATTATTATTTTCCTTAGTTGTCATAGGATGTAAATAAGTATGTATAGAGTTGCAGGGTATGTCAGATGGCTAAAGGATTGAGCTAGAATATAGGGTTATATCAGCCCTTACCTGTACCAAAGAGGCCATGGGAGGATATAAGTATGGATTTTGTTCTTGGTTTTGCAAGGACATAGAGAGGGAATGATTTAGTATTTGTGGTGGTTGACAGGTTTTCAAAAATGGCACATTTCATTCTATGTTAGAAGACCCATGATCGAGTCCGCATTGTTGACTTGTTCTTCAAAGAGATCATGTGGCTACATGGTCTACCAAAGAATATTGTCTCGGATCATGACACCAAATTTGTGGGATACTTGTGGAGGACCTTGTGGAAGAAGTTGAGAACGTTGTTGAAGTTCGGTTCTGCACACCATCCACAAACAGATGGGAAGATGGAGGTTGTGAACACGAGTCTGGGTAACCTACTAAGATGCTTGGTAGGAGATAAACCTAAGGGATGGGACTTTATTTTACTGCATGAAGAATTTTCTTACAACAATTTTGTCAATAGAAGCATTGGTAGATCACCATTCTAGATTGTGTATGGAGGAAGCCTCATGATAGCTCCAGAATTGAGAAAGATGGACCAAGAGAAGAAGATAAGTGTCAAAGCTGAAGATTTTGTAGAACACATCAAGGATATACACCAGAAGGTAAGAGAACATATTAACAAGATGAATATGCAGTATAAGGCTAAGGCAGATCAGAAGAGGAGGAATAAGAAGTTTCAGATTGGAGATGAAGTGATGGTCCACTTGAGGAAGGAAAGGTTTCCAGTAGGAACCTATAACAAATTGAAGATGAAGAAGTTCAGTCCCTATAAAAATTTTAAGAGGCATGATGCAGGGAACACATATGAGGTAGAGTTTTCTGATGGAGTCAACATTTCTTTTGTGTTCAGCATTACAGATTTGATAGAGTATCATGAAGGTGGCACAAAGAATGGTCCAGCAATAGAACAGTGTAACATTCTTGCACCTATTTTAGAGGAGGAGATTGAAGCAATTCTAGATAGCCATGTGGGAAGGAGTACCAAAAATAGGCAGTATGAAGAATATTTGGTGAAATTGAGAGGAAGGTCTATGGAAGATTCATCCTGGCTACCCAAAACAAAGGTTGATCACTTGGGTTTTCCTCAACCATCTGTGACGTGATAGGGTCACTTCTCAAATTACCTTGGGTGTTTGATGTAGGAGCATCTAGTGGTGTAAGGGCAATCCTACATCACCCAAAAAAAGAAATATTTTAATTTCTTGTTGGTTGTTTCTTAGATGTTTTTTACATTTCTGGATACCCCTTTAGCTATTAAAATATTTCATGCCAAATTTGAGGCCCTTAGAGGCTCTAAATGGGCCCAAATTTTTTTGAAAATCCAAAGTAGTTGGCCATAGGCCTTAGTAGGCGCCACATCATCTTTTCGAGAGCTTTCGGAAAAGGTATTATCATTGAAAATCCGATAGTTGAATTAAAAGTTATGGCTTCCAAAAGTTGGTGCATTTTTAGAAATGTGCTAATTTTTTAATGTGAATTTAAATTTGAATTTCAAATTGTAATTTGGGCACCAAATCACTGAAACTTAGATTTCAACGTTGTTTTGGCTCCAAATTTGAAAGGAGCTCTATTTATGGGAGAGATTTCTTATTTTTGGTAGCTTTTTGGGGACAAGTTCGCATATTGCAAAAAGGGGTCTTTTTTTTTGTAATTCTATAGTTTGCATATTTTCAGAACTTGAGGATATTAGATCCTCTGCATGTAAGAAGATCATTTTTAGAATAATAAAATAACATTCTCGGTTTGGTTTGTTAATTTTCTGTATCTTGGGTTGCACCTTTGTCAGGTGATATTACAGTTAGTTTTCTTGAGCGTGTGGATAAATTGTCTATCGTGAGGTAGTTCACACCAAGACCATGGTTGTGGGATTGAGATATTCAAGATGCCTCCAAGAGTGATGCCTAGTAGGCATGGTGGTGCCATAGGTGCCAGAGGTGGCAAAAATGCTGGTGGAAGAGATTCATTGGCGACCAAGGGTTTGAGAGCCCTCGAGAGACAAATTGATGCATTGCAGGAACAAATGAGAAGAGGGTTAAACTTGGGAAGGAGAGGAGAAAGCAAGGATAAAGAAGGGGTGGAAGATTCAGATGTAGAAGAGGAAGAAGAAGTGATTGATCAAGATCAAATGTGGTTGATAAGGGCCATTTCAAAGATTAGAAAATGACCTAAAGTAGAAGTCTTCAGTTATTCTAAAAGTCTAAACTCGGAAGAGGTGATCGATTGGATCAATGAGTTGAAAGAATATTATTCATATGAGGAGATAGAGGACCCATATTGTGTCAAGTTTGCAAAAACGAAGTTGAAGGGACATGCCAATATTTGGTGGAAAGAGGTCCAGTTGGAGAGAAACCAAAGAGGAAAAGGAAAGATAACGAGATGGGATCGCATGGTGGAGAAATTGAAAAAGCAGTTCATACTAGTGGACTACAAGCTAGATCTTCTGAAGAAATTTCAAGGGTTGAAGCTAGAAAGTAAATCTGTGAAAGAATACACTAAATATTTTCACAAGATGATCATCAAAATGGGTCATACAGAGGCCAACAAGGAGAAGGTATCCCATTATCTTAATGGGTTATGGCCGAGCATTCAGGAGCAGCTAAGCCTAGTCAGAATGACCACCATTGAGTATGCGTACCAGTTTGCTTTGAAAGTTGAAGAAAAGCTGAACAAAATATTTGACAGCAAGCAAAAAGGACAAGGAGGTTAGAGCAGAAAGGGCAGTGGAAGATCTTCTGGAAGCCGAAATGATGATGAGAAGAAAAATAAAGATCTGGGTACCAGTCAAAACCCAAAGAATGATAATTTATACTGCCCTCATGATCAAAAAAGTGGTGATCAAAGAGGTAGAGGATGAGGGAGATCTAGAAAAGGATTCGATATAGGTGGTTTTAGAGGAACGATTTTCCAGTGTGGTGAAGAAGGGAATCAAGCCTATGAATGTTTGCAATATCAAGAAAGGGTAGACAAAAGGCTGGAAGGTCGTGGAAGGGTTGCACATGCAGATGAGGAGGCTCAATCTGAACATTCAAATGATGTTGAAAGGGGAGAAGCCCTAGTTATTAGATGAGCTCTAGTGACTAAAGAGAAGGATCTTGAACAGATGAAGAATCTTTTCTGCACAAATTGCAAATGTGAAGGAAAATGTTGTGATGTCATCATTGATAGTGGAAGCACCGATAATCTGGTGTTAGAGGAGATGGTTACAAAGTTGAAGCTGAAGAGGGAAAGGCATCCACATCTGTATTAGATTTCCTAGTTATAGAAGGACCACAAAGTTCTAGTCAATGAGGAGTGCCTAGTGAAGTTCAACATCGGGAGCTACCATGATGAGGTACTCTGTGATATCATCCCAATGGATGCATGTCACATGTTGTTGGGGAGTTCATGGCAATTCAACAAGCGAGCTATACATGATGGTCATGCAAACACTTATTCCCTAATGAAGGATAGGGTTCGTCACAAGTTGAAACCCCTGAAGGAGGCCAAAGAAAAGGTATGTAGTAGTGCTAGAATCTGTTATGTTGATGGAAGAATTTTTTTAGAAGGTATGAAGCATGATCATGTGTGCTATGCATTGATTCCTAGAGTGGGTAAGGAGGATAGTGAGAAGGTGCCAATGGAAGTTTATGGGTTGTTGGATGAGTTTCAGGATATTGTTTCTGATAACATACATGAGGGTTTACCACCAGTGAGGAAGATCAGTCATCAGATTGACTTGATACCTAGAGCCAGTTTGCCAAACAAGGCAGCTTATAGAATGACTCCTGCATAAAATGAGTTGAACATACAGGTTCAAGAGTTGTAGAGGAAGGGTTTGGTTCGGGAAATTTTGAGCCCATGTGCATTACCTGCATTAGTAGCACCAAAGAAGGACGAGGAGTGGAGGATGTGTATAGACTCTCAGGTCACAAACAAGATAACAATCAAGTATAGATTTCCCCTACCAAGGATAGATGACCTGATGGATTGTTTGAGTGGAGCTCAGTACTTCACAAAGATTGATCTATAGAGTGGATATGACCAGATCTGGATTCAAGAGGGAGATGAATGGAAGACCACCTTCAAGACCAAGGAGGGCCTGTATGAGTGGTTAGTCATGCCTTTTGGGCTAACCAATGCACCAAGCAAATTCATGCAGCTCATGAATGAGGTACTAAAAGAGTTTTTGGGGAGTTTTATTATTGTGTATTTAGATGATATTTTTATTTTTAGTAGGACTTTGGATGAGCGCTTGATGCATATTCGTAGAGCCTTTGAGAAGTTAAGAGAAGAGAAATTTGTGATTAATCTGAATAAGTGTAGTTTTTTGAAGGAGTTCGTGTACTTGAGGTTTGTTGTCTCGCCAGAAGGTCTCAAGATGGGGCCAAAAAAGGTGAAGGCTATTCTGGAATGTTCTACCCCAAGAACTACTACTGAGTTGAGATCTTTCCATGGTTTGGACAGTTTTTACATAAAGTTCATTAGAAACTTTAGTAGTATTTGTGCACCCCTGACTAAAACAATGAAAGAGGATAGAAAAGAGTTCAAATGGAGCACTGGAGCAGGAAATAGTTTTGAACTATTGAAGCAGAAGGTAACAGAGAAGCCTATTCTAGCCCACCCAAATTTCAATAAGATATTTCAGGTGGATTGTGATGCCAGTGGTTGTGCCTTTGGAGCAATGTTGAGCCAAGAAGGTAAGCCCATTGCCTATTTAAGTGAAAAGTTAAATGATGCCAAGAGAAATTATTTTGTTTATGATCAGGAATTTTATGCAATAGTTCAAGCACTAAAGAAATGGAGGCATTATTTGTTGCCGAAGGAATTTGTTTTGTATATTGATCATCAAGCATTACAGTATCTAAATAGTCAGGGAAAATTAAATCAGAGACATATGAAATGTGTAGAATTTTTGTAGAGCTATATCTTTGTTCTAAAGCATAGGAGTGGGAGGTCGAATAGGGTTGCAAATTCCTTAAGAAGGAGGTAGACATTGATGAAATAGATGTAGATTGAAGTGGTTGGGTTCAATGAACTCAAAACATTGTATCCAGAAGATCCTAATTTTGTAGAGGCTTGGAAAGCTTGCAAGGATCCTATTATAGTGGATGCGACAAGGTGGCTAGATTTCATAATTCAGGATGGAATGTTGTTTAAGGGAAGCCAATTGTGTATTTTGAGGAGTTCCATGAGGGACAACTTGATAAAGGAGAAGCACAGTGGAGGAATGGCATAACATTTTTGTTGGGATAAGACCATTGCCATCATTAGTGAGCATTATTATTAGCCTCATTTGTCACAAGATGTAAAGAAGTATGTACAGAGTTGCAGGGTATGTCAGATGGCTAATGGAGTGAGCCAGAATAGAGGGTTATATCAGCCCTTACCTGTACCAAAAAGGCTGTGGGAGAATATAAGTATGGATTTTGTTCTTGGTTTTCCAAGGACATAGAGAGGGAATGATTCAATATTTGTGGTGGTTGATAGGTTTTCAAAAATGGAACATTTCATTTGTGTTAGAAGAGCCATGATGTAGTCCACATTGCTGAGTTTTTCTTGAAAGAGGTCATGTGACTACATGGTCTGCCAAAGAGTATTGTCTCAGATCGTGACACCAAATTTGTGTGATTCTTTTGGAGGACCTTGTGGAAGAAGTTGAGAATGGAGTTGAAGTTCAGTTCTGCACACCATCCACAAACAAAGAGGCAGACAAAGGTTGTGAACAAGAGTCTGGGTAACCTACTGAGATGCTTGGTAGGAGATAAACCCAAGAGATGGGACTTGATTTTACCCTAGGTAGAATCTTCTTAAAACAATTCTTTCAATAGAAGCATTGGTAGATCAACATTCTAGATTGTGTATGGATGTAGCCCCAAGATAGCTCCAGAATTGAGAAAGATGGACCAAGAGTAGAAGATAAGTGTCGAAGCCAAAGTTTCTGCAGAACACATCAAGGATATACATGAGAAGGTAAGAGAACATATTAACAAGATGAATATGTAGCATAAGGATAAGGCAGATCAAAAGAGGAGGAATAAGAAGTTTCAGATTAGAGATGAAGTGATGGTCCACTTGTGGAAGGAAATGTTTCTAGTAGGAACCTTTAACAAATTGAAGATGAAGAAGTTCGGTTCCTGAATTTTTTTAAAGAGGCATGATTCAGGGAACACATATGAGGTAGAGTTGCCAAATGGAGTCAACATTTCTCTTGTGTTCAACATTGCAGATTTGACAGAGTATCATGAAGGTGGCACAAATAATGGTCCAACAATAGAACAGTGTAACATTCCTGCACCTACTTCAGAGAAGGAGGAGATTAAAGCAATCCTTGATAGTTGTGTGGGAAGGAGTACCAAAAACAAGTGATATGAAGAATATCTGTTGAAATGGAGAGGAAGGCCTATGGAAGATTCATCCTCACTGCCCAAAACAAAGGTTGACTGCTTGGGTTTTCCTCAACCATCTGCAACGTGATGGTGTCACTTCTCAAATTACCAGAAACCCAGCCTCATGTTCCCTGATACCCCTTGTGTTATCCAAAGCCTGCAATGCCCAATATTTCAGAAGGGCCTTACTTTGCATTGCCATCATCTTTTCAAGAGCTTTTGAAAAGGCACGTAACATCGAAAATCCACCAAGTCGTTATGCCTCCCAGAAGCCGGTTATTCAGAACAATTTTACCAAATTGTCCAGCGCCACGTAGTGTTTACCATATTAGTGAATCTCGAGGATATCATATCTCTTTGAAGAAGATCATGAAACAGTATTTCACAAAGGATTTGCACCAACAAACCAAGCAAGTGTTTTCAAACATTTTGTAACATTGTAAAGATTTTTATCCAGGCTGCTTGAAATAAAAGAGATATGGTCAGAATAATATCACAGAGATTATAGGAGCAATCCACCGGCACCATTATCGCATGTCTGCGTGAAAAGGAAGTGGTTTACGGTGTTGCCGGAGAAGGGTCCAGCGTTAGTGTCATCCGCCAATAGTCTGGTATTGAACCAACACCACTATATATATATATATATATATATTTACATATAGATACATATATATACATACATATATATATACATACATATACATACATACATATATATATATATATATATATCAAATTCTATGTGACAGTTGGCTTCTCAATTCAAAATTCAAGCTAGATAATTTCCCACTAAATATTATAGAGAAAATAGGAAAATTGTAAAACAACTATTAAAAAATCACTTAAGAATCATATGTAAATTATAGATGATCAAAAACCCACACCAAACATATACATACAACAACAATTGCAGATTAACATAGGAGCAATTGTTTTTTCACCCTTTGTTTATTGTTTTAGTTATCTGTGTGAATCTTTCATTTATTTTTTGTGGTTATTTGTTTGTATCTTTGGCATTGTAGCCATTACCATAATAGTTGGTTTTCCAAATCAAAATTTCTTACATGGGAAAACACTTGCCTTCTGGCTCCGCATATCAAGGAAACTAGGTGTGCACCCACTAACGTAGCCACGTAGGAAACTCTATTGTTGTCATAAACAACCCTGACTAGTTTGTTCCAGGGAGCTTGAAACAAGTGAGGGGAAAATAACATCATGAAACATATTGATATAAGATTCAAGCTACATTCTTTGGTAGTACATATTGAAGACAAACAGAGGAATTGTATAACATGTTTTAGAATAATAAATTTTTGGTACTAAATATTATACACAAAAGGGAAAATAGTGTTGAGTTCCCTCAAGCATAGACAAATACATATGCACTATAAGTATTTTCTACATTGTAGGGAAAATACTACAATAAAATGATAGCATTCAATGATATATCATTGATATGTTGTTAAGAACAGAGCATTTTTTCGTGCAGTATGTGTAACATATTCATAATGTTGCAATGGCTCTTCTGGGAATGGAACTGAATTAGTCTATTTCCTTGCCTATTTTGGAGTACACTTTGCCACACTACAACATCAAATATTGCATTTAGTTCCTGATGCGCCATCACATTACAATGGCAAGATTATATATATATATATATACACACACACATATATATATTTATATATATATATATATACATACATATATATATCCATATATATATATACATATATATATACATATGTATACATATATATATACATATGTATACATATATATACATATGCATATATATACATACATATATATATACATAAATTATAAGTATGAGCTCCATTATTTGGCACTAAATATTATAGAGAAACATGTAATTTGTAAAAGAACTTCTAGGAAATCACTAAAGAACAACATATGTCTGATTCTTAAGTATGATCCTAATACCTCTTACAACTATTACATAGACTGCTTGTCTTGTACCAATATATTGCATGATATTTTTTTTCGTTGATCTGTTTCAACCTCTTTATAGCAAACTATTAATTGTCATTGTTTCATTGTTTGTTTGGGAAGGAAATATATTGAGCCACAATTTATCATCAGCCCAATCATGAATTGGATTTTATGAAGGTGGAGATGTCATGGCAGGCACTGACTTGGGTGGTTTTTTTTGTGGGCTAGCGATGATGGAGTTGGTGGCCTTAGTATGTGAAGGCTGAATGGTAAGTGTTTGCTTGTGTGAGGGCTAATGCATCCTACTATTGTACAATGGCAGTGGACGAAGTGAATGCAATATTGAATGTTGTATTGTGGGGAAGTATACTTTGATTATGTTGTATTATGGAAAGATCCATTACGGTGTTGCTTTGATAATAGACTATTGTTAAAAAAATTCCCTTCAGCTTCATTTTCTTACTAGGTTCAAGGATTTTAAAACTATTGTGCCACATAATTTGTACATCATTTTACATGGGTATTTTGCATAAATGATTAATTTAGATCTATATATTATGTTTATTCACATTTATGTAGATTGAGTATTTTCTTTGTTGTGAGAAAATTGGTACAATATAGCCATAGCATTCAATGATGTAGCATTGAGATGTTAAGAACACAAAATTTAATTGTGGAGTATGTGTAACATATTCATAATGCCACAATAACTCTTTTGGAAATGCAACTGAATCAATATATTTCCTTGCATATTAGTCTAATATACTTTGACAAGAGTAAATATTATAGAGAAAAAGGTAAATTGTAAAAGAAGTATTAGGGAAACAGTGGAGAACAACATACATTTGATTCTTAAGTAGTATCCTAATACCTCTTACAATTGTTACATACCCTACTTATCTTGTACCAATATGTTGCATGATATTCTTTTCCTATCATCTAATTGAACCTCCTTATAAAAAACTATTAATTGTCATTTTTTTTTTGTTTCTGCGACAAGAAAATCTATTGATTAAGTTGAATTGTGAGTGCATACCAACTAGCATATGTATCTTACCCTTTTGGGATTTCTCACCCCACAGATAGCTAGAAGTTTCGTGGCCCCAGAGTGAGTATAGTTGGGCTTTCTCACCCAACGGATCGTTATGTGTTCTGTCACCCCAGAGTAAGTATACATTCTCTTTTTCAAACAATTAGCCTAGATCTAATCCACAACTAGTTGGATTGACGATCAAAGCTCCATTCGATTCATCTCAAAACTTGTGTGTTCCTTTGTTCTTATGTCTAGTTTTCCATGGGATCTTCATCCTAGGGGCTTGATCATCCTTCTTGATTGTTGTCATTCCATCTTGCTAACATAAGTGCATCTGAACCCTCCTCTCGATGTTCATGGCTACTTTAGTGTGAGTTTGAAGTAAGTTCATCCTACCACTAAAGTGGGGGCTAAATGTGTTGTAGAAAAATGGCCCCATGTCATTTTCATGGCCTTTTAGGTCTTGTTTCATGGTGTTTGCTATATTTTTCTTTGATTTTATGTTGTGAAATGGCTTGAACATGCATATTTAGGTACTAAAATTCAATTAACGACATCTTGTGAAGGTGTTGTGAAGTGTTGTAAGACATTTCTACATTCTTCTAAACTCTATTTATTGTAATTCACCTAAAAATCACCTTTTCATCACTAAACAAGTCCTATTTTGAAGTGTTGTAAAGTCTTGTAACAAGATTTTATGCTTTTCTAGGCACATCTTCACTATTTATCCCTTTCTTAAGATTTATTTGACCCCCTTATGCCCTCATATGTCTTAATTAAGTGTATTTTTGAATGTTAACCCAACAAATAAATTAAATACAACTTAATTCCTGACACATATTTTTAGGTACTATGTGGGACCCATTTGCCATGGGTGGTGAATGAGTCCCCCTTGGCTCCAAATTCAAAAATTTTAAATCTCCTTTCGGGTTTTTATTCAAAAACAATTTATGTCAGCTTGTGATGAGGTATGAATGGTTAACTAAGGAACAAGTGTGTATAAATATGTGTTTTTTAGCTCATTTTACATCTCACTCATTCAGGCATTCCATCTCACATTTCAAGCATTCAAGCATTGAAGCATTCTACAACATCAATTCAAGCAATATTCAAGCACTTTAGAGCATCCATTGACATTACTTCAAATTTTCATTATCAAGGGTTTGGTAAGTTGATAGTTATTGCATGTTATTAGTTTATCATTTTCTTTCATTTCATTGTTTCATTAAGGGATTGATTACCAAAAGTGGGGTTTGACCAAGGAAAACCCCTATTTTCTAACCCTCAACCATTTTTCCCCTCTTGCATGTGTGTTTGCAAACCTTTCTATGTATATTTAACAAGCTTCTTAGTGTAGAAGATTGGTAAACAAGTGAACTAGGTGCTTCAAGTCAACTCATTCATATTTCAAGCTTGGAGAAGTATTTTTGTCTATTTCCTGCCAAATTGACATCAGTAACCTGACAATCAAATATTTCTAGATCTGGTGTTGTAGAGTTGTCTCCTAATTTTTCAAAAAATTGGGAGAGGATTGATTCACTACCAGTGGTGAATGAGTCCCACCTTAGGACTAAAAATCTAAATTTTGTCAGATTCTAGATTCCGACAGTCAGAAACCAGTTTCTAACACTTTTTTACCAGTAGGAGGACTAATTCCCCACCCTAGGAAAATGAGTACCACTGTGAAAATTTAGTGACTTTAGTCAGAATCCACAACATTCCAAATTCATCAAACATTTCCCAAGTGCACTCTGTTTCATCTCATTTCTTTTTGTTCTACACCATTTCTTCATTTAGTTCATTGTTTGCATATCACAGTGTGTTTTCAAACATAGTTTAAATCCTAGTCTTGCATTCATATTCATTCATTTAAATCATTCAATTGCATTTATTTTACTTCATTTAATTTAGACAACATCCTGCGCAACATAATTTGAATGAACTAGTTAGCATTTTGGCCCCACCTCTCTCCTTTTAGGTGAAAAACCCTAGAAGAGCTAGAGAAGTCCTAGAAAGCAAAAAATAAATGGTTCACTATGTCTGAAACCAACAATTTACATCTACTTTGAAATCAACTTTTTCTTCTTTCACAATAGTTGTTTTCAGCCTTTCCTCTGAATTGTAAGTTTATGTTCTGATCAAGATAGTAAAGATGTATGCTTTACAAACAAGGCCTTTTATAATAGCAACAAGATCTGTTGTAGACTTAGAGTTTTCCTACAACATGTAAAGGTATTTTGCTGAAATTTGCAATAAATTAGTGGCAGCTTCAATGAAAGCAATAGACCAAAGGATGGCTAAGTGGTCTTGCAACTTCAACTGCAAAAGATAGTGATAGTTGCATTCCTTAATTTCCATCTGCAAATGATCACAAAACCAAACATCAGCATGGGGACACATGCATTTTCTTTTGCATTCTTTCCCATTAACCAACAAGGGGAAAGTAGGATAACAAAAGAATCAAACTTTGCAATTTGAATGGTTTCTTTAAAAATGGCCTCAACAGTTTATGGAAAGCCAAGGCAGTTGTTCAAGATGAATGCAATAGTAACTCTATCATTCAAAGGATGGATCCTACTTGGAGCGGAAGAAGATGAAACCACTTGTTCTACTTTGGCTAGGCCCTTAGATCTAAGAGTGTTTTCCTTAGGAATAGAAGGGTTAATCTCTAGGATTGTTGTTGTTGATGTATTGATAACTTTACAATTAAAGTAGCCTACATGGCCACCTTAGACAACAACTATCACTATATCACTTGAAAGATACATCCACTCCAATACACCACCTTTTTCTTGCCAACTTAGACCCCAAAAATTAACATCAATGAATGAAGTAGAGATATCATATAGTTTAATAGTTCACTAGATTCTCTTGGATCCATTTTTCCTACAAAAAAATGATATGTACCCAACATGCACTACAATGCCAATAATATCAACCAAGCTATTATCACTATAATTGCTTATGTCACTAACTGGGACAAAAGCGAAGGCTTTTTTTGGCACATAAATCTCATCTTCACACAATTTTATTGTTGATTTTTCATCCAAATTTTTTTCAAGGTTACTATTTAATTTATTGAATTTTTTATTTACTTCCTTGACTGATCCTCTTGATATTAAATAAGTTACACCCACCTCAACTCAACCATAATGTAATTCATCAATATCATCAAAACAAGTAACACGTATTTCTATTCCCTCCATATCTATAATGTCAAAACTAAAAATTTGGCCTTCACCTCTTTGTTTGTGGAAATGGTACATCTCTCTAATATGTGTTACATGCCATTTTAATACCCAAATATTTTGATAAATTTTTGAAGCTTTAATAGGGCTGACATTTGCAGAGATGTTTTGTTTCTTAGGGGACAACTGTAGACCAAATGTAGGGGTCTGTTTAGAAGGAGAAGGCGAGTTTGGCCCAAAATTTACTCCTCTTGTTGTTTGAACAAATACCTAGGGGTCCCAATGATTTGACAATCAAACATAATCACAACTAAGCTAAATATGATTAAGGCCCAAGTGGAAAAGAAGCAAAACAATATATTGGACACATTATATTAGGAACATACAAAGGGGAAAGAGAATTTTTTTAAGTGGACAAGAAAGAACACAACCCACCTTGAATCTTGGACATTCCTACAAACATAGTCTTTTAAACATACAAGGGACCCTATTTTCAAGGCACATGTAAAAAAAAAATCATTGCATTTGGAAGGAAACCTTCCTATTTGCATATGGTGTCCATAAAAAAAAAGACAACCTTGAATCATTCAACCTGCCCTTCATCACCACAAAATTTTTTGAAGGAAAAAAGTTGAAGGACTAGAGAGGCAATGGAATCTCCAACATTGATGGAAAAAATTGCAAATGGATTCAAATTTGGTTGTTTCTTTATAGCCTACAAAGACAAGTTCAATAAAGGAAAATGCACATCATCACACCAAATGGATAAAACAAGTAAGGAAAACAAAGGCTGCAAAGAGATATTTTTATGTGCTCTAAAAAATTAATGCATAGGTACTTCCACATCTATATGTTTGAATAGGGCCAACCATTTATGTATACAACTAAATGACAATGAAACTGGAAACAGAAAAAATAAACTGTATGTGTTGTAATTTTTTGTATTTGAAAATCCTAAAAATAAAGGAAATAAAACACAATGTTGAAGTTTATTACAAGAGAGGAAGGAAACAATAAGAACGAATCTGCATCAGCTATAATGAAAATGAAATACCAACTTATGGAATCAGGATCTAGAGGCTGGTGGATGACACCATCAGAGTCAGACTCTATTATAGGACTTGTGGGAGGTATCTCCAATTCAATCACCAAATCAATTTGGGGTAGCTCTGGAAACCCTTCCACAAAGCCCGATTCTGCAGACATAGTTCTAGGGCCTTTTAGATGAAGAAAATGTTCCAATTATAGTTGACTGATTGGCACCTCTATTTGATAATGAAAATAAAACATTAATCTATTGCAACATGCAATGCTAGCTGGTAGAAAAGTTAGAAATATTAATAACTCACCAACCATTTTACTATTGTATGCATGAAATGTTTTACTATATTTCTATAAATACATATATGCAGACATTTTTATATGTTGTTTCCTATTGCCTTCATCTTTTTTAATGCAAACAATAGAATATACAACAACAAGAATGAAAATGACTAGGTACATATATGCATTGAATTTTCCTTTTGTCCACACATTTAAAAGAACACATAACCAAATATATATATCCATATGCACTTCCAGTGGGGGTATTTTCAAGGGTTGTTTATAACATGGAGCTTGCTAATTACATGGTTTGGTAGTGGTGAGGTTGGTTGCCTCAATACACAAAAGCATAATGGTAAGTGTTTTCTCACGTGAGAGTTAATGCATCCTGTCGCTGTTGGACCATGACAGTGGAGGAAGTAGATGCAACATTCAATGTTGCAGTATGGGAAAGTAGTCTCCAAAATGTGTGAGAAAATATACCGATTAAGTTGCATTGTCGAAAGGGGCACTGTGGTGGTGTGGTATTTTTTACTATTTGTGAATGAAAGTCTACATAGATACAAATAACCAAGCTATGTAACAGTTGTCTTGTCAATTCTAAATTATTAAAAAAATTTGCAAT
>VDFB02256132.1:180369687-180435406 GCA_007258455.2 Sequoia sempervirens | reverse complement strand
AAGAAATGGGGTATCATGGTGATGGAATGCCATTATAAACAAATGCATGTCATGGCATTCCATCACCATAAGACCACATTTCTTTCAGGCATTTTTTTTTAGACAGTTCATTGCCTTCTCTATGGTATTATTGCTTACTATTATGCTTTGATAGAAATTTTTCCAAGCATCAATAGTTTGTTGGAAAACACCTATTTAGGCTTTTAGCCATAGCAACAAGGAAGTGAGTAGTTTGATAAAATGTGGTCTCATAGAAAAGGTGGTGGGTTGTTTGAAGAAATGCCTCGAAGAAATGTGGTTTCATGGTGATGGAATGTCATTCCATCACCATGAGACTGCATTTCTTTGAGGCATTTTTTCAAACTACTAACTACTTTGTCTATGTTATTGCTTACTATTATGATTTGATAGATTTTTTCCAAACATCCATAGTTTGTTGGAAAGCACCTTTTTTAAGCTTTTAGCCATAGCAGTGACGAAATGAACTATTTGATAAAATTCTTTTGTAGACATGTATGGAAAATGTGGTAGCATAGAAAAGGTAGTGAGCTATTTGAAAAAGTGCCTCAAAAAAATTGGGTCTCATGGTGATGTTTCTTTGAGGTATTTTTTCAAAAAACTCATTTCCTTGTCTATGCTATTACTTACTATTATTCTTTCATATATTCCTTCCATGAGTCCATAGCATAGACAGGGTAGTGAATTGTTTGAAAAGATACCAAGCAGTAAAAAGTTGTCTCATAGAATTCCATGGCAAGCAAATGCAATTAGAAGCCACTCCTAGACTTATTACTTATGATAGCTGAAATAATTTCATCACTGCTTATGTTGACTTTCTAAACAACTATATTGTAATTGAAATTTTGTCATTTATCAACATCTAGTTATTAGCTATGGAATGTGAAGTAATGCTTTGAGTTTGAAAGATGTGCAATGCAACATAATCAACGATATGAATATAAACTACATAAATCTATTAAGTACAATTCATTAGTTAAACTCTTTATTCTATTACCTGCATGTAGGTTTGAGTAAATCCACTGGCACTGGGAGGTGTTCCCTCAAAACCTCCAATATTAGCCTATTCAACATCCAAAATCACATATTAAAATACCATTCATAAAACAATGCTATTATCATGTAATAAATTTATAATTTTTTACTAGTTACATAACTCACCGATAAGTGTAGGGCCAATATATCAAGTCTCAACATTGTGACCCTACAATTTTATTAAAATCATAAAACTAAATTAGTTAATCTTGCATTTCAAAATCAAAATTTAATAAATTAAATTCAATGAACATGCTAACTTTTACATAAGAATCAATGCCATAGGCCACATGAAATTTTTTTGATGCCCTTTCTATCTTCATAGTTGTAGATGAATCCTATGTAGCAGCCTCCTGAGTGTTGACGGGGTCATATGAACAAGTCATCCTACAATATTGGCACACATTGGATAGAAGCCCACCACTCGAAGACTCCCCTAGATGGCGTTGTAGAATAGGGCTGGCATGCTAGATGACAATCCAGGTCAAAGAGTTGATAGTCTGCAAAGTCTCTATGTCAGCACTCTCCTTCACAATGAAAGGGATGACAATGTGCTCATGAGGTGTCCTAGTGAGAGGTTGCCTCCCTTGTCACTGGGGATCTTGTTGTGCATCGGGTCTATCTTGAGATGACCCCCCACCTCTCCCCTAGAATTCCGTCATATCAAAATAATTTAGGATTTTTTTCAAGATGAACTCAACGTATAGTTTCCTAAGGAAATACTATGGGAATTCATAATTGTTGCATGGTGGGTCATCAAAAACCATGTACTACCTATCCCAAAAATATTTCCTAATCTCTTGGTGGTTCCACCAATGAATAGGAAACCTCTTCACATTGAGGGAGAGATATCCATTTGACTGTGGGTCAATGAATAATGCGTACAAATCACCTTTTGTAATTTTAAAATATTTTACATCTTTATATGATAATTTATCTTTGTAATAAACCCTAGCCACCTGCCTCCTATCCTACCAACTATTTAATTGTTTGATGATTGATTCTACATGTTTTAACATTTCTTTCAGTGAAGTTCCTAGGGTCATTCTTTCCGTGGTTGAACCAATTGGATTGTTCAACCTCCTGATTAAATCCTCAATTTGTTTTTTGTTATTCTCAATTTCCCTCATTAAGTTTTGTTGAGTGCCAAGAGGATGTTGAGGGATTGGTGGAGGAGATTGAGGTTGTGGTTGATTAACTTGAGGATTTTGTTATTTTTGTTCTTGTTGTACTTGTTCTGTATTTTGTTCCTCTTGTTGTTGTTGTGCTTCTTGAGGATTTTGAGAAGGGTTTGTAGGTTGATTAACATCTCATACAAATTGAAAAAATAAATATCAAAAACAACCTAAAACTAACAAATTCAAAAAAAAAACAAACAATCCTTACCTCTCACACCTCCTCGCGATGAAATAGCTACCGTTGATGAATATTTTTTCAAAATACCTCCTCCTAGAATGCGAGCATAAAAAATGGGGGTTTTGGCCAAAGGAAAGAGAAAAAACACAGTTGAAATGCAAGAATGAATTTGATTTTCATTTATTTTTCTTTTAATAGGTCATAATGTGAGCACATTATAATGTGCTCACATTATGGGCTTGTTGTGGCCAAGCCTCAGGCTCGACACAACAATCCATAATGCAAGCATGTTATAATGTGATTGTGTTATAACTTGCTCACGTTATGATTTTTCAAAACTTTTTAAAAAAGTTTCCCACAAATTGGCTACCCATCTTCATGCACCTGCCCTGGGGACAATCAGAGATGGTCCTACATTGTCCAACTTCATGATAAATTATTTTTCCTATAGACTTAGAGAACATAAGTGATTAAGCAGTATGTGGCACTTAGAGATTTGGTAAAAATTAGGCACATTCATATATATATAGAGTTGAAATTTGTCATTGATAATTTTTTTGTACACAGCACAAAACTTCTTGAGATTTTGAATATAGTTGTATGAATGAGTCATAATAATATGTTTTAGAGAGAAAAATAACATCTCTTATTGTGGTGAAGTCCGGACTAAAAAACCAATGTACTGGACCATAAAAGAAGACTTAACCAAAACTCTGATAGATCATTTTCTAGTATAGGTGGTATGGGTATGTGCAGGATCATCATGGAAAAAAAGGCCCTTAAGTGGCAAAAAATTCATTAAAATCAAAATTAGGAAACTTGACGTAAAATTTGAATAAGTTATCTATATTATTTCAAAAATATGTAAGAATAGAATTTTTAGAAAATTTAATGTAGTTTCTAAACTACTAGGTTTATTTTTTTTAAAACAAAATCTATTAAATGGTGAAAATTTTAAATTTCAATGCAGTAGCACTTAAATTTCACGGAAAAAATAAGAAGTAGGTGTCTGTATGACCACCCTAACCACAATAAAATGATAATATTTTTTTACAAGATTTTAGATATAAGTAGAGGACCATGTCCTGATGTGATGCATATTTTTTTGTAATTTTTTTCCAAGTAAATAATTAATTATGATTTTTTTATTACAACTTTTAAAACATATAAAAACTCATATGTCTAACCACCTTAACTTAAATCAAAATGATTTTTTTTTTTTAACTCTAGTATATGAAACATAGAATGTGACAATATTGTTTCAGATTCAAAAATGTGATACCGCTTGAAAGCTATAGATGTTTTTCAATCACTTATCAATCAAGACTTTAGTTGTAATTCAAATAGAAAATGAATAATAATTATTTATTAAATTTAAAGTAAAGCATAATTTATATTGGTGGAAATATGAGAATATCCTTTAAAAACCTTTTTCGTTTCATTAATTTTGGGTAAAAAAAGGTCGTCAGCCACATACCCTACAAATACCCATCATATCGCCACTTTTTGGCCCATCATGATCCTGCACATACCCATATTGTACACTAAATATGCTTCCCATAATGTTGACATCAATGAAAACACTTGGAACAACTGAATCAACCTATGTAGGTAGTCATTATGCTCATGTTGCTAGGCTCCAAACTTCCAACACAAGTTTGCACTATTTTAGCATTAAAACTACTTGATCTACCCCCCAAGTGCCCAAAATAGGGTTCCATGAGTTTTCCAATTGTCGAGACCTATTTCCTTGAAATTTTTCTATTTGGTTGTATTTTTTCTTGATTGAAGTTAGATCTTGATTTTGGCTCCTGAGATCATAAAAAATTTTCATGATCTTTGATTTTCACAATTATTGTAGTTTTGGAAAGGTATTGAGGAGCTCTATCCAACCATCCATGCAATTTCTCCTATTTCTATTCCAAGTACATTGTGATTTCAATTTTTTCCTAGTTGGTAATACTAGAGGGCACTTGGATATTTTGATCATTGTACTTTGAATATTAGTTGCATTTCATGTATTGATCTCAGATTTAGTCATCATGGGTAATCATGGGTTATGCAACTTAGCATTTTGTAATAGTTCTGGTCACTAGGGATAATTATGAGTCATGGAAAAAATGCATAATAACACATTGTATGTGGCTAAAATTTTTTCCACATCTTTATGGACTCATTCCTATACAAAAAACAACATATAAGAAACATGTATGGGGTAATAAGAATGATCATATCATAGGATTAATTGGTTCTATTTTTATTGCAAGCATCTTCAATGAGACATATGATAAGATGTTTTCAAGGATCTCATGCCCATGTAAAATTTAGACCAGAGTTTGGGATTTTTTAGAGATCCACACAAGCCTCCATTCACATTTCATCCCACTTCATATTTCTTCATTCCACTTGATGATGTTGACAACGTACTATTTAATGATGAGACCTTAGAGGAGTTTGAATATGATGCATAACATGAGCATCTTGATCTTCCAAAGACTTCACCTACAACACCTACTTCTTAAGATGAGATCACACATTCATCTTTTGTTGATGATTCATTAAGTAATTCTAGTGATTCATTATAATAGGTATCTATTTTTCTTCCTGATTAGGATTCCTATTTGTTAGAAATTGCTTCATTGTTTGTCAAGTCTCACATTTTATATTTGGAATACTAATTTGAGGGTTTATCTATCCTATTTGATGATAGTTATAGATCAACTATTTTCACTTCATGTTTATCTTTGGAGTTAGTTCAAGATTAGTTTATACTTGTTCCTAGCTTTTCATAGTTTGTTATGATTAGTCATGTACATGATTAGATTTTTGCATCATCATCTTCATCAAAGAACCTCACAACACATGAGAAACTTTCAAAGACACAATACATTTGGATTCCTCTTCCTTCAAATTCATATCTCGAATGGGAAGCATTCCTACATTTGTGCTTGTTGTTTTTTCTTCCTATAGAGAGAAACATTTTTTGTCGACCTAGGATTATGTTTTGTTTTCAAATATTGACCATTTTTACAAGTGATTATAAATTGTGGGGAAGATATCTTGTCTCTCTTTTTCCCTATTATGGGGAGGCCATTGATTGTATATACATGATGGATGTAGTCTTTGCATGTATCATTGAGTCCTCCATACATCATGTTGTTTTGTTTATTTTCTCTCTTTTGGAGAGGAGTTTTTTTCCCATTGTTTTTCTCTCCTTTTTTCTCTGGTTGTGAGAGATTGCATTGTATTGCATTTATATTTTCATTGTAAATGGGTACCTAACATGACCTAGTATCCGAGACCCATCTTCATCTTCATCTTTGTATAGTTTGCATAATAATATTCTCCCCAAGTTGCACTTAAGGGGGATGTTGGTGTGAATAAATGTCTTGTACCTAGCTAATTATCTCACTAGGGAATCATGGGACATATTTACATGTTATGTTTAATTAGGATATAATATTCCCTCTACAACTCTTAGTTAGACTTTCTAGATCTTATCTTGTCTAGCTTATAATGCTTGATTCCTAGGTAGTTAGTTTGTTAGTTGTCACATGTTGTATGATTAAATTGCCATAATCTTGTCTAATCCTATGTATCACCTTTCCTTTATAAGAAACGAAACTTATATACCTTTGCATATTCAACCATATTCAACTAATATTCATTCTTGCATTGTTGAAGCAAGTATTCTTGTCATTTTCTATCTTTTGGAAGATATTTTGGTCTAGCAACTATTCATGTGGGTGTTGAGAATTTATCATTAACTCCTAAATATTGGACACAAGAACTCTTTTACTTTCAAATTTTGAAGATAAAATTATTTGTGCCCCATCTAAATGAGGACAATATAATGTCAAGCAAGGCTACAAATATTTGACCTTTGAGGATAGAATTCAACTAGGTAAATTGTTGTTAATTTGGTTTTCATCGATGTCAAAAGGTGACATTGATGTCAAGAGATGCATTGGTATGTGTTATGGAGTATTTGGTGAATGTCACAGAGCTATGAGAAAGCTATTGAAATGATTGCAACACTAATCAAAAGGTGAAAAGTTGTTATGAATGTTGTCAAAACTTTGCAAAGGGTTCCTCCAGTCAGCAAAGGTAAAATCAATTTACAGATTTAAGATGGGTTTTCTAAGAACTTCTCAAAAGTTTGAAGTGGAAGTTGAAAGGATGTTAAGTGCACTTAGAATTGAATTATTTGTGCTCTCTAGTTGATTTAGGGTTTGGAGGATAAACCCTAAGGGTCTAAACAATAATGGCATCAACATGATTTCTATTTTGTCATTGACTATTTATCATACGTTTCTTGTTGCTTAAGTTGTGACTTAAGACTTTATGGGTGTAGGTTCCATCAGATATCTGGGTTAGTGCTCAATGCAGGGGGTTGATGCTTCCTTTGGGTAGGTGCTCCTAAATTAGGGGATTGGTGTCTCCTTAGAGTCAAGGTACCCTTAAAATTTATAACAGAGCTTTTGATTGTGAGGCTAGATTAGGACAATAGCTCCAAGAAAAATTTCTCACGATGGTTTTTCCCATATTGGGTTTTTGACATACATCTTGTGTTTTGTGCTATTTTTTGTGTGTTCTTGTTTATTTTGGCATCTCATTTTTTAATCTACACACTAAGATTTTAAGGAGTCTATTTGCATAAAATCATTAAGGGTTGAAATTTTAATATCTACTAATTCACCACCCCTATCCTCTTAGTAGATTGTTGTGTTCCAACAATTGGTATTAGAGCATCAATTTCCCTAGAAGAATCTTAATCAACTTGGCTAGATTCTAGTAAAGTGAACACAATGAACAATTAGGAAGGTTCTTCCACAAACAAAGTACCTTGGTTCAATACAATAAATTATTCCATTTGGAGCATATTGATGGAGGTATGTTTGGGATCTCTTGGATTTGATGTCTTGATGTCTATCAAGAACAACTACATCCCTCCTAGTACTCCTTCCACTGATGCTACTAGAAAGAAGGATTATGAGAACAATGAAAGGGTTGGGCATGACATTATCTATAGTCTGTCTAGATTAGTACTTGGAAAGGTTATGTGCCGTAAGACTTCCCATGATGTTTGGGAAAAGCTGAAAAACATCTATAAAGGGGATGACAAGGTAAATTTTAGCAAAGCTTCAAGTTCTAAGAGCTATATTTGAAGGCCTGCAGATGATAGAAGAGGAGAAGATTGCAAATTATCTTCTAAGAGTTGAAGATATAGTAAACTCTATTAGAGGATATGGAGAAGAAATAAAGGAAAAATTTCATGGCTCATAAAGTTTTGACGTCAATTACAAACAAATATTCTCCCAAGATCTCTACAATAGAGGGAAGAAGATAAGTAGAAAAATTCTCGTGATGAGCTACATGGCATATTCACTACTTATGAGATGAGAATGGGAGATGCATAGCCACTCAAAAGGGAAGCTACATTCAAGGCTGCCAATAAGAAGGATGAAGCTCGAAAGAAAGATAAGGATGAAACCACCACATCTAGGCATGATGAGACTGATGAAAAAGAAGAAAATTTCATTAGAAGACTAAGAAAAGGCTCCAACAAGTATAAAGGTAAGTTACCTTTCATGTTCTTTGACTATGGTAAAGTAGGTCATTTTGTTGCTAAATGTCCCTACAAAAATAAAGGTAAGTACGAACAAGACATAGATAATAAAATGAAGAAACCCTACTACCCTAAGAGAAGGAGCTTTTAGAAAAAGAAGAAAACTCTATACATACAAGAAGAAAATGATGTAGCAGATGACTATAATAGTTCAGATGATGAACAGGGTTGTGCTTTTGTTGTGAGAGAAAAAAAAATTCTCTTCATGGAAAAATAATCTGAGGATCAAAAGAATGAGATGGTTGAAGATATTCATGAAGAAGGTGAAGAGGAAGGATAGGTTAACCTAGAAGGGAAACTCATCTATGTTGTAGATGAGATAGATGATCTCAAAGATGAGATTGAGATGTTAAAAAAGGAGAAAAAGAAGCAGAAGAAACTTGCACAAAAAAAGTTAGACAAACTAAGCAAGGATTTTAAAGAATCTACCCAGAATGTGGTAGCTTTGAAGTTATAGTTGGAGGAAGCCAAAATAGTGGAGGAAGTAATCCAATCCAAGATATGCAATTTGAGGTTGATAGATGCATGAAACTTGAAGAAGAGATTGTTGCTTTGAGGAAATATTTAGAAAACATGAGAGAGAAAATAGATAAATGACTCAAGTTGAAAGGGGTATGTGCAGGATCATCATGGAAAAAATAGGCCCTTAAGTGGCAAAAAATTGAGAAAAATCAGATTTAGGCAACTTGACATAAAAATTTGAATAAGTTATCTATATTATTTCAAAAATATGTAAGAATAGAATTTGTAGCAAATTGAATGCAGTTTCTAAACTACTAGGTTTTTTTTTTTTTAAAATCTATTTGGTGAAAATTTGAAATTTCAATGCAGAGTACTTAAATTTCATTGAAAAATAAGAAGTAGGTGTCTGTCCTGACCACCCTAACCTCAATAAAATGATAATAATTTTTATAAGATTTTATACATAAGTAGAGGACTCATGTCTAGATGTGATGCATATTTTTTTGTATTTTTTTTCCAAGTAAATAGTTAATTATGAATTTTTACAACTTTTTAAAAATATAAAAACTCATATGTCTAACCACCTTACTTGGTCAAAATTTCATGAAATTCAATTTTTATTTTTTTAATCCTATAGTATGCGAAGCATAGAATGTGATGCATGTTTTGGATTCCAAAAATGTGATATTGTTTGAAAGCTATAGATGTTTTTCAATTAGCCTATCAATCAGGACTTTAGTCATAATTCAAATAGAAAATGAATAATAATAATTTATTAAATTAAAAGTAAAGCATAATTTATATTGGTGGAAAGCTAAGAATCTACTTAAAAAAACCTTTTCATTTCATCAATTTTGGGTAAAGAAAAAGTCGTCAGCCACATACCCTACAAATACACATCATATCGCCACTTTTTGGCCCATCATGATCCTGCACATACCCAAAGGTGGCTCAATTTTTTTTTATGAGCTATCAAGCATACAAAAGCATTGAAACAAATAAAAATCTAAATTAGGGCTTATGAAAGATAAAAATACCTTCTTGGACACTTCTATAAAATTGTATGAAAGATTTGGAGTAGGAGAAAAGTTTGATTTTGTTGATGAAAGAGATTGCAAAGGGTTTGTATCCAAAGAGAAACCTATAGAGGTAGAGAAAAATAATGAAGGAAAGAAGCCTAGTGCAGACAAGAAGGATAAACAATCATTTCCTAATCACCAGAGGAAAAGATAGAACATAAGGAGAATTGATGTTCATGGATTTACATGGGTGAAAGATACAAGGAAGAAAATGCAAAGAAGACTACCTCATCTGACACATGAAAATGCTATGACCATGTATTCTTCATACTTTTATGGATATTGTTATACATGCAATCAATTTGGTCATAGGGCTAGAGAATGCAAAGTCATTCCTAAAAGGAGTACAAACTTTGTAAGCAAAAACACATTTTCTCCTTTAGTAGATATGAATGTAATGTGTTACAACTGTAACAATTTTGGTCACATAGATAGAAATCATAGAACAAAGTCTATAAGACCAAATGTAAAGGATAAGAAAAAGAAATTTCCACCCCTAGAATAAAAAAATAATTAGAAGTTATTAAAGAAAAGGAGGTGAAGATAGAAACAAAGCCTAAAAAGGTGTGGAAAGAAAAAGTAGAGAGTTTCATGCAATCTATGATTATGCAAAAAACACTACATGGAATGAAAAAAAAATTGTATGTAATAGATAGTGGTTTCTCCAAGCATATGATTGGAGAAAAAAGTATGTTCATCAAAATCAAGAAATGTAATGGAGGATTGGTGAGTTTGGGTGACAATAGTCCAATCAAGATTTGTGGTAAAGGCAACTTGAGTCTAGATGGTAAAAATACCACTAAAGATATCTTATATGTGGAAGGATTAAAACACAACCTATTGAGCATAAGTTAGATGTGTGACAATGGCTATAAGCTCCTATTTGATTTAGAAGGGTGAAAGATAAGGAAAAATGGAAAAAACTATTGCACAAGGTTAAAGAATTGACAACAACCTTTACAATTTGAGTGAGGTAAAAGGTCAATGTTGTCTAATTGGTCAAGAAGATGAGAGTTGGTTGTGGCATAGATGATTAGGTCATATAAACTTTAATAATTTGGTAAAGGTAAGTTCAAGAGGTCTAGTAAGACACATTCCTAAAGTAACCAAGCCTGAAAAATATCATAAGTAAAGAATATCAGCAAGGAAAACAAACATAGGCAAGCTTTCCAACTAAGGAATATTCAACTACTAAACCTTTACAGTTGGTTGATAGTGAATTATGTGTACCTACAAGGACAAGGGGACTAGAAGGAGAAAGATACTTCATATTACTCATATATGACTACACAAGAATGACATGGGTAAATTTTTTGAAAGACAAGTCACAAGCATTTGAAATATTTAGAACATTCAAAAAAATGGTGGAAGAATAGACATGAAGAAGAATTAAATTCTTTAGATTTTACAGAGGAGGAGGATTCACATCAAATGAATTTGTTGAATATTGTGAAGCACATGGAATTAAGAGAATACTTTGTACAAAGAATACCACAAAAAAATAGAGTTGTGGAGAGAATGAATAGAGTGGTTAAAGAAATGACCAAGATAATGTTGAATGAGGCCAAGCTAGCATATATGTTTTGGAAAGAGGCAGTTCATACTGTAGTTTATATTTTGAAAAAAGTTAGAATAAGAGGACACAGTGATAGTACTCCTTATGAACTATGGTATGGTAGGCCTACATTAGTTATTGTATTTCAAAGTATTTGGTAGAAAATGGTACATTAAGAGAGAAGATGAGAATTTGGGAAGCTTTGAATCAAGAAGCGATGAAGGAATATTTCTAGGGTATTCCACCCAAAGAAAATCCTACAAATGTTATAACAAGAGGCTAAACAAGATGGTAGAAAGCGTAAATGTCAAGATTGATGAGAGCATAAAGCATATCAAATTTGAAAAGAATTATTTTGATGATGAACCAAATTATAAAGACAATGTTGTAAATAATGAAAAAGAATCTAAAGAAGAGGTTGAGAAGGCACCTGCAAAATATGTGAAGAAGGATCACCCTACAGATTAGATAGTTGGCAACAAAAATGAAGGAGTTTAGATGAGGAGAAGACTTGCAAGAAATAAAGAACAAGTAAACTTTTCTCTCCTATCTCATATTGAGCCAAAAAGCTTCATTGAAGCCAACAAGGATGAAAGCTGGATAAAGTACATGGAGGAGGAGCTAAATTATATTAAGAAGAAAAAAACATTGGAACTGGTTCTTAGACCACCAAGTCAAAATTTAATTGGCAAAAAATGGGTGTTTAGAAACAAGCTCAATGATGGTGGAGCTATGGTTAGGAATAAAGAAAGGTTGGTGTGCAAAGGGTATGCACAAGTCGAAGGGATTGACTTTGAAGAAAAATTTGCACTTGTGGCAAGATTAGAGGCAATTAAAATATTTCTTGCATTTTTAGTGTATAAAATATTTGAAGTATATAAAATGGATGTTAAATATGCATTTCTAAATGGAAATCTAGAAGATGAAGTCTACATAGAACAACTAAAGGGTTTTTAGTTGTCAAAAGATGATGATTATGTATGCAGATTAAGGAAAGCATTGTATGGTCTAAAGTAAGCACCCAAAGCATGGTCTTCTAGATTAGACTAGTATCTTCAGCAACAAGGATTCAAATAGGGATGTGCAGACAACAATTTGTACTTTAAATCAAAAGGTGATTACATGATTATTCTTGTTGTATATGTGTATGACCTCGAACAATGATCAAATGTGTAAAATATTTGCTACATATATGCAAGATGAATTTGAGATATCAATGTTAGGAGAGTTTTCATTTTTACTTGGTTTATAGATTGTGCAAGCTGATAATGGGTTATTTTTATCTCAAACTAAGTATTCTAGGGAAATGCTTAAGAAGTTCAGCATAGAGGATAGTAGACCAGTTATTACCCCCATGATAACTTGTTGCAAGTTTAGAAAATTAGATGAATCACCAGATGCAAATTAGACTGTCTATAGGTCAATGATTGGAAGCTTGTTATATATTTAACTACTTCAAGGGTAGACATAATGCAAGCAGTGTGTATGGTAGCTAGATTTTAGGCTACACCAAAAGAGTTTCATGTCAATGTATTAAAAATATTTTTTAGAAAAATCAAGAGCAATCTTGACTATGGGTTGTGGTATCCCAAGAGCAAATATTTATCTTTAACAATGTTTATCTAGATGTTGATTAGGGTATATGTGCAAATGATAGGAAAATCACAAGTGGAGGAGCATTTTTCTTGGGAAACAAGTTGGTTTCCTAGATGAGAAAAAAACAAGAATTAGTCACTTTATCCACAACATAGGCAGAGTATGTTGCAATTGCAGCATGTTGTAATCAAGTCCTTTGGATGAAGCAAACTCTCAAGGACATCAAGGTTGAGCACAATGAACCTATCTCTATTATTTGTCACAATTCAAGTGTCATAAACATCTCAAATAATCATGTGATGTACTCTAGAACAAAGCATATATCCCTAAAGTATCACTTTCTCAGAGATAAGGTTGCAAACAAGGAAGTCAACATGGAATATGTTCCAACAAAAGAACAAGTGGCTGAAATTTTCACCAAGCCTCTTCCCAAGGAACAATTTGAATATCTGAGGTAGAAGTTGGGTGTAATTTCTCCCACATCATATCTCTAAATATTAGTGATAGGGAATGGGTCCAATGGGAGCTTCATTGGTATCTTATTTTTCCTTGGAAATGTAAGGAAATATCAAGTTAGGTAAATATAGTTTTACAAATTTCCATTGACTTGATGGTTGCAGATAGTCTTAAAATCTCCTCTTTCTCTTTGAACTATTTTTCAAAGGGGGAGCATATCCAAAGGGGGGGAAAGCTAAAAACAAGCCCTTTTCCATTGATGTCAAATAGGAAGAAAATTGTACAAATGTTCAAATTTTTGAGCAAAGGGGGAGAAAGTGGAAATGCTCAAGATGAAACTATTTGTTTTAAGTTGTATAGATCAATTCGAACAAGAAAATTGATTGCAACATCTACAATTGGTATCAGTTTCATTTGTTTAGGTTTGGTTGAGCATTTACTCTTGCCATCAATGACAAAGGGGGAGATTGTTGGCAATTTGGTTGTCATTAATGTCAAAAGATGACATTGATGTCAAGAGATGAGATCATAGATGCAACATGTGTTCTAGAAGATTTGGTGAAGTTAATGGAGCTATGAGCAAGCTATTGCAGTAATTGCAACATTTCTCAAATGGTGGAAATCTATGTTGTCACAATTTTGTAGAGGGTTCTTCTAGTCAGCAAAGGTAATTTATTCATTTGTAGGTTTGAGATGGTTTTTCTAAGAACTTCTCAGAAGTCTGAAGTGCAAGTCTAGGGGATGTATAATGCACTCATAATTGAATCATTTGTCTTTTTTTTTAATTAGGGTTTGGTAGATAAAATCTAGGGGTCTATACAGTCATGGTCTCAACATGCTTTTTATTTCATCATTGACTATTTATCATAGGGTTTTTGGTTGCTTAAATTGTGACTTAAGCCTTTATGGGCATTGTTACTCCCATTCCTAGTGTTTATTGGCTCAAAAAATATTTTACAACCATAACACTTCCTAAGTCTAGTGCATGATATTTTCCTTTGGTGTGATCGATGACGGTGATCAAGTCTTGAAGATCTAATGGCTACCCCCACCAACCCACTATATTTTGTGGTGGGTCCTAGTTCAACCTCACTAGCCAAGATTCCAATGTAAGCGATACAAAATAAAAAAATTGGCTATGTGGATGTAGAAAAAGTGTACATTGTAGAAGAGTATTCTGAGCTCTTAAGGTAGAAAAATAATGAACTAAAAGAAAAGAAGGGAGAGTTGTAGAGTGTGTATGGTAGTCTCTTGAGGAAGAAAGTGAATGTACTAATGAAATAGGGTGTAGAATAGAGCAGCGTGGAGAAGAGTAGAGTATGTGTGTTGTAGAAGTTGGAATAGAGTGTAGACACATAAAATTTACCTAAGCTTGCAAACCTTTTTTTTTTCCATATTTCTTCTCAACATAATTAAAATATTTAATTATGTCCTATAGTCCAAATTCAACTATTAATTAAATAATTCTTAATTATTTAATTAATTCATATATTTTATTCCTCCTAACTATTTAAATAAATAAATTACATTTACTTTATTTAAATACATCCTTAATTTCTTATGTCTCCCTATAATTAAATAAATTCCTAAATTTATTTAATTATTATTTGTCCACCATTTCCTCCTGATTATTTAAATATATAAACTTTATTTATTTATTTAAATATGTCATTAATTCCTTATGTCTTCTAATTAAATAAATTCCTATGGTTTATTTAATTATTGACCACCCTATCCATTTCATCTATAATTAAATAATTAGTATTAATTATTTAATTGTCATATAGACTTTTCTTCTAATTTTAAATAAAATCATTTATTTAAAATTCCCACTTTCTATTTTCCCACCAATTAAATAATTTGAAATAATTATTTACTATCACATGACCCCACCACTTTTGAATTAAATTAATTTTTAACTCAAAAGGTCAACATCACTTCTTAAATCAAATAATTTTAAATTATTATTTGATTTTCCAACAGTCTCTTTTTTTGTGCCCAATATCCTCTTGTCATATGCATTCTTTTCCATTGATTTAAAATCAAATCTCAGCCCTTCATTTCAAATTTCATCCTAATGTTTCTCTAACCCTAATTGATGGTTGTAACATTTAATTTGAGCCTTTCATCTCAGGGCATCTCTCATCTGACAATCTTGGCCATTCATCCAAAAATGTCTTTTTTATAAAAAGGTAATGTCAACCTCATTTGGGGACTTTTTTTCGTCTCCTAACTTCATCACTTGATCATCTCACACTTCATACTTCTGAATTTATGCTTCCACACTTCTTCATGCTTGTAGAAATCTAAGTACACTTACAGTATTTTAGATCAAATCCTTCAATATTTTCTTAGGTCTTGTCATAGTTAGAGTTTCTCACAAAAAATCTGATGGAAAACACTATTTTTGCAGCAAATGGAGAAGGGAAATGAAGGTCAATCATGGAGGGAATGAAGATTTTTTGGTGAAATTATTCCTTTCTTTATGCTATTTTCCTCCTTTATACTTCATTGTTTAGCTAGGGTTTGTTTTAACCATTTTATTTCATGCTAACCTATATTTTTACCTTAGTTACATTGGTGAACCCAAAAATTTATTTTTAATTCAATATTTTGACAAATTTTGAGGAAATTTGGAGTTGGATCCTTTTTGTTGTAGGTTTTGTTAGCTTTTTGTTGTAGGTTTTGCATCATTTTGAGCACAAAACCCTAGTTTTCAAAGATTCAACCATTTCTCTCAAAGGGATGTAGATATTTTCACAAAAATAATTGTACAAGTTGTGGACAATGTCAAGAGCTTCAAGTCCGAAAATTAGATTTTTTTGAATTTTTTTTAAGTTTTTATAATTTTTTTTATTTTTCATGAAAAATCAATTTTGAGAGAAAATTAGTGACTTTTTAAGATATTTTTGCATTTCTAGAAAGCTCTCTAAATTCTATTATGGGTATGTTTTTAATTTTTTTAATTTGGATGAAAAATGATTAAAGAAAAAATAGATCTTTGAAAATTAGGGTTTTTCAAAGATTTGATTATATCTCACAAACAGTTGTAAATCATTTCACAAATTTTTGTTTCTAGATTTGGAATGATGTCAGGAACCTTTAGTCCAAAAATCAAAATTTTTGGACTTGTTTTGAATTTTTTATAAATTTTTTAATTATTTTTCATAAAAAATTAATGTTGGGTGCAAAACAACAATTTTTTTAGATTTCTTTACATTTTTTGGAAAGCTCCTAAAATTTCAATATGGGTATGTTCTCTTTTTCTTTTTAAAAAAATTTGATGCAAAAAATATTTCTAAAAATCAGATTTGTCTCGACTAGCTAACCATCTAATATTAGTGATCAATTATCTTGTTAGTGTTTTGGCTTTATTCTTGGTTTTCTGAATGTGTAGAAAAAAATAAACACTTCAAAGGAAAAATTGGATCAATTGGACAAAAAATTGGAGCTAAAGAAAGTCTAGGTGAACACATTCCATCTTTCATCTCTAATCATTACTTGTCAACACACTTCAATTTGGGGCTTCAAATGAACATCTTGTTTGCAATCACACTTTGAAATTGGGCTTAAAAAAAAACTATTGTATTTCATCACACATTTTGGTTTTGGGTTAAAAAGAACAAGTGCTTCCATTTTTTTCTTACACACATTTCATTTATAAAGGAAAATGACAACTACAAGTGTGAATCAAGTGTGTGTGTCTTCCAAAACACCTCACTTGGTTTTCTTTTGTCATACCCTTCTTAGGAGGCCTGCTTGGAGTACACACCCCTCCAAGGGATGACCTCAATCCAGGTGTGAATCCAAAGACATGCCTCTTTGGGAGTTGAAATCTTGTCATTCTTAGCTAAGCCCCAAAGAACTTTATACCTTTGGGAAGTGAAGGTGAAGGGTGGGTTACCCCTTTCTCCTAGTTGCCTGGTAGGATTTTTCTTTCAAACCATCCCTAGTCAACCTCATGCATCCTAGCTTGAGACCTAATTGGCCATACGTGCTTGATTAGTTCTAGGACTTGATGTTTCTTACACATGTTCTTGTGTAATAATCATCATTAAATTCTTCAAATTTAAAAATTTAAACTTTCTTACATGTCTTGCATGAGTGATTCTTGTGTGTACATGTGTGATCATTCGTTTAAACATTGCCAAATCAAGCTAAACACCAAGCACATCAAGACAAGTCACTCTACACATTCTCCCAACACATTCATATCCAATCACTTTCATCCTAATCACCCTTCTTAGCCACATCATATCCACTTCATCCTAATCATATCCTAGTCATCATTCCTAATCATTCCACCTTGTCCTAATCACATCCTACTCATTATTCATTCACCCTAGTCATCATCCTCATCAATCTAATTCATACAATCATTTAATTCCTAATCATATTCAACTCATCCCAATCCAATCCAAATCATATCAAAGTCATTCTACATCATATCCTAATCATCCTAGTCATCATCCAAATCAATCAAGTTACCTAATCTTGTCATTCCACATCACTCATAATCATTGTATCCAAATCATTATCCTAATCATCATTTCACATTGATCTCATCCTACCCATTCCTAATCATAGTCCAATCATATCTTCATCATTCAACTTTCATTCTATCCATCAACCCTAATCATTCCTAATCATCCAATCTTATCATCTCAACATCATAATCAACCTAGTCCTAGTCAATCAACACTTGTCAAAATGGCCCTAATCATAAACAAGCCCAATCACAATCCTAAGCCCAAGATAATAATTCAAGGAGGCCCTCTCCCTATTTCAAATAATGAAACAAAAGAAAAACCTAAAATTATACATCGAGGGGCTCCTCCTACCACCTCTAATGATGACATGAACTATGTTGCATACCTTGGGGAACAAATCAACATGCAAGAACTTAAACACATGTGTGACACCATGCCCACATTCGAAAAAAAAGTCCTAGCATACCAACTTCAAAACCTCCTTCAAACACTTCACCAAATACCCCAACCCCCAGACCACCAAACCATACAAATACTTCAAACCCTCTTCCAAAATTTTCAACAAATTAAATCACCTCAAATCCAACACCTCCTAGCTCAAGCCAATCAATTCATTGCCACTTTTCAAATCCAACAACCACAACATCATCCCCTATCCATTCATTATCAACCAATGCCACCTCAACCTTATGTTCCATCTCCTTCCACCTCATACCAATCTAATCCATCCACTTCTTTGCATGTCAATACGACATCAAACTATCAAGCCACATGACAACAACACATGTGAACTTAAGTTCTACCTTGCAACAAGGTCAAACTTCCTCATGTTCTAATGCAACCATTGACAAGGGGGACACTAATCTAGGTCTTTCACCCTATAAGTATATCATACCACTATCCAATAAAAAGCCTATCCTAAAGCAACCATGTCCTAGTTCTAATCCAGTGGTCCCTACACTTTCCAACCCATTAAACCCTTCATTACCCTTACCATCCTCTAATCCACTTGCCAATACATCAACTCCATGTCCTAAGTACAAAAATTACAAAAGTAAACATGTGGAGTTTCCCAAATCCACCAACCCACTAAATCCATTCATTCGTCCATCCAATCAAAATCAAAACCCTAAGCCAACACCTTCCACCCCTATACCTATAAAGGATGTGACCCAAGGGATACAAGCAAGGAATCAATTATCGTCATGTCATTCAACACATATACTTGAACATAAAAAATAGTCCTCAAACATCATGACAAGTCCTTCAATCCAACCATGTCATCCACAACCCCTTGAGCCAATTCAAGAGTCTCCCCTCATAAGTCCAAGTCACCCTCTGTCATCCTCCTATGTTGTTGACCATCAAGAACATGTCAATTCTCTCCATGAGAAAATCCCCCTCCACCTCCATTCAAATAAGTCATGAGGTATGTCAAGAGCACAATCCTAAACATGAGGAAACATTTCTGCCACATCCACATAAAGATCAACACCCTCCTAATGATTCCATTCATAACACACCTAATCCTATTCATGATCAAGCTCCCATCTTTGATCAAGATCTCTTTTATGATCAAGAATACCATGATGATCCTCTTAGCCAACTTTATGCATTCCATGGTCAAGAGCTTCCCACCTCACCCATCCATGATGCACAAACATCCACTTCCCATGATGAGACAAGTGGCTTTGAAGCAAACATAGGAGATCAAACCATTACCTTGGATCTTAGTGAACACAATACTAATCAAGATCCTAATGATCCTTCCACATCCACCATCGACCCTATTTCAAAACCACCATCATATCCACTTGGCTTATCCTCTTTCATCCATGAGTGTTCCTCCTTAGGATATCAAAAACCATTTTCCATCACTTCACCTACTTCATCCAATAATCAACTCAAATCTAGTTTCCAAACTACACCTAGTCCTATAGTCAATCACATGCTCCAAAAAATGAATTATCAAGGAAAAGGCTTAGGCATTCTTGAACAAGGAATCTTGGAGCCTATACATGTCAAAGTCCCTCCTCCACACTCATATGTCCTTGGATACACACCCCAAGGTCAACAACCTAATGATGTTGTTACATCCTCCATCCATCCTAAGTCAACTTTCCACCACAAGCCTTATAATATTCCCAAAACATACATGGCCATTCCACCTCTATTATCCTACAAGTGTCAAAATCATGTGACCATACATCTTCAACCATCCAATTTGGCCCTGCTTCTTCCAACTCCACTTATCCCTTCATCCACTTTTCCACCATTGCTTCCAAAACCTAATATCCCAATCATTCATAAATACCCTAAATATCCTATTCATGACCAACAAATGCACACATTGTGTGAACATAAAGCTTCCACTCATTCCATCCACCCCATGGGATTCAAAAATAAACATGTGGATGCCTCCTTTCATAAATCCAAAAATCCTAAGGGTCCTAGTCCCTTAGGGTATAAATGCAAGAAACCAAAGAAAAATACATTAAAAAATCCACCCAAACCCATACCTCTAAAAGAAAAGTCAAAAACTAAAATGATATGGGTCCCTAAACAAAAATGCAAGTCAAATGAGGCATCCACCCCTCAAATATCCCAACCATCCTCCTAATCCCTTCAAATATGTCATTCCATACAAAAATATGAAATTCCTCCATCCCACATGAAAAGAAAAAATCATAAAACACTAAGTCTATGTGGGTCCCTAAATTCTTACGTCATCCATCCACTAAGCAAACATCACCATTTCTTGCTACACCACCATCCACTCAAAATATTCAATGTTTTTCACAGTGTGTGCAACCATTGGTCATGATTCCTTTCCATACCTCCACCACCCCATCACTCAACTATTTTCCTACATATTTCACTCACCCTATCCCTATGGTCCATGATTTTGCATAAACATTTCACCCATATCCCTTGCATTGGTCCTACATAATCCACATCATAATCCGCTTTCGGTCCTACATAATCCACATCATAATCCATTATCATACCTATCATAATCCACTATCTACCTAATCCATCTCACTCTCACACAATCACCCTACCAACATTGATGAGCATAATGACTTGACATGATCCATGCAATGACATCACACTCTAATGGGACTATCACGTATCATGGAACTATATGCTTGAGTCTCTCTTGTCCATATTCAACCTCTTCTATTCAAAAATGTCAAAAAAGTTTTTTTTTTTAAAAAAAAGTTAAAAAAAAAGAAAGTAAAGAGAAATCCCTTCGTCCAACTATGAAAACCTGGTAAATAGGCACCTTGGATAAGTACCATGATGAAAACTTGGCAAATAGGAATTATTTCTAGATTGATCTTCTATTCAATTTACACTTTTGGGAACAATGTCTCATCCAACATATCATTTTCATGCTATCATTCCCTTTCATATCCTACCATTTCCATGACATCTTACCATCCTTACCCACACCTACATAAACCTATCAAGTCCATTCATCCTCTCTTCCTCCTTTTGATCTTAATAAAGATTGGGGCCAAAAAATGTTGACACGTGTTTTGGATGTCTCTTTGCACACCTTATCCCTTCCAAGAAATCCCTTCATTATCCATCTTATCATCCTATTATCCTAAGCTTTGTCATGTCAAATGATAACTACAATAGGGCATGTTATTCCTATGCGACATAGTCCTTGAGGTCGCATCCTTGATCTCTTATGCATGAATCCATTCCATCCATTATCACCTATCTATCCTACATCCACCTATACTTTGTCCCCCCTTGTCATTGGTATCTAGCACAAAGGCTACACAAAGTTTCATCCATTGACATTCCAAAACATCTCAAAAAAGTACAAAAAACTGGTAAAAAGTCCTGAATAAATACAAAAAAATCAAAACATTTCAAAAATCCAAAAAATCAAAACATGTCCAAAACACAAGAACATCTAGATAACACTAAAAAATCCCAAAAAATAGAGTCAAAGTTAGTGATGTCAGTCATTCCATGTCATTGTCGAACTACATTTCCTCTATGACTAAACATAGGCAAGGCCATCTGTCGATGAGCCCCCGAGGGAACCTAGGTCGGTCCTTTAGGTTTTCTCGCGTCAGTCACAATAAATTAGACATCGTCCACAAAGACACAAATAGTCATCAAAACATCTGATAAGTCACATATCAACAAGACAACAAGCCAACGATGTCACTCAATCAAACCAAACGAACTGTCAAAAAAATCAAACTATCAACTAGTCAACTTATGTCTTATACAAGATGTGTCCTTCCTAAAACTAAACATTGTGATTTACTCAAACCTCATCATTTTCCTTATACAGGTGGCACATGGTTGAAACCAGACTCAGTGTCTTATATGACATGTCTCTTTCCTAAAACCAAGCTTTGTCAAACGGTCAACCCATCAATCCCCTAGTCAAATAACCATCAAATAAATCAAATTTTGGAAAACATTCTAACTGGTTGTTGACATGTATTGTGGCTTGTCTTGTCTTATCTTTCTTTTGGAATTTGTCTATGATTCAGGTTATTAGTTCCTTGAGGATTTCCCATGAAGGATTTAGGGGAGCAATGATGTCTCTTGACTCTTTTCTTTGTCTATTGTCTATGGATTGTCTTGGCGAAAATACTAGGAAAACCTATCCCTTAGTATGAGTTTGGAAATTCCTTGTCTGTGACTATCTATTTTTTGCAAGTGGATGAACTTTCACACCTTGGTCTATGTCATACCATGGTGTTTTTTGTCCATTTGTGTCATTTTTACACCCAATGATGATTAAATCAACACCTATTATTACTTTGGCAATATATTAAAGGATTATTTCTCCATACTAACATCCATGACTTCTATGCTAACATCCATTTTCTTCGTAATACCATTTCTCTTAAATTTTTCTCTAACATTTCTTCTAGTCCGCATCCTCACCATCCTTGTCTATTTTCCCCTATCCTTTTGTCCCTCATCTTCTAGTCCTTTCATCCATTTCGAGAGCTCACTAGTGTTCTCTGAACCCGACTATCCTCTTGAGGGGGCATACCGCTACCTTGTCATTCTTCCTCATCCTATTTTTCATGGGGGCATGTCTTGAACTAAATTTACTTTGTCACAATGCGATAAACTGCATTATGACAAAGAGGGGCAAAATGTAGAAACATAAAATTGACCCAGGCCTACAAGCTTTATTTTTTTCCATATTTCTTCTCAACATAATTAAAATATTTAATTATGTCCTATGGTCCAAAATCAATTATTAATTAAATAATTCTTAATTATTTAACTAATTCATATATTTTATTCCTCCTAACTATTTAAATAAATAAATTGTATTTATTTTATTTAAATACATCGCTAATTTCTTATGTCTCCCTATAATTAAATAAATTCCTAAATTTATTTAATTATTATTTGTCCACCATTTCCTCCTGATTATTTAAATAAATAAACTTTATTTATTTATTTAAATACATCATTAATTCCTTATGTCTTCTTGTAATTAAACAAGTTCCTATGGTTTATTTAATTATTGACCACCTTATCCATTTCATCCATTATTAAATAATTAGTATTAATTATTTAATTGTCATATATACTTTTCTTCTAATTTTAAATAAACTCATTTATTTAAAATTCCCACTTTCTATTTTGCCACCAAGTAAATAATTTGAAATAATTATTTACTGTCACATGACCCCACCACTTTTGAATTAAATTAATTTTTAACTCAAAAGGTCAACATCACTTCTTAAATCAAATAGTTTTAAATTATTATTTGATTTTCTAGCAGTCTCTTTATATGTGCCTAGTATCCTCTTGTCACATGCATTCTTGACCATTGATTTGATTTTTCTAAAATCAAATCTCAGCCCTTCATTTCAAATTTCATCCTAATGTTTCCCTAACCCTAATTGATGGTTGTCACATTTAATTTCAACCTTTGATATTAGGGCATATCTCATCTGACAATCTTGGCCATTCATCCAAAATTGACCCTTTTATAAAAGGTATTGTCAACTGCATTTGGGGACTTTTTTTCATCTCCTGACTTCATCACTTGATCATCTCACATTTCATGCTTCAGAATTTAGGCTTCCACACTACTTCATGCTTGTAGAAATCTAAGTACACTTTTATTTTAGATCAAATCCTTCAATATTTGCTTAGGTCTTGTTATAGTTAGAGTTTCTCACAAAAAATCTAAGGGAAAACACCATTTTTGCAGCAAATGGAAAAGGGAAATGAAGGTCAATCATGGAGGGAATGAAGGCTATTTGGTGAAATTATTCCTTTCTTTATGCTATTTTCCTCCTTTATGCTTCATTGTTTAGCTAGGGTTTGTTTTAACCATTTTATTTCATGCTAACCTAGATTTTTACCTTAGTTACACAGAGTATTGAGCATATGCAAATCAAGTTGCAACATTGAACTGAGTTCTTAGGAACATAATTGTAATACTTTCATTTTAAATTTGATTGGTAGGTGCCATTAGATATCTAGTTTTGTGCTTCGTGTAGGGAGTTGATGATTCCTTGGGGTAGGTGCTCCTAGGGGATTGGTGTCTCCTTAGGGTTGGTGCCTTGAAATTTTTTAACAAAGCTTTTGATTGTGAGGCTGGATTAGGATAGTAGCTCCTTGCAACATTTCTCACCATGGTTTTTACCATCTTTGGTTTTCCATGTACATCTTGTGTTGTGTGATATTTTGTTTTTGTGTGCTTGTTTATTTCTATATGTCATGTTTTAATTTTCACACTAAGAGCTAAATGAGTCTGTCTATATAAAAGTATTAAGGGTTGAAATTCTAATATCTATCGATTCACCCCCCTCCTTTTAGTAGATTGTTGTGTTAAAAAATAAATGGTCATACAATTTTTGTTGGGAGGCCTGAATTCTCCCTAAAGTAAGTGTTTTTACTTGGATAGCTCTTTATAACTAGGTCCTAACAAGTTTTAGGCTATCCAAGTTGGGCTTAACCTAGCTATTCAATTGTATTCTATGTGGTGCCCATCATGAACAGTGGACCATCTTTTGCTCCATTATAATTTTTCTCAAACAACCTAGAATTGGATCCAAAACAAACTTCATTAACTTTCTCCCTTACCAAATACTATTTTGGATTTATTTTTAAGTTGTTTATTACTCTATAGAGGTTATCTCTTTGAAGCACTATGGGTGGTGATCTCAGCTTTACTAGTGTGGAATATATGGCTCAAAAGAAATAAAAGGATTTTTTGAAATTGTTTGTTCGATCTAAAAAAATTTCCTCAATAAATTGGATAGGAATATATTAGATGTAGTAATTGCAAATTTTGTAAAAAAATAAAACACATGCAACTCATTGTCAACCTTAGATAATGAGATGTTACAGTGTTGGTCTCTATTGAAGGTCCCAAATAAGCGTGTACATTCTAATGTCCAAAAATTTGATAGAAGTAGAATTAAACGGTGCACCCCACCCCCAAATATTGTGAAACTAAATTTTGATGGCACATCTAAAGGCAATCTAGGTTTATCAACATTAGGTTTTGCAATCCACAGTGATGAAGGAGAGAACTTACTAAAAGGTTTTGGGTATGTGCAAGATCATGATGGGCCAAAAACTTGCGATATGTAAGTGATATGATGGCCCATGTGGCTGATGACTTTTTTTTAACCAAAATTGATGAAACAAAAAGGGTTTTTAAAGGAGAGTCTCAACTTTCCACCAATATAAATTATGCTTTACTTTGAATTAAATAAATTATTATTATTCAATTTCTATTTGAATTATGACTAAAGTCCTAATTGATAGACTAATTGAAAAGCATCTATAGCTTTCAAACGATATCACATTTTTTCAATCAGAAACATGCGCATATTCTATGTTTCACATACTATAGGATTAAAAGAAAAAGAAAAAAAAATCATGAAGTTTTGACCAAGTTAAGGTGGTTAGACATACAATTTTTTATATTTTTTAAAATTTGTAATAAAAAATTCATAATTAATTATTTACATGGAAAAAAATTACAAAATAATATGCATCACATCGGGACATGAGTCCTCAACTTATATCTAAAATATTAGAAAAAAGTATTATCATTTTATTGTGGTTAGGGTGGTCAAACAGACACCTACTTCTTATTTTTTCATTGAAATTTTAGTACTATTGCATTGAAATTTCAAAATTTCACCAAATAGATTTTTTAGTTTTTAAAATATACCTAGTAGTTTCGAAACTACATTCAATTTAATACAGATTCTATTCTTACATATTTTTGAAATAATATGGATAAATTATTCAAATTTTCACGTCAAGTTGCCTAACCCTGATATTTTTGAATTTTTTGCCACTTAAGGGCCTATTTTTTCCATGATAATCTTGCACATACCCTTTTTCTCTAAAGCTACCTATATGCACTAACAATATAGTAGAGGCTCATGGACTCTTAAAAGGTCTAAAGATGGCACACAACATGTAGCTCAAGAGTATTCACATTGAAGGAGATTCTTTAAATATTATTAATGGATACAAGAATTGATAGACAAACAACTAGGCCATTTCTTACATCTTGAAACAAGTTTGGGGACTTTTTGAGGGATTTGTTTCAATAAAAAATAAAAATTGCTATAATGAATCTAATTCTACCATAGATGATGTAGCAAATCATGCTTACAAAATAGAGATAGAAATCCTCCAAATCAATCCATCTAATTTTCTCAACTTGGAGGATTTTGTGTAAATTATTCACAAAGAAGGCCAAAGGAGTGGCACCTCTAGGGTATCAAGTTAACTATATGGTAATATTGGATCATCTTTGTTTTCCACTTTTTTGGAGTAGTAACTGACCATTTATCCTTGGATTAGTATTGAAGGGTGAAACAATTTTTCTCCAAGGGTGATTCAGAAAGATTGATCTTAAGCCTCACATCCTCCAATTCCTTCAAAAAGCCATTTTGCTAACCTCAAGATGGTCATACTAACATCTTCAATCCTGCTTGATACAATCATGACCACAATTCTACCCTTCCCCAAAGAAGGATCTAAAGTAGATATACTTTGATCTTAATTCCTGATAGTGCTACATGTCTTTTATGTGCAAGCTTTGAATGTCTAGAGCTTGAAGGTTTTGGAAAGGTGAGACACTAGTTTTCTTTAAGGTAGCTAGTTGTATGATTCTTGGGCTAGAAGCATAGAGGCTTATAATTCCTAGGTGAAAAATTTCATGCGCTTTGAGATACAATCCTCCAAGGGAGGTTCTGAAAGCATAAATTTAAATTTGGAATTTGAAAGTACCAAGTAGAACCTTTTTGTTTGGTCCCTATATTGGGTGTGTTAAATCTTTATGTTGGCTTCATTTTGCTACGATTTCTACACTATTATCCTCTAAGGGAGGTTCCAAAAGGAAAAAATATTGAGTTGAACACCCAAAAACGCCATGTCATATGTGTGTAATATCAAGAGATTTTTCTCCATGAATATTTTAGAAAGGGGAATTATTAGTTGTTTTAATGCTTTCACAATATTTCCACATATTTTTTCATCATGTGAGCCCAAGAGTGAATCAAAAAATCTAATGTTGGCTTGATTTGGCTACATTTTTTGCACTATATTCCCTTAATGGAGGTTCCAAAAATCAAGTTACATATTGAGTCTGACACCCGACAATGCCACATGTCATATGTGTGCAAGCTCAATAGTATTTTGAATGTGAAGATTGTGTAAAGGTGTACCATTGGTTGCTTTTATGCTTCTATGGCATTCCCACATGTTCTGTCATCACATGACCCCAAGAGCAGATCCAAAAGCTCCTAATAGGAACCTATTGTTTGGTTGACTGAAGTGTCATCTTGGTGTGAGTTCAAGAAGGCTCATGCCCAATGGAAGCTAAATGATGTTCCACTAGCTTGATGTCACCTCCAAATAGATAATGGGAGTTTGTGATCGATATCACACCTACTCATGAACTCTATTTTGGAAACGTCACTATAAAAATGAGGAAAGCCTTTTAAATTTTAGGAATACTATTTTGTCAATTTTGTGGCCAAAGGTGGAAATTTTTCCTTTGTAGCACACTTGCATTTAAACCCTGATTTGATGGGTATTAATGAATAATTATTCTACCATGGATATTCCATTAAAAAATGAAGGAAGGCCAACCACTTTCACTAACATTATGTTCTTGTGCTAGCATCTTTTTTTGAGGCTTTTTTTCCAAGTCTAAAGATGAGATCATGTGAAGGAAGAAATCCATTATCACAAATCAAATAAGTGCACAATCAATTTTTGATCAATATCTATTAGTAAACTTAATGGGGTGCCTCCTCATGCAAGTGTGTTATTATCAATCAGTGCGTCTTAATTTCTGGAGAAGTATAAAATTCATCGCACACATACCTAGTACAAGAATTTTAATGAGGAGGTATGGGTACTCCCATTAACTTAGTGAGTACTCCTAGATAGATGGTCTTCCATGGCACAATATCAGAGCTTCAATTAAATGAAATCATGCTAGAACTAGATTTTATGTTGATTGGAGTAGTTAAACTCACTCAGGGTCAAGAATTTATGTTATCAAATGAGTAGTATAGGGTGGATTCAGACATTTCCTCATGTTTCTTGGTGAAACTACTTGAATCAAGCACACTCTAAAGGTGGAGGTGGTGGAAATGGCTCAAAATATTTTTATACCTAAAATGTCAGGTGGGTTAGAGGAGGTGATGGATGTTGCCTCGTTTGATCTTTATATAACCAAGCCCTATTATTTAGAGAGTATTTTGGTTCCATGTGAGGAAGTAACCTTCTTCCCTTTCATATTGGACATCAAAGGTGAGGCATTGCACAAACATCGAGAGCATGTAGAGGTGACAGTAGGCTTACCGAAGAAAATGGTGTATACTAAGCTAGTCCAAGACTTTGAATGAGTCAAAAAAATTATGAATTCTATACAAGAAATTGGTAATGTATACTTCAATTTATTCTACAAGGGCTGCATTATGTACTTTTTGTCCATAAGCATAATGTTTTACCATAGATGGAAATTTTATTTGGTAGTAAGATTTTGAAGCCACTTCCAGGCTATTGGGAGTTAAAATTTTGAAAATTTTAAAGTCATTTATAATTTTGGCTGGATGTGTGGGCACAAAGCATTGTGAGTAATTTTTTCAGGCTAAATTTTGGTGAGGAAGGATAGTTTATAGATGTATCTATGTTTTTCAATTGATGATTTTGGCTACAATTAATTTTTTTAAAATTTGAAGTTAAAATTTTGTCCCAGTGGGATTAACATTCTCCCCGGCGCAGATGTTTTGAACTTATATGATTGTATTTCAGCTATAAGATTAATATAAATATTTTAGGATTTTGGCCTTTTATAAAAAAAAAAATTATTAATGATTTATCTTTGAAATTATTCTTTTGAGGAAACTTGCTATAAGACATGCCATCTTGCAAAATTTGATTTCATGGTGTCCTTATTTGACAATCCAACCTATACTTCAATATAAATAATATTTAAAATCTTTTTGAACAATAACAGGATGGCACAAAAGTGTCCACCATTTGAAGGTTCTCACATTCATTTGAAGGTACCTTAAAAGGTCCTTTCATATTTCATTTTGAACATTAATATTTATAATTTAAAAAAAAATGTTTTGTTCTAAAATCATGATGATATCACCTTTGAATGAATGTCCTTCACTCAAAGCTATATGTTCATTCTTTCATTTTTGTAATTTTTGCCATCTTGGACTCATTTTTTTCCTATCCCATAATAGGGAGACACTATTATCGGATCACCTTAACAAGAAAAGGATGAAATTTATTGACTTATGTGTTCATGAGGTGTAAAATCTCTATCAAGATAATTTGACTAAGGAAATAACCTTAGATGGGTTTGAGATTTTTGTTCATGATAGTATATATTATAATTTAATATTATTCTTATGTTAATAGGGTGATGTAACAATAAATGTGGTCCTCTTAGTGATATAATGGTTGATTAATATTACACGCACATATTTATTTGTTCAATATTATTTTCTCAAATACATATAAATCTATAAAAAATGTTGAAATTTTATTTTTGTTCAAATCAAATTACATGATTTTTTTTTAATATATTAATTAAATTAACCGATATTCTGATGTAGATAAGATTATGTCACAATAGAAGTGGTCCCTCTAAAAATATAATGGTTGATTGATCATGGTCAAATACATTTATTCATTAGAAATTATTTTTCATATTAGAGAGATCTCTTCAAACATTTAGATTTTTTGTTCAAAATAAAAAATCTTTGCAAACTTTTAGAAAATATTTTTTTATTCAAATTAGATAACAAGAAGAGTTTGGGAATATACATAAATTTCAATACATTGTTATCCTTATATTTATTAAGTTGATATCACAATGAAATTAATGTTTCTAATATCATAATAGTTAATTAATTTCAAAAGAATATGCTCCTTTTGTTGGGCAATATTTTTTCAAAGAAAGAATTCTCTATAGATGTCAAAAAGATACTTTTTATATGAACTAAAATATTAAAGTGTGTAATTTTAATAATAATGTTTAATACTTTTAATCAATGACATGTATTCTATATTGTATATATCAAATTTTTAAACCAAATAAGGACATCTATATGGGGGAATGTGAAGATATTTTTCTAGATTTTCTCTTGTTTTATTTTCTTGCATACATCAAACAATACCGATATGTTTAGCAAGAACTTATGTTCACTAAATAATACAAAAGAAATCATAGTTAAATAATTTTTATTTGAAATTATACTTTTGAGAAAACTTTCTATAAAACATGCAATCTTGAAAATTTTGATTTCATGGTGTTCTTATTTGATAATCCAAACTATACTTTTATATAAATAATCTTTGCAATCTTTGTGAACAATAACATGATGATGCCAAAGAGTCCATCATTTGAAGGTCCTAACATTCATTTGAAGGTATCTTAAAAGGCCCTTTCAAATTTCATTTTGAACATTAATATTTATCATTAAAAAAGAAAGTTGGGTTCAAAGGTCATGATGATATCACTTTTGAATGAAGCCCCTTCATTCAAAGGTACATGTTTATTCTTTCCTTTTTATAATTTTTGGCATCTTTGACTCATTTTTGTCTTATCCCATAATAGGGACACATTATTGTGGGATCACCTTAATGAGAAAAGGATAACATTTAATTACTTCTGTGTTCATGAGGTGTAAGATCTCTATCAAAATAATTTGGCTAAGGAAATTTAACCTTAGATTGGTTTGAGATTTTGGGTCATGATAGTATATATAGTCTAATATAATATTATTCTTATGTTAATAAGGTGATGTAACAATTTTAGTGGTCCTCCTAGTGATATAAATGTTAATTGATCATACATGCATATATTTATTTGTTGAGTATTATTTTCTCAAATACATATAAATCTCTACAAAACTTTACAAAAAAAAATCACTCAAATCAAATTACATGATTTTTTTGGTAATATATAATTAAATAAACTAATATTCTTATGTAGATAAGATTATGTCATATGTCGCAATGGAATTGGTCCTTCTAATAAGATAATGGTTGATTTATTGCAGAAAAATACATTTATTCATTAGGAACTATTTTTCAAATTGGAGAGATCTGTTCAAACATCTAGATTTTTTGTTCAAAAAACAAAAAAAAAAATTCTTTGCAAACTTATAGAAAATGTCTTTCTATTGAAATTACATAACAAGAAGAGCCCCATAATACGTAAACTTCAATTTAGTGTAATCCTTATCTTTATCAAGTCAATATCACAATGAAAATAATGTTTCTAATATCATATTAATTGCAAAAGAATATGCTCTTTTTATTGACCAAAATTTTTCAAAGGGAAAAAATATCTATAGACTTTAACAAAAAATGAAAAATATGTATTTGAATTATATGATAAACAATTGTCGAATAGATTTATTGACAAAATGAGAAAATGATAGGTATAACAGAAAACACTAGCAAATAGATATAAATCAACAGAAACACCAATGAAACTGACTCATATTGACATTATGTTATTTTAGAGTCTTATAATACACAAACTTCAATATAGTGTTATCCATATATTTATCAAGTCAATATCAAGATGAAAATAATGTTTATAATATCATATTAATTGCAAAAGAATATGCTCTTTTCATTGACCAAAATTTTTTCAAGGGAAAAAATATCTATTTGAATTGTATGATAAAAAGTTGTCAAATAGATTTATTGATGAAACGAGAAAATGATAGGGATAAGGGAAAACACTAGAAAATAGATCTAAATCAACAGAAACACCATTGAAACTGACTCATATTGACATTATGTTATTTTAGTCTATTTATAATTATGAAGTAGTTGAAAAATGAAAAGAAACGTTTTATACGATAATGGATTGATATTGACCATTGAAAGGGATAAGGGAAAACACCAGCAAATAGATCTAAATAAATAAAAATACCATTGAAACTGACTCATATTGACATTATGTTATTTTAGTCCATTTCTAATTATGAAGTAGTTGAAAAATAAAAAGCAACTTTTAATACGATAATGGATTGATATTGACCATTTCACCGATATTGACGAAAGCCCTGATAAATTTTATGTGTCAGTCAAAACTGCGCTTTGACATCGGAAGTTTGTGAAAGAGAAAGAAACCGAATAGTTGTGCATTGTTAGAAGTGTGTAAGAAGAGCAACATTTGTTGACAATAGTTAGTTGTCACACCCGTTCTTATTCAAGTAAATGTTCAGGTCTTCGATTAAAATAATGGGCTATTTAATTCAACTTTGATCCAGGTCGCTTCGTCGACAATCCCATTAATCTCGATGGAAGAGACTTTCGTATGATTCATTGGTCGCTTTCCCAAGAAAAATCCTCTCAACCTCTTCTCCACTCCTTGTCTGCCTACCTATCTTTATAACCCTTGACTTCTTACACAAACTGTTTCTTAGAGACATGGCATTTCACTTGTCCGTAATAACATTATCGTTTCTTGTATAAGCCCTTCTTTATACAACCCCTCTCCTCCTCTTTCAAGATCTGTTGCTTCCTAAACTCAGATATATAAAAGAATGTAATTTATATATTTCCACCCGTTTCACAAATAGATCTTGTGTATAACAAGACTGCTGGAACAAGTTGATTGTTCTGTAGATGTTTCATTATTTATATAGTTGAAACTAGTCTAATCTTTATTTATATAGTTAATCATTTTGATTGTTAAAAAAAATAAGGGTTTTAGATTTCTTGTATTTAGTAAGAAATGTTTAACAATTTATTTTAGTGGTTAAATAATTATTTTATTTTAAAATAGAATTTTTTCATCATTAAGAAAGATTATTCATCATCTATTTCTATGAATTCATTAATCTTCCATTTAATCTTAACAAATTATTTTAACATCTATTTAACTCTATAAACACAAGAGCAAAATTATTGAACTTATGAATTTTAAAGTGTTTGTATAACAAAATAGTATTAGAATTTGGTATAATGACTATAAATATTGTATTGTCCTTCATATGTATTATAAGAATGATCTTATTGTAATGTCTAACACATTTTTCATCAAAACAAGATATTGAAATAAAGATTTTAAACATATTTTCATCTTCTCACACATATATCATTTAAACTATTCAGAATTTGAAGATGATGTCAACTAGTGATTTTGAGATTTCACATGTAAATTTTACGTTTTTTTTTCATTTTAAGAAATGATTCATGTATTTTGTTATTTAACTTTTAATAAATTATTTTTACTTGCCATTATCTAATGCATAGATATTTTTTCATAATTTATTGTCACAATTTTTTTAATAATTTTTTGAAGTAAGATTGAGTGTAATTTAGACATAGGTTTAAACTATACAACACAACTTTTTTGTTTTTGATATTAAAAGTAGTGGAAAGGGCCCCTTAACCCGAAAGTAAAAGATAGAAAAAAGGAGAAACAAAGGCCAACCAAGACCAACTACTAGAAACTAGCAAAAGCAAACAAATGGACCTCATACATTGACCAAAAAAATGAAAGTAGGCATGTACACTAGAACAAAAAGCAAAACAATAGAGACAACAAAATAAATTCATTACCTTTAGAGGAGGAAATGAGATCCAAATTAGCCTTTAGTAGATCCATGACTGCCCTTCAGCCCTTCGCACTAACACAACATTGAGGTCGTTTGAGTCATCTCCTCCAAATCTCGCCCAATTTTCCTATTATTTTTCTTATTTTTGACTTAGTAGACACTACTTTGAAGATGGTATGTTGCATGATCCTATCCAAAACTGTAGTGATTTTACCAACAACTTCCTCAAGGACCTCAATCCTATTTTTAATATTCTTTCCATCACCTTAAAGATCATCCTTCAGGGAGAAACTAGGCCTTTCTTACACTTTATCCTCTATATTTTGTTTTGAATCATTATGTATATCATCTAAGTTTTCAATTTCTTCATCCTCAACATTGAGGTTTTTATTGTTGACATCCTCCTCCTAATCAGGTTCATTTGAATCCTCTTTATACTTTTCACCTGAGATTTCCTCCTCACCATTGTTCTCCTTCTCCTCCTCATCACTAAAATGATCTTCTTCATCCTCCATTGTGGTATTGTCTTGATTATCTTCCTCACAATCAAGAAGGAAATCATTATCCAAGTCAGCCAAACCCTTAACATCAAGCTCTAACCTTTTCCCTTTAGTCTCTTTCCCTTTATTCTTATAGCTTACACTAGCCAATCTAGCAAAGCATCTCTGATTAGACTGACTACTATTCAGACCAACCCAACAAGGCTCTAGGTTGTCCCCAATTTCAATAGTAATAAAGTTGGAGGGCTCCACCTTCTACTTTTTCACACTCTTAAGAAGCAGGTGAGCAATTATGTTTGAGGAGTAGTAGTCTCTGTTGCTATGAATAACCACCCACAAGAAGAAATTGATTTTGGGGATAAGATTAGGGATCCATACCTATTTCTATTCAAAGTTGCTTTGTGGAATACAAGATTGCTCCATCATATGGTAAGTATATTTGACTAAAAAAATTCTAGAAGGATTACTACTCCAAATCTAAGTATCCCTTTTATTTTAGGAGAAAGTATAGTCCCTAATTTTCTTCCTCAAATTCATCAATATTACTTCCTCATTTGGCTGGCAGCCACCCCTTGTTCATCTTCCCATAGCTACTTTATCTTTGAAATTATTCCATTTCATGATAGCACCACTCCATTTAATATAATTGTTGAGGGATTCACCATAGGCTTGGATAAGCTTAAATTTGATGTTATTAAATTGATTTAGGGGAGAGAGGGCAGGGCCTTTAGACCAAATATCATCCCAAAACAAAGTATTCAAACCATTTCCAATCCTTATTCTAGTCACTTGATTAAGGATACCTGATACTTTTACTAGGTTATTCCAAGTAACTAAACCAAATGGAAATTCAGGTCCCATGAAGTTCTTTTGATTCTCATTAGAAAAGCATTTTTCTTTCAATATAGCAGCCAAATCTTTTTCTTCAATCAAGACAAATCAACCAATTTTAGCAACACTTTATTGAAAATTTTCAGTCTTATGATACCCATACCCCTATTGTTCATAGACATGTAGACTTTCTCCCATCACACCAGGGAAATGAAAGAATTTTCCTTTGTTCCCATCCATAGGAAGTCCCTTTGGATTTGTTCAATTTTGCAAGCTATATAAGTAAGAACCTTAAACAAGGAGAGGAAATAAACATGAATATATCGCAGGGAGGCTTTAGGAAGTTGAAGATTTCAAGCCTAGCTTGGAAACATACACTTCCATCGAATAAGTTTCTTTTGAATTTGTTCTATTATTCCATTTTGGTAAGAATTTGGAGGCTTCTTAGTAGTAAGAAGTAGACCATGGTAAGAAGCTGGGAGAGGAGCAACATGACATCCTAGAATCCTAATGACCCTCTCTTTAATTTTTTGGTCATTATTAAAGAAGTGTAGCTTCCACTTAGTAAAATTGATAAATTGACCTAAGGCTTGAGCATAATCATCCAACATCATTTTTCAATAAGAAAATAATGTATGCACTAGGCATTAAAGCCACTTCCTCTCTCCCACCTGCATACCACCAAGAAGTTGTAGAATTCCCCTGCCAAGAATATTTCTATTATGTTTATGAATTATCTTATTTTCTTATTGAAATAAGGACATCAATACCTAGTGCATACATTACCTTTTGATTTCTTATCTATTTCACCATTTTTACATGTGTGTGAAATAAAGACCTTGATGATTACTCAAAATATAGGCTCACTTAAAAAATAAAAAATAAAAAAATAATCAAATTAAATATGCTCAAATTTATACTTATTGTAAATCTTATTTCAAGTCTTATGACCCTATAAATTATCTTCTCTAATCAATTATATTTAATGTTCCAATAAGAAGTTTTAAACTAAAAATTATAAGAAAATGATGAGATATCCAAGGTGAAGGGCCAATGCAAGGGCCTTCTTTTATATGTCCATTCATTTGAAGGCCCTTGGATGGCCACCAAAAATATTTAAAAAATGAATTTCAAAGATCATGAAGACTAAAACATTAACAAAAATATGATCAATTAATTTTATTTTTTTGCTTCGTAAGCTACAGCTAGGGTTGCTCGATATATTGATTAGAAAAAGGATTCATACATTACATTCTTTACAAGATATAGGGTTATCTATCTTGGTATTGTTCTACCATTTCTATATATACTACCTATTCCATTCTATTCCATTTACTGCTCTAGGGTATGTAGACCAAAGCTATTAAAAAGTATACAAAATTATCTATACATTTTATAGGCTATTAATTAGACTCTTGCTCATAGTTGATGAACTAGTCAATCCATTTAATCATGAATTTGGGCTCCAAATTGGTGATCTAGTTTAGGAAAGAGCACCCCTTATCTACTTTTTCCTATGACTCATGAGGGTTGTTACTCAAAAATTTCCCAGAAAGGGGCACCATCGCACTATCGCACCATCCTCGTACAAATGTCAGATGTATACCGAGAGTGGGATGACCACACCTGGTCTAGCCAGCTACAAGACCTCCTCCAAGCCCCTCAATAAATCCTTATTCACCTTCTAGCCAAAGTTCTAACCATCTCCTTGGGCTCACCTAAATCAAGTAAAGAAGCGATGAATCTAGAGGATACATCTATGTTAATATGGTGCCTATTATCTACTATCAAAAAGTCATATCCCAACAACTATTTAATCGTCATCATTATCAGGCCATAATGCGATTTAAATATCACCTTCAGTGTATGTTTTATTACTTATCCCAAAATATCCATTTTCCATTTTGTGGAGACAAGATTAACTAGAGTATCCATTTTAGCGAGCTTTGTAAAGGAACTAGGAAAATGTAAATTCTTCATTTGTAGTTACCTTGCTACTTTGATAGATATGCCCATTTGGTTCATGTACTTTGGCAGATGGGGATTTATCTTGAATAATTCCTTGACATCATTCCCAACTTGTGAATTTAACTCAAACTCTTGCTGGTGATTTTATTTCGTCTTTATCGTATCAAATTTGATATTACATGTGGCACTTTGATTATTAGAATATGCAAGTTTTCTTTTCCATCATTCTCAAGGATATGATTTAACATGCCTTTATATTTCATGATTATTACTTTCCTTTAAAATATCTCCAAGTTTGGTACACTTATGAACACCATCTAGTACCACATTCACTAAATTATGTTGAGAGGTCTGAATAACTAAGAGGGGGGTGAATTAGTTATCATAAAACAATTTTTTTGACTTTAATTAATCCTGAGGAAGATTATATCATTTAGATAATAATCAAATAGATATGAACATGAAAGCACATAAAAAAACCATGCACAATGAACACCAGAATTTACGTGGAAACCCAAGAAGGGAAAAAATATGGAGAATGCTAATTCTCAATTATAGAACACCTATTAAGGTGATTTTAACAAAGGCTCACTGCAAAATTGTTCACTGCATGTAAGGCTCACTGCTAGTGTGCTCACTACCCAATTAATAAAAAACAATCTGATTTCAAAATAGTCTCACTGACAAAAATGAACTACTAAATCTGCATCTATATATGCATGAAGTCAGTTCCAGTTTAGAGCACAATATCTATCTGCAATAGATCCGGTCAAGAATATTCTACCCACCTTCCTAGCACAACCTCTGCACTTCTGATTACTTCTTACTGACACCTTCCTTCCACTTCCTTCTCTATTTCTTGTCGCATAATCCTTCACACCATTTTCTCTATTTGCACATACAACACTTCTTATTTGAAACCAAAGAGATGTTCAATATATATATGTATCCATAGAATAAAATAAGTCATCCTAGCAAAAACATGTCAGATTGAAGAACAACCTTGATATATTCAATAAGACTTGGCACACTAGCACTAGACCCAAAGGATAGGTCACACATAAAGGTTTCCTTACCACGTTACCATGGGACCCATAAATAGGTCATACATAAGATAGCATAATTGCCAAAATATAGCATACATTGAATTACATAAAATATATTCTAGAGCCGATGGGAATGCCACAACCAAGACCAAATCTTGATTTCATCAATTTCAGTACCAACCAGAGAAACACAATTAGACATACCAAAACTTGTAACATGCTACATGAATGTCTGGATAGCAAGGATTCTCAGAATAATCTTTGAGCACAACAACCAATATCAAAAGATTAGTCTCCATTATTATGCATTGACTATCTTCCACGGATGTCCCAAAAATAAGTTGTGCCATATCTGGATCAAGGATAACATCCACACTATGCAACATCATAGCAGTCGATAGGATAGATCATTTTTGTATATCATCCAGAGCACAAATTTCCAGATGCCAGGTTTTGACATCAATGACAACAATGCTAAATCATCTCAACAACTTGTCAACAATCCCCCACTTTGACATTGATGGTAAAACAACAAAAACTCAAAAACACAAAAACTACAAAAACAAAACTCCAAGCACTCCCCCTTTGTCACGAAAATCAATTCCTCTTTTTGTTTTTTTTTTCTATCCAATTTTCTCCCCCTTTTTTCCATCAAAGGAAAAGGGAAAAATAAGAACATTCAGAAGATCAAGTAAAAATAACACTTTTCACATGAAAGTTTTTCTTGTACCTTTCTCTCATAGTTGGAAAAATCCTCTGCCAAGCTTGCACAATAGAAACCATTCTGGCACACATATTGTCGAGTAGTGCCAACAACTCAACTAATGATGACCATTCCAAAAATAGACATTGAAGTTCACAATCCTCTGCATCAGAAAGTATCCCAGAGAGATGATCCAACCAAACCTCAACAATTTCTTTGACCAACCAGAAAGTTTTAACAAAATCTTCCCTCTATGATCATTGAGTAGACAATAAATTAGCTTGCAACTCACCAACTCTTATTCTTTTCTTTCTATCTTTATCTTTGAATAACTCAAAACACTTCCTAGTATCATTCAATTTAGATTCAATAGCTTCAATTATGCTTCTAAAGTTGTCAACAGTAGCTGGACACCAGAGACAGTACCTATAGATGTCAAACATCTCATTAATGCATTCTCTTGTCTCACCAATGTGTTTGGATAACTTATGTTTGGCTTTCACACACCTTCTTTCAATCATAGCTTGGATCTTATGTCCTTTAGATCCTTCCCACAACAACCTTTCTTCAACAACTTCTACCAAATCATCTGGTAATGAGTCAGAAACAACTAAAACAATAATACCCTTTTTGAGCAAATAATCAACAAAAGCATCTTCAATTCTAGGCCTACTATCGGAAGAGAAGGCATAACACATTTCAACAATTTTTTCATATCACCTTCATCCAGCACCAAATGAATTTTATCTAGATCGAAAGAGTCAGATTGAGGTAAAGACTCTTCTTCCTTCTCCTTCTCTTCTAAGATAATGATGACATCTATTTTGTTATTTTTTCTCCTTTTAGGTTCTAGAGGGGAACAATCAATGACAACCACTAACTCCTACTTATCGGAGGAGGAACCCTCCTCAAAATAACTAATAGGTATAGCACTAGACACTATCACACCAAAGCACAGATCCATCCGCAAGGATGAGAAATAAACTTTGCATGCATTTTATTTATCTTTCATACATTCCAAATATCTGTAAACTTGGTTTTCGATAGGAATGCTAGACTTCCACTTAATATTCTCTTTTGACGGTAGTGAACTTAGAAAGTAAAATACTAAACATATGAGAAGAGACCCAAACTTGAAGGAATAACTTTCAACTAAATACATTATGACATTCTCAATTAGGTTTTCCATTATTAGGCTATACAGGTCAAACTATTTATTTTCCTTCACCACATTATGTGCAAGATACATGACAATAGCCGAAGTAGAACCTTCACGATTTAGAAATAGATTTTGTAAGTGATATTGTAAGACACATACCTTACTACAAGATTGACAATGGTATTTATCAGTAGAGCTCAAGGATATTTTTTGATACCAGTAAGTTCCTCCACTTCTTTGTTTTTCACCGTTTTCTTCTCAGGGAGGTCACCAACACTAAACAATCTAGTAATACCTTCAATGGATTCCTTAGTAATCAAATAAGGTTTGTCCAAAATGATGTTGTCCCCATTGAATTGACTCAACAGGAACAATATAGACTCTTTTTCAACAATCTATGGGAATTCTCCCCATAAATTCATTTCTAGGTGAACCAAATATTTTGAGGTTAGGGAATGCTATGTCTCTTTTGCTCAGTTAGGGTCTCTCACCTAATGGAAAGAGATAGATCCCACACCAAAAATATACGATGGTTCACACAATCTAAGGTATGTATGATGAAATTATGTCTAAATGCAATGATTGAAATGTAGGAAACTAATGAGAGCTATTGATTATTGAATGGAGACTAGAGAATTCCACTTGTTGGAAAACACATTGCGTTATGTAGAAATGAACTAGAAATGTGAACAAAACTGAACAAAAAAAGGATGAAACTAAAAGTATGCACTTAAGGCTTTGCATGTAGACTAAAAATGACATCTAAAATGTCATTGATCTTGATTTTTAGGCCTGGTGGGACTCATTCGCCATTCTAGGCGAAACAATCCCAGTTTTGTGAAACTGTCCCAGAACCCATTTTGGACAAATGGGTGTCTAAAAATGCAGAAAACTAAAACCAGACATGGAAGTGGGATTCATTCGCTAGCCATGGAAAATGATTCCACTTTTGAATTTATGAATATTCAAAGGTGGAAATAGGAGCTTTTGATCTACACTTTCTGCTTCTCTAGGTGTCCGGTTCTGAAACCATTGGATTCGGGATTGAAAATGAATTTTTGTATGTACTTTGACTTGGTCAATGAAGAGATGACTTGAAAAAATTTGCAACTTGATCTTCAATGATTTCGAAGCCTCCAAAATATCTAAATCTACAAACACACAAGAAGAGAAGAAGAAATGTTGAATGTTAGGGCATGGGGGTTTGCCTTGCTCAAACCCCTTTTAGGTAATTAAACCAAAATAATGAAAGAATGTAATGAAGCATGCAATAATGGATTCAATACCTTTCCATGATGTTTGATCTCTAATTTCTACAACAAAGCATGAAGAATCTACCCTTGAATGTATAAAAATTGTTATCTTAATAACTTGAAATGATGAAACCCTAACTTGCTTGACTTGAGATGGAAGAATGATAGATGAATAATGAAGAATGGTTATGATTTACGATTTAGAGACCTTATTTGATAGGGAATTCACCTTATTATCTCATAAATTGGATCCCTAAGGCTGACATGAAATAATATTAAACTTAAATTCACAAATTTCCTACTCAAAACTAAAATTTGACCCAAATGGGACTCATTCGCCACATTGGGTGAATCAGTCTCACCTAGAAGGGACTCATTCACCATAGGTGGTGAATTAGTCCCTGTGGGGCCCATTTGACAGCTGGGTTCTTAGGAGATAAGAAAATAATGTTTATATGATGTCTATGTTAGTTATTTGATCAAATATTGCCTCGGGATGCACACTATGGGTTAATAGGGGCCTATTAGTGATGATGTAAAGGTAAATTAGGGCTTGTGACACATAATTCAATGTGAAAATGTGATTAAATACACTTTACAAAACTAAAATGAGGTCCACACAACCTAGAAAAGTACAAGAACAAATGTGAATTTGTAACACATTACAACACTAGGTTAAAGTTAAGTTTATTTTACAAGCCTTCTAGATTAATGTGAGGATGTATTTAAATACATTTTATAATGTTGAATTAGGGGAAAATAGGTTTATTAATTCTAGAAAAGTGTGAAAGTCCTTTACAACACTTTACAACACCTTTTCAAGACATCAATAAAAGCATGTTATTCAATTTGCAAGGGTTCAAGACCTAGTGTGGATGCATAAAATTCCTCACAACACTTAAATCAAGGCCTCATTAAGTCCAATTTATCATGAATTATTCCCATGACAAGCAAGTTTCCTTTTTTCTACAGTACATTTAGCCCCTACTTTAGTGAGAGGATGAACTTGCTTCAAACTCATACCAAAGTAGACATTGAAGAGAGAGATCCAAGTGTACAATTGCAGATGACAAAGAATGACAAATATAAAGAAGGAATTCAAGCCGCCAGGATCCAACATCTTAATTCAAACCGTCAAGATACATAATCAGGAAATGGCAAGAACTAGGAGGAGGAAAAAGATGAAAATGAAAAGGTGGATCAAGTTTCGATCATTTGTTCAACTAGTTGTGGATTAGATTTAGGTTGTTTATCCAAAAAGGAAAATACATACTCACTCTGGTGAGACAAAACTCATGGCTGTCCACTGTGTGAGAAGGACCAAAAGTGAGAAACATATGCTCGGTTGGTATGTACTCACAAACACATAGGTGGCTATGGGGAAAGTCGTGCCTCAGAATGCGCTTCCCGCTCAACTATACCAAAGTTATACCTCCTGATAACTTTAATAAGGTGCCACAAAAGAAAATGATTTTCGAGTTGTATGAAGTAAGAAAAACTTCATATGCTTGACACTCATAGACATTGTTAATTCAAAATAGTGCAAGGAATGTTCAAAGGGATTTTGCTTAGTTTGTGCAAGGTCTCATCTTAGGGAACATTGTGCCAAATGCTTCCAAGAGAGGAAAAGTGCAAGAGGACAAGTTCAAGGTCTCATCGTGGGGAACATTATGCCAAATGTGTCCAAGAGAGGGAATCACCAGAAAAAGAAAAGCACATAATGAAATGTGAGTGGTGATGTATGCTCCCCATGACTTTAAAGCAGTTGTGAGCACCAATATTGTGAGCAATTTCTTTAAAGTATAAGAAGAGGTCATGAGAGCTTACTCGAAATGTCCTATGCCAAGTCATAAGTTTTCAAGAAGCTACGTCATGAAAAGGTAGTATGTCACATTCAAGACAACTTAAGGCACATTGTCCATGTCCCAAGCTTGCTCTTATATGTTCATGAAAGGTTTAAAACAACTAGACAAAGGAGGAAATTAAAAGTGACATATGAGGACAAGGATAATAAACCCCTAGCCCCAACTAAGTGTAGGACAAAGGTGAGCTGAAACAATTGATGAAATGTAGGAGAGAGTAAAAATCAATATCAATTAGAGGAAGTAGGTGCCCCCACGGATGGAAACATACCAAACTCCTGAAAATGTTGGATTTTATGGCTCAAAGCATTACATTCATTAGTGGAGTGAGCATGAACTTTGTGATAGGCACAAAATGAAGTCTTGTAATAGCATTTATTACAAGTTCTGGGAGGGAGGGTGATGAAGTGATCTTGGAGGAGTCTCGACAAGATATCCTCTTGAGCAATGGTAGAAGGTGGTCTTTTGGTTTTCATCAAAGATACATCTTGCTTAGTATTAGATGTCATATTTACACAAGTTTCTCTTGTTTGTGATATTTTGTTCTCACTCTTATAGGAGGAGGGAAAATCTATCAAATGAAAATCATTGGTGTCTTGTGAGATGAATTGACATTAAGTGAAGAGCTCATTGCTTGTTTCATGTTTTGAAAAGGAGAACTTTCAAGACCAATAGTGTCTATTAGTTTAGGGTGTACAATGGTTAAAGTTGTCCTAGAATGATTTTCTGTGATATTATTGATGTTGAGGGAAGGCTTGATTACTTCTATTGGAGGACAATAACCAAGACCATGAGTTGTTCCTTGCATGTTAGGATCGATGGGGACATGGATACCTTTCTCTCTAGCACCACATCCTTTTCCACTATAACCAAGTTGTTTGATAAGTTCATAACCTTTTCCATAAAGCTTTTTCATTGCTTTTGAATTAGGTGGTTGGCCATTGTTGTGTTTGACAAAGGTTGTTGTGTAGTTTGCTTCTTTGTCTAAAGTGGTTGAGGTGGATGCTTTCAAGGGATCACCAAATTTTTCATTTTCCCTATTTGAATCTCTGTGTATGATCTTGTACTCGCCCATGAAGTCATCTTCAAAATCCAAGGAACCCCAATCATCATCTAATAGCTTTGTGTGTTGTTTAAGTTGTTGTTCATTGTTGTTTTGGTGCATAGGTTCCACTAGTGTAGTTGATGTTGATGTGTTTAAGGAATTTTCTTTATTTTTCTCAAGTTGTAAGACACTATTAGGTTCAAGATCCACATCAAGTGTGTGAACTATATTGTTGTAGATGTATTTCATTTTGTGATGAAGAGTAGAAGGAACACCTTTCACTGTATGAATCCACTGTCTGCCTAAGATAAGATTGCATGAAAGTTCATAAGGCATAACATGGATTGATGTATTCAAGGTGGCCACTCCAATGGTAAGAGTCATAATGATTATCCCTAGTGATTTCTTTTTGACATTGTCAAATCCTTTAATAGAGAAAGAATCAGGTCAAATGGTTGATTGATCAATGCTAAGCCTATCCAAAAGGGCTGCACTACACACATTAAGGGAAAAAATGGTATCTACAAGAGTTCTCTTTATCCCTTTTTATTTGTATTGTTCTATGATCATGAAATGTTCATTTTTTTTTTTGCATGTCCAAAGAGGGGAGTTCATTTTGGTGGAAAACAATGTCAGCATTTAGTCCTTGAATCATTGCTACTATATCAATTGGTGATATATTAGAAGGTATAGGAACTTGTTGTAAGGTTGTTTGGATCATGTTGTGATAGTGAGGGGAGGCTTGAATAAGGTCCCACAATGATATCTTAGCAAGAGTATTCTTAAGTTGCTTGACAAGATCATATTCCTTGCAACCTAGTAAGAAAGTGTTAGGTGGGATAGGATTAGGCAATGGTAATGGTGTCGAGGTTGGTTGTTGTGGTTGTGGATTATTTCTAGTGTTATATGTATGAGCAATGGTATTATGACTTGGTTTCTACAACATATTATTTTGAGGTGGGTAGAGGGTGAATTCAGGTTTGTGTTGAGTTTGTTTGTGTGAAGGATGATAAAGGATGAGTTGAGGTTGAATAATATTAACATCCCTTGGTGAATGAGAGTCTGCATTGTCTTTGAAGGGCATAATATCATTACTGTCAATGTTATCTTTTTCTTGGATCATAATATCCTCCCTAGAAGGAGAGTTCTTAGGAGAACAACAAACCACATGTTCGTGACAATTAAGGTTTGGTTCATCCAAACTAACTTCATTGCAACTAAGGGAGATATTAATGGTTGAATGTGTTTGATTATTGATAGTGGGGAGATTAGAGGAAGACTTTGTTTGATCGTTTGTCATCTGTAAGGTCTCATTCTTTTGTTCCATATTATCTACCATACTAGGAAAGATTGTATAATGTTCATCTAAGGTTGAAATTTGTAAAGTAGGTTCATCGCAAGTGGGGAAGGCATCAAGAGAAGGACCATGATGATTTCCAAATAGACCTTCCCATAGGATAGGGACATTCAAGAAGGGAGGGGAAATATTCTCATGATCTTGAATAGATATATCTTCTAACACCAACCTATCCTCTTTTCATTGAGGAGGGATATTAGGAGAAAAACAAGTTTGATTATCATGATTATGGAGAATAGGTAAGGTAATGTCTAGAAATGTTTGTATGATCTCATCTTCTTGTTGTGTTGTATGATTGTCATGATTACTTATTGTAATGTCCTCTTCTTTAGTAATATTATGTCTAATAGGTGAGATAAGAGGAGAGAAACAACTTGGATTGTAAAAACTATCATCAATTGGTTCTTCTAGCACTAAAATATCTGCTTCACAAGTGTGAGAGATAATAGGAGAAGAAAAAATGTGATTTTTATGATTATCCAAGGTTTATTTCACTAGACTAACCTCATCCACAAAAGGGGAACTAGGAGAGGGATCTATGATGAAAAAAAAGAGAGGGGAAAGGACCTCATATTCATATGCATGTAACAAAATTCTCTTACAACATGCAATACGATCTAAAAATAGAACATGCAAGATAATAACTATAGAAATTTGTAATGAAAAAATGATGGAATGATTATTCTACAAACTTGAAATGTAAAAATGCTAAAGAAAAGATGCAAAATAGGAATGTAAATTTTCATATTTTAAAGATGACAATTGACTGATTATGATATGTAACAAGATGAGAATACAAAATTCAAATGTAAACTATGCATGAAATGAGCTAATTTAGGCTAGATGTAATGAAATGTATGTTACAGTTCTAAACTAAGCCAACTAATATAATTAGGTAATGGCACCAAAAAAAAGCTTTAAAATAGGGTTTTTTTAGTTCTGTAAAGGGCAGTTTTAGGGGTGCAAAGGGACTAATTCACCCAAGGTGGTGAATGAGTCCTAGTATGGAATTTTTTCAGAATTTTCAAAAAAAATTGAGAGATTTTGATGTTTTTTGAGTGATATTATATAGACCTAAGTTAAAAATGCAAAATTTTAGAAAATTTACATGAATTTAGATGACAAAAATGCAACCTAAGTGCACTTTTTATGAATGCAAAATTTGAAACTGAGCATGCCAATTAACTAACACAAACCCTAATGTAAAGTCAATGCAAGGATAGATCTATGATGGACTCCAAGTCAGGAAAGAGAATTATTCAAAAAGAAATTTCACCAAAATGAACCAAAGATTTTGAGGCTAGGGAATGCTATGTCTCTTTTGCTCAATTAGGGTCTCTCACCTAATGGAAAGAGATAGATCCCACACCAAAAATCTAGGATGGTTCACTCAATCTAAGGTATGTATGATAGAATTATGTCTAAATGCAATGACTAAATAGTAGGAAACTAATGAAATCTATTGATTATTGAATGGAAACTAAAGAATTCAACTTGTTTGAAAACACATTGTGTTATGTAGAAATGGACTAGAAATGTGAACAAAACTGAACAGAAAAGGATGAAACTGAAAGTGTGCACCTAAGACTTTGCATGGAGACTGGAAATGATGTCTGAAATGTTGATGATCCTGATATTTACACCTGGTAGGACTCATTCACCATTTTGGGTGAATCAATCCCAGTTTTGTGAAACTATTTTGAAACCCATTTTGGACAAATGGATGTCTAAAAATGTGGAAAACTAAAAGAAGGCTTGGAAGTGGGACTCATTTTCCACCCATGGTGAATGATTCCACTTTTGAAGTTCTAAATATTCAAAGGTGGAAATAGGAGCTTTTGATTTGTACTTTTTGCTTCTCATGTCTGGTTCTGAAACTGTCAGATTTAGGCCTAAAAATGATTTTTTCTAGGTACTTTGACTTGTTCAATGAAGAGATGACTTGAAAAAATTTGTAACTTGATCTTCAATGATTTCTAAGCCTCCAAGATGTCTAAATCTATAAACACACAAGAAGAAAAGAAGAAATGTTGAATGTTAGGGCATGGGGGTTTTCCTTGGTCAAACCCCTTTTAGGTAATTAAACCAAAATAATGAAAGAATGTAATGAAGCATGCAATAATGGATTCGATACCTTTCCATGATGTTTTATCTTGAATTTCTACAAAAAAACACGAAGAATCTGCCCTTGGATGTCTGGAAATTGCTATCTTAATGACTTGAAATATTGAAACCCTAACTTGCTTGACTTGAGATGGAAGAATGATGGATGAATAATGAAGAATGGTTATGATTTAGGGTTTAGAGACTTGATTTTATAGGAAATTAACCTTATTATCTCATAAATTGGATCCCTAAAACCAACATGAAATAATATTAAACTTAAATTCTAAAATTTCCTGTTCAAAACTCAAATTTGACCCAAATGGGACTCATTCACCACAGGTGGTGAATTAGTCCTTGTTGGGCCCATTTGATAGTTGTGTTCATAGTAGATAATAAGATAATGTTTATATGATGTCTATGTCGGTTATTTCACCAAACATTTCCTCGAGATGTATAGTATGGGTTAATAGGGTCCTATTCGTGATGATGTAAAGGTCAATTAGGGCTTGGGACATATAATTCAATGTGAAAGTGTGATTAAATACACTTTACAACACTAAAATTAGGTCCACATAGCCTAGAAAGGCACAAGAACTAGTGTGAATATGGAAAGCGCATTACAACACTAGGTTAAAGTTAAGTTTATTTTACAAGCCTTTTAGATTAATATGAGGATGTATTTAAATACATTTTATATTGTTTAATTAGGGGAAAATAGGTTTATTAAGTCTAGAATAGCATGAAAGTCCTTTACAACACTTTACAACACCTTTTCAAGACATCAATAAAAGCATGTTATTAAATTTGCAAAGTTCCAAGACCAAGTGTCGATGCATAAAATGCCTCACAACACTTAAATCAAGGCCTTATTAAGTCCAATTTATCATGAATTATTCCCATGTCAAGCAAGTTTCCTTTTTCTATGGTACATCAGGGCACTAACATTCTGAAATTCATTAGTCTTCAACCCTAGTTCTATTTCCTTCATCTTCTGATGATCAAAATTGTCCAACTCTAATCCCTTCAATCTTGGTGGGATATTGCCACTAGATTCACTATTAACGAACACATATTCCATCATTGTGCTTAGCTTCTTCAATTATTTTATTGCTTAGCAAAAACTCTTCTCCTTCTTCGCAAACTACAATGAGTAATGATTTGAAACTCCATCTTTTATCCTTAATTGCTCATGATGATTTCACTGCCAAAAGCTTACATCAATGATATGTATTGCAAAACTCCCCCTAAGATAGGGAAAAAACACATCAATATTACTTCAGAGAGGCGGAACTGAAAAAATATGTATTGAAAAACTCCCCCTAAGACAGGGCAAGTTGGCTCAGATGTTGGTAGAGCTTGTACCAAGATCTGGTACCATAGAAGAGCTATGCACATTCATTTCCTTTTTCTTCCAACCCATGACGTTCTTCTTCTGAGATTCATATGATTTTGTAGCCTTTTTATTTTAAGACTTTTCCAAAGCAACATATCTACATGTGTTAGTATAATGTCTGGATTAACTACACTTGTAACATCTTTGTCCTAACTTAACTGAGTGAACCCTAGATCTACACTGATTAGCTTGGTGTCCATAACCATGGCATAAATGGCAATTACCATGAAAGAGATTATTCATTCCATTCCTTCTAGCCAGATTAGATAATTGACTTCTACAATGACTTGCTTTGTGACCAAACTTGTGAAAATTAAATCATTAAGTACTTGATTCCTTCTTACTTCTACACTCTACAACCTTATGTCTTGTAGCATAGATTTTTGGCACCTACTTGCTTTCTAACACTCCTAGGGTTTTTCACCTAGAAGGAGAAAGATGGGCCAAAAAATGCTTGTTACATTCAAAGTCAATGCAATATGTATAGAAGAAGGATGAAATATGGCTAAATCCAAGAAACTAATAAGATTGATTGATTAATGAATGGAAACTAAAGGAGAAGAACATGTTTGAAAACACATTGTGTAATGCAACAATGAACTAGGAATGAATGCAAAACTTAATAGAAATGAACCAAACTAAAAGTGTGCACCTAGAATGTCGACGGATATTGGAAATTGTTTATGAAATGCTGCTAATGCTGAAATTCAAGCCTGGTGGGACTAATTCACCATTTTGGTCAAATCAATCCCAGTTCTACCAAATTGTATCATAACCTGTTTCTGACAAAAGAGTACTAAAAAATGTAAAAAACTCAAAATTAACCCTAGATTAGGACTCATTAACCACTCATGCAAAATGATTCCATTTTTGAATTTCTATATTTTCTAAGGTAGATTTTGAAGCTTCCGATCTACACTTTGATTCCCTACAGGTGTCTGCTTCTGAAACTTTGATTTATGGGTCTAAAAATGGATTTTTGTTGATATTTTTACTTGATGAATGAGGAGAAGAATTTAGAAACCTTGCAACTTTATCTTCAATTATTTCCAAGGTTCCAAGAGACCTAAATATGCAAACATACAAGACAAGAGGGAGAGATGTTGAATGTTAGGGCATGGGGGTTTGCCTTGGTCAAACCCCTTTTAGGTAATTAAACCAAAATGATGAAAGAAAGGAATGAAAAATGAAACAATGGAATGGATTACCTTTCCATGATGATTGTCCTTGAAATTCTACAACATAACATGTAGAATCTTCTCTTGGATGTCTTAGGAAGCTAAATTGATGACTTGCAATGTAAATGCCCTAGCTTGCTTGAGAAGATAGATGATGAATGTGTTAATGGATGAATAGATGTAAAGTGAGTTTAGAGAGGTGATTTTAAAGGAAATTCACCTTATTTTCCTATTAATTAGATCCCTAAGGCCAACATGGAGAAAAAATGAACTTAAAACCTTATTTTTCTCGCTCAAAACCCTGAAAATGGCTCAAATGGGACTCATTCGCCACTAGTGGTGAATGGGTCCCACCTAGATAGGACTAATTCACCACTAATGGTGAATGGGTCCCATAGGGGGCATTTTTTCTAGTTGGAATTCCGAGAAGTAAGAAAATTAGGCTTATATGATGACTATGTCTGTTATTTGATCAAATTATGCCTCAAGATGCATAATATGGGTTAATAGGGGCCTATTAATGATGATGTAAAGAGTAATTAGGGCTTGGGACACAAAATTTAATGTGAAAGTGTGAATAAATACACTTTACAACACTAAAATGAGGTCCACATAGCCTAGGAAGGCACAAGAACCAATGTGAATGTGCAAGACACATTACAACACTAGTTTAGCATTAATTTTAAGTTATAAGCCTTCTAGATTAATGTGAGGATGTATTTAAATATATTTTATAATGTTCAATTAGGGGAAAATAGGTTTATTAGGTTTAGAAAAGCATGAAATTATCTTACAACACTTTACAACACCTTTACAAGATGTCATTAAAAGAATGTTATTCGATTTACGAGGGTCCAAGACCTAGTGTGGATGCATAAAATGCCTCACAACACTAAATAAAGGCCTCATTAAGTCCATTTTATCATAAATTAATCCCATGTCAAAAAAAGGGTACTTTTTTCTATGGCACATTTAGCCCCCACTTTAGTGAGAGGATGAACTTACTTCAAACTCAAACTAAAGTATACATTCAAGGGAGATCGACATGTAGGTCAAGCCCCCAAGATACAAAATCATGTAAAGGAAATAAAGAGAGATGAAAATGAAAAAGATGGATCAAGCTTTGATCATTTGTCCAACTAGTCGTTGATCAGATCTAGGTTATTTGTCCAAAAAGAAGATGCATACTCACTCTGGGGCCATGGAACTTTTGGTTGTTCGTGGGGTGAGAAAGCCCAAAAGAAGTGGTTTAGTGAGAATTGCATGCCAGTGTGTTGGCTTCCCACCATATAATAAGAAATTCATGCCAGTGTGTTGGCTTCCCATTATACAAACCATACCAAAGTTATGCTCCTAATAACATTGATAAGGAACCACAAGGTAATGCTTTTTGTAAATGTTTTTGAATGTCATGTAAAAATTTGTTAAAGGGATTTTTCTTTGTTCATGCAAGGTCTTCTTCTTAGGGAGAATTGTGACAAATGTCTCCAAGAAAGGAAAAATCAAGGTTGTCAGATCATTATCCATGGGATGCCTCTTTTGCATCATGCCACTTCAGTTGATCATACACGATTGGAAGGAATCAAACCTAATGACACCACCAAGGAGAGGACACATCACAAGAAAAAGTAAATCACACAACAAAATTTTCAAAAAGATGTTGTCTATGTATGCCCCCCACTTAAAAGCGGTTGCTAACACCATTACTGTGAGCAATTACTTTAAAGTAGAAGAAGTTATGAGAACTTATTCAAAAATCCCTATGCCAAATCATATGTTTTTGATAAGTCACGTCATGAAAAATGGTAATACATCACATGTGAGTCAATCTTAAGACATGCATTCCACATCCCAAGATTGCTCTTACATGTTCATGAGAGGTTAATGATGAGTGAAAAGAGACAATGACAAGTGACATACAAGGTCAAGGATATCAAACCCCTTGTCCCCACTTAATGAAGGACAAAGGTGAGCTTGAAATGGATGATGGTATGTTGCCCCTTGCGATGGATGTAAAACATGCAATGGTGAGTATGCTATGATCCTACAACTATTGCATGGATAGGAGCAACAACTAATGTTATTTATGTGGATAAGTAAACAAAGTTTCAGCTTGATTGTCTTTGATTGTATATACTTTGTTACATATGTGAGCAAGGTCATTATAACTTGGTTGGTATGAAACATTATGCTTGGGTGGGTAAAGGATGAGTTGGGGTTGGTGTTAAGTTTGTTGCTTGTGTGATGGTGGGTAAATAATTAGAGGATTCTTTAGATTTCCCACGGGGTATGTAGGAATTTCATTGATTGAAGGGGAACTAATGGACACTTGCGCATGCATAACCTCGACAGTCTTGGTTTGATGTATCCCTAAGGAAGACATATCATTTTCTTGCACCATAATAGTCTCCCTAGGAGAAGAGTTGTTAGGAGAATGACAATCCAAATGTTCATGACATTCAAGGATTTGTTCTTCCAAAATGTCATCATCATAAGGGAGCTATTGATGGTTGAATTGTCTTGTTCTATGATGATGTCCCACATAGGATGCTCATGAGTTTCATTAATTGGATCGTGTAACACCATAATATCATCTTCACTAATAGGAGAGATATTAGGAGAGGGGAAAAGTTGATTGTTTTCCATGATCTCATTGTCTTGATCCATAGTATCTACCCTAGTAGGAAAGTGACAATCAAGAGGTGCATCACATGTCGAGGCTTCATCACAAATAGGGGAGTCATGAAGGGGAGGACAACTAGGATTTTCATGTGTGTCAATGATTGGATCTTCTTGTTCAAATAGAGCCTTCCAATTGTTGGGAACATTAGGAAGGAGAGAAATGATGTTATAACTCTCAATCATATCCACCTCACAAATTTGTTTGTCATGATCATTCATGAAAGTATTTTCACAAATAGGGGAAGTGGTGGGAGATGAATGGAGACTAGGTAAAGTGGTGGAAATGTATTCATCTTGTATTGTTATACTATCTTCCCAAGGGGAATGAGGAGAAGGATAAACAAGACCATCATGATGCTCAACGATTGTACCTTCGTTCATCAAGATACCTTCGTCATGAAAAGGTGAGGTATCAGGAGAAGGACAATTATGAATATCATGTTTAGCTATGTTTGTATTCCCTTCTAACACATCATCCACACAAATAGGAGAGAGGAGGGAGTGTAAGTTTAAGACAATTGTTAACATTTTCATTCTCTTGTGCTAGGAGACTATCATAACTAGGGAGTGCATTGAATGAAGAACTTGAATGTTTATTAACTAGCTTTTTCTTTGCAAATTTGGAGAAGATTGAAACTAACATTTTGAAATAACAATCTATGCTAACTCAAAATGAAATGTAAAAGTTTGAAATGAAATGCAATTTTCAAATGATAATTGACTGATTATGCTATGTAAGAATATGAGAATGCAAATGTAAAATGTAAACCATGCATGAAATGAGCTAATTTAGGCTAGATTTGATGAAATGGATGATACAAAAATGCAACCAACTAATATAGGTATGAAATGGCACAAAACAAAAGCCTAAAAATAGGGTTTCAGCTATGTAAAAGACAGTTTGAGGGGTCAAAAGGGACTTATTCGCCCAGGGTGGCAAATGAGTCCCAGTATGGACTTTTTTTTAGAAATTTCAGAAATTTTTGAGGGATTTTGGTTTTTTTTTTAGTGCTATGATGTAGACCTAAATGAAAAAATTAGAATTTCAGAAAATTTAAATGAATTTAGACGCCAAAAATACAACCTAAATGCACTTTTTATGAATGCAATATTTAACACCTAGCATGCAAATGAATCATGAAAATCTATGATGATGAAGGAATCCAAATCAAAAAAGAGAAGTATTTAAAAAGCAGGTTCACCAAAATGTAGCGTAGATTTTTGGCACCTACTTGCTTTCTATCACTCCTAGGGTTTTTCACCTAGGAGAAAGATGGGCCAAAAATGCTTATGGTACATTCAAAGTCAATGCAATATGGATAGAATAAGGATGAAATATGCCTAAATGCCTAGATGCAATGCTTGGATGCAAGAAATTAATAAGATTTAATGATTAATGAATGGAAACTAAAGGAGAAGAACTTGTTTGAAAACACATTGTGTAATGCAACAATGAACTAGGAATGAATGCAAAACTTAACATAAATGAACCGAACTGAAAGTGTGCTCCTGGAATGTGGATGGAGATTGGAAATTATTTCTGAAATGATGGTGATCCTAAAATGAAACGGAGGATTTTGGCACATAAATCCTTCATTGTTGTTTCTAGGGTTTTTCACCTAGAAGGAGGGAGAATGGGCCAAAATGCACAATGTTTCATTCAAGATTAATGCAAATATGGATGGAATATTGATGTGAAGTTTATGTAAATGTGTTTGAATGCTTATAAATGCAAATAAATGAATGTAAACTAGTCTAATGCAAGATGTTGAAAAACACAATGTTGATTGCAAATATGAACTAGAAACCTAAAAAAATGAAAACATAAATTGATGGGATTGATTAGAGTGCACCAGGAAGCAGATTACTATTACTGGAAGGTTCTGGAAGGTTCTAGAAGTCACTGTTAATGTCCACTAGGACTGATTCACCATTCATAGCGAATCAATCTTGCTTATGGTGAAAAGTTCCAGAGATAGGTTTCTGACTGCTAGGAGCTGAATTCTAACAAAACTACTTTCTAGACCTACATATGGGACTCATTCACAATGGGTGGTGAATTATTCCACCTATAGGAATCTACATATTCAGGACTAGATTCTGTGGAGCTAGATCTACACTTCTGCTCTCTACAAGTGTTTACTTCTGAAACTATCAGATTCAGGTCTAAAAGTGACTTTTTTGTTGATTCTTTGACTTGAATGATGAAGAGATGACTTGAATGACTTTGCAACTTGATATTCAATGATTTCCAAGCTTCCAAGATACCTAAATCTGCAAACATATAAGAAGAAAAGAAGAAATGTTGATTCTTAGGGCATGGGGGTTTGCCTCAGTCAAATCCCATTTAGGTAATTAAACCAAAATGATGAAATAAAGAAATGAATCATGTAATAATGGAGTATATTACCTTTCCATGATGATTTATCTTGAAATTCTACAACATAACATGTAGAATCTTCCCTTGCAAGTCTGAAAATTGATCTCTTAATGCCTTGAGATGATAAAACCCTAAGTTGTTTGGCTTGAGATGGAAAATTGGTGGATGAATATGTGAATTAGGTGAATGTAGAAGATGATGGAATAATTTCAAAATGAGGATAAAAACACCTATTTATACACACTTGTGCCTTAGTAACCCGTTCATACCTCATCACAGGCCGACATCAAGTGATTTTGAATAAAATCCTGAAAGGAAATTTAAAATATTTTGAATTTGGGGCCAAGGAGGACTCATTCGCCACCCATGGGGAATGGGCCCCACCTAGGACCTAAAAACATGTGTTGGTAAATATGTTGTATTTAATATTGTTTGTTAGGATAATACTCAAAAATACACTTAATTAAGGATATGAGAGCATAACGGGGTCAAATAAAGCATGAAAAAGGGATAAATAGTGAAGATGTGCCTAGAAAAGCATGAAAGCTTGTTACAGGACTTTACAAAACTTTAAAATAGGACTTGTTGATGAATAAAAAGGCAATTTTTAGGTGAATTATAATTAATAGAGTCCAAAAGAATGTAAAAATGTCTAACACTTCACAACACCTTCACAAGACGCCATTAAAGAAATTTTATTGAGTTTGCAAAGGTCCAAGTCCTAGTGTGGATGCATAAAATGCCTCAGAACACTTGAATCAAAGCCTCATTAAGGGTATGTGCAGGATCATGATGGGCCAAAAAGTGGCAATATGATGGGTATGTGGCTTACGACTTTTTTTTTACCCAAAATTGATGAAATGAAAAGGGTTTTTAAAGGAGATTATCAACTTTCCACCAATATAAATTGTGATTTACTTTGAATTTAATAAATTATTATTATTCATTTTCTATTCAAATTATGACTAAATTCTGATTAGGACCGATTGAAAACATATATAGCTTTCAAACGGATCACATTTTTTGAATCCAAAACATGCGCCACATTCTATACTTCATATACTATAGGTTTAAAAAAAGAAAAATTGAATTTCATGAAGTTTTGACCAAGTTAAGGTGGTCAGACATACAAGTTTTTATATTTTTAAAAAAGTTGTAATAAAATTCATAATTAATTATTTACTTGGAAAAAATTACAAAAAAATATGCATCACATTAGGACATGATTCCTCACTGCATCTAAAATATTATTAAAAAAATTATCATTTTATTGTGGTTAGGGGGTATACAAGCACCTACTTCTTATTTTTTCCCGAAATTTAAGTACTACCCATAGAAATTTCAAATTTTCACCAAATACATTTTTTTTTAAAACAAACCTAGTAGTTTAGAAACTACATTCAATTTTCTATAGATTCTATTCTTACATATTTTTGAAATAATATAGATAACTTATTCAAATTTTTATGTCAAGTTTTCTAACTCTAATTTTTTTTATTTTTTGCCACTTAAGGGCCTATTTTTTCCATGATGATCCTGCACATACCCTTAAGTCCAACTTATCATGAATTATCCCATGTCAAGAGAAGGGTACTTTTTTCTATGACACATGTCCAAAATTTTTGCATAGAAAACAATAGCCATTAAATGATAAGTACCTTTTGTGTCACCAAAAAGTGTATACTTTGCTTAATTTGGGAATAATTGATGACAAATTGGCCTTAATAAAGCCTTGATTTGGTGTTGTGAGGTGTTTTACACATCCACACTAAGTCTTGGACCCTTGTAAACTCAATAAATTGCATTCAATGATGTCTTGTAAAGGTGTTGTAATACATCTTCCCACTTTTCTAAGACCATAATATCATAATTCACCTAAATAACCCTACCAAGACCTATTTCAAAGTGTTGTAACAAACTTTCACACTTTCCTAGGCTTGACATCAATATTTACACCTTTCTTATGCTTTAAATGGCCCCTTTATACACTTATAGGCCTTACATAAGTGTCTTGTTGAAGAAGAACCCGATAAACACTATTTAAATTATCAAAATTTCCAACATCCACTTAAAAATGCCCAAGTGGACTAAGTCGCCATTGATGGTGACTTAGTCCCATTTGGCTCAAAAATCAAAATAAACTTAAATTTCTTGTAGTTTTTTATTCCTTAAGACCTAAGGTCAGCCTGTGATGATGTATTTTTGGGAATTAAGGCATAATTTTGTATAAATATAGGGTTTTTCCTCTCATTTGAACTAACTCATCCTAAATTCATAACCCATCATCATTCATCCATCATTCATCATGTTCTCAAGTCAAGCAAGCTAGGGTTTTATCATTGCAAGTCATCAAGATAGCCTCCAAGGACATTCAATGGAAGATTATTCATGGTTTGTTGTAGAAAATCAAGATCAATCATCATGGAAAGGTACTAACTCCATTGTTTCATGCTTCATTGAATTATTTCTCCATTTTGGTTTAATTACCTAAAAGGGGTTTGATCAAGGAAAACTCCCATGCCCTAACATCCAACATCTCTCTCTCTTGTCTTGTGTGTTTGTAGATTTAGGAACTTTGAGGGTTGGAAAATCATTGAAGACTAAGTTGAAGACTTTTCAAAGACCTCTCCTTGCTTGGAAGGACAAAATATCAACAAAAATTCACTTTTAGGTCTGAAAACTAGAGTTTTAGATGAAGACACCTATCAGAAAAACAAATGCAGACCCAAAGCTACAAAATCCTATCTCGAGATTGCCAAAATATGCAAGTGGAATAATTCACCACTAGTGGTAGATTAGTCCCACTACTAAGCCTGAAAAGTGGGTTTTGCATTTTTGGATACCCATTTGGTAGATTCTTGTTCCAAAAAATTTTCCCGAAACTCGGACTAAGTCGTCTAGCCTGGCATAAGTATCGTAGTCAACATTTTCAGTCAATTTTTTAGGATTCTAGAATCTCTCCATAGTAGATTTCAAATACTTGGCACACCTCTCTAATCCTCTTCAGTTATTTCATTCTTTACTTTCTTTTTTAGTTATTTTTTCATATTACACTCTATTTTCAAACAGGTTGCATTTCTTAGTTTTTGCATCATTAAATCATTTCATTTTCAGATCAGTGCATTAGTACATCTTAATTAGATAGATCACATCTCATTTACATCAACTTTGAGTGTAAACATTTTCATTTTGGATCCCCATTCCTTTCTCCTTTTAGGTGAAAAACCCTAGAAGGAGCTAAAGCAATGTGGGCAATCCAAAATCATTGTCCACACCATTGAGCATTTGGTTGCCTGACTAGAGGTCTTTTTGTAGGTGATATAGAGTTTTGGACCTTGCTTGTTACAATAGATCTTGCTTCAGCTTCAACTACTTTGTCTTTTCCCTTAGTGTTTTGATTTAAGCTTTCACTTGAGAAGCAAAGTCCTCCCTTATCCTTGTCACATTTCTGTAGGGACAAGAGTTTATCCAAAATTATTCTACTTTCACATACTCTTGCTTCTGATTTCAACTTTCTTAACTCTTGATCTAACTTCTCATTTTCTTCTAATTTCTATTTGATCGTATCTTTGAAATTTTATTCAGTCTTCTTCCATTCTTCCATTTTCTATTTAATGGTATCTTTGAAATTTTCTTCAATATTCTTGCATTCATCCAATTGTAGCTTAAGATTCACAAAAGTTTCCTTTGACTCCTTAAATTCCTCATAGACCTCTCTATGTCTTGCTTTGAAATTCTGGATTTGCTCCCTTAGCTTTGAGATACAAGCATTTGCCTCCCTAATGTTTTCTCTTAATTCTTCATTTATAGATTCCATAATTTTTGTACCATAGAAAAAAGGATCATTTTCACCATATTACTTTTCTGTGGACATGAATCATTTTTCTTTTGACGAATGTATACAATAGTAGTTGGCATTCATATTTAACATGATTTCAAATTCATATATATTCTGTATAGGTTAGCACAAACACATCTAAACACTCTTCTAAACTCATTATTTAAATGAATTCAATTTTTCCATTAACTCTTATTTGAACTTTATTTGTAAGTACAGGTGTATTGTATGATTGCTTTTAAGGTCTATTATTTAATTTTCTTGCGCTTTTAGATTGGACAATTTCATTCATTTATAGGCCCATTTAAGGTTTTTGAATGTAAACTGATAGCCAGTTTACAACCTGTCTCGATGCTCTTAACTTAGAGATCCATCTTCAGGGAAGGAAATATCCCTCTTGGTCTAAAATCTGTATAATCCAAAATTTCTTTTATTTTTATTCAAGAATCTGGTCTGCATTGTGATGTATTTTTGGTAATTATAAACATTGAGGTGTATAAATATGTTTTTTTTTTTGTCCATTTTACCTCTTGAATTCAATAAACTATCATCTCATCTAAATGGCCCAAAGATCAATGAAAGTATTTTGTATCTAAACTAATAGCACCATTAAATCAAGTATCTTGAGTAGCAAAATTGAGATACCTTCTGCACTTTGTAACAGGCATAGAGTTAGGCGACTGTATGTTTAATGAGTCTGACTGTCTTTATTTTTCATCTACTATTTATCAAGGGTCAAAGGGATTGACCAAGGAATCCTTTATACTTAAACTCCAGTCCATTTTCTCTGCATTTTTCATGTATGTAGTCTTGTAGGTAGAATTTTCTCAAATAAGAGAAGTGAAAGCCAAGCCATCAAAGGACCTGTCAGTAAACCCTAATTCCAAGCTTAGACAGATTCAAACCATTAATGTGATTTGACTTCATTGCACTCACACAAGAAAAGTGAAGATTTGGGCCCACAAAATTGACCCCTAAATTTGTAGAATTTTGGAGGAGGACTGATTTTCCATCAGTGGAAAATGAGTCCCACCTATAGGATGGAGAATTTGATTTTTTCATAATTCAGTTCTCGATAGTCAGAACAGTTTTAGGGTAGTTTATTAGAAGGAGGACTAATTTGCCATCAGTGGCGAATGAGTCTCACTGGTCATCAATAGTGATTTTTTCTAGTTTCTAGAACCTTTTAGGATCAGCATTAAACTTCCAAGTGCACTCTATTTAATCTCATTCAATTTTGTTTACATTTGTTTATGTTTCTAGTACATTTCTGCATATCACACTATGTTTTCAAACATTGCATATTTCACTAGTTTTTCATTCATAATCAATCAATTTTATCAATTATCTACATTTAGATCATTTCATTTAATCATAATTACCTCATACATTCCTTAGTTTGAATGAACCACCTCAATTTTTGGGTTCTATCTCTCTCCTTTTATGTGAAAAACCCTAATAGCGTAAGAGAAGTCCATAGCACCCCTAAAAAATGTTGGTTCATTTTGGTGAACCTGCATATTGAACATATTATCTTTCTGATTAGAATCTACATTTATATTTTAAAACTCATAGCATTAGTCTTTGCATTAGCCTTTGCATTTTTTTTGCATCCTATGAATTACACATTTGCATTAGTGAAGATCTCATATAGATTTCATTTTTGTACCTTAAAACATTCCAAAAACTAAAATTTTGCATCTGAAAAGAATAAAAAATCACTTTATATTTTCTAAAAAACACAAAAAATTCCCATCCCTAGACTCATTCGCCACCCTGGGCGAATCAGTCTAGCTGCACATTTTGAACTGCACTTTCAGACATTTTCTAGGTATTTACTACATTTCAGTTTTCTAGTGTTATTTTTCTATTTTAGTTTATACAATTTATATTATTCACATTTTGAACTCTTATATTTCATTGCATTTTCATTAACCCCACCCCTTGTGGTATTTGTATGAGTTTTTGGTGCCCTATTAATAATAATTAGTGAGAAGTTCCCAACTCATGGTATCCTGCAATAACACACTCGTTGTGGACATTGGGTTCTCTCAAGATCCTACTCCTAGTATGGAAAATGGTGCATTAGGCATGGATACTACCACTAGTACATCTTTACCTTCACAAACAAAGCATGTTGACACAGAAACTAATCGGATTATGTAAGATAAAGTCATTAACATTCATGAGGATTTTTCACATTTGCAACAAGACTTAGATCTTGAAAAAATTTCCACCACTACCATACCTGCTATAGAGAACCTTCATTGCTTGATTGAAAGTGATGATGGCTTAAAAGTTATGAAAATAATTGCTAAGATATACAACAAACATGTTCCTTTGACTTCCCAATGAACAAACACTAATGTGAGCCAAGGAGGATCTCACATTCCTCCTTCAACCACAACATCCATACCCACCTATACCACTCCTCAAGTTACAACAAATATGCAATAGGTTAGTCATGTAACGCCCCGCCATGTGAACCCCAAAGGACAACAAAGATACCACACTAATTTTTTTTTTAAAGAGAAACATTGCATGAGATGAATATATACATACATTACATGAAGAGCAACTATGTGATTACAACATCATCTATGTCCTCTAGGGTACACGGTTAGCATTACAAAAACTAAAATTTTACCAAAATGAAAGCGAATAAAAAAACCAAGATCACATAAAGATGACATACAACCATTATTAATCAAAGAGAGGGAAATACATTCATCATTTTATTACAACTCAATTCATAGTTCCATAATACAATTGTTGAGCATATTTCCACAGATACAACACATCATGGGTATGATAGTACATTACAAAATATTTCCCTTATATCAATGAGAAGAGTACATTGAGTACAAGAATAATACATCAATGAAGAATGAGATATGATATGAGGAACAACCTTCAACCAAGTGGAGCTCTGGAAAAATCTGCATCTGCTTCTGCATTGTGAACACAACCTAGGGACCCAATGGGGTGCATAGCACATTCCACCTGACCACATGGACCTGAAGGTCCACCCCCCATGCTAGGAGATGACAAGAAAGAATCCACAGCCAAACATGTTCAAATAGGCAATGCTAACACAATGCCAACATAAAACAACATCAAACAAATACAACACTCCCAGAGGCTACCAAACAAAGGGAAGTAAACGGATACTGTAGGAGAGGGTTTAACTATCCTAACTCACTAGTTCATTAGTTACATTGGCACATGTTTAGGAAACTTTTCCTAGTAGCACCAAACAAAACTTCTCAACCTCAAGGGGTGTACCAAATCACAAACATACAAGAACCATAATGAACAAAGAACATATGTGAGGCATAATCCTTCTCACTCATAGTCATAACCAAATGCAAAATCATAGGACAAGGTACACCCACAAGAGCTCAAAATAGGAGTACGATCAAAGAAATCACAAAGGTCTAATCATGGAAAATTTCAACACAAAATAGGTTTCCCATAGCCTTTGGAACCTAACAACCTACCACCCGAAACTATTAAAAGAAAGTAACTTAAGAATTATGGGTTCCCAACATATCTACAACATGTCTAGACATAAGATTACCTCAAAATAAAAATTAAACAAGAGGAAAATATGACCAATCATAGAACCTGATGCAGGAGCATCCAGTGGTGTGAGGGCAATCTTGCATCACCCAAAAAGATGATTTCCATTTTTTTTGTTCATGTTGTTTCTTTTTGTAGATGTTTTTGCATTTTTGGATACCCTTTTCGTCGAATAAGAGTTTCCAACATTCAAAACTATTGTTCTGATTTTTCTGCTCAACTGCTATTTTTAGCAGGTTTGAATTTGAAGGCGTGGGAAGAGATAAATTTATGGGAAGGTTCAGGATGGAAAAATACACACTCTGGTGAAAGAATCAAGTCAAGATCATTCATGATTTGAAAGTTATTCAAGTTCCAGTTTCTGCTTTTTGCTCTGAAAAACCTTCCGAGCTCAGTTTGAGGCACTAAACGGTCCTGGATGGGCCTAAAAATTTGTAGAAAGTTATGGCTGCCAGAAGTTGGTGCATATTTTAGAAATGTGCTAATTTTTGAATGTGAATTTAAACTTGAATTTCAAATTGTAATTTTGGCGCCAAACCACCAAAACACTTATCGCGAATGTTGTTTTTGGTTCCAAACTGAAATGGGTCTATTTATGGGCTAGTTTATGATTTTTGAGTAACTTTTTGGGGAAAGAAGTTCATATGTTGCGAAAGGGAGATCTGGGTAATTTTCTGTAAGTCTGTAATTTGCATGTATCACAGAGCTCAAGGATTTGTGATCCTCTGCATGTAAGAGTTCCATATTTTAATAGAAAATATTATTCTCTATTTTGTGAGTGTATTTATGTGTCTCGGGTTTGCTCCCTCGTCAGAACCACTAGTATGCATAAGGAATCAATTCCAAGAGCATTCAAAATAAATGAATAACTATCTAACAGGTTCGAGGTCAACTGAAAATATCCTTTCACTTGAACATAGACATAACCCAACACTTACTTAAGATAATGTAACGAAACATAAAAGCATATTCCATACTCCAAAACATTCCTATTCAATTTGATAAATAAACTAACTTAATAGGAGCACATAAGGATTAACCATTTGATAATAATCTAACATCAATGTTTACTCCAAATAAATCAAATCTCTCCTAGTAATTTTAGATCATTAGATATTCAAGAATCACATATTTTATTTTATGTACACGTCTATATTGAAATTATTTAATAAAATAAAAAAAAACTGCAGCATGTAAACCATCGTACTTATCCTACTTTATAATTCCTATATACATATGCATGTGTTTACATCCTAATAAATAAATTTAATTAAAGCATAACATTATATATAAATTTACTTAAAGTATAACGTTTACCTTTGTTGACTTCAAACTAAGTAAATTTGACTAGAATCTAACATATACAATTTAAATGCAATTCACAAATCTACTAATAAAGGAATTTGTAAATAAATTCAAAATTGCTAAATAATCTTGTAATTAAATCTATTTTAAATTTTAAATGTGTTTGAAAGTAACTCTAATTCTTAAATGTACTTGAGAATTAACCTATCTGAAGAATGAAAACATACATCGATACATAGGTTCATTACAAAATATTTCAACATTATTATAAAATCAGTTAAAACAATTTAAGAACTATATATATATCACAAATTTCATTTTACTTCTAATAATCCATAAAAGGTAATATCCATATTTTCATTAAAAGACTCTTTATTTCTATGAAAATAAATCAAGTCTCTTGACTTACTCAAGAATTAATTCACTGTTTTAATTAAATTCTTCAAGCTACTAAATACAATTAAAAATAGATTTTCATATTAACATTTACCACTACATTCTTACAATATTTATCTATATATTCCACTAATTCATATAGGTTGAGTTATTCATTTTCTTAAAGGGCCAAAACCATACTTCTCCAATATTCAAATATAAACACAATTACTTACCAATTGTTTAATTTTATGCATTATAACAACATTTATATATATATATAATTACTTTTGTCTATCTATGAAAATAATATTATATTTAATCATGATTATACTAATTTATAAAGATAATATTATATTTAATCATGATTATACTAATTTATAAAGATAATATTATATTTGATCATGATTATTCTAACATTATATATATATAAATTATAGACAACAACACATAAGGTAGACTCAAACGCGAATCATACATATCAACAAATAAAATTAAAATATTCAGTATACAAATACCTAGGGGAGAAGACCCAGTAGCTACCACCCATTGAATAACTGCCACCTCCATGCTCACTCCACCCCCCAAAATTTTTTTAACTTTGATCCACTAAAAAACCTTTTATTAACAAATAGAAAATTACAACACCAATAGTTGCTCATAACAGAATGAGTCACTCACCAATCAAAGTACACAGCTAAACATGCCTTTGCATTTATAAAAGAAGTCAACTTGCACATAAAAAGGACCATTTACAATTTCATTTAAATCATTTACTGTTACAATTACCCCCACTTGCAAATTTTTGTCCCTCACTACATTTTATATTTACAAGTATACATGCACAACTACTGGTGCTTTAGATGACATAATCACAATCTCCTTTGAACTATATGGGATTTGAAATGCACAGTATTTCACACACTCCCTGGCAGCTATATGTATTTATTTCATTTCCTGTAGGTACCTGCACAATTAAATATAGGTGTAAGGCTCCCCAAATAAACATCAAATCCAAATGTAATGCAGAATTCAGTCATATCATCTTTAAAAACCTACGTAACTTGCAGCTTCAAATTCAAATGCTCAAACAAATTCAAATTTCAAACACAACAACCAAATTGAATGCATTCAATTGTCAGATTCGAATTCCTAAATAAGAGGGGGAAAGTAGCCAGCAGCATTCACAATTGCATGTTACTCTCTGCAAAGTTGAAAGCAACGACAAAGATTTTCTGCACATTCCTCTGATATCCAAAGTCTCAGGTATGTACTTATAGTTATTTTCATTTATGCAGTGTCTTCTTACTTTATACATTCTACCATTTGTTAAAAATTTTCTACTTTCCATTGCACATATAGTAGGCTAGCATACATATATTT
>VDFB02256132.1:180228425-180369587 GCA_007258455.2 Sequoia sempervirens | reverse complement strand
CTCTCTCTCACTCACTCCTATCTCTCTCCCACTCCTAAACCCTAAACCTTAAACCCTCAACCCTTAAACCCTAAACCCTTAAACCCTCTACCCTCTACCCTCTACCCTTAACCATCAACCCCTACACCGTAAATCCTTAAACCCTCTAACCTCTACCCTCAACCCTAATCCCTCAACCCTTAAACCACTTAGTAAACTCTCTACCCTAATCCCTCAATTCTCTTGACCCTTAATCCCTCAACCAATAAACCATAATCCCTCAACCCCTATACGCTCCACCATATACATTCAACACTTAACCGTAATCCCCCAAACCTATCCCCTCAATCCTCTACCCTCAACCCTTAAACCATGTACCCTCTACCCTAAAAACCCTTAAACACTCAACCCTAAAACCTAAACCCTCAACCCTTAAACACTCTACCATCTACCCCCAATCCTCTACCCTCTACCCTCTACCCTAATCCCTCAACCCTTAAATCCTTAAACCAACTTAGTAAACTCTCTACCATAATCACTCAACCCTCTTGACCCTTAATCCCTCAACCCTTAAATCATAATCCCTCAACCCCTATACCCTCTACCATATACATTGGATCCTCAACCCTAATCCCCCAACACTATACCCTCAATCCTCTACCCTCAACGTTAAACCCTCTACCCTCTACCCTATAAACCCTTAAACACTTAACCCTAAACTCTAATCCCTCAACCCTTAAACCCTAAACACTTAAACCCACTACCCTCAAACCTAATCCCTCAACCCTTAAACCCACTTAGTAAAATTTCTACCCTAATCCCTCAACCCTATTGACCCTAAATCTCTCAACCCTTAATTCCTAATCTCTCAACCCTTATACCCTCTACCCTATACATTGGACCCTCAACCATAATCCCTCAACCCTATACCCTCAATTCTCCACCCTCAAGCTTAAACCCTCAACCCTTAAATCCTCTACCCTCTACCCTATAAACCCTTAAACACTCAACCCTAAACCCTAAACCCTCAACCCTTAAACCCTCTACTGTCTACCCTCAATCCTCTACCCTCTACCCTCAACCATTAAACCCCTAAACCCACTTAGTAAACTATCGACCCTAATCCCTCAATGCTCTTAAACCTTAATCCCTCTACCCGTATACCATCTAATGTATACATTGGATGCTCAACCCTAATCCCCAAACCTATACCCTCAATCCTCTAATCTCAACCTTAAACCCTCAACCCTTAAACCCTCTACCCTCTACCATCTATCCTATAAACCCTTAACCACTAAACCCTCAACCCTAAACCCTCAACACTTAAACCCTAAACCTCTACCCTCTACCCTCAATCCTCAACCCTAATCCCTCAACTCTTAAACCATTAAACCCACTTAGTAAAATCTCTACCCTAATCCCTCAACCCTCTTGACCCTTAATCTCTCAACCCTTAAACCATAATCCCTGAACCCCTATACCCTCTACCCTATACATTGGACCTTCAACCATAATCCCCCAACCCTATACCCTCAATCCTCTACCCTCAACCTTAAACCATCAACCCTCTACCCTCTACCCTATACATTAAAAACTCAACCCTCAATTCTCAACCCTCAATGCTTAATCTCTCAATCCTCAACCCTCAAACCCTAAACCCTAAACCCCGATACCCTCTACCATATACATTGTACTCTTAATCCCAATCCTTCAACCATATGTACCCTCAACCCTAATTACTCAACCCTATACCCTCAACCCTACAAGTGATCAACCCTATACCATCTACCCTATACATTGGATCCTCAACCCTAATATATCTATTTCCCTTCATCCTCTACTCTCCTCTCTATCCAATCATCCCTCCCTCTCTACCCTAATCCCTCAACCCTAAACCCTAAACCTTTAAACAGTCAACACTAAACCCTCAACCCTTAACCCTTAAACCCTAAACCCTTAAACCATCTACCCTAAAACCTCTACCCTTAATCCCTCAACCCTTAAACCCTCAACCCTCTACCCTGAACCCTCAACCCTTAAACCCTAATCCCTCAACCCCTTTACTCTCTACCCTATACATTGTACCCTCAACCCTAATCCCTCGACCCTATACCCTATACCCTCAATCCTCTACCCTCAACCCTCAACCCTCAACCCTTAAAACCTCTACCCCCTAACCTCTACCATATACATTAAAACCTCAACCCTTAATCCCTCAATCATCAATCCTTAAGCCCTAAACCCTCAACCCCTATACCCTCTACCCTTTACATTCGACCCTCAACCTAATCCTTCAATGATATACCCTAAAACCTATACCCTAAACCCTTTATCCTCAACCCTAAACCCTTAACCCTAAACCCTTTAACTCTAAACCCTTAAACCTTCTACCCTATACCCTCAAGCCAATACTCTCTACCATTGACCCTAATTCCTCAACCCTAAACCCTTAAACCCTAATTACCTGGAAACCATCAACCCTATAAGTCCTCCACCCAAATCCATCAATCCTATACCCTCAAACCCTATCACTTTCTCTCTATCTATACATCTCACCTCTCCCTGCCTCCCTCTCTCCTACCCTCTTTAATTGTCTCTATCTACCCTCTCCCTCTTTCTATGTACCTCTCATTCAATCAATCCCTACTACCCTCTCTCACTCCCTCTATCTATATCTCTCTATCTCCCCCCACTCTCTCCCACTCCCTCTCTCTCATGTCTCTCCCTCCCACTCCCTCTCTCTCTTAGGTCTCTCCCTATAGCAACCTACCTAGGTAACTCTCTCTCTCTCTCTTCGATCTCTTTCTCTATCCCTCCCACCCTACCTAGATAAGTCCATCTCACTCCACCCCCTCTTTCTCTCCCTCTATCAGGTCACTCCCTCCCTCTCACACTCCCTCTCACTACCTATCTCTCAAGTCTCTCCCTTTGACACCTTAGCTACATTACTCTCCCTTTCTCTCCATCTCTCTCTCTCTCCCTCTCTCTCAATTCTCTCTCTCCCACCCCCTCTTTCTCTCACTCCTTTAATCCCTCCCACCGTACCTAGCTAAGTCCCTCTCACTCCAATCCCTTCTCTCCCACTCCCTCTCTCTTAAACTCTCACTTCCACCCCCTCTCCCTCTCTCCAAACTCTATCTCTCTTAAAATTATCCCTCCCTCTAAAGACAAATATAAATACATACATACAAGCATAATACATATGTACATGCAATCATACATACATACAAGCATACATGTACATGCATAGATACAATCTTACATACAAATAGGCATACATACAATATACATGCACTGATACATACATGTATACATACATACATACATACATGCATACATACATGACATGCAAGCATACATGTGCATACAAACATACAAATATACAAACATACATTCAATAAAGTAGAATTTAAGAGAAAGAAAGACACAACATGAACGTCTTATACCATTCTTGCATTATGTCTTGCTAGACATGCTCCTCACAAACAAAAAAAGCTATGTCAAAACTGAGATATAACACGAGCACATTATAACATACGTGCGTTATTGCTTGCCTTGGGAATCCCCAAGCCTTGGGATTGGTATTTTCCTTGGAATACCAACCCAAAGGCTTGGAGGGAATTATGAATGACTAGAGACGTGTTTTTGCAAATTCTACAATATCTCACATAATTGGGTTCGTGCTCACCGCCAGGATTGCATGTGGTTCAATATCAAACAAATCAAACATCTGGGTACTTTTAGGTTCTCTCTTAGTTATCCAACGATGTAATTTTTTTCACTTTCTGACAATGTTAAGCCTTTAATCCATAATTTATTTTGTTTGTATGTCTCTTTTTTGGAAAAAAGTAGTGTTTGGTGTTGTTTTCATTATAAATTAACTATTCATCAAAATTTCAAATAAATTACATTTTTAGAAACTAGACTCCATTATACAATTTTTTTTTTTAAATAAGTTAGTTTCCATATATTTTAGGTGTAGCACGGCCAAAATTCTATTTTTCAGGAAGTTTCCACTTCGGAAATTAGTAAAAAATAAAATATTCATTAAAAAATTATTAGAAAAATTCATGCATCAACTACATACTATTAGCTAACTTCTTACTGTAGCGATTTTAAAAACATTAAAAAAATGTTCACCATACTAGGGTCATACAAGAGTTGCTATGTTATGTTTTTCTAACAAAAACAACACCAATTTGTGTACATCCCTTGTTTGAACTCCTTAATCTCAACCATTTTTAAAATAAGTTAGTAGTTTGGAAAGTAGACTCGGAGCACTTCAATCCTTCTTTTTGTTCCATCTCAAAGTGTAACTATCCTTAATTTCATGTCCAAGGTCAGTATTTCCTGATTTCAGAAAAAATGTGGCAACCTAAGCCCCCTTTTTGGGAACCATCTTGGTTCACTTACCCCCCATCATTTGGTATATAAACATCTACTTGAGTGCTCAACCAAATTTCATTCTTTCTTATTTCATCTCTTGCATTTAATATTTCATTAGACCAATTTAGGAAAAAAGATACTAACTCCCAAGCTTCATATTCACAGTCTTGAAGGTATTAAAGGTTATTGAAGATCTAAGAGATGTGGCAGGTTGGTTGCAGTTTAAATAAATAAAATTTTATATTATTAAACACCTAGGAAAAAACTCACAGATGGATGATGATTTGATAGCTCGATGAGATGGATGAGTCATACCTTGTGCAAAGACAAGAAAATAATGACACAAGTCAAAGAAATTGGTTGATGTGACCAAAAAGGAATATGTCAAGTGTAGATGATTGTAGCCAATCGAAAAGACTCGAAGTGACAAAAAAATATGGATACATAAAGAATATTCTTTGTGGAATATGGTAGAAACTATTACAAATATTTAGCCCAAGCTTTATTAAAAAAATTCATGAAAATATTAATATTTTCCAAATACATGTAATAAATATTATGGAATTATTTTTAAAAATATTTTTTTCTGCAAATAAAAATATGTTGACCTTGGCAGTCATATGACCTACCTAGGAATATTTTTTTTGAAGCAACTTTACTAAAAATGGATGCATTTATAGTTAGAATTCATCTAATCGACCTTCTAAACACAATGGTGATGTTGATCAGGGCTCAAAATGTTCCAAAAAATTAGTGTCCTTCTGGATCAACTACTCTTCACACATTTTAAAACCTTACATATCTGGAAAAATATATATTTTTTTATGAAACAAAAGGAAAAGATAACTTTATTTGATGCACTAGAGTCAACCATGAGGTTGTTGATACCCAAAAATTCACCCAAAAAAACTTCATTCCAACATGAAACCCTCAGATCTAGGTAGGGATTTATAACACTAGAGCTCTGATACAATGTGGGAGTTAATGGTGACTCCTCGACACCACCAGGAACAATTGCTAGACAAAAACATCTTCCACAAGAGAGAAAATAGCAATAATAATTTCTTCAACAATGTAATATTGAATATTAGTTGAATGTGGTTGAATATGAAAATGTACATAAGATTCCTTGGCTATAAAGGCAAGGTGATACATAGGATTAGACAATATTATGAAAAGTGTCTTAATCCTATAACATGTGAAAACTAACAAACTAACTACCTAGGAAACAAGAATTACAAGCTAGATAAGATAAGTTTTAGAAAATCCAACTAAGACTTCTATAAGGAATCTTATATTGTAAGTATACTTAACATGTGAACATGTCCCCTAATTCCCTAGTGAAAGAATTAGCTAGGTACAAGAAATTTATTCACACAATCACAATATTGATTGTAACTTATGTTTTTAATGTTGGGGGAATGGGATATTGTGGAAAAAATTTCATGTAATCTTGGATTGAAATTAGAATTGTTTCTCACTACACAATGCTTGAAATTCAATCCCCAAACTTCTCTTAGACAATTTTGAGCCTCCTATATGTTGGGATTAAGATGTCTCAACCTTAGAGTCCAAGTATTGATATATTGATGTAATTAATGTATTTATTTGTATTATTTAATTGTATATGGTGTCATGTCACTAATTGGGACCCACTGACTGGGTGACATCCTTGTTGGAGGTGACTAGATGACACATCATTACCCCAAGTGGACATAGGCATCCCATTTTGGAATCTATGACATATGACAGATTTTATGACATGTCATAAGGAATATTTGAATGCATAGGTGAGAGTATGTACCCAAGTTGGGTTATGACAAGATGTAAGAGAATCAACTATTTTTTAGCCAGTTATGAAAAATTCTCTTATAGTTGCAAGTGTTGTTAGATATGATAGATTCTTTTATAGCTGTAAGATATGTAAGGCATCTGGCACAATCTATTTTTGTCATATTCTAGGGGCCCAAGCTTAGAAGAAGAATATTTGCACGTTTGAAACTTGTCAAGGGTGTAAGGGAATATGTCACATGTGTCTAAATGTATTTCTAAGGCATTGTAAATTGTGCCATGTGGATTTGGATGCCCCTCACCTTCTAGATGCTTCTAGAAGCTTGTATCACTCTATTTAGTGAGTGCCTTGAGTTGTAGAATGGATGGTTTGTTTATAGGTAATGAAGTGCTACTAGTATCACTCCACAATAGGTGTTCATGTTGAGCACTTGTTGAAGAAGCTTTTATTTGGTGATATCTTGTAACCATTATTTGAAGTAGTAGAGAAGGTACTATGATTTTGGAGGGTGGGGTTTTTTACTCGAAAGGGTTTTCCCCATGTATATTTGGTGTCACTGTTTTATGCATTCTTGTTGCTTGACATCCATTATTCTATGTATGGGTTTCTCTTATTGTAACATTAAAAGGTGTTAAAAGTAATTTTTTTAACTCTCCCATGATTAGATTAGTTTTGGAAGCTATTTTCACTTAGCCGACTTCTTTTTCAGTTAGTATTAGAGCCTGGCCTCCCTTGGTTCCTTTGTTGGGTAGAAGGGTTTTTTGAGCTAAACTCTGTTTCAGTGGTAGTTTTGCAAAAGAGTGTATTTCATGACCTTGTTGTAGGAAAGAGATGGTAGGAACATCTAGGAGGATTGAAATGGAAAAAATTAATGGTGGTAATTTTGAGTTGTGGAAGCTCAAAATGGAAGACATGTTAGTGGATCAAGACTTATGGTTTGTGATTTTGTGAACCAAACCTTTAGGAATTAAACAAGAAGATTGGGATCTCATGGATAGGAAAGCCAAGGGTCTTATTAGAATATGTTTGGCTCATTTTGTTCTCTCAAATGTCCATGAAGAGAAAACTACTACTTCTCAGTGGAAGAAGCTTGGTGATGTCTATCAGGATAAATCCTTGGTAAACAAGCTTTTCCTGAGAAAGATGTATTCTCTGAAAATGGAAGATGGAGGATCCATTGTAGATCACTTGAACTCTTTTAACATGTTGGTTGCACAATTGGGTTCTATTGGAGACAAAATATATGAACAAGACTACTGCATGCTTCTTTTGTGTTCATTTGCATTCTCTTGGGATCACCTAGTAATGTTTATTGGAAGCACTACTTCCACCTTTAAGATGGATGAGGTGGTTGTCTCATTACTATCTGAGGAGATAAAAAGGAAGTCTTTTGAGATGACCAAGGAGGCCTTGTAGTATAGAATAGACCAAAAGAGAGAAGAAAAAAGAAAGAAAATTAATATAAGTCAAAGTCTCCTAGTAAGAATTCCAAGGAAAAATGATGGAATTGTGGTGAAACTGGTCACATTTCCAAAGATTGCAAGAAGGAAAAGAAGAAAAAAAGTCTTTCTCCAATTCTGAATCTGAGAAATCATCACAAGATGATTGAGAAGCATTTATTGTGGCCTTGGAAACCCATGCATTGTATGATGTGTGGTTGATATATTTAGGTACATATTTTCACATGAATTCTCATAGAGATTGGTTCTTGAAGTATGAGGATTTTGATGGTGGAGAAGTGTATGTGGTTGATAACTCTCACTTGAATATTTTTGGTTGTGGAAGAGTCAAAATCAGATTTCCTGATGGAAGAGTGAAGGGGATTAGTGGTGTCTTTCATATTCTTGTTTTGGCACGAAACTTACTTTCTATAAGTAAACTAAATGATTCATGAGTACAAGTTGTTTTCTCTAATTATTGGATGTAAGGTGACTAGAGGATCTATGGTGTTAGCTAAGGGGGTTTGCATTGGGAATTTGTTTTAGTTAGATACATGCAATGTATAGTGTAATAGTTCTTCTAATGTACCGAAGAAGAGACCTTTAGATTCTTCATCCTCACCATTTGATTATGTAGAGAAGAAGCATGTTGTAGCTACATTTGATGGTCATGCATTTTAGGTACCTAAGGGTGCTCATTCCATGGAAATTAAGCTTCCTACAAAGAAGGAAATGTTATGGCACCAACAACTTGGTCACATTGGTGAGAAGGGTCTAAGAACCCTAAAATACAAGAGCCTTTTTGAAGGTCTTGATGATTGTAATCTTAAGTTTGACTTTTGCGAACATTGTGTATATGGAAAAAAAATATTGTGTTTCTTCTTACTCTAGTTCTCACAAGTCTTCTGGGGTCTGGGATTATGTACATTCAGATGGTTTTGGTCTTGTAAATGTTCCTTAATAATAAAAACATGTTTTTTTTCTTTTTCTTTCCTCGATGATTATAGTACAAGGACATTTTTTTATTTCCTTAGAAGTAAAGCTGAAGTCCTTTGTCATTTTAAGGATTTTAAGCCCTTGGTAGAAAATCAAACTAGTAGAAAGTTTAATTGTTTGAAGACTAATAATGGTGGTGAGTCTTGTTCCATAGAGTTTAACAAGTTTTGTATGGAGCATGGGATTGGGAAACTTAAGACAACTCCCTACAGTCCACAACAAAATGGAGTTGTAGAGAGGATGAATAGAATGTTGATGGAGAGGGCTAGGAGTTTTTTGAGTGGTGCTAGCCTTGAATAAAAAATTTAGGATGAAGTGGTATCCATTGCATGTTATTTTATCATTAGATCTCCTACATCAACGCTTGTTGGAAATAAACCCATGGAGGCATGGTCTGGTAAAAATCCTTCAATGAGACAACTCAGAGTATTTGGTTGTGAATCTTACACTATGTTCTGATTGAGAAGAGGTTTAAGTTGGAGAATAAGGTTGTTAAATGTATCTTTATCAATTATAGTGTTAGTTTGAAAGGGTACAAACTTTGGGATCTAGAAGCACAAAAGGTTCTCTATAGTAGAAGTGTGATCTTTAGAGAGATGAAACCTTCCTCTATTGAGCTACAACTAGAGAAAGAGGAGAAACAAAAGAAGGAGGTGGTTTAGATTCCACCTACTTAGAAGAAAGAAGAACCAAGTACTCCTATTGGACTTGATGATGAGGAGAACTCAAATAGCTCTTAAAGTTCTGCAGAAGAAGGAGAACCTCAACCTTGGCCTTTGAAGAGGTCTACATGAGTTAGATGACAATTGGATAGGTTTGGATATTCATTATTGGATTCTAGTTGCATATTTTCCTTGATTACTAATATTGATGAGCCTAGGATGGTTAAAGAGGCATTGGGTATGAATGATTCAAATTATTGGATGTAAGCCATGGATGAAGAGATGGCTTCATTAAAGAAAAACAAGACTTGGGATTTGGTACCTTTTCTTGCTAGACATAAACCTCTTGGTTGTAAATGGTTTTCAAGAAGTGTGGTCTTGATGGAAGTGTTGAGAAGTATAAGGTATGGTTGGTCGCTAAGTGGTTTTCCCAGGTGTAGGGAATTGATTATGGGGAGATATTCTCTCATGTAGCAAAGTTGACATCTATCTGGCTTATGTTGTCACTTGCAACAACATATGACTTAGAAGTGGAATAGATGATGTGAAGACAGTGTTCCTTCATGGTGATTTGGAGAAAGAGATTTACATGTCATAGATAGAGCATTTCATGAAAAAAGGTAGAGAATTTTTTTTACAAACTGAAAAAGTCTCTTTATGGTTTGAAATAGTCTCCTAGAATGTGGTATTAGAAATTAGATACCTATGTATTGTTATTGGGATTTCAAAGATCTAAATCTGACCATTATGTATACGTTAAAACTGATAATGGTTGCATTCTCATTATTGTTCTATACGTAGATGATATGTTATTTATTGGGAATGGTAAAAGTATGATTTTAGATTTGAAGTTTCAATATTCAACATAGTTTGAGAGGAAAGAACTAGGTGTAGCTAGGTACATTCTGGGAATGCAAATCATGAGAAACAGAGCTAATAGAAATCTTTGGTTAAGCTAGAGCAAGTATGTGAACTCCATGTTGGAGAGATTCAACATGGTAGATTGTGGATAGTTAGTTGTTCCTATGATGTAGGGGACAAAGATTTATGTGAATGATTGTCCAAAATATCCTATTCAGATGGAGGACATGACCAAACTACCATATCAAAATACAGTTGGCATTCTGATGTATGCAATGGTGTGTATGAGACTAGACATTGCCCAAGTAGTGGGAGTCCTTAGTCATTTTATGGCTAATCTTGGATGGGTGCATTGGGATGCAGTTAAGAGGGTGTTCATATGTTTATGGGGTACTTCTGAGTATGCCTTTTGTTTTTTTGGTTATCCTACTGGAACTCAAAATTCTATGAGCATTCAAGGATATGTGGATTCATATTGGGTAGGTGGCATTGACAACAAAAGATCCAATAGTGGTTATATGTTTGTGATGTTTGGAAGTGGTATCAGTTGGATGAGTAAGCAGAAGGTTGAAGTCACTTTTTCCATGATAGAGATAGAGTATATGGAAGCCACTCATGCTTATAAGGAAAATATTTGGATTAAGAGATTATGTTCTAATATTAGTTTAGATATAGGATAAATTATTGTTTGTTGTGACAACCAAAGTGCAATTTGTCTAGCAAAAATTCCTACCTTCCATTCTAGAACAAAGCACATTGATATACAATATCATTTTGTTCATGATATGGTAGAAGATGGAAAGGTGAACCAGGAGAAGTTTGAAACTTTGGTGAATGTTGTAGATGCACTGACAAAACCAGTGAGCATAGAGAAGTTCAGATGGTTTTTCGATTCCATGGGCCTTGGGGACCTGAGTAGATGATTTTGTATGACTCTTGGCAGGTCTTCAACAAGTAGGAGAATGTTGGGATTAAGGTGTCTCAACCTTAGTGTATTTATTTTTATTATTTAATGAAATATGTTGTCATATCACTAATTGGGACCCACAGGTTGGGTGACATCCCTGTTGGAGGTTACTAGATGACACTTCATCATCCCAAGTGGACATAGTAGTCTCATTTTAAAATCTATGACATATGATAGATTCTATGACGCATCATAAGGAATCTTTGAATGCATGGGTGCAATTTGGCACCCAAGTTGGGTTATGATAGGATGTAAGAGAATCAACTATATTTTAGCTAGTTATGATATATTATCTTACAACTGTAAGTGTTGTCAGCTATGGCAGCTATAAGATATGTAAGGCATCTATCATAAGCTATTTTAGCATATTCTAGGCACCCAAGCTTGGAAGATTAATATTTGCATGTTTGACGCTTGTTGGGGATGTAAGGGAATATGTCACATGTGTCCAAATGCATTTCTAGGGCATTGGAAATTGTGCCATGTAGATTTGGATGCCCCTCACCTTCTAGATGTTTCTTGAAGCTTGTATCACTCTATTTAGTGAGTGCCTTGAGTTGTAGAATGCATAGTTTTTTTGCAAGTAATGAAGTGCTTCTAGTATCACTCCAGAATAGGTGTTCATGTTGAAGCACTTGTTGAAAAAGCTTGTACATGATGATATCTTGTAACCATTATTATAAGTAATAGAGAAAGTATTGTGCTTTTGGAGGGTGGGGTTTTTTTACCTAAAAGGGTTTTCCCCATGTATATTTGGTGTCACTATTTTATTCATTCTTGTTGCTCTACTTCTATTATTCTATGTATGTGCTTCTCTTATTGTAACAATAAAAGGTGTTATGAGAAATTTTTGTAACTCTCCCCTGATTAGATTAGTGTAGGAAGTTGTTTCTGCTCACACGACTTCCTTTCACTATAGACCATTGAATATGGTTAACAAAGGATTCCCATTCCTTGAATTTTCCCAAAAAATAACCTTTCCTACATTTTTAATAGTCCATGATAGGAAACATGAGAATACATCTGAGTATGTGATGATGAAATTTCACATTTTCAGCCTTCTAATGGATTTTCCAAAGTGAAGATTCTTTAAGGGGTTGTTGAGTCTAGGTATTTGAATCTCATGATTCATCTCCATTTTGAAGAAGGATCTACAAATTTTGAATGCTAGGACCTTCAAAGAATTTATCCCTTAACTTTTTTTCCAAGAAACTAAAGATATTTTTCTAGAGTTGTATGAATTATCTCTCAACAAAATTTCCTAGATGCTTTGACAATGTTCTCAGGAATCCTTCTTGGTATTTTGAGCATTAGTAACCTGGAGTAGTTTGGAATGGTAGATAAAATTTATTTTATCATAGTTAATCTCCTTACTAGTGACAACTGTCTACCTTTCTAGGATGCAACTATACTTTGAATAGTCATAAAGATATTATTCCAAAATAAGGATTTCTAAGCTTGTACAAAGAAACGAATATTGAGATAGTTGCATGGTAGTTTATTCTATCATAATTCTAAGATGGAGAGGATACAACCAATTAATAAAGCACTAGTATTCTAAAAAATATATTTTTGACTTCCTCTGGTTAATTATTTGACTTGAAATTAGATAGTAGTTGTACAACACATACTTTATGTTTTTAGCTTCGCACACTAAGGGGTGACTAAATAGTAATGTATCATCTAAAAATAAGGAATGAGTGAAAGAGATGTCTAATCTTGTTATTTTTAAATCATTCCACTTACTTGATGCATGGAAAGTTGAAATTATCTAGCTCAATGCTTCTCCATCAAAATAAGGAGGAAAGGGTAAAGAGGGTCCCCTTGCCTAATGCCTTGTGAAGTAGATAAAAAACTACCTAGAGAGAAATTTATGAGGACTAAGAACTAAGCTAATTTGAGATAGGAAAGAATCCATTTACACCATCTTTTAGAAAAACATAACCTTTCTAAAACCTATGATAAAAAAAATCCCAATTTACTTTATCATAGGCCTTCATCATGTCTAATTTTATTATCATAGCTAAAAAAAATTCTTGATGAATTGAGTGAAAGATTTGATGAGCTATTATTTACCTTTCATCTATCCCTTTTCTTGGAACAAAACTACCTTGTTCCTCTGAGATTATGCCTGGAATGATTTTGGCAAGCTCTATAGTAATAGCTTTAGAAAAAAATTATAAATGGTATTGTAGAGGGAGATAGGTCTAAAATTTTCAATGAGGAGGGATATTTTTTTTGGTACAAGATGAATATGAGTGGTATTGAGCCCTTTTAACATTGTTTCATTTATACTTGATTCTTTTATGGCCTACTCGATGTCTCTTCCCACAAAATCCCAACATTTCTAATAGAATAATGTAGTGAAACCATCCAACCCTAGAGATTTGTTTGGAGAAAGTGCAAAAACTATAGTTTTAACCTCTTCTAAGGTAAATGGAGCCAACAGAAACTTGTCATCATTTGGGCTAAGTACCTTCAAGATAAAATGTAAAAATTCTTGTTCTTTTCAAACCAAATGAGGGTCCTAATTTTTTAGTCTGGTAAGGAGGTTGGAAAGGAATAGGACAACCTCAATTTGAATGTGCAACTCATCGTTTAATTGTTCATTATATGTAGAATTTATAGAAAATATTTTCTTAGCATTTTGTCTAACCTTGACTGAGTTGTGAAAGAACTTGGAATTCCTATCCCCCTCTTTTACCCAAGATTCTCTTGATTTATATTTCTAGTCTATTTCTAATCTACCAATAAATTCTTTTAGTTCTTTCTAAATCCAGTTGTGATGGTGGAGGGATTCATTTTTCATACCCTTTTGAATGAATTGTTTATTGAGCACTTGAATTTTTTGATTAAGAATATTTTATGTTCATTTTTTTTTGAAATGGAGGTGGTTCCATTATTTGATCTAACCTTTTATAAATTGATGTATTTTTGCTAATTGATTAAGTCTAGAGCTTGATGTGAATGGTTCATTCTCCCACAATTTTTTGAGATAAAATAGAACACTTTCATCCCTAAACCACATGTGTTCAAATTTAAAGGATGGTTTAAATTTATTTGGTACATAATTCCATATAACACCCAGTTGGATCAGATAATGATCTAATCTTGAAAATGTGAAGATAAAAGAGGCCTATTTAAAATCATTGTTCATTCAAATTATGGAGAGGAAAAATATATCTAATATTTTTTTAGTGAGACAAAAATGTTTCCTTCTATTTGTCTAGGTGAATTTATCATTATTTGGTAAACAATCAGTCAATGTGTTATCCAAGATGAAATCAGAAAAGTCCTCCATTTCTTTTAGAGGTGGAAAGGTACCTCCATTTTTCTCTTTCAGGGAGGTAATAGCATTAAAATACCCTCCGAAGATAGTTAATTCCTCCCTTAAAAAATAGAGGGTTATTGATAGAGAGTCCCATACCTATTTCTTCCCAATAGCTAATGTAGGGCCATAAATGTATTGAATATCAAAAAATGTGTGTTAATAATATTCAATATTGATGAGTATCCACCATTGTTTAGTTGCATTAAACTCATCCTTGAATTTACATAAATAACATATGACTTCCAATCCTCTTAACGCCATCTATAATTGGAATAGACATCGCTTCCCACTTGGTCCATTTATTCAAAATTTCTTTGTTTTGTTCATTTGAAAGTTTAGTTTCTTGTAATAGGAAAATATCTATGTTGCTTGAGTCAATATGGCACTTTATCAAGATCCTCTTGTTATGGGAATTTAATCCCTAACATTCCATGAAAATACCTTCATTGGTCTTGAGGAGAATGAAAATCCCTCCTTGGTCTCACATTCATATTTTTATCAAGGGTTGTCCGTAAACTCATTGCAATCTCTTCTTGTGTTTTCCTTGTCTTATTATTTTTTTCTTTTTCTTTTTTATTGAGTGTGTGAGATTGAGAGTTACTAAACTTAATCAAAGTCATTAAAGTCCTCCTCATTAATCTCATAAAATATTTTTCCTCCTACTTCCACTAAGATTTTTTCTGCCAATGCTAACAAAGTCTTGAAGAGGGAACTTTAGGACTAGGAGGAATATATTCTATAGTGTCCCATTTTTTATTTACAGTAGGAGGAATCATTTTCATTTTTTTCTAAGTCTTCTGATTGGAATTAGAAGGATAATTTAAGGTAATGGACTTAGAAATGGTGCTAAGAGAGGACACTCCTTCACCTTGCTTAGCTGAATCTTCAACAATTGTATCTAGGATTAATGAAGAAACAACCTGATTTAGTATTTCCTCAACCAAATAGCTTGAGATCATACTCTCGGATTGCATATTCTTGTATTGTTTTCTATTATTTATAAATTTGGAATTTCTAGCATGATGTTCAACTACAGAAAGAATTCATTCTCCCTACTACATGAAAATACCTTTAGAGTGGTAAAGGCCTTTTCCAATTACACATCCATCAAATCCTTACCTCCCATTATACTTTTTAGGGAAATTTCCTTTGAAGCCTTGATACTATTTAATGTAGCCTCTTTCGCCACTAAAGAAATTTATTGGGACAAGATAAAATCATCCTTGGAAAGGATTTTTTTATCAACTAGTCTATATTATTGATTCTCGTAGACCTCCCACTTGGTTGTGTAGCATGATACAAACATTTTATGCTAGGATTAATCTTTAGGTGGAAAGAATGGCATATACTTTTAGGCCTTTCAAATAAAATTTCATGTCAACAAACCTCATTTCTAGAATAAATTTGAAAAGCCCATGGGAGAGATTTAGTAGTATCTAACAAAACAAAAATCCCATCCAAAGGGTCCTATTATGCATCATAAAAATACCCATTTGATTTCCTATGATTTCTACTATTTTTAGATTTCTATATTCAAGTGATGGAGATTATAGTTGCACCCAAAATGGTACAAAATTTATAATTTTAGATGAAATGTTAAAGATAGGAATCCAAGGCTAAATATATAGCCTTGTTCCTTACAAGAACCATATCTTTACTATATATACAACATCCCTTTCTTGGTTCGAGGAAAAAATAGCAATAAAAAAACCCTTACCCTTATCTATGCAATGAACTTCATTGACTTCTACCCAATGGTCATCAACCAATTTAAACAAAACATTTTTGTTAGGTTTAAGATTAAAATATTTATTGATAATCACTCTTTCTCAAAGCTCCTTTATTTATAAATTGAGTTGTTCCTCTAAGAATGTTACCTAGATGTCGCCTCCTTGACCATTGTTACTTTCTTGAGTCCTACTCTACTGCTTAATTGCAAATTTGTCTTTCTTTTTTTGTACTTGAGGACTCAAGTTCATACCATTTTGTTCAAAGTGAGAACTTGAGCTCTCCCTATTATGCTTCCTAACAAGTTTTCAAGTAGTATTTTGAGACAACAATTTCCTTAGTAAAGGAAGATTAAAGGGGGCACCAAATGGGCTTGGTTTTGAGATGGGGGTGTTATTAGGAAAAGTCACAATACCCTTTCCACCTTCCAATGCCTTTTTAAGAGTGCTTGTGGGCTCCCAAATTTTCAACTGACCTATTTTTTGGTGATGGAATGAAAGTTTTTTCCAACATGCAAAATTGTTCCCATTATTGCATGTCATTTGAGAAGGGCATACATGACCCTAGCCCTTCAAATATCTTGTTTGTCAATGATTTTTTAACTAGTATGCATTATTCTTCTAGACCTCTCCATCTAGAAACCCTCACCATGGTGCTTCTATGCATTGAAATATTAAAAATGCTTGTTATGGGTGTTCCATGCTTGGATCTCTCCAATGGTTTTTTGTAATTATATAATAATTGTTTAAGTATGATAATTTTTGTATTATTTAGTGAACATAGGTTCTTACCAAAAATATAGGTATTGTTTGATGCATACAAAAAAAAGCAAAGAAAAAGAAATCTAGAAAAATATCTACACACTCCATATAGATGTCCTTATTTTGGTTTGAAATTTTGATATCAATATTGTAGTGTAGAAAATTGTACTCCCTTCATGGAGATAGTACAATTTCACACTTAGTTTAGACCTATTTTAGTACCCTTTCATTCATTTCCCTTAAATCATCATTAATACACCCCTAATACCCATTATTATGCATCCCAAGGCTTATTTCAATTGAAATCATGAAAAATTCAACAAATACATTTAATATTTCAACCCCACGACATTCTCTCACCTCGAATAGCTAGGATGGGACCCATACACCACCTTGGATGTATGAGTCCCCGTAGGTGGGATCCATATGCCACCTTGGAAATATGAGTCTCCCTAGGTGGGACCCATACACCACCTTGGGCCAATGAGTCATGTTCAGGGACTTTTTAGGGTTTTGAGTGGGAAATTAAGGTTTTATATTCAAATTTTGGAAATGTGTGCATTTGGGATCTAATAAATAGTAAATTAGATAGGATGCCTATAAAATATAAGTCTCACATTCATTTTTTCAACTAGAACTAGAGAGAGAGAAAAAGATAGAAGCAAGTAAGCAATAGATTCATATTCAAGAGCAAGGAGCAAGAAAGGTTGAAGTCTTGGAGAAGAATTATAGTGTTTTTTTAGGTCTTCAAGCTCACTTTAATTTCATGATCAAGAATTTCCAAAGATTTATGATGGTTTCCTATGGAAGATCATGATGGATTCTAGGTTGGGGAGATGCAACTAGCCATTGAACCAAGCCTAATGACTTGTTTCCCAAGTGATTCCATCTTCCATTATCATTCTACTTTCTATCTAAAGGAAGGTACATGCATTCTTATGGCTTACTAGGGTGATTGAATATCTCATAAAGTGAGTCATTATCATTTTGATGTTTCATTTATGCATGCTATTCTAGTGCATTAGAGTAGGGTTTATTGCATTTTAGATCTCTTAATATTATACACACTTAAGATTAGGATTTTTAGACACATTTACCTTTTAGATCTATACTTTCTATCAAGGTTCATTTACCAAACTAGGGGTTTGACCAAGGAAAACCCCCATAGGAAAATCAACACAATATTTTTTTTTTGTATATTTTTCACAAGTTCAGATTTCGAAGTGAAGTTTGAAAGACATAGGAGAACAATTTTAGATCCTACTTTTCAGGAAGGAAGAGTGGGACTAAATTTCCTAACTAGGTGTATGAGTCCTAGTACAATATTTTTTCCACATTTCTATTTATCTTCATCAATCTCCAAAAGATTCAATCTTCTACCCACATTCGTGTAGCATGACTAAATTGCCTAGCCTGACATATTAGTCTCAGTGTACTTCAACAAGCTGTATTTTAGAGTTGCATACTTTGCTTTGACTCCATCATTCTTTTAGGTACCTTTCTATTTTATTCCATTTTGTTAATATATTTTGATGCTCTAAAGTTTCTAGGGTTTGTTGCATAGGTGTTTGAATTTCTCCTTTGAAGCTTCACTAAATGGTGAACCATCATCCAATTTCATTAGGCACCCCCTAGTTACCTTCCTCAATCAAGTCACTTGCTTGAGGAATCTAGGTTCCTAATGAACTAAAGCATGAAATAGGTATCAAAGTTCCATCTCCTAAAAGGTGGACACCCATTTCCCTTTTGTTCATTTTGGTGAACCCACTCACCATTTGTTGCATCTCACCATGCACCACCTCATCACATAAGACCTCAAGTCTTGGAGGAAAATAAGGTCATATGCTTGGCATCATCAATCACTCTCCAACAAAGTCAAACTACAAAAAGGTAAAAGAAAATATGATCACAAAATACCTCTTTTTATTCTTATATACTCAATTAGGTCATTTACATGTTAAAGTAAAATGTGCTTTTTCATTTCAAATTATCATATTGGGGGCTAGGGAACTCCATTTTTAATGCCATTTGTTGCATTGGATTCGTAATTCCACTCCTGATCCCATAAAGTGTCTATCACTTTGTAGTATGGTACTTAGAAAAACCCTATGATATGACTTACACAATTTGATGTGGTTAGACAACTACCTTGATTCCACCTCCATAAAGCAAGTGAAATCAAGGGAGGCATACGTCCACCCTCAAATTTTATTTCTTGACGTTAGATAAGAGGAGTTTTGAACAAATAATGAATTAGTTTTGTAGGATATGGTTCCTAATATTGTGGTTTTGTAGATAACTACAATGTAGCCTTCATTCTCCCATTTTTGCAAATAAACCCATTTTAGTATCCTTTTATGAGATAAAGTTTACTTTTTGAAGTACTTTAGCTTGTACATGCACGTAGTATCATATAGGTGCTAAAGTGGGGAATAAATGTCCTATAGAAAATTGTACTCCCTTCTTGGAGATAGTACAATTTCTGACTTAGTTTGGACCTATTTTAGTACCCTTGCATTCATGTCCCTTAGATCATCATTAATAGGCCCCTAAGACCCTTTATTATGCATCCCAAGGCTTCTTTCAATTGAAATCTTAGAAAATTCAACAAATACATTTAATATTTCAACCTCCTAACATTCTCTCACCTCGAATAGCTAGGGTGGGACCTATACTCCACCTTGGGAATATGAGTCTCCCTAGGTGGGACCCATACACCACCTTGGGCATATAAGTCATGTTCAAGTCTTGTTTAAGGTTTTAAGCAAGAAACTGAGGTCTTTAATTCAAATTTTGCAAATTTCAGCATTTGGGATCTAATAACTGGTAAATTAGATAGGATGCCTATAAAAGCTAAGTCTCACATTCATTTTTTCAACTATCACTAGAGAGAGGGAAAAAGATAGAAGCAAGTAAGCAAGAGATTAATATTCAAGAACAAGGAGAAAGAAAATTTAAAGTCTCGAAGAAGCATTATAGTGGTTTTTTAGGTCTTCAAGCTCACTTTCATTTCAAGATCAATCATTTCCAAAGATTGATGATGGTTGCCCCCAGAGGATCATGATGGATTCTAGGTTGGGGAGATGCAACAAGCCATTGAAATGAGCCTAGAGACTTGTTTCCTAAGTGATTCCATGTTCCATTATCATTCTACTTTATACCTAAATAAAGTTACATGCATTCTTATAGCTTATTAGGGTGATTGAAGATCTCCCAAAGTGAGTCATCATCATTTTCATGTTTCATTTATCCATCCTATTCTAGTGCATTAGAGTAGGGTTTATTGCATTTTAGATCTCTTAATCTTAGACACATTTAAGATTAGAAATTTCACACACATTTCCATTTCAAATCTATACTTTTAATAAAGGTTTAATTACCAAAGTAGGGGTTTGACCAAGAAAAATCCCCCATAAGAAAATCAACACAACATTTTCTTTTGTAGATTTTTAATAGGTTCAGATCTAGAAGAGATGTTTGAAAGACATATGAAGGAAGTGCAAAGATAGGAGAACAATTTCATATCACCAAAATATTATTCTTCCTAGATTCTTGTAGTAGGACTATATCAACTAGCCTGGCATATCAATTCTAGTGTACTTCAAAAAGCATAATTTTAGAGTTACAGACAATGCTTTGAATCTATCATTCTTTTAGGCACCTTTTTATTTTATTATAGTTTTTCAATCTATTTTCATGCTCTCAAGTTTCTAGGGTTGGATGCATAGGTGTTTTCATTTCTCCTTTGAATCTTCATTTAATTGTGAACAGGCCCTATATAATTTCAATAGGAACTCCCTAGTTCCCTTCCTCAATCAAGTCACTTGGTTGACGAATCTAGGTTCCTAATGAACTACAGTGTGAAATAGGTCCCAAGTTCCATCTCATAAAAGGTAGACACCCATTTCCCTTTTGTTGTTCAAATATAGAATAAATATCAATGATTAGAAATATTATATGGTGTTAATAAAATTAGATACTTTATTATTTTAGTTTAAAAATATATTTATAATTTATGCATAAAATATAAAAAATTACATGTTCATATCAACTTTAGGTTATTAATATTTTTCTTAATATAATTGAGAAAACTTAAAATGTTGTTTAAAAATATTGGTTTCAATTTTCTACTTCAATTAAAAAAAGCCTGAGACACGATTGTGTAATCATCTCTTAATAAAAAAATATTTTTGACTATTTAACCATTTAATTTTTGAAAATATCCCTTAGAACTACTTCATGTCAACATTAGTATTTGCACCCTTATGCTTGGGACTTGAAGTTTCTTTTCACTTGTTCCCATAATTATCTTCATTATTTTTCTTTTTGATCCATTAAAATTTAACATGACAATATTTTAATCATACAACTAATTTTCAGATATATATTTATAGTGTTTTGATTAGATAAAAACTTGAAGAGCCAGTACCCAGTACAACATAACTAGAGACACAGAAAAGGAACTAATGAGCAGTAAGAAATCCAAAAAATTAAACATAAACTAAATCTTAAATAGTTCGACCAGTACTAAAACAACCAAAAAAACACACATAGCTAGGACCAACACAAAACCATAGGCCACCTACAAGTCTCCCAATAGCTTGAGACCAATAATCACATTCCATTCTTGGGATAGGAACTAGAGCTACTTTTCAAAAGTCAGAGTCCCTTGTTCAATACCCTAGGTGTTCATCGTGTCATCACAAGCCAAGGTGTCCACCTTTTTTCCCTTTTTCTTCTACATATCACCATCATCCTATTGGTAGAATGAAGAATAATGATTATCTCTAAAGTTTTTGGTTATCATTGATGTCACCATGATTGTGATTGCAAGTCTAAGTCATTACATGATCCATTATTTTGGTCTTGTATTTGAACTGATATTCAAGCTACACCCTCCAGTATTTTAGTTCGCAATCCTCTGTGGTTGACAGTTGCTACTTGCGGATTTGGGAAAAAGTTTATGGATGTTGAAAGAATGTATGTTCAGAATTTTTTGTGCTTTGGTGCTTGTATGACATATTGGCATTATTCTATTGATTTTTTTTTCAAATTAAGTCTATCTCTAGACAACTTCATGTGGATAAGCTGTCATATGGTGAATCAATTTCTATTATGTAGATATATGTGTGACCTATCTTAGGTCTATGCTGACATGATGTAGCATGTTGAGCGTTTGAATTATTTTTGGGAATATTTTGTAAAATATTATACCTAACATGTTGGTATTTTTGATGAATAAGAAATGCATCTAATTAGGCCGACCTAATTGATGCTTGTGGATAGATCAAGTAGATATATGTTGAACAATTTTTGAAGATTGTGAAGATTTTGATTAGGAAGTTGTGAATGTGAAGGAGAAGAAGTGTGTCAAGTTAGTCTACTGAGCATCACTGGAACTATATCAACACTTGTTAGGTACACTCTTTTTAGTTTATATTGGCTATGAAGCCCAATTTTGTTGTGTAAATTTTTTTGTAGGAAATGAGCCTCCTTGTAAGTAGTGAGGTTTTGTGTCTGAACAATGAGTCCTATTCAGGGCAGTGAGCCCTTGGAAATGAGCCTTATTTATTCAGTTTTGGAACTACTTTATATTGTGAGTTAATCCTCACCATGGTTTTCCCTCATTGGGTTTTCTATGTAAAATATAGTGTTCTTTGTGTTGATTTTTCTTTCTGTTATCTGCATTTATTGTTCATACTTAATAACAGAACAATGTGGTTGTGAAGTTAATAAGTGTTGAAGTTTTGAGTTTAAATTTAGTGACAAATGATTCACCCCCCCTCTGAGTTGTCTTGCACCTTTTTAATAATTGGTATCAGAGCTTTGGTTCCTTGATGTAGAGCTTAACCGCTCGAGGAAGATCTTGAATGTTGATCAAATGGATGATAAAAAATAACTCCAGACTACACTTGAAGATCTTGATAAGGTAGAAAATGAAAATAGGGACTTGAAATAAAATCTAGATGATGCTAATGAATGTCTCTGAAAGCTTAAAGAATAATTGAAGAAATTCAAGGAAAGACATAGAGAAGTAAGTGAGCAGTAGAAACAAGAGATAATTGGACTGAAAGTTCTTGTAGAAGAAAAAAAGACAATTGAATAATGTATAGATACAATTGTGCAGAACAAATATGATGAATGCTCTAAGCTTGAACAAGAGGTAGTAAACTTGAGAGTAGAGCTAGAGAAGGAAAAACTCTGTGAGAACAATTTCAGATCTAGCTCTAATAAACTTGAAGAACTACTTGTAGGAAAAAAACCAAGTAAGGACAAAGGTGGCTTGGGAAATGAAATAGGTGAAAGTTAAGAGGGAAATTAGAAGACTCAAGACAAAGGGAAGTAGGAAAGAAATTCAAGAAATTTTGCAACGAGACCGCCTGTGAGACAACCTAATGCACAAAGGTATCCCTCTTTCAATCATATTTGTTTTTCCTATAATAAATATGGTCACAAGGCAAAATAATGTAGGAGCAAAATGAATCAGTTTCCTAGTTCCTTCTCTAGACAATATTTTTTGTGCAAGAAGGTTGGAAATAAAACCATTGAATGCAAATTTTAGGGAAGAATGATCAGCTGGGTAATGAGGAATAGGTTTAATGGAGGCATAAAGAATCAATCTTTTAATGGATACTATTATATTTGTAACGAATTTGGACACAAAGAAAATCAATGTAGATCAAGAAGTAATGAAGGTAAGACTAAACAAAAAAGTATTGTTTGCTATAATTGCAACAAACTTGGACACAACTCAAAGGTTTGGAGAAGTATGAAGGGAAAACAATCTTCTCCAGTGGAAAATAATGAATCGATAAAGAATATTGACAAAAAAGAGATGAAGTAAGAGATGAATAAGATATGGAAGAAGAAAGAAGAAGAAGAACCTAGAACGGTTGATGTGTATGTGCCCTAGGTCATCCAGTAAAGATAACTCCTTTGGGAATTAGACCTAACATGGTGTTAGGGGGAGCATTATCAGAAAATTATAAAAACCCGCTGGATGAGTGGTGTGTCAGAGGTTGGCACAAGGTGTAATGTGAAGAATGAGTAAACAAAGGTTTAGGAAAAGGGACAGGAAGGAAACATGTTGACATGCTAATTTGTAGATTGAATTAGGGTTTTCTATGTTGGGATGAATGCTTTTAGCATCCTTTTGATGTCTAACACATTTAATGCAAGTTAGGGAAAATCAATGGTGTACAAATAAAAATTTGTAAGTCTTTTTTTATCACTTGAGCACTTGAAGTTTGAAAGGTGTCTTGGAGTGATCTCAAAACAATCTGAAGCATTTATGAAGTAATTTTAAGAAATTGTTATGGATACATAGGAATTATTTCTTAGTCTACAAAAAAAAAGGGAGTCTCGATTGAATAGTAACAAATTTAGAAAGGTTAAGAATGAAAATGGATAGAGGATCAAGTGGTGACATTCCACTAAAGTTTAAAGGAGTTGAATTGGAAAAATTTGATCATAGAAAGATAAAGGAAATGGAACTAGAGCTGAAGGAAAATGAATTATAGAGCATAAAAAACCCTAGGTATTGATTTATGGGAAGAATTTCCTTGGTTTGTAGATAAAGAGTTCATCTTGTTCTTATTGAGTCAATTCAAGAACATCAATATTATGTTGGACAAACCCTACCTAATCATGAAGAAAGTGATCTAAGCGATTTCTAGTTTATGCAGTGTTGGGGATCTCCCTAGCAAGAAAACCATGAAATACAAAGATGTGGAGGAACTTACTTGAATTAATAAAGAATCTTGAGCCCTATTGATAAAAACTCTTGAGGATTTCATTGTAAGGTATGTTGCATATGGCATTTCTTCCAAAATATATTTTAGAAATCATGAAGGCTCGACTTTGGCTATTGTTGTACATATATTGCCCATATGATGGTTAAGGAAAATAGGTAGTTTGATTTGTGTAACCTATTACTTGAAAATATAACCGAGAATGCATGAATGTCGTTGGTTGATGGTTATCCATTTTAGTTTGAATCTTTGCTTGTGGGCTTGGATCTTTACTTTTTGATCTCCCTAGCAGGAAGATAAAATTTTGTGTTGGAATCTGGTATTCCTGTTGGGAGACAAGTCTACAGATACTTGAAATTGTTGGTGGATAATGTAAGTGATTATAGATAATATTTCACATCCTTAAGAACACAACCGTGCTCTGGTATGTCTATACCAAGTTAGTTTGAAGTGGGCTCATCCTTCGGTAAGAGAGAGTTGGAAGTTATCATTGGTGAGTCTCATCTAGAACAAAAAAAGAGGAAAATATTGTAACAGATGTCTTTGAAGAGAAGAAGAATGAAGAAGAGTTTTTTTTTGGATCTGAGTCTTTTGATCCAGAGGATATTCAGACACTACTGGAAAAGGGTGTGATGAAGAAGATTGGTGAAATGTGGAATGCATGCTCTTCAATTGAGAAACTTAAAATTGATGATTGGTTAGTTGATTATTTGTTGAATAAGGGTATTTTAGTTTTGTATCAAACTCCTTGCTAGATAATCTAGTAGAGATTATTGAAGAGAGAAAATTATTGGATGGACCTAAAGGTCATAAGTTTAAAACTATGATTGAAAGAATATGTAACAAGGAAAAGAAAGTGTTATCTAAACTTATGAATGAGACAAAATAATGTATCATAGAAATATATGACATCTACAGGTATTGTCTCTGGTGGCTGGTAGCTGTTGACAATTTCATAAGTAGAATTGAAGTCATTGAAGCTAAGCTAAACAGTCTTGGAAAGAACTTTGGTTTCTTCAAAGAAAAGGATGGAAAACAAATAATAAGAATTGGAGAAATGAAAGTGGAGTTGCTAAATACTCAAAGGAAAAGATAAGATGATGTCAAAACCTTCTGGTTGGTGAAGGAAGTTGCTAAGGTCTAGTTAGATCATCTCTCTAGAATTCTCTCTGATGCCGAAAATTGTAAATGACTATGTATGTCTTCTTATTAGACATCCTCTTTTATGAAATTATCTTTGTTTGAAGGTATGAGTGCAAGAAAGAATTCAACTGTGCTTTCTTGGAAAATAATTCTTTCGATCGTAAGAGAGAGGTACAAGAAAATATTTCATGTAAAAAGTGTCATTCTTGTTTGAATGTTTCAAATGGGAAGCTGGAATTATTATGTATATACAAAGGAATCATATATGTATGCGTACATCCTACCCTTTTGGTTTCCCTTTGCCATTGATGTCAAAGGGGGAGAGATTTATGCTAATGTTATGCTTTTGAAAAATTTTGGCACATGTTGCCATCAATGACAAAGGGGGAGACTATTGGAAGAATGAAGAAGAATGATTATCTCTACAATTTTGGGTTGTCATTAATGTTACCATGATTGTGATTGCGAGTCTAACACAGTACCTGATTTGATATTTTGGTTTCGTATCTAAACCGGTATTCAAGCTACACCCTCTAGTATTTTAGTCTGCAATCCTCCGCGGTTGATAGTTGCTACTTGTGAATTTGGGAAATATTTTATGGATGTTGAAAGCAAGTATGTTTAGAATATTTTATGCTCTGGTGCTCATATGGTGTATTGGCATTATTGTATTGATTAATTTTTGTAATTAAGTATATCTTTGGCCGACTTCATGGATAAGTTGTTATATGGTGAATCAATTTTTGTTATGTGGATATATGTGTGACCTATCTTAGGTCTATGCAAACATGATGTAGCGTATTGAGCATTTGAATTATTTTTGGGAATATTTTGTGAAATCTTGTAGCTAAAAGGTTGGTATATTTGATGAATAAGAAATTCATCTAATTAGGCTGACCTAATTGATGCTTGTGGATAGATTGAGTATATATATGTTGAACAGTTTTTTAATATTATGAATATTTTGATGAGGCAATTATGAATGTGAAGGAGAAGAAGTGTGAATATGATGAAGTGTGTCAAGTCATTCTACTGAGCATCACTAGGACCATATGAACACTTGTTAGGTGCACTCATTTCAGTTCATTTTGGCTATGAAGCCAATTTTTTTTGTTTAAATTTTTTTGTAAGAAGTGAGGTTTTGTATCCGGACAGTGAGTCATATTCATGGTAGTGAGACCTTGGAAATGACCTTATATATTTATTTTTGGAACTACTTTATATTTTTATTTAATCTTCACCGTGGTTTTTCCCTCATTGGGTTTTCCACACAAAATCTAGTGTTCTTTATGTTGATTTTTCTTTCAGATATCTACATTTCATGTTCATACGTAATAACAGAACAGTGTGGTTGTGAAGTTAATAAGTGTTGAAGTTTTGAGATTAAATTTGGTAACAACTCATTCACCCCCTCTCTTAGTTGTCTTACACCTTTTTAACACATCCACACTATTGACAACTCGCTTTCCCTAACATTTCCTTAATTCATCCTGATAAAATTGAAGAGTGAGGGTAGTGTTTTTGATCTAGGAGGATCTATGAACCTCAAAAAATCAATTTTCATGAATTCTTGGTAAGTCGACACCGTGACGTAATGCTTAGAAACACGATCCCAACACCACTTGAATTGCAGAAAATGGAGTCCTTAAGAAAAAATTACAGTTGGTGAAAGTTTGGGTCAAACTGGTACCCGAGGCCATCTAGAAAGGTGAAAAAATTACTCGATTCAGAATCAATTGGAAATGGCATCAAATTGAAGAGCTTGTCATCATGATCTAGATGACGCTCATTTCATCAAAAAATGAAGCACATATGTGGAAGATATTGTCATTCAAAGTTTCAAGTTAACTAGGGTGACTGGATGGTACAATGATGACATCATCATGATGTTAGCAACTAACAAAGCAGGTGAGTCATCGTACGGATGCTGACATGGACCAATCAGTTCTTGACACATTTCAGTCGTACAGTGACATGGCGGTACGATAGGTGACGTTAGTGGCTGAGTCATTATACGACTGATGATGTCACATCCTCCGATGTGGACACATGGCATCGAAGTTGGAAATTGAGTCAGCACCCAATGGTGGGTGACATGGACAGTGACTAAGTGCTCATGTAGAAAGTGACGTGTGTATTCTGGCCAATTAACGATTAACAGGTGGCAGAATGAGGATGTGCCAAGTGCCTCCCTCATCTCCTCCCCTTTGACACGGTTGATTAGTTATGTTTTCTATTAAAAGGTTATGGGGGGTCAAACCACCAACCCCCACATCACAAAATGTTAGCCTCACCATTGCACCATATGCGGTGCATTCAACTATGTATGTGCATAAGTTTGTTTTATTAACTACATGTTTTTAATCACTTTTTAAAATATCAGTGGTGGGTGTTGAACCTTGAACCGGTTGGGTGATAAACTGGAATTGCACCGATACACCATTGATGGAATTTGAAATACATGTGGGAGTGGTTTGATATGACCACCATATAGCCTGAATTCTTAACAATATAACCTATAAATGGTAATTTGTTAAAAACTAATCAAACCCCAAGCAAACAAATAGCTTGAATGAAGTATAAATTAAGGGCTTAAGAAACAAATTTAAATATTTTATTTAAGGGTTGTTGTTTTATTGAAAAAATAAGGGGATTTTTTTTATTTTCCCCTAAAGGGGGAATTTGCAATCTTGGAGGTTTTTGGCCCAAATAGGCAAGCCTCATATATAAAAGGAGGAGCTAGGAGGCTTCTCAAATAATCACTTCACTTCGAGAATTATCTCCTTCAAAGGAATCCCATTCTTGGGTGAGTTCTCAAGTATTCAAGTGGGGAGAGAGAAGAATTGGAGACGATGAGGAGGATTTTCTCGAAGAAGAGTTGAAATCTCTTCTTCTCAGAATTTATATTGAAGCATCTAGAGCATTGTTAATAGATTGGTCACTCAGTTGAGATAGACCTAGAGACTTAGCCCACTCAGACAAACTCCATCCCTTCCACTTCAAATCAAGTGGTATCAGAGCCAAGTTTGGCTAGTTTTTCAAAAGTGATTGTTAGTCAACTTGCTAGTTTAATCAGTTTGTTGGTTTTTAGTGTCAATGTGGAAGTTGACAGCTGGACATTTGGAGTTTTGAAGTAGAGATGGCACCAAAGAAAGGAGAATCATCTAGGGTGATGTTGTCTCTATCTACATCCATGGTGGATGATATCTTTGACATGAAGAGAATGGTTGAAGAACTCTACCAAGAGCATCAGGACAAGACTAATAGGCTTCGGGAGCTTAAAGAAGTCAACCAGCGCATTCAGTCTAAGAATGCTGAGCTCAAAGGTTTTCTTGAAAAGGAAAACAAGGAGAATTAGTAGCTACATGGGAAGTTACAGAAGCTCATGGAGAAGCAACACAAGAGGAGTCCTCTTGAATCAGAGAATGTTGGCATATGTGTTTTTTTCTTACATTTAGAGGATACTTCCTCATACTCTCCAATCACTCCATATGATAGCTTGGATGCATCATCTGCAACAAAGTCCACTAAAAAGATTCTAAGGTTAGGATTTTCTTGTGCTCATGGGAAGTGGACCAATTATGGCCCAAGTCAGGAGAATGTTGTTCAGTGTGCTTTTTGTCAATATAAGGAGTACCAAAAACTTTTCAATATTACTTGTAACCAAAGTGGTTACCTGGAAGAGTCTCTTGCATAAAATTAGGAGGTGGGAAATGATTAGAATTCTGTTCTTGAAGGATTTGAAAGGTACAACAAGGGAAAAGGCCTTGGGATCAATGAACAAGGAATGATCAATCCTGTAGAGGCTAAGCAAAGAGCTCATGATCAAGGATTGGGATATGGAGGGATTGGTGAATCCTCCAAAGCCTTTTAAAAGGAATATCCTCAGGCACACACTATAGACTATAGTAGTGGAAGTGAATTTGATTCTTCTCTAAGGAAGAAAGCGAAGAGGCAAGACAAAGCCCGAAACTACTGCACCCCCTACAGGATAAGTGGGCATTAGATTAAGAAGTGTTGGAAGCTGCATCTAGAGCTTCGACGCTAACCTAGGCCCATTGAGGGACCTAACCAATAGAAGGTTGTTGAGGAAGAGGTGAAGGTGGTACCTGAAGCCACTATCCTTGAGGTGGGGGTGAAGGCAACACCTAAGGCTATGATCCCTGAGGTAGAGGAACCTCAACCAGAAAAGGAGTAGTCAGCAAAGGAAAGTGCTTTTGACCAACTCCATAAGAGTTGGGAAAACATATCATCTAAATAGTTGTATCAATTTTTTTTTGTTATTAGCTCATTAATAAATATCACATTGTGATTATGAGTTAGGTGATACAAGTAGATAGGGTTTTTTGTAGAAAAATTATTATGCTATTGCATGAAGTTGTATTTTCTGGAAATTGAGATTTTGAAAGGTTATTCAAGCCTTATCTCATGTAATTAGAAAAGAAAATGCTTGAAGACTTCTTTTTGGAGAATGGCAGATTTTTGAAACTGAAGAGTGCTTAGTTGATGACAATTCTTGAGGCAAGAAGATATTTGTTGTTCCTATTTAAGGAAAAGAAGCACTTGATGAAATTCAGTGAAAGGTGGATAGATCTAGATGATCACTCCACATTGGGACTCAGAATTCTAGAGAATGATTGAGAAGTTTCCTATATGTTCTTAGCTTTAAGACTTAGTCTGACTTAGTCAGTTGATGACCAAGGCTCTTGAAGGTCTTTTTCTATGGCTTTGTTGCTCAGGCGAATAAAGACAGAGTTGTATGGTGAAGCTTGTAATCATCTATTCCAAATTACAAAGTTTAGAAGGAATGTTTTAGGCTGAGGAAAAGTTGCCATTGATCACGCAATTTGTAAATGATGAGAAGCATCATAATCATTCCTAAGAAATTGGCTAGGCTAGTATGCAGAATGAGAACCACCACCGTGAGAAGCACCGAGAGACAGGTTTATAATGCTTGGTTTTCTTCTTTCTTTTTGGTATGTCAACTTCCATTTTGAACTGCATCCTTTGAAGTCCTAATGTGGCAAAAATGTAAGACCCTTAGAAGGAAGATGTGGTCATAGGTATGCTCATATTTCCATGCATTACTAAAGTGTAAGACCCTAGCAGGCAGATGTGGCAATGTATGCTTTCTTGATATTGTCAAAGTGTAAGACCCCTAGAGGGTAGATGGGATAGTATCAATGCATAGTTGAAGTGTAAGACCTGTGGAGGGAAAATGAAATTTTTGAAGCATGGTGGAACCAAGACTGGAATCAAAATCAGTTGTTGAAGGTGGATCCAGTAGTAGCATTGTAGTGAAGCTTCGAAGGTGACAATAAAGGTGATTCAAGCTGAGGAAGTAAAAGGTTCTACAAGACAAATTTTGGAGGACCAAAAGCTCTTTAGTGGGGAGGTTTGATCCAGGAGGATCTATGAACCTTGAAAAATCAATTGTATCAAATTCTCGAGAAGTTAGTACCATGGCGTAATGCTTAGAAACACGATCCCATTGCTACTTGAATTGCGAAAAATAGAGTTTGTATGCAAAAGTTACAGCTGGTCAAAGTTTGGGTCAAACTAGTACCTGAGGCTATCCAAAAAGGAGAAAAAATTGATCGATTTGGAATCGGTTGAAAATAGTTTCAAATCGAAGAGCTCATCATCATGATCCTAATGGCACTTGTTTCATCGAAAATGGAGCATGTATGCAGAAGATATCATAGTCAAAGTTCCAGGTTGACTAGGGTCACTGGATGGTACAATGATGACATCATCATGATGTCAGTAGTTGACAGAGTAGATGATTCATCATATGGATGCTGACATAGACCAATTAGGTCTTGACATGTGTCAGTCATATAGTGACATGGCAATACAGATCTGAGGTGGAAGTATGATAGGTGACGTTAGCAGTTGAGTTATTGTACGATTGATGACGTGGTAGCCCCCAATGTGGACATGCAATGTCCAAGTTGGTAGGTGAGTTAGCACCTAGTGGCATGTGGCTTGGACAGTGAATAAGTGCTTTCATGTCAAGTTACATGTGTATTCTAGCCAATCAATGATTGACACGTGGCACAACAAGGATGTGCCATGTGCTTCCATCATCTCCTCCCCTCTGAAAAATTTGATCAGTTGTGTTTGCTATTAAAAGGTTATGGGGGTTCAAACCGCCGACCCCCACATCACAAACCATTGGTCTCATCATTTCACCATATGGAGTGTGTTCAACTATGTATGTGCACTAGTTTGTTTTATTAACTACAAGTTTTTAACCGTTTTTAAAAATAGTGGTGGTGGGTGTTGAACCCTAGACTGGCTGGGTGATAAACTGGACTTCCAGTGATACGTAATTTTTGAAATTTGAAATACATGTGGGAGTGGTTTGATATGACCACCATATAGCCCGAATTCTTAACAATATAACCTATAAATAGTTATTTGTTAAAAACTAATCAAACCCCAAACAAACAAATAGCCTAAATGAAGTATAAATTTAAGGCTTAAGAAACAAATTTAAATATTTTATTTAAGGGTTGTTTTATTGAAAAAATAAGGGGATTTGTTTTATTTTCCCCTAAAGGGGGAAATTATAATCTTGGAGTTTTTTAGCCCAAATAGGTAAACCTCATGTATAAAAGGAGGAGCTAGGAGGCTTCTCAAATCATCACTTCACTTGGAGAATTATCTCCTTCAGAGGAATCTCATTCTTGGGTGAGTTCTCAAGTATTCAAGTGGGGAGAGAGAAGAATTGGAGATAATGAGGAGGATTTTCTCGAAGAAGAGTTGAAAGCTCTTCTTCTCAGAATTTGTACTAAAGCATCGAAAGCATTGTTAATAGATTGGTCACTCAGTTGAGATAGAGCTGAAGACATAGTCCACTCGGATGAACTCCATCCCTTCCGCATCAGATCAATTTTTCACAGTATCTTAACAGTAATTAAGGATGACCCCAAGGAAGTACATAGTCTTCTCCTAGTTCTAATGGATGGAATCAATCTCAATTAGTAAATTTTTCTTTTCATCCTTAGTTTAAGCAATGGGTCATAAATCATCCAACTACATTTCCCACCTCTCCCACCTCTCAAAATACTTAGCTAATGAAGAAATCATGTCTCAAAGCTACTGGTTATCCACCTCCCCTGGTCACATGAATTGTTGCTCCAAAACCTTTCAATCCAAAATTTTAATTCTTTCTTTAGTCGTGACCAACTAGCCTAAGAGCCACTTCATAATATCCTTTTGGATGTTAATAGTCTTTGAGATTTCATTGATTTTCTTTCCAAAGTGCTCATTAGGGATACAAATCAACCTAGGTTCAATTCTGGTTTCCTCTAGGTTGATGCACAGGTTAGGAGAATTTTGGGGGTTAGGGTTAGAATGTCAAAGGGTGTTGGGAACATCCAAGATATGGTCATGAGCCAAAGAGTGCATAGGAGAGCTAGTCGAAGTAGGATTGCATGACTAATCATCATTTGAGTTGTAAAACTCCCTCAAGCCTGAATTAGAGATAAGTGTGGGTTCTAATGGATGGTTGCATTTGATGGGGATGAGGGGGTTTTATCATTCATAAGGGCTTTAACTTGGGCCTTGGTCTTGCGGAAAATGGCAGGAGGAGTTTCATCAATAGTAACAAAGGGGTTGGGGTCCACAGGGGGATTGGTGGGGTCATGGATAGTCAAAGAGTTCTTTCACATAGAAACAAGGGAGGACAAGAGAATGGAGCCAAAAGGGAACAAAAAATAAGGCCTTGGTGTATGGGAAAGTTCTTTCACTTAGCTTGAATTCTTCTAACAGATTGATCAAATGAAGATAGGAGCCAAAAGGGAAAATTCATCTTGATATTATACCTAAGATTATTAAGCATAGGGAAAAGATGGTTATGGAAGTAGAAAAAGTTCCCTTTGAGAGTAACATACCTCATGAGAATTTTAGTAATGGTGCTCTAGATGCCAGGAAGGTCCTCATAGTTAAGACCATTCTGTAGCCTATTCACCCTCTCACCCTCTTTCAAGAACAATTTTATGTCTTCCTGGTAGTGAATTTTTTTATTTTTGAGGAATGCAAATCCCTTCCAAGGATAGCCTTGTAACATTCACAATAAGCTCAAGATTCACCATGAAAGAAACCCCTCTAACAATAACATTTCTATCCACCCAAGAATTGGTGAACTCCAAATAAATCTTGGGGTTATTTTGTTGCATCCCCTCCACATATGAAGCTAGATTACCGCATTCCAAAATGTCCCAAACATCCTTGTCTTGCTTCCATCTATTGTAGTTGGTAGGTTCATCCTAAACCAGATCCCCTCCTATTGCAAAAAAACATAAGTTTTAGAGTGAGGAAACACCAACAAAAAAAATGGAAATATGAAAACTAGAGCCGCCAAGAAAAGTAAATATGCACAAATTGATTAACAAGATGAAGTTGCCATAATTGAAGAGCATGGAAACTACCAATATGACTTGACATCATATCCATCTCAATCTCATTTGGAGAGTACTTTAACATCATGGTTAATTAATTTGAGCACCTAACTTGGGATATGGATGATATTATCCCATTTTACTAAATTTGGAGTAAAAGCTCCAAGATTTTCTAAGGCATTGGAAACTTTATTGTTGCTCCTATACACATGATTCACACTATAATTCTTGAAGTAAATCATGAGATTTCAATTTGAGGCCATGGGGTCCTACAAAGTCCAATAGGGAGAGGCTTTCCTATTCAACATAATGACTATGTTTCAAGAGCCCCCTTCGATAACTAAATGAGAGATTTTGGCTTGCATGACAATTTGAATGCCATGGAAAGCTACCACCACCTCAGTAAAACAAGAAGATTGAACCCCCAAGTTAACCACATAGGCCAAAATTAATTTCCCCTTGTGGTGAAGGATAACCCCACCCCCACCTTCCCAACTTAGGTTAGGTTTGGCAGAACCATCAAAATTGACCTTCAACCAGCTAGGCTCCGAGGGGGCCTATTTATTTATAGTGTTATTTAATGTAAGAAAATAGATATTTTTCAAAAAAAAAGAAGATATTTTTCTTGTTTTATTTAACATAATACTACCTAAGAATATATATATTTGTAATAAAATAACTTATATATCACTTCAAGACCACTGTAATTATCACATCACTTTATTAAGAAAAATACTTGTTGTATATTAGAATGCATATTATGGACCAAAACTTCTAAATAGTATAACAATAGGAGAAATATTTATTATTTTTTATGATTTATTCCTCACTTTGTATTTACAATCTAAATTCTCAAATTGGAAAATCCATGTTTCTCATTTATTTTTATGTTGTTAGCTTGTTGTAATATCTTAATGCAATAACATTTCAAGTGACAAACCCTTCTACACAATTTAATTCATTAGCTAATCTATGTCCATATTTATTTACCTTTATTTACAAAAATTCCATCCTTTTATTTAACTCAATATCATTGAACCCTTATTTATACAATTTTCCATGCACTCACTCACTACCTAAACCTTACCATTTTACTCCTAAGTTTTTTTTTCAAGTGGCTCTAGATTATATTGGTGTAATCTTGAGGCACACAAAAATTAATCTAGTATTCAAATTTTCAAATGAAAATTTATTACTTTCCTTCCCCATTGAACTAATCATTACTAACTAACTTAACAAACATTTTTTCAATATTTAATTATCTCATGGTATTTAAAGATAGTCAATGTACACTTAATAAAATGTGAAATTACAAGAAAATTAATATAGAACACACTTTAATTTCTAGGGGAATAAAAAAGTAAATTCTACAACCATCGTCATCATCATATAGTGTATCCATAAATTTAGATAGCTATCTTGTGCTCTAGTGTATCAACATATGGATTTAATTGGGTAGTATTCTACTAATCGTATTTGATAAATAATAATAAGTGTATGCATTCTTTCCCTATAAAAAACACAACAAGACTATCTAATATGTAGAAAGAAAAAAAATATAAATATTAAATTATAATAGAATATAAACTAAAAGATGGCATAACATAAAACGTCCATAAAGATCATGTTGCTGATTTTTCCAACAGAACCAAACAATCCTCTAAGAAGTACCCAACTCCTATGATGAAGAATTGTTAGGTTAGTGGCCAACATAATGAGCATATGATTTCAAAGTTCGTACTCCTTCACTTCAGGCTCTGTGAAACCTAGGAGGGTAATCCAAATTGTATTTTCATGCAATATAATCAATTAGTAACACATTTATACATAGATTAATTCCTTTTATAGCAGATAAAATCAATTTCATTGAAGATTTGGTAAATTTTCAAACGAAGGATTATCCATCTACTAGGATTTGAAAATATTTCCACTTTTGCTATCCTTGGAGAGATTTTCTCTCTAAGTATTATCTTCTTAGAAGTCTAGAGCCAAGAACACTATTTGTTCATCTTATGCAATATTTTCTAACAAAATGGTGAGTGACTAATCAATTGGAGTAATGGAATAAAGTACAAAAGAGAATCAGTAATATACAAAATACTTGTTTAGGAGAGAAATAGACTTTTTTCGTATTGCTTTGCATTTACAAAAACTCACTATGTAAGAAACATTTAATTCTTAGCAATCCTAAGCCATTCCTCACAAAGTTTATAGCTCTATTCAAGCATTTTAATTAATTCTTTGAATTAAAGGTGATAACAGAGTAATACATTCAAATGAAATATTTGAAGACAGATGATAACACCATTAGTATTTCTCATTCATGACTTTGAAATGAACATACATAGGAGAGTATCAATTCCTTGACTAATATTTTATTTCAATATCAGTAATTTCTATAAAACACGTTTAATATCGTTACATACATGACTTTTCATCCAAGAAAAACTACTGGCCTACTTCAGAATTCTATCCTAAGTGCCCTTTTTGAACTTATCTTTTACCTAGGACCCTATTAGGACTTCAGAATCTAACCTTTGTAATAAGCCTTGAAATCTCCTTTTATAGGATAAGGGAGCAACAAGCATCAGGCTTAATTACATCTACATTTCATTTCATTTGCACCAAAATTTGAGATATTCTTAGTTTTTTACATGAAATCATTAGAGGAAAATGCAAGAGTAAAAGACCACATTCCACATTCCTTGAATGAAGGCACATCAGCTCCTTGAAAAGTAGAGTTTTTTGTAACCATGTCGAATCCTCATCCTTTTTGACCAAAGAAGATTCTCCAATAGCAGCTCCAACACAAACTTGTATATCGTTTGGATACAATATACATGCCACCAAGGTTAGCTAGTCTAGCACTTCTCCTACATACCAACACAAAAACATTCCACCTCAGCACATGAAATAAGAAATCACATGAGTGTTGAATATGACAATATTAACAAAAAGGGCATGGTATCATCAAAAACAAAAATAGGGCGTAATCATCACTCTAAGTTATCAACATCCAAGGATGTTCGCCCATGTTTTATTCATGGTGGGACTAGAGAAATTGTCACCACCTCTTTATCAGGATTCCTCGATAGTACCAGGGAGACGGGATAACAATCTCCCTCTGATTTAGTGTCACCCTCACTATTTGAAGGGTTATTAAGAACCTCACATGGAGAATTGCATTCCTTTGGATAGGACTTATGATGTTCAATCTCCATCAATGCCCTCTTTTCATACTTTACCATCCTCTTCTCTCTATGTTTGACTAATTCTTCTAAAACTGTGCTTTTTTGGATAGTAATTTTCTTTGGTACTATACTCCTTGAATTTTCCTAATCCTATTCTTCTTTTTGGAGTATCAAGAGCTGCATGCATTCCAACTCTATTCCCAAGACCTCTCTTAGGCTCAAACAAACACAACCCCTGAAATTATTGAATCATCATGACAGACCTACTTGCATACAATGTCTACACACTTCTTTATCAACCTTCGACACTAACTCATTGCAAAATGAATTGTGACATGGAAAATCACTCAAGTAATTTGCATTAAATAGGCCATTTGAAGCATGCAAGATTAATGACTCAAAATCTCCTCATGCGAGCAAGTTGGCAACTTACAGATCAAGATTGAATGTAAGTCATTTATTTTAAAGCAATTAAAACTTCATCCATGGGAAACAAAAATTCCAACTCAAGTGTTTTGATCTATCAATCATCATGTATCACTACCCTAATCCATTTTTTCATTAATATCGGCTAAGTACATAAGGCCAATTTAGAGAGAAACTTTCCCTGCATGCTTCCTCACTTCAATGTTGATCTTTCCCTAATCTTGAGGTACTCATTAGCGATGAAGTTACTTATGCGATGGCTTTATGTTCATGGGATCATCCTACTTTAAAGCTTTATCAATAGTCCTCTAGTTCTTTCGCCACTTTCTTTCCTGATCTGTATGAAATCCCCAAGATCATGACATGTTTCCCTCCCATTAATGGTTATCGCCCATCGCTGATCCACTATACCTTTTCCTGGCTCTATGAATGATGAAACATCCCTGAGATGGCCTTTAACCCTTGATTTTATGGCTTGAATTTTGGTCACATTTGTCCCTTCATCATGCATTTCTAGTTTAAACTTCATGCCTAGGATCCCATTGGCGATGAGAGACATTGTGGAAACACCAGATCTTGGACACATGTACCTTCATAGAAAAAATGGTGCCAAAGATATCACCCATAAGATCATATCAAATTAGAAAAATAAAAACTCATTTAGAAGGCACCCATCACTTATCACTAGTTTAGAACTTAAGTTTTGAGATAAATCCACGATAAGCAATAAGGCCTCTATTTATCGCCAATTCTCCTCATAAATTATGCAAGAAATCAACGATGAATGGTTTACATTATTTATAGGGTTCATCACACATCATTAATGTAAAACTATCTTTTACAACATATCTGCAATCATATAGTGTGACAACACATCACTCATCGCTATTACAAATTTTCTTTTTAATGGCCATCCACAATGGTCGATAAGAGCATAAGGCTAAGAAGATCACTCGTTGCTATTAAAAATTTGAGGGTTTGAATGACATTAGCGTTGAGCGATATCAAAGGAAAGTATTTCTCATCGTTCATTTCTATTTCAAGGTGTAAACCTAAGAATAAATCAGCAATGAGAGATATTGTTACAAGGGCAATTGAGACTTAAGTGAAATTATTAGGCACGTGCTTATAAGTTGTTCTTATGAAGAGGACTTCCTAGGACTTGAAAACCTCTAAGTTATAAAATACCAAGATTGTAAGGGCTCAAGGATCCTTACCCAATTTTATAAAATAGAAAGGTCTTAACCTATGCTAGAAAGGGTCAGTTACTAGGTGACAATGAATGACTAAAGATACATTAAAATAACTAGCCATAGGTAATAGGGAGTCAATGGCCTAATAGAATAATAGAAGCTTTTGCAGACAACAACCCTATGTGCAAATGCAATAAGGGCTTTAACATGGAACAAAGAAAACAAAATTGAGGGTTCCATTAGTGGCTCCGATTGGGGACACATGCCTCTTATAGGCATGGTGAGATCTCAAAATTTGAGGTGAAGAAGACCAAGCAGAAAAAAAAAAAAACAAAAGAAACAACATATGTACAAAATTTACACAGGCAAAGGAGACCTAAAAAGGGAGATCCAATCTCCACCCAACCAACACAAAAATTTCAAAGATGCAAGCTGTATTATGCATCCCTCAGTTGAACTAGGTTTTACTCTCCTGATTGGTGGCACTAAGCCATAAAAATTCTAAATAAGCTCCTACCTCTATCAAAAACTAGCCTTCTAAAGGAGTTGATGTTTTTCCATTCGTATTTGTCCTTTTTATACCATTGAAGTAAGAGAAATTTTAATTCTGTTAGAACAAATGTTAGGCATAATTTTAACAAGTGAGAGTTTGTCTAAATATAATATTTGTTATCATTGTTTCTCACAACCTTTCTTAGTATAAAACTTACAATGTAACTTTCATCATCCTCTAGAGCAGAGTTAGGCATAACATTCATATTTTCATTGTTACATGACACATATGTATTATATTCATAATGTGAAACATGTTTATTCTGAAAATAACATTCCATGCTATTCATCTCATTGTCATGCTTTGTCAAAATTCCCTTCCACTTAACTGGAAACTGAAAACATTCATACTCCCCTAAGTAATTAACACCTTGATACTTGACTTTATCTTCAACACTTGCATCAAAGGTAATGCATTCATAAACAATGCCCTCAAGGAGCACATCAATGTGTTGCTTCATATGCTTAAGACCATATTCTGACCTTATATCAAATGTATCATCAGAATCCTCAACAAAGAGTGGATTATATCTGCACCAATAAGGATCATTATTTTCTCTCTGGTGAAGATGAAGGCTCATCATACAATGGATTTTCTATTACACTTATTGCTGACATAAGAGCCTCATTTTTCTTAACATGGATGTCTAATTCCTCCAAGTCATTACAACATCCAAAATCATTGTAGTGATTAAAAGAGCAAACAGATACATTCTCTAATGCACTTACAATATTATCAATACATTGCTTATTTGCAGCAAATGATTCTATTTCTTCTTCATGAGGACAATCACAATCAACACAAAATTTATCATACTCTATGCTATCATCATTACTATAGCAAAAGGACTCATTAATATTGCAATTATTTTCAAACAATTTAAATTGAATTCTTAGTCTTATGTCATCCATAGGAGTATAGGTAGTGGACCCTTCAACAAAATTGGAACCACACCCTTAATTTGCCTCATTGAAGTATATATCTTTAGCCTTTACTCTGTTATCTTCCTCATCATCTGATTTCTCACTACTTGATTCATACGGAGTAGTAAAATTATTATCATTGTAATTTGAATACCTAATGGCTTCTTGATGATGTGTCTGGGGATTTATGAGATCAGTATTACAGAATGTTGTGCAAGTTGAAACAATAGGGATGAAAATGCTCCTATATTCATTTTTGACTCCTGGTTTACACCATTTATCAAAATTAGGCATTCTATGGAAGTGAACACTTGTATCCAAGTGATTCCTTTGCATCCCATACTTCAAATTTTTTTCAATATTCATGGCTATCCCATAAGCCTGATGTAAGGTTTTGGGATCTTTATCTCTCAGTAGATAGCTCATCTTTTATCAAAAGCCCCTAATAAACAACCAAACATACTACATCACTTAGATCCAAAACATCAGGAATATCCCTTATTTTTTTAGAAAATATTCAATTAAATGTTGGGACTAGTTCACCATCTTCTTTCTAAATGTTCACTAATTTATTTAGCAAATAGCCAACACTGATTCTTTCACTGAACTGCTCCATGAAAACTACTTTGAACTCACTCCAAGAATAGATAGAGCATACCAGTAAATCAGAGAACCAATCTCTTGAATGTCCCTTTAGGGATTGAAACAATAACCTCATGATCACATCCTCATGATCTATCTCATAGTCATCCATTAATTACTGAATTCTTGCAAATGCTTACTTGCTAACTCACTCCTTGTACCACTAAACTTTGGTAGGTCATTTCTAACTTCAAATGGAATAACATTTGGGTAACCAAAACTATCATCAAAATTTATGGCCATATACCTTTTGATGCTAAAATTTCTTTTGCTACATGAGAGGGGCTGCACACTAGGATGCACAGGTTGATGATACATTTTCTTATAGCTCTACAAGCCTTTTTATATCAACTTTATAGTTACACTGGGCAACTCAGAATTCTTTTACAAGATGACCTTAAGCTTTTAAAATTCAATATTTTATCTCAACTTGCTTAAGATCTTCTAAATGGGTTTCTTCAAAAACATTTAATTCTTCTCTTCATAATAGATACTATAATCTAGTAATAAAGAAGTATGCAGTAAAACTCACTATTATTCCCTTCCTTAGTGCTTAATCATTGAATAGGGAATCAAATTAAATTTACAAGACTTACAAGTACGGTTTTCATATACAAGTTTGACTTTCTTGAAAACCAAAAACTGAAGAATACTTGGAAACTTGGAGCAGCTACTAACCTTTCTTCTTGACTTAATTTTTTTGTAGATCTGAGACTTTCTTCAAATATTCAGTAGGTTGTTTGGACAAAGTCACCACCTCTTTTTAGAGGACTGAACTTCAAGCAATATGAAGCTCCTTCAGAGATGAACATCCTTATAGGATTTCTCCCACAGCAGAGTCACACATATACCTTTTGAATCTTGCTCAATAGGAACATTTCTAGGTTTAGTAATTCCTCAGTATCTAAAACTAAAAGTTCAGACTCACCAATTTCTTGACTCTGAGAGTTTGCAACTGGAGGTTCAAAATCTAGCCAGTGGAGTCACCATTTCTATTGGTGATTTTTCCAGTAGAACCGAACAATCCTCTAAGAAGTAGCCAACTCCTATGATGAATAACTATTAGGCTAGTTGCCAACACAAGGAGCATAGGATTTTAAAGTCTGTAATCCTCCACTTCAGGCTCTATGAAATCTAGGAGGGTAATCCCAATTGTGTTTTCATGCAATATTATCAATTAGTAACACATTTATACAAAAATTAATTCCTTTTATAGCAGATAAAATCAATTTCATTGAAGATTTGGTAGATTTTCAAATGAAGGATTATCCATTTGCTAGGAATTGAAAATAATTCCAATTTTCCTATGCTTGGAGATATTTTCTATTTAAGTATTATCTTCTCAGAATTCTAGAGCCAGGAACACTATTTTTTCATTTTATGCAAGATTTTCTAACAAAATGGCCAGTTTCTAATCAATTGGAGCAACATAGTCAAGTACACAAGAGGATAAGTAATATACAAATTACTTGTTTAGGAGAGAAAAAAACTAATTTTGTATTTCTTTGCATTTATAAAGATTCATTGTGCAAGAAACATTTACTTCTTAGAAATCCTAAGCCATTCCTCACAATGTTTATAACCCTATTCAAGAATTTTAATTAATTCTTTGAATTAAAGTTGAAAACAAAGTAATACATTCAAATGAAATATTTGAAGACAAATGATAGCAGCATTAGTATTTCTCATTCATGACTTTGAAATGAACATACACAGGAGAGTATCAATTCCTTGATTGATATTTTGTTTTGATATCAATAATTTCTATGAAACTCGTTTAAGATCGTTACATACATGACTTTTCATCAAGGAAAAACTATTGGCATACTTCAGAATTCTATCCTAAGTTCCCTTTTTGAACTTATCTTTTACTTAGGACCCTATTAAGACTTCATAATATGACCTTTGTAATAAGCCATGAAATCCCCTTTTATAGGATAAGGGAGAAACAAGCATCAGGCTTAATTACATTTACATTTCATTTCATTTGTAGCAGAATTTGAGATATTATTAGTTTGTTACATGCAATCATTTGAGGAAAATGGAAGAGTAAAAGACCGCATTCCACATTCCCTGAATGAAGACACACCAGCTCCTTGAAAAGAAGAGTTTGTTGTAACTGTGTTGAATCCTCATCCTTGTTGACCAAAGAAGATTCTCCAATAGAAACTCTAGCACAAACCTGTATATCATTTGGATACAATATACAGGCCACCAAGTTTAGCTAGTCTAGCACTTTTCTTGCATATAAGCCCAAAAAAATTCCACCTCAGTACATGAAATGAGAAATCACATGAGTGTTGAATAAGAAAAACTTAACAGAAAGGGCATGTTATCATCAAAAAAAAAAAGAGGGAAAAATCATCAGTCTAATTTATCAACCTTAGAGGATATTTTTCCACATTTTATTTGTGGTGGGACTAGAGAAACTGTCACCACCTCTTTATCAGGATTCCTCGATAGTACCAGGGAGAGGGGATAACAATCTCCCTATGATTTAGTGTCACCCTCATTGTATGAAGGGTTATTAAGAACCTCACATTGATAATTACATTCCTTTGGATAGGCCTTATGATGTTTAGTCTCCATCCATGCCCTCTTTTCATACTTTACCATCCTCTTCTCTCTATGTTTGACTAATTCTTCTAAAACTATCTACTTTTTTGGATGGTAATTTTCCTTGGTACTATACTCATTGAATTTTCCTAATCCTATTCTTCTTTTTGGAATATTAGGAGCTCCATGCATTCCTGTTGTCTTCCCAAGACCTCCCTTAGGCTCAAACAAAAAAAACCCTTCAAATTCTTGAATCATCATGACAGATCTACTTGCCTAGAATGTCTACACACTTCTCAGGAGAATTCAATTCCAACACACTTCTTTATCAACCTTCAACCCTCATTCGTTGTAAAATGAATTATGACATGGAAAATCACTCAAGTAATCTGCATTAAATAGGCCCTTTGAAGTATGCAAGATTAATGACTCGAAAATCTCCTTATGCAAGAAAGTTGGTAACTTATAGCTAAATATTGAATCTAAGCCATTGATTTTAAAGAAATTAAAAATTCATCCATGGGAAACAACAATGCTAGCTCAAGTGTTGTGATCTATCAATCAGCATGTATCACTAACCTAATCCATGCTTTCAGTAATATCGATGAAGTACATAAGGCAAGTTTAGAGAGAAACTTTCCTTGCACACTTCCTCGCTTCATCATTGATCTTTCCCTAATCCTTAGGTGCTCATTAGTGATGAATTTACTTATGTGATGGCTTTTTATTCACGAGATCATCCTACTTTAAAGCTTTATCAATGGTCCTCCAGTTATTTCGCCACTTTCTTTCCTAATCTGTGCAAAATCCCCAGGGTCATGCTGCCCTTCCATTTATGGTTATCGCCCATCGCGGATCCACTTTATCTTCACCTGGATCTATCAATGATGAAAACATCCCTGAGATTTCCTTTAACCTTGATTACATGGCCTAACTTTTGGTCACATTTGTCCCTTCATCATGCATCGCCAGTTTAAACTCCATGCCTAGGATCCCATTAGCGACAAGAGACATTGTGGAAACACCAAATCTTGGAAACGTGTACCTACATAAAAAAAATGGTGCCAAAGATATCGCCCATAAGATAATATCAAATTAACAAAAGAAAAATAATTTTAGAAGGAACCCATCACTTATCACTAGTTTATAACTTAAGTTCTGAGATAAATCTACGATGAGTGATAAGACCTTCGATCATCTCCGATTCTCCTCATAAATTATGCAAGCAATCAACAATGAACGGTTTACATTATTTATAGGTTTAATCGCACATTGTTAATGTAAAAACACCTTTTACAACATATCCATGATCATACGGTGTGACAACACATCGTTCATCGCTATTACAAATTTTCTTTTTAATGGCCATCCGCGATGGGCGATAGGAGCATAAGGCTAAGAATATCGCTCATCGCTATTACAAATTTGAGGGATCAAATGCCATTAGCGATGAGTGATATCAAAGGAAAGTACCGCTCATCACTATTTCAAGGTGTAAACCTAAGAATAAATTAGCAATGAGTGATATTGTTATAAGGGCTATCAAGACTTAAGTGAAAGTTTTAGGCATGTACTTATAAGTTGTTCTTATGAAGGGGACTTCCTTGGACTTGAAAACCTGTAAGTTATCAAATATCAAGAGTGTAAGGTCTCAAGGATCCTTACCCAATTTTATAAAATAGAAAGGTCTGAACCTAGGCTGGAAAGGGTCAGTTACAAGGTGACAATGAATGACTAAAGATACATCAAAATTACTGGCCAGGGGTAATAGGGAGTCAACGGCCCAATAGAATAATACAAGATTTTTTCAGATAGCAACCCTATGTCCAAATGCAATAAGGACTTTAACATGGAACAAGGAAACAAAATTTTGAGGGTTCCATCATATCACATGGCCTAGATCTTCTAATTATATTAATAATAAAATGTAAATTTAAATATTATAAATAAATGAGATAGGTTGACCCATATAAATATTAAAAAAACTCTAAATACAATATTTCATGTCATTTAAATACTAGCAGTTGCATGCATAGGCATGCAATGATCAACCAATAGGGATCCTCCTCATATGGGTATTCAGTGGGGATGGAGGAAGAAACTTGTTTTCTTAATGCATTGTAAAGTATAAATATTGAAAATTATTTGAAATTGTTTGGATGAGTCAAAAAAGGGAAAGCATGTTAATTAATAATTCAATATGGAATAACAAAAACTTAGTTTATAGTAGGATGTGAATGAGGATAATATTTGTCAAGCTCATTGTATGAAAATCAATTTATATATTTAATATATGAATAATTAGATGCATAGATGAATTAAAGAAAATCTATGTTTGAAGATATTGTAAAGAACTTAACTTTGGTGTAGAAATTATTTTATACCTCTACATTTAATTGGAGCATTTTATAACATTTTAAACTTGATGCTATATTGTCTTCATTATTTGCATTGTTAATTTTAGATATGAAATAATTTTATATGTATTTTATTCTTATAGTTCTTATGCTTATATGTACATCTATATTTTATGCTTTTGTCTGGGTTAATCAATCAATCGATTAATTATTATTTAATTATTTTAAGATAAGGCAATGCTTTGCAAGACTAAGAAGCATTTGGATAAAAGATGAAATTGGTCTTTGATTTTTTTTGTCTAGGTTATTGAAACAATTTATTGATTATTATTTATCTTCAAATAACACAATGCACAAGACATTATTGAATAAAAAAGTATTTTTTTAAAAAGTCATTGTTTATTTGAATATTAGTTATAATTCTCATTACAAATGATTTTTTGGGAAAAGAAACATGTTATAAGCAATATTTAGTCAATAATTTAGGGAATAAAACAATTTTGTGTGCTTGTGATGAATAGGTTAGAAGAAGAATGCAATGAAACAACACAAATATTTTGCATTGTTAGAATAATTGAATTACAAGGTACACCTTGTTTTGATGCAACATTAAAAACATATTATTGTGTAGTATGACATGAGAAACATATTTTTTCTTGTCTATGATTTGGTCTAACATGGAAAACATGTTATTATGTCTATTGAAGGTAAATTTACACAATAATTTGTGTACACATAAATCTATCCAACAATAAATATATGGTGTTAAAAGTAAAACCACAAAATTCACACTCATTTTCCTCCCTACCATATTGGCATCATGAATCCCCATGGACTCTAGCCAAACCCCCAAGAAAAAAAAGGATGAAACAACCATGAGAGATTTTGTGGAGTTTCAACATACATCACATAATAAAAAGCTTGGGAAAACTCTAGTGTTTTTATATATAATATCTGATATTGTTGTGTTTTCTTTGATGTCGTAACTTTAAGGGTAAGAGGTATCCTAGTTTTCGAATTCTCTAACATGCTTAAACGTAGTTCCTGCAAATGAAATAGAAGGGTAAGTTAGTGCACAAGCAAGGAAAATAAAAAAGGAATGATAAAAAATGAGTAAGTATATGTGTAAAATTAATATATACAATGTGAAGCTAAAAGTAATGAACAATTTTTACAATTAGGTAACTAATTCTTTCTATTGAGAATGGGGGATTTTTTGTACTTACATACACTATTGATCATGTTTAAGAAGAGCAAGTTGCATTGCATTGAGTAGTACGAGAATGAAAGAAATTGAAATAGATAGTGCACAACACTAATTTTCTTAAATGCCTATTATATCTATGCAACAATACAAAGAAAATAATATACATATACAATAAAAGAGGTTAGTAGTATCTATTGTAAATAGAAAGTGATAAAATGGAACATTTTGAATACATGGTATATTGGTAAAGAATTGTCTATAAGTAATGTATTGGAAAAGTTGAAAAGAGAGTTGTGGAAAGAATAACAAATGTAATGGATAGACTAGAGTATGCTTTTCGTAGATAGTTGTATGTGAGAATTTGTGCATCCATGTATATAAGTAGCAATAAATATGTGAAGGTGGAACACAAAAGTAGTAGACCCACGCTCGTTGTCCTCCCTACCATATTGGCATCATGAAGCCTCGCGTACTCTAGCCAAACCCTTGAGCGAGAAATATAAGTGAGGTCTAGGGGAAATCTCATGGACTCTCATCATATGTCACAAAATAAGAAAGTTGGAAAAAAATTTGTTTTCAAACAAGATCTCCAACATTTTAGTCTTTTTTTTCTGTGAGAAGTTGACAAAATCATGTTTCCAGGTAAAGATTTGGCATCATCAAATTTGAAGATGAATGCAGGAACATGCATAGATGGAGTATATAGAAGAGTGTATAATAACTAAAAAGGTGCATCTAATTTCAAAAACATATATATCAGTATAGTTTTTTTTTTTGCAAGTGCTTGTATTTGCATTGCATGGCTAAGATGTATATGCAAAAAGTGCTTACAAAATATGGGAACATCTAACAACGAATAAACAAAAAGGAAAAAAATGTAGTGATGCACAAAAAGAAAAGGAGGGAAACTATGACATTGTAAATGGTTTAGTTCAATGGAGCAACATACACCCCTGCCATGTGCTTTTGTGGATAAACAATGTGATGCAATCAACAAATTGTTTTTCCTCTCAGAAGCACATGACCATGTTGTTCGGTTGTCATCCATAATCACGCAAACCCACACTCATTTTCATCCCAACCATATTGGCAACATGAATCCTCATGGGCTCTAGCCAAATGATGCAGGAGCATCCAATGGTGTAAGGGAAATCCTAAATCACCCAAAAAAATAAGATTTTAATTTCCTATTGGTTGTTTCTTAGATGTTTTGCATTTCTGGATACCCCTTTAGCTATTAAAATATTCTAAGCCAAATTTTAGGCCCTTAGAGACTCTGGATGGGACCGAAAATTTGCAAAAATCCAAAGTAGCTAGCCATAGGCCCTACTTTGCACCGTATCATCTTTTTGAGAGCTGTCTGAAAAGGTATTATCAAAGAAAATCTGATAGTCGGATTAAAAGTTATGGCTTCTGGAAGTTGGTGCATTTTTAGAAATGTGCTAATTTTTGAATGTGAAATAAAATTTGAATTTCAAATTGTAATTTGGGCACCAAAACACCGAAACTAAAAATTGAATGTTGTTTTGGCTCCAAATTCGAAAGGAGCTCTATTTATGGGTGGGATTTCTGATTTTTGGTAGGTTTTTGGGGACAAGTTTGAATACTGTGAAAAGGGTTTTTTTTTTTTTGCAATTATGTAGTTTGCATATTTCCAGAACTTGAGGATATCAGATACTCTGCATGTAAAAATATCATTGTGAGAATAATAAAATATCATTCTTTGTTTGGTGTGTTAATTTTTTGTGTCTTGGGTTGCACCCTCATCAAGTGGTATCAGAGCCGGTTTTGTTGAGCATGTGGATAGATTGTCAATCGTGAGGCAGTTCACACCAGGACCTCGGTTATCGGTTCAAGATATTCAAGACACCTCCAAGAGTGATTCCTAGTAGGTGTGGTGGTGCCAGAGGTGGAAGAGGTGGTTGAAATGTTGGTGGAAGAGATCCATTGGTGACCGAGGGTTTTAGAGCCCTCGAGAGACAAATTGATGCATTGCATGAAAAAATGAGAAGAGGGTTAAACCTAGGAAGGAGAGGAGAAAGCAAGGATGAAGAAGAGGTGGAAGATTCAGATGTAGAAGAGGAAGAAGAAGTGGTTTATCAAGATCAAATGCAGTTGGTAAGGGCCATTTCAAAGATTGGAAAAATACCAAGAGTAGAAATCCCTAGTTATTCCAGAAATCTGAACCTGGAAGAGTTGAGCGACTAGATCAATGAGTTGGAAGAATATTTTGAGTATGAGGAGATAGAGGACCCAGATCATGTCAGTTTCCAAAATGAAGCTAAAGGGCCATGCCAGTATTTGGTGGAAAGAGGTCAAGTTGGAGAGAAACTGAAGAGGAAAAGGAAAGATCTACAGATGGGATTGCACGGTGGAGAAACTGAAAAAGTAGTTCATACCAGTGGACTACGAGCTAGATCTGCTAAAGAAATTTCAAGGGTTGAAGCAAGGAAGAAAATCTGTGAAAGAATACACTAAATATTTTCACAAGATGATCATGAAATAGGTCATACAGAGGTCAGCAAGTAGAAAGTAGCCTATTATCCTAATGGGTTATGACCGAGCATTCAGGAGGAGCTAAACTTGGTTAGAATGACCACCATTTAATATGCATACCAATTTTCTCTAAAAGTTGAAGAGAAGTTGAACAAAAGATTTGACAGCAAGGAAAAGGGACGAGGAGGTCAAAGCAGAAAGGGTAGTGGAAGATCTTCTGGAAGCCGAAATGATGATGAGAAGAAAAATGATGTGGGTACCAGTTGAAACCAAAAGAATGATAACTTCTACTACCCTCGTGATAAAAATAGTGGTGATCAAAGAGGTAGAGGATGAGGGAGATCCAGACAAGGATCAAGAAGAGGTGGTTTTAGATGAACATGTTACTAGTGTGGTGAAGAAGGGCATCGAGCCTATGAATGTCTGCAACATCAAGAAAGGGCAGAAAAAAGGCCGGAAGGTCATGGAAGGGTTGCACATGTAGATGAGGAGGCTCAATCTAAACATTCAAATGATGTTGAAAGGGGAGAAGCCCTAGTGATTAGAAGAGCTCTAGTGACTGAAGAGAAGGAGTCCGAAAAGAGGAAGAATCTATTCCACACAAGGTGCAAATGTGAAGGAAAATGTTGTGATGTCATCATTGATAGTGGGAACACCAATAATCTGGTGTCAGAGGAGATGGTTACAAAGTTGAAGCTGAAGAGGGAAAGGCATCCACATTCGTATCAGATTTCCTGGTTAAAGAAGGACCACAAAGTTTTGGTCAATGAGGAGTGCCTGGTGAAGTTCAAGATCGAGAGCTACCATGATGAGGTACTATGTGATATCATAGCCATGGATGCATGTCACATGTTGTTGGGGAGTTTGTGGAAGTTTGACAGGGGAGCTATACATGATGGCAATGAAAACACTTATTCCTTGACGAAGGATGGGTTTTGTCACAAGTTGAAACCCCTAAAGGACGCCGAAGAAAAGGTATATAGTAGTGCTAGAATCTATTATGGTGATGGAAGAATTTTTTAGAAGGTATCAAGCATGAGCGTGTGTGCTATGCATTGATTCCTAGAGTGGGTAAGGAGGATAGTGAGAAGGTGCCAGTAGAATTTTCTTGGTTGTTGGATGAATTTTAGGATATTGTTTCCAGTAATGTACTTGAGGGTTTACCACTAGTGAGGAAGATGAGTCATCAGATTGACTTGATCCTTGGAGCTAGTTTTCCAAACAAGGCAGCTCATAGAATGACTCCTACAGAAAATGAGGATATGAACAGACAAGTTGAGGAGTTGAGGAAGGGTTTGATTTAGGAAATTTTTAGCCCATGTGCAGTACTTGCAGTACTAGCACCAAAGAAGGATGGGGAGTGGAGGATGTGTACAGAACTCCCAGGCCATAAACAAGATAACAATCAAGTAAATATTTCCCCTGCCAAGGATGGATGACCTGATGGACTGTTTGAGTGGAACTCAGTACTTTACAAAGATTGATCTAAAGAGTGGATATCAACATATCCAGATTCGAGAGGGAGATGAATGGAAGACTGCCTTCAAGACCAATGAGGGCCTGTACGAGTGGTTAGTCATGCCTTTTGGGCTAACCAATTCACCGAGCACATTCATGTGGATCATGAACGAGGTATTGAAAGAGTTTTTGGGGATTTTTGTTATTGTTTATTTAGATGATATTTTTATTTTTAGTAGGACTTTGGATGAGCACTTGATGCATATTCATAGAGCCTTTGAGAAGTTAAGAGAAGAGAAATTGTTGGTTAATCTGAAGAAGTGTAGTTTTGTGAAGGAGTTAGTGTACTTGGGGTTTGTTGTCTTAGTAGAAGGTCTCAAGATGGACCCAAACAAGGTGAAGGCTATTCTAGAATGGCCTACCCCTAGAACTACTACTAAGGTCACATATTTCCATGGTTTGGCCAGTTTTTACAGAAACTTCATTAGAAACTTCAGTAGTATTTGTGCACCCCTAACTAAAACAATGAGAGGGGATAGAAAAGAGTTCAAATGGAGCACTAGAGTAGCAAAAAATTTTGAACTATTGAAGTAGAAGGTGACAGAGCAGTCTATTCTAGCCCTCCCAAATTTCAATAAGGTGTTTCAGTTAGATTGTGATGCCAGTGGTTGTACCATTGGAGTAATGTTGAGCCAAGAAGGTAAGCCCATTGCCTATTTTATTGAAAAGTTAAATGATGCCAAGAGAAAATATTCTATATATGATCAAGAATTTTATACAATAGTTCAAGCACTAATGAAATGGAGACATTATTTATTTCTGAAGGAATTTGTTTTGTATACTGATCATCAACCATTACAATATCTAAATATTCAGGGAAAATTAAATCAGAGGCATATGAAATGGGTGGAATTTTCGCAGAGCTATACCTTTGTTCTAAAGAATAGGAGTGGGAGGTCAAATAGGGTTGCAGATTCCTTAAGTAGGAGGTAGACATTGATGATAGAGATGCAGATTGAAGTGGTTGGGTTAAATAAACTCAAAACATTGTATCCAAAAGATCCTGATTTTGGACAGGCTTGCAAAGCTTTCAAGGAGCCTGTTACAATGGACATGACAAGGTGGTTGGATTTCATAATTGAGGATGGCATGTTGTTTAAGGGAAGCCAATTATGTATTACAAGGAGTTCCATGAGGGAGAACCTGATAAAGGAGAAGCATAGTGGAGGAATGGCAGGACATTTTGGTCGGGATAAGACCATTGCCATTATCAGTGAGCATTATTATTGGCCTTAGTTGTCATAGGATGTAAAGAAGTATGTATAGAGTTGTAGGGTATGTCAGATGGCTAAAGAAGTGAGCCAGAATATAGGGTTATATCTGCCCTTACCTGTACCAACGAGGCCGTGGGAGGATATAAGTATGGATTTTGTTCTTGGTTTGCCAAGGACATAGAGAGGGAATGATTCAATATTTGTCGTGGTTGATGGGTTTTCAAAAATGACACATTTCATTCCATGTTAGATGACCCATGATGTAGTCCACATTGCTGACTTGTTCATCAAAGAGGTCATGTGACTACATGGTTTGCCAAAGATTATTGTCTCAGATCGTGACACCAACTTTGTGGGATACTTTTGGAGGACCTTGTGGAAGAAATTGAGAATGGAGTTGAAGTTCAGTTCTTTACACCATCCACAAATAGATGGGTAGATGGAGGTTGTGAACAGGAGTCTGGGTAACCTACTAAGATGCTTGGTAGGAGATAAACCTAAGGGATGGGACTTGATTTTACCCAGGAAGAATTTGCTTACAACAATTTTGTCAATAGAAGCATTGGAAGATCACCATTCTAGATTGTGTATGGAGGCAGCCCCAGGACAACTCCAGAATTGAGAAATATGGACCAAGAGAAGAAGATAAGTTCGAAGCCAAAGATTTTGCAAAACACAACAAGGATATACATGAGAAGGTAAGAGAACATATTAAAAAGATGAATATGCAGTATAAGGCTAAGGAAGACTAGAAGAGGAGGAATAAGAAGTTTTAGATTGGAGATGAAGTGATGGTCCACTTGAGGAAGAAAAGGTTTCTAGTAGGAACCTATAACAAATTGAAGATGAAGAAGTTCAGTCCCTGTAAAAGTTTAAAGAAGCATGATTCAGGGAATGCATATTAGGAAGAGATGTTAGATGGAGTTAACATTTCTCTTGTGTTCAATATTGAAGATTTGACAGAGTATCATGAAGGTGGCACAGAGAATGGTCCAGCAATAGAATAGTGTAACATTCCTGCACCTACTTCAGAGAAGGAGATTGAAACAATCCTGGATAGCCATGTCAGAAGGAGTACCAGAAATAAGGTAGTATGAAGAATATCTATTGAAATGGAGAGGAAGGCCTCTAGAAGATTCATCCTAGATACCCAAAACAAAGGTTGACTGCTTGGGTTTTACTCAACCATCTACGATGTGACAGGGTCACTTCACAAATCACCCTGGGTGTCTAATGTAGGAGCATCTAGTGGTGTAAGGGAAATCTTGCATCACCAAAAAAAAAAAGATTTTAATTTCTTGTTGGTTGTTTCTTAGATGTTTTTACATTTTTGGATACCCCTTTAGCTATTAAAATATGCAAATCCAAATTTGAGGCCCTTAGAGGCTCTGGATGGGCCTAAAAAATTGCAAAAATACAAAGTGGTTGACCACAGGCCTTATTTTGTTCCACATCATCTTTTCGAGAGAGTTTTGAAAAGCTATTATCATTGGAAATCCGATAGTATGATTAAAAGTTATGGCTTCCAGAAGTTGGTACATTTTTAGAAATGTGCTAATTTCCGCATGGGAATTTAAATTTGAATTTCAAATTGTAATTTGGGCACCAAACCACCGAAACTCAAATTTGAATGTTGTTTTGGCTCCAAATTCGAAAGGAGCTCTATTTATGGGCGAGATTTTTGATTTTTGGTAGCTTTTTGGGGACAAGTTCCCATACTGCGAAAAGGGTTTTTTTTTTGTAATTCTGTAGTTTGCATATTTCCAGAACTTGAGAATATCAGATCCTCTACATGTAAGAAGATCATTTTCAAAATAATAAAATAAAATTCTCTTTTTGGTGTGTTAATTTTCTCTATCTTGGGTTGCACCCTTGTCACGTGGTATAAGAGCCAGTTTTCTTGAGCGTGTGGACAGATCATCGATCGTGAGGTAGTTCACTCCAGGACCATGGTTGTGGGTTCGAGATATTCAAGATTCCTCCAAGAGTGATGCCTAGTAGGTGTGGTGGTACCAGAGGTGCCAAAGGTGTTAGAAATGCTGGTGGAAGAGATCCATTGGCAGCTAAGGGTTTTAGAGCCCTCGAGAGACAAATTGATGCATTGGAGGAACAAATGAGAAGAGGGTTAAACCCAGGAAGGAGAGGAGAAAGCGAGGATGAAGAAGAGGTGGAAGATTTAGATGTAGAAGAGGAAGAATAAGTGATTGATAGAGATGAAATGCAGTTGATAAGGGCCATTTCAAAGATCAGAAAAAGACCCAGAGTAGAAGTCTCTAGTTATTCCATAAGTCTGAATCTGGAAGAGTTGATCGACTAGATGAATGAGTTGGAAGAATATTTTGAGTATGAGGAGATAGAGGACCCATATCAGGTAAAGTTTGCAAAAAATAAGTTAAAGGGCCATGCCAGTATTTGGTGGAAAGAGGTCCAATTGGAGAGAAACTGAAGAGGAAAAGGAAAGATCACCAGATGGGATCCCATAGTGGAGAAACTGAAAAAGCAATTCATACCAGTGGACTACGAGCTAGATCTGCTGAAGAAATTTCAAGGGTTGAAGCAAGGAAGCAAATCTGTGAAAGAATACACTAAATATTTTCAAAAGATGATCATCAAAATGGGTCATACAGAGGCCGGCAAGGAGAAGGTAGCTCATTATCTTATTGGGTTATGACCGAGCATTCAAGAGTAGCTAAGCCTGGTCAGAATAACCACCATTGAGTATGTGTACTAGTTTGCTCTGAAAGTTGAAGAGAAGTTGAACAAAAGATTTGACAGCAAGAAAAAAGGACAAGGAGGTTAGAGTGGAAAGGGCAGTGGAAGATCTTCTGGAAGCCAAAATGATGATGAGAAGAAAAATGAAGATGTGGGTACCATTCGAAACCAAAAGAATGATAACTTCTACTGCTCATGCTCAAAATAGTGGTGATCAAAGAGGAAAAGGATGAGGGCGATCTGGACAAGGATCTGGAAGAGGTGCGTTTAGAGGAATGTGTTTCCAGTGTGGTGAGGAAGGGCATCGAGCCTATAAATGTCTACTACATCAAGAAAGGGTAGACAAAAGGCCGAAAGGTTGTGGAAGGGTTGCACATGCAAATGAGGAGGCTCAATATGAACATTCAGATGATGTTGAAAGGGGAGAAGCCCTAGTGATTAGAAGAGCTCTGGTGACTGAAAAGAAGGAGCCCGAATAGAGGAAGAATATGTTCCGTACAAGGTGCAAATGTGAAGGAAAATGTTGTGATGTCATCATTGACAGTGGGAGGACCGATAATTTGGTGTCAAAGGAGATGGTTATAAAGTTGAAGTTAAGATGGAAAGGCATTCACATTCATATCAGATTGCCTGGTTACAGAAGGGCCAAAAAGTTATGGTCAATGAGGAGTGCCTGGTGAAGTTCAACATCAAGAGCTACCATGATGAGGTACTCTATGATATCATCCCCATGGATGCATGTCACATGTTGTTGGGGATTCTATGGCAGTTCAATAGGTGAGCAATACATGACGACCATCTAAACACTTATTCTCTGATGAAGGATGGGGTTCGTCACAAGTTGAAGCCCCTGAAGGAGGCCAAAGAAAAGGTATGCAGTAGTGCTAGAATCTGTTATGTTGATGAAATAATTTTTTTAGAAGGTATCAAGCATGAGTGTCTATGCTATGCATTGATTCCTATAGTGGGTAAGGATGATAGTGAGAAGGTGCCAATAGAACTTTCTGGGTTGTTGGATGAGTTTCAGGATATTGTTTCTGATAACTTACTTGAGGGTATACCACTAGTGAGGAAGATTAGTCATCAGATTGACTTGATCCCTGGAGTGAGTTTTCCAAACAAGGTAGCTCATAGAATGACTCTTGTGGAAAATGAGGAGTGGAACAAACATGTTCAGGAGTTGTTGAGGAAGGGTTTGATTTGAAAAAATTTGAGCCCATTTGTAGTACTTGCAGTACTAGCACCAAAGAAGGATGGGGAGTGGAGGATGTGTACAGACTCTTGGGCCATAAACAAGATAACAATCAAGTACATATTTCCCCTGCTAAGGATGGATGACTTAATGGACTATTTGAGTGGAGCTCAGTACTTCACAAAGATTGATCTGAAGAGTGGATATCACCAGATCTGGATTCAAGAGGGAGATGAATGGAAGACCGACTTTAAGACCAAGGAGGGATTGTACAAGTGGTTAGTTAGGCCTTTTGGGCTAACCAATGCATCGAGCACATTCATGTGGCTCATGAACGAGGTACTGAATGAGTTTTTGGGGAGTTTTGTTATTGTGTATTTAGATGATATTTTGATTTTCAATAGGACTTTGGATGAGCACTTCATGCATATTCATAGAGACTTTGAGAAGTTAAGAGAAGAGAAATTGCTGATTAATCTGAAGAAGTGCAGTTTTGTGAAGGAGTTAGTGTACTTGGGGTTTGTTGTCTCGGCTGAAGGTCTCAAGATGGACCCAAAGAAGGTGAAAGCTATTCTAGAATGGCCCACCCCAAGAACTGCTATTGAGTTGAGATCTTTCCATGGTTTAGCTAGTTTTTACAGAAAGTTCATTAGAAACTTTAGTAGTATTTGTGTACCATTGACTGAAACAATGAGAAAGGATAGAAAAGAGTTCAAATGGAGCACTGGAGTGGCAAATAGTTTTGAACTGTTGAAGTAGAAGGTGATAGAGCAATCTGTTCTAGCCCTCCCAGATTTCAATACGGTGCTTCAAGTGGATTGTGATGCCAGTGGTTGTGCCATTGGAGTAGTGTTGAGCCAAGAAGGTAAGCCTATTGCCTATTTCGGTGAAAATTTAAATGATGCCAAGAGAAATTATTCTATATATGAATAGTAATTTTATGAAATAGTTCAAGCACTAAAGAAATGGAGGCATTATCCATTGCCAAAGGAATTTGTTCTGTAAACTGATCATCAAGCATTACAGTATGTAAATATTTAAGGAAAATTAAATTAGAGGCATATGGAATGGGTATAATTCTTGCAGAGCTATACCTTTGTTCTAAAGCATAGGAGTGGAGGGTCAAATAGGGTTGTAGATGCCTTAAGTAGAAGGTAGACATTGATGAAGAGGTGCAGATTGAAGTGGTTGAGTTCAATGAACTCAAAACGTTGTATACAGAAGATCTTGATTTTGCAAAGGCTTGGAAAGCTTGCAAGGAGCCTGTTACAGTGGACAAGACAAGGCAGCTGGATTTCATAATTCAGGATGGTATGTTGTTTAAGGGAATCCAATTGTGTATTCTAAGGAGTTCCATGATGGAGAACTTGATAAAGGAGAAGCATAGTGGAGGAATGGCATGACATTTTTGTAGGGATAACACCATTTCCATTATCAATGAGCATTATTATTAGCCTTAGTTGTCATAGGATGTAAATAAGTATGTATAGAGTTGCAGGGTATGTCAGATGGCTAAAGGATTGAGCTAGAATATAGGGTTATATCAGCCCTTACCTGTACCAAAGAGGCCATGGGAGGATATAAGTATGGATTTTGTTCTTGGTTTTCCAAGGACATAGAGAGGGAATGATTCAGTATTTGTGGTGGTTGACAGGTTTTAAAAAATGGCACATTTCATTCTGTGTTAGAAGACCCATGATCGAGTCCGCATTGTTGACTTGTTCTTCAAAGAGTCATGTGGCTACATGGTCTACCAAAGAATATTGTCTCAGATCGTGACACCAAATTTGTGGGATACTTGTGGAGGACCTTGTGGAAGAAGTTGAGAATGTTTTTGAAGTTCGGTTCTGCACACCATCCACAAACAGATGGGAAGATGGAGGTTGTGAACATGAGTTTGGGTAACCTACTAAGATGCTTGGTAGGAGATAAACCCAAGGGATGGGACTTTATTTTACCATACGAAGAATTTTCTTACAACAATTTTGTCAATAGAAGCATTGGTAGATCACCATTCTAGATTGTGTATGGAGGAAGCCTCAAGATAGCTCCAAAATTGAGAAAGATGGACCCAGAGAAGAAGATAAGTGTCAAAGCTAAAGATTTTGTAGAACACATCAAGGATATACACGAGAAGGTAAGGGAACATATTAACAAGATGAATATGCAGTATAAGGCTAAGGCAGATCAGAAGAGGAGGAATAAGAAGTTTCAGATTGGAGATGAAGTGATGGTCCACTTGAGGAAGGAAAGGTTTCCAGTAGGAACCTATAACAAATTGAAGATGAAGAAGTTCGGTCCCTGTAAAATTTTAAAGAGGCATGATGCAGGGAACACATATGAGGTAGAATTTTTTGTTGGAGTCAACATTTCTCTTGTATTCAGCATTGCAGATTTGACAGAGTATCATGAAGGTGGCACAGAGAATGGTCCAACAATAGAACAGTGTAACATTCTTGCACCTACTTCAGAGAAGGAGGAGATTGAAGCAATCCTAGATAGCCATGTGGGAAGGAGTACCAAAAATAGGCAGTATGAAGAATATCTGGTGAAATTGAGAGGAAGGCCTATGGAAGATTCATCCTGGCTACCCAAAACAAAGGTTGATCACTTGGGTTTTCCTCAACCATCTGTGACGTGATAGGGTCACTTCTCAAATTACCTTGGGTGTTTGATGCAGGAGCATCCAGTGGTGTAAGGAAAATCCTACATCACCCAAAAAAAGAAAGATTTTAATTTCTTGTTGGTTGTTTCTTAGATGTTTTTTGCATTTCTCGATACCCCTTTAGCTATTAAAATATTTGATGCCAAATTTGAGGCCCTTAGAGGCTCCGAATGGGCCAATTTTTTTTTGAAAATCCAAAGTAGTTGGCCATAGGCCTTACTAGGCACTACATCATCTTTTCGAGAGCTTTCGGAAAAGGTATTATCATTGAAAATCCAATAGTCGAATTAAAAGTTATGGCTTCCAGAAGTTGGTGCATTTTTAGAAATGTGCTAATTTTTGAATGTGAATTTAAATTTGAATTTCAAATTGTAATTTGGGCACCAAATCACTGAAACTTAGATTTCAACGTTGTTTTGGCTCCAAATTTGAAAGGAGCTCTATTTATGGGAGAGATTTCTTATTTTTGGTAGCTTTTTGGGGACAAGTTCACATATTGCAAAAAGCATTTTTTTTTTGTAATTCTATAGTTTGCATATTTTTAGAACTTGAGGATATTAGACCCTCTACATGTAAGAAGATCATTTTTAGAATAATAAAATAACATTCTCGATTTGGTTTGTTAATTTTTTGTGTCTTGGGTTGCACCTTTGTCAGGTGATATCAGAGTCAGTTTTCTTGAGGGTGTGGACAAATTGTCTATCGTGAGGTAGTTCGCACCAAGTCTGTGGTTGTGGGTTCAAGATATTCAAGATGCCTCCAAGAGTGATTCCTAGTAGGCATGGTGGTGCTAGAGGTGGCGGGGGTGGTAGAAACGCTGGTGGAAGAGATTCATTGGTGACCAAGGGTTTCTGAGCCCTCGAGAGACAAATTGATGCATTGTAGGAACAAATGAGAAGAGGGTTAAACTCGGGAAGGAGAGGAGAAAGCAAGGATGAAGAAGGGGTGGAAGATTTAGATGTAGAAGAGGAAGAAGAAGTGATTGATCAAGATCAAATGTGGTTGATAAGGGCCATTTCAAAGATTAGAAAATGACCTAAAGTAGAAGTCTTCAGTTATTCTGAAAGTCTGAACTCGGAAGAGGTGATCGACTAGATCAATGAGTTGAAAGAATATTTTTCATATGAGGAGATAGAGGACCCATATTGTGTCAAGTTTGCAAAAACGAAGTTGAAGGGACATGCCAATATTTGGTGGAAAGAGGCCCAGTTGGAGAGAAACCAAAGAGGAAAAGGAAAGATAATGAGATGGGATCGCATGGTGGAGAAATTGAAAAAGCAGTTCATACTAGTGGACTACAAGCTAGATCTTCTGAAGAAATTTCAAGGGTTGAAGCTAGGAAGAAAATCTATGAAAGAATACACTAAATATTTTCACAAGATGATCATCAAAATGGGTCATACAGAGACCAACAAGGAGAAGGTATCCCATTATCTTAATGGGTTATGACCGAGCATTCAGGAGCATCTAAGCCTAGTCAGAATGACCACCATTGAGTATGCGTACCAGTTTTCTTTGAAAGTTGAAGAAAAGATGAACAAAATATTTGACAGCAAGCAAAAAGGACAAGGAGGTTAGAGCGGAAAGGGCAGTGGAAGATCTTCTAGAAGCTGAAATGATGATGAGAAGAAAAATAAAGATCTGGGTACCAATCAAAACCCAAAGAATGATAATTTATACTACCCTCGTGATAAAAAAAGTGGTGATCAAAGAGGTAGAGGATGAGGGAGATCTAGACAAGGATCTGATATAGGTGGTTTTAGAGGAATGTTTTTCCAGTGTGGTGAAGAAGGGAATCAAGCCTTTGAATGTTTGCAATATCAAGAAAGGGTAGACAAAAGGCTAGAAGGTCGTGGAAGGGTTACACATGCAGATGAGGAGGCTCAATCTGAACATTCAGATGATGTTGAAAGGGGAGAAGCCCTAGTTATTAGATGAGATCTGGTCACTAAAGAGAAGGATCCTAAACAGATGAAGAATATTTTCTGTACAAATTGCAAATGTGAAGGAAAATGTTGTGATGTCATCATTGACAATGGGAGCACCGATAATCTGGTGTTAGAGGAGATGGTTACAAAGTTGAAGCTGAAGAGGGAAAGGCATCCACATCTGTATTAGATTTCTTGGTTATAGAAGGACCACAAAGTTCTGGTCAATGAGGAGTGCCTAGTGAAGTTCAACATCGGGAGCTACCATGATGAGGTACTCTATGATATCATCCCCATGGATGCATGTCACATGTTGTTGGGGAGTTTGTGGCAGTTCAACAAGCGAGCTATACATGATGGCCATGCAAACACTTATTCCCTGACAAAGGATGGGGTTTGTGACAAGTTGAAACCCCTGAAGGAGGCCAAAGAAAAGGTATGTAGTAGTGCTAGAATCTGTTATGTTGATGGAAGAAATTTTTTATAAGGTATGAAGCATGATCATGTGTGCTATGCATTGATTCCTAGAGTGGGTAAGGAGGATAGTGAGAAGGTGCCAATGGAAGTTTATGGGTTGTTGGATGAGTTTCAGGATATTGTTTCTGATAACATACATGAGGGTTTACCACTAGTGAGGAAGATCAATCATCAGATTGACTTGATACCTAGAGCCAGTTTGCCAAACAAGGCAGCTCATAGAATGACTCCTGCATAAAATGAGTTGAACATACAAGTTTAGGAGTTGTTGAGGAAGGGATTGGTTCGGGAAATTTTGAGCCCACGTGCATTACCTACATTAGTAGCACCAAAGAAGGACGAGGAGTAGAGGATGTGTACAGACTCTCAGGTCACAAACAAGATAACAATCAAGTACAAATTTCTCCTACCAAGGATAGATGACCTGATGGATTGTTTGAGTGGAGCTTAGTACTTCACAAATATTGATCTAAAGAGTGGATATCACCAAATCTGGATTCGAGAGGGAGATGAATGGAAGACCACCTTCAAGACCAAGGAGGGCCTGTGTGAGTGGTTAGTCATGCCTTTTGGGCTAACCAATGCACCAAGAAAATTCATGCAGCTCATGAACGAGGTACTAAAAGAGTTTTTGGGGAGTTTTATTATTGTGTATTTAGATGATATTTTGATTTTCAGTAGGACTTTGGATGAGCGCTTGATGCATATTCATAGGGCCTTTGAGAAGTTAAGAGAAGAGAAATTCATGATTAATCTAAATAAGTGTAGTTTTGTGAAGGAGTTCGTGTACTTGAGGTTTGTTGTCTCGGTAGAAGGTCTCAAGATGGACCCAAAGAAGGTGAAGGCTATTCTAGAATGGCCTACCCCAAGAACTGCTACTAAGTTGAGATCTTTCCATGGTTTTGACAATTTTTACAGAAATCTCATTAGAAACTTCAGTAGTATTTGTGCACCCCTGACTAAAACAATGAAAGAGGATAGAAAAGAGTTCAAATGGAGCACTGGAGCGGCAAAGAGTTTTGAACTATTGAAGCAGAAGGTAACAGAGAAGCCTATTCTATCCCACCCAAATTTCAATAAGCTATTTTAGGTGGATTGTGATGCCAGTGGTTGTGCCATTGGAGCAGTGTTGAGCCAAGAAGGTAAGCCCATTGCCTATTCCAGTGAAAAGTTAAATGATGCCAAGAGAAAGTATTTTGTATATGATTAGGAATTTTATGCAATAGTTCAAGCACTAAAGAAATGGAGGCATTATTTGTTGCCGAAGGAATTTTCTTTGTATATTGATCATCAAGCATTACAGTATCGAAATAGTTAGGGAAAATTAAATCAGAGACGTATGAAATGTGTAGATTTTTTGCAGAGCTATATCTTTGTTCTAAAGCATAGGAGTGGGAGGTCGAATAGGGTTGCAAATTCCTTAAGAAGGAGGTAGACATTGATGACATAGATACAGATTGAAGTGGTTGCACTCAATGAACTCAAAACATTGTATCTAGAAGATCCTAATTTTGCAGAGGCTTGGAAAGCTTGCAAGGATCCTGTTACAGTGGATGCGACAAGGTGGCAGATTTCATAATTAGGATGGAATGTTGTTTAAGGGAAGCCAATTGTGTATTTTGATGAGTTCCATGAGGGAGAACTTGATAAAGGAGAAGCACAGTGGAGGAATGGCATAACATTTTTGTTGGGATAAGACCATTGCCATTATTTGTGAGCATTATTATTAGCCTCAGTTGTCACAAGATGTAAAGAAGTACATATAGAGTTGCAGGGTATGTCAGATGGCTAATGGAGTGAGCTAGAATAGAGGGTTATATCAGCCCTTACCTATACCAAAAAGGCCATGGGAGGATATAAGTATGGATTTTGTTCTTGGTTTTCCAAGGACATAGAGAGGGAATGATTCAATATTTGTGGTGGTTGATAGGTTTTAAAAAATGGAACATTTCATTCATGTTAGAAGAGCCATGATGTAGTCCACATTGCTGAGTTTTTATTGAAAGAGGTCATGTGACTACATGGTCTACCAAAGAGTATTGTCTCAGATCATGACACCAAATTTTTGCGATACTTTTGGAGGACCTTGTGGAAGAAGTTGAGAATGGAGTTGAAGTTCAGTTCTGCACACCATCCACAAACAGATAGCCAGACAAAGGTTGTGAACAAGAGTCTAGGTAACCTATTGAGATGCTTGGTAGGAGATAAACCCAAGTGATGGGACTTGATTTTACCCTAGGCAGAATCTGCTTAAAATAATTCTTTCAATAGAAGCATTGGTAGATCACCATTCTAGATTGTGTATGGAGGCAACCCCAAGATAGCTCCAGAATTGAGAAAGATGGACCAAGAGTAGAAGATAAGTGTTGAAGCCAAAGTTTCTGCAGAACACATCAAGGATATACATGAGAAGGTAAGAGAACATATTAACAAGATGAATATGCAGCATAAGGATAAGGCAGATCAAAAGAGGAGGAATAAGAAGTTTCAGATTGGAGATGAAGTGATGGTCCACTTGTGGAAGGAAAATTTTCTAGTAGGAACCTATAAAAAATTGAAGATGAAGAAGTTCAGTTCATGAATTTTTTTAAAGAGGCATGATTCAGGGAACAGATATGAGGTAGAGTTGCCAAATGGAGTCAACATTTCTCTTGTGTTCAACATTGCAGATTTGACAGAGTATCATGAAGGTGGCACAAAGAATGGTCCAACAATAGAACAGTGTAACATTCTTGCACCTACTTCAGAGAAGAAGGAGATTGAAACAATCCTGGATAGTTGTGTGGGAAGGAGTACCAGAAATAGGCGGTATGAAGAATATTTGTTCAAATGGAGAGGAAGGCCTGTGGAAGATTCATCCTAGCTGCCCAAAACAAAGGTTGACTACTTGGGTTTTCCTCAACCATCTGCAACATGATGGGGTCACTTCTCAAATTACCCTGGGTGTCTGATGCAAGAGAATCTAGTGGTGTAAGGGAAATCCTACATCACCCAAAAAAAGAAAGATTTTAATTTCCTATTGGTTGTTTCTTAGATGTTTTTGCATTTCTTGATACCCCTTTAGCTATTAAAATATTCAAAGCCAAATTTGAGGCTCTTAGAGGTTCCAAATGGGCTCAAATATTTGTGAAAATCCAAAGTAGCTGGCCATAGGCCTTACTTTGTGACACATCATCTTTTCGAGAGCTTTTTGAAAAGGTATTATCATTGAAATTCCAATGGTCTGATTAAAAGTTATGGCTTCGAGAAGTTGTTGTATTTTTAGAAATGTGCTAATTTTCGAATGTGAATTTAAATTTGAATTTCAAATTGTAGTTTGGGTGCCAAACTGCCGAAACTTAGATTTGAATGTTGTTTTGGCTCCAAATTCGAAAGGAGCTCTATTTATGGGTAGGATTTCTTTTTTTTTTGTAGCTTTTTGGGGACAAGTTCGCATACTGCAAAAAGGGGTTTTTTTTACTTGTAATTTTTTAGTTTGCATATTTCTAGAACTTGAGGATATCATATCCTTTGCATGTAAGAAGATCATTTTGAGAATAATAAAATAGCATTATTTGTTTGGTGTGCTAATTTTCTGTGTCTCAGGTTGCAGCCTCGTCACCAAACCCCCAAGCAAAAAAAGTAGGTAAGGTCCATGCAAATTCTCATAGATTGTTATCATACTCCATAGAATAGAAAACTTGGAAAAGGGAAAGTGTTTTTAAACAATTTTTGTAATATTGTAGTATTTTTTTTTCTGACAAGTTGATAGAAAAGAGATATGGTGGTAAAGAATTAGCATAACATATACATATGTATATATTTATAGGAGCAATTGTTGTTAAATCTTCTTTCTTTTGTCAAAAAATATGGGTAGGGCTAGTAATTTTAGTCACTTTCGTTTATTGTTTTAGTAATCTCTGTTCATCTTTGGAAATATACCCATTAACATAGGAGTGGTTGGAGATCAACATAGGAGTAATTGCATATATATACATATATATATATATATATATGCAGAGGGTTAGTATGAAAGATTAGGCATATTGGACATAATCATTGTTGTACAATAGGGTGCCAATGATTTTTACAATAGTCTGGTATTGAACCAACACCACTATATATATATACATATAGATACATATATATACATACATATATATATATACATACATATACATACACACACATATATATATATATATATATCAAATTCTATGTGACAGTTGGCTTCTCAATTCAAAATTCAAGCTAGATAATTTCCCACTAAATATTATAGAGAAAATAGGAAAATTGTAAAACAATTATTAAAAAAGCACTTAAGAATCATATGTAAATTGCAGATGATCAAAAACCCACACCAAACATATACATACAACAACAATTGCAGATTAACATGGGAGCAATTGTTTTTTCACCCTTTGTTTATTGTTTTAGTTATCTGTGTGAATCTTTCATTTATTTTTTGTGGTTATTTGTTTGTATCTTTGGCATTGTAGCCATTACCATAATAGTTGGTTTTCCAAATCAAAATTTCTTACATGGGAAAACACTTGCCTTCTGGCTCCGCATATCAAGGAAACTAGGTGTGCACCCACTAACGTAGCCACGTAGGAAACTCTATTGTTGTCATAAACAACCCTGACTAGTTTGTTCCAGGGAGCTTGAAACAAGTGAGGGGAAAATAACATCATGAAACATATTGATATAAGATTCAAGCTACATTCTTTGGTAGTACATATTGAAGACAAACAGAGGAATTGTATAACATGTTTTAGAATAATAAATTTTTGGTACTAAATATTATACACAAAAGGGAAAATAGTGTTGAGTTCCCTCAAGCATAGACAAATACATATGCACTATAAGTATTTTCTACATTGTAGGGAAAATACTACAATAAAATGATAGCATTCAATGATATATCATTGATATGTTGTTAAGAACAGAGCATTTTTTCGTGCAGTATGTGTAACATATTCATAATGTTGCAATGGCTCTTCTGGGAATGGAACTGAATTAGTCTATTTCCTTGCCTATTTTGGAGTACACTTTGCCACACTACAACATCAAATATTGCATTTAGTTCCTGATGCGCCATCACATTACAATGGCAAGATTATATATATATATATATACACACACACATATATATATTTATATATATATATATATACATACATATATATATCCATATATATATATACATATATATATACATATGTATACATATATATATACATATGTATACATATATATACATATGCATATATATACATACATATATATATACATAAATTATAAGTATGAGCTCCATTATTTGGCACTAAATATTATAGAGAAACATGTAATTTGTAAAAGAACTTCTAGGAAATCACTAAAGAACAACATATGTCTGATTCTTAAGTATGATCCTAATACCTCTTACAACTATTACATAGACTGCTTGTCTTGTACCAATATATTGCATGATATTTTTTTTCGTTGATCTGTTTCAACCTCTTTATAGCAAACTATTAATTGTCATTGTTTCATTGTTTGTTTGGGAAGGAAATATATTGAGCCACAATTTATCATCAGCCCAGTCATGAATTGGATTTTACGAAGGTGGAGATGTCATGGCGGGCAGTGACTTGGGTGGTTTTTTTTGTGGGCTAGCAATGATGGAGTTGGTGGCCTCGGTATGTGAAGGCCGAATGGTAAGTGTTTGCTTGTGTGAGGGCTAATGCATCCTACTATTGTACAATGGCAGTGGATGAAGTGAATGCAATATTGAATATTGTATTGTGGGGAAGTATACTTTGATTATCTTGTATTATGGAAAGATCCATTGCGGTGTTGCTTTGATAATAGACTATTGTTAAAAAAAATTCCTTTAGCTTCATTTTCTTACCAGGTTCAAGGATTTTAAAACTGTTGTGCCACATAGTTTGTACATCATTTTACATAGGTATTTTGCATAAATGATTAATTTAGATCTATATATTATGTTTATTCACATTTATGTAGATTGAGTATTTTCTTTGTTGTGAGAAAATTGGTACAATATAGCCATAGCATTCAATGATGTAGCATTGAGATGTTAAGAACACAACATTTAATTGTGGAGTATGTGTAATATATTCATGATCCCACAATAGCTCTTCTGGAAATGCAACTGAATCAATATATTTCCTTGCATATTAGTCTAATATACTTTGACAAGAGTAAATATTATAGAGATAAAGGTAAATTGTAAAAGAAGTATTAGGGAAATAGTGGAGAACAACATCCATTTGACTCTTAAGGAGTATCTTAATACCTCTTACAATTGTTACATACCCTGCTTATCTTGTACCAATATGTTGCATGATATTCTTTTCCTATCATTTGATTGAACCTCCTTATAAAAAACTATTAATTGTCATTTTTTTTTTGTTTCTACGACAAGAAAATCTATTGATTAAGTTGCATTGTGAGTGCATACCAACTAGCATATGTATCTTACCCTTTTGGGATTTCTCACCCCACAGACAGATAGAAGTTTTGTGGCCCTAGAGTGAGTACAGTTGGGCTTCCTCACCCAATGGATCGTTATGTGTTCTATCACCCCAGAGTAAGTATACATTCTTTTTTTCAAACAATTAGCCTAGATCTAATCCACAACTAGTTGGATTGATGATCGAAGCTCCATTCGATTCATCTCAAAACTTGTGTGTTCCTTTGTTCTTATGTCTAGTTTTCCATGGGATCTTCATCCTAGGGGCTTGATCATCCTTCTTGATTGTTGTCATTCCATCTTGCTAACATAAGTGCATCTGAACCCTCCTCTCAATGTTCATGGCTATTTTAGTGTGAGTTTCAAGTAAGTTCATCCTCCCACTAAAGTGGGGGCTAGATGTGTTGTAGAAAAATGGCCCCTTATCATTTTCATGGCCTTTTAGGTCTTGTTTCATGGTGTTTGATATATTTTGCTATGATTTTATGTTGTGAAATGGCTTGAACATGCATATTTAGGTACTAAAATTCAAATAACGACATCTTGTGAAGGTGTTGTGAAGTGTTGTAAGACATTTCTACATTCTTCTAAACTCTATTTATTGTAATTCACCTAAAAATCACCTTTTCATCACTAAACAAGTCCTATTTTGAAGTGTTGTAAAGTCTTGTAACAAGATTTTATGCTTTTATAGGCACATCTTCACTATTTATCCCTTTCTTATGATTTATTTGACCCCCTTATGCCCTCAGATGTCTTAATTAAGTGTATTTTTGAATGTTAACCCAACAAATAACATTAAATACAACTTAATTCCTAACACATATTTTTAGGTACTATGTGGGACCCATTCGCCATGGGTGGTGAATGAGTCCCCCTTGGCTCCAAATTCAAAATTTTTAAATTTCCTTTTGGGTTTTTATTCAAACACACTTTATGTCAGCTTGTGATGAGGTATGAACAATTAACTAAGGAACAAGTGTGTATAAATATGTGATTTTTAGCTCATTTTACATCTCACTCATTCAAGCATTCCATCTCACATTTCAAGCATTCAAGCATTCAAGCATTCTACAACATCAATTCAAGCAATATTCAAGCACTTTGGAGCATCCATTGACATTACTTCAAATTTTCATTATCAAGGGTTTGGTAAGTTGATAGTTATTACATGTTATTAGTTTATCATTTTCTTTCATTTCATTGTTTCATTAAGGGATTGATTACCAAAAGTGGGGTTTGACCAAGGAAAACCGCTATTTGCTAACCCTCAACCATTTTTCCCCTCTTGCATGTGTGTTTGCAAACCTTTCTATGTAGATTTAACAAGCTTCTTGGTGTAGAATATTGGTAAACAAGTGAACTAGGTCCTTCAGGTCAACTCATTCATATTTCAAGCTTGGAGAAGGTTTTTTGTCTGTTTCCTGCCAAATTGACATCAGTAACTTGACAATCAAATATTTCTAGATCTGGTGTTGTAGAGTTGTCTCCTAATTTTTAAAAAAATTGGGAGAGGACTGATTCACTACCAGTGGCAAATGAGTCCCACCTTAGGACTAAAAATCTAAATTTTGTCAGATTCTAGATCCCGACAGCCAGAAACCAGTTTCTGACACTTTTTCACCAGTAGGAGGACTAATTCCCCAACCTAGGAAAATGAGTACCACTGTGAAAATTCAGCGACTTTAGTCAAAATCCACAACATTCCAAATTCATCAAACATTTCCCAAGTGCACTCTGTTTCATCTCATTTCTTTTTGTTCTACACCATTTCTTCATTTAGTTCATTGTTTGCATATCACAGTGTGTTTTCAACCATAGTTTAAATCCTAGTCTTGCATTCATATTCATTCATTTAAATCATTCAATTGCATTTATTTTACTTCATTTAATTTAGACAACATCCTGCACAACATAATTTGAATGAACTAGTTAGAATTTTCGCCCCACCTCTCTCCTTTTAGGTGAAAACCCTTGGAAGAGCTAGAGAAGTCCTAGAAAGCAAAAAATAAATGGTTCACTATGTCTGAAAGCAACAATTTACACTCTACTTTGAAATCAACTTTTTCTTCTTTCACAATAGTTGTTTTCAGCCATTCCTCAGAATTGTAAGTTTATGTTCTGATCAAGATAGTAAAGATGTATTCTGTACAAACAAGGAATTTTATAATAGCAACAAGATCTGTTGTAGACTCAGAATTTTCCTACAACATGTAAAGGTATTTTGCTGGAATTTGCAATAAATTAGTGGCAGCTTCAATGAAAGCAATAGACCAAAGGATGGCTAAGTGGTCTTGCAACTTCAACTGCAAAAGATAGCCATAGTTGCATTCCTTAATTTCCATCTGCAAATGATCACAAAACCAAACATCAGCATGGGGAGACATGCATTTTCTTTTGCATTCTTTCCCATTAACCAACAAGGGGAAAGTAGGATAACAAAAGAATCAAATTTTGCAATTTGAATGGTTTCTTTAAAAATGGCCTCAATAGTTTATGGCAAGCCAAGGCAGTTGTTCAAGATGAATGCAATAGTAACTCTATCATTCAAAGGATGGATCCTACGCAGAGCGGAAGAAGATGAAACCACTTGTTCTACTTTGGCTAGGCCCTTAGATCTAAGAGTGTTTTCCTTAGGAATAGAAGGGTTAAGCTCTAGGATTGTTGTTGTTGATGTATTGATAACTTTACCATTAAAGTAGCCTACATGGCCACCTCAGACAACAACTATCACTATATCACTTGAAAGATACATCCACTCCAATACATCACCTTTTTCTTGCCAACTTAGACCCCAAAAATTAACATCAATGAATGAAGTAGAGATATCATATAGTTTAATAGTTCACTAGATTCTTTTGGATCCATTTTTCCTACAAAAAAATGATATGTACCCAACATGCACTACAATTCCAATAATATCAACCAAGCTATTATCACTATAATTGCTTATGTCACTAACTGGGACAAAAGAGAAGGCTTTTTTTGGCACGGAAATCTCATCTTCACACAATTTTATTGTTGATTTTTCATCCAAATTTTTTTCAAGGTTACTATTTAATTTATTGAATTTTTTATTTACTTCCTTGACCGATCCTCTTGATATTAAATAAGTTACACCCACCTCAATTGAAACATAATGCAATTCATCAATATCATCAAAACAAGTAACATGTATTTCTGTTCCCTCCATATCTATAATGTCAAAACTAAAAATTTGGACTTCACCTCTTTGTTTGTGGAAATGGTACATCTCTCTAATATGTGTTACACACCATTTTAATACCCAAATATTTTGATAAATTTTTGAAGCTTTAATAGGGCTGACATTTACAGGGCTGTTTTGTTTCTTAGGGGACAACTGTAGACCAAATGTAGGGGTTCGTTTAGAAGGATAAGGCGAGTTTGGCCCAACATTTACTCCTCTTTTTGTTTGAACAAATACCTAGGGGTCCCAATGATTTGACAATCAAACATAATCACAACTAAGCTAAATATGATTAAGGCCCAGGTGGAAAAGAAGCAAAACAATATATTAGACACATTATATTAGGAACATACAAAGGGGAAAGAGAATTTTTTTAAGTAGACAAGAAAGAACACAACCCACCTTGAATCTTGGGCATTCCTACAAACATAGTCTCTTAAACATACAAGGGACCCTATTTTCAAGGCACATGTAAACAAAAAATCATTGCATTTGGAAGGAAACCTTCCTATTTGCATATGGTGTCCATAAAAAAAAAGACAACCCTGAATCGTTAAACCTGCCCTTCATCACCACAAAATTTTTTGAAGGAAAAAAGTTGAAGGACTAGAGAGGCAACGTAATCTCTAGCATTGATGGAACAAATTGCAAATGGATTCAAATTTGGTTGTTTCTTTACAGCCTACAAAGACAAGTTGTATAAAGGAAAATGCACATCATCACACCAAATGGATAAAATGAGTAAGGAAAACAAAAGCTGCAAAGAAATATTTTTATGTGCTCTAAAACATTAATGCATATGTACTTCCACATCTATATGTTTGAATAGGGCCAACCATTTATGTATACAACTAAATGACAATGAAACTGGAAACATAAACAATAAACTATATGTGTTGTAATTTTTTGTATTTGAAAATCCTAAAAATAAAGGAAATAAAACACAATGTTCAAGTTTATTACAAGAGAGGAAGGAAACAATAACAACGAATCTACATCAGCTATAATGAAAAGGAAATACAAACTTATGGAATCAGGATCTAGAGGCTGGTGGATGACACCCTCAAAGTCAGACTCTATTATAGGACTTGTGGGAGGTGTCTCCAATTCAATCACCAAATCAATTTGGGGCAGCTCTGGAAACCCTTCCACAAAGCCCGATTCTGCAGACATAGTTCTAGGGCCTTTTAGATGAAGAAAATGTTCCAATTATAGTTGACTGATTGGCACCTCTATTTGATAATGAAAATAAAACATTAATCTATTGCAACATGCAATGCTAGCTGGTAGAAAAGTTAGAAATATTAATAACTCACCAACCATTTTACTATTGTATGCATGAAATGTTTTACTATATTTCTATAAATACATATATGCAAACATTTGCATATGTTGTTTCCTGCTGCCTTCATCTTTTTTAATGCAAACAATAGAATATACAACAACAAGAATGAAAATGACTAGGTACATATATGCATTGAATTTTCCTTTTGTCCACACATTTAAAAGAACACATAACCAAATATATATATCCATATGCACTTCCGGTGGGGGTATTTTCAAGGGTTGTTTATAACAACATGGAGCTTGCTAATTACATGGTTTGGTAGTGGTGAGGTTGGTTGCCTCAATACACAAAAGCATAATGGTAAGTGTTTTCTCACGTGAGAGTTAATGCATCCTGTCGCTATTGAACCATCACAGTGGAGGAAGTAGATGCAACATTCAATGTTGTAGTATGGGAAAGTAGTCTCCAAAATGTGTGAGAAAATATACCGATTAAGTTGCATTGTCAAAAGGGGCACTATGGTGGTGTGGTATTTTTGACTATTTGTGAATGAAAGTCTACATAGATATGAATAACCAAGCTATGTAACAGTTGTCTTGTCAATTCTAAATTCATAATTTTTTTGCAATCCTTATTGACCAATGAGCAACATTTACAAACATCCTTTGTTGAACAACCAAGCACCACGTCGTCATTTAAAACCCCAGGAAAGTCTTCTCTATTTCTCTCTAATATTTAGTGTCAAGTAATGTAGCTCGAGTTCCCAATTAACTAATTTGTGGCCTTATAGCCATTTTGCATAGATCATTGCAACCCATTGCTATTACAAGTTCTATTTAATGTGGGTTTACTCTCAAAGAATATAGCTCAAATTTTTACAATAGTCTGCTATCAAACCAACACCACAATGGCTCTTTTGACAATGCAAGCTAATCAATATATTTTCTCACACATTTCACAGTATAATCTCCCATACATATATATATACACATACATATACATATATATGTATGCATATACATATATATACATACATATATATACATATACATATATATACATGCATATATATATATATATACGTATACACATATATATATATAGATACACATGCATATATATATACATACATGTATATATATATATATATATATATATATATATATATAGCTATATATATATATATATATATATATATAACATAGATTCCAAAGCAAAATAGTTTTAACACCCTCTAACCTACTATAAAATAGACATGGAATAAACGGTTCACAAGTACTCTGTCATGAAACTAGCACAACAATGCAACTTAATCAATATATTTTTTCATTTTGACTATTCTTTCCAACACACACACAGATATATATATATATATATATATATATATATATATATATATATATATATATATATATATATATATACATACATACATATATATACATATATAGACACATATATATACTTTGTCCATCTTTGGTGTTATACACATTTTGTACAGTTAGTTACTTGGTATCTTTCTAATTGATTTAACTTCAAATCCTTACAAAGAGGATGGTGTAGATTGTGAACGGTATGTGGAAATCAATTCTTCGAGACATACATAGATACATATATGGATATATATATTGAAGAAAAATAGAGCAATTGAATAACATAGTTGACAATAACACTTGTGAAGTACTAAACTAATATAGAGAAAATTTAATTGAAGAAAAAAGAAACTATACATCTAACTAGGTTGAATGCACATATGCATATTCATTTGTATATACATACATGCATATCCATATGTACATATATATCTATGCATATGCAATGCATTTTTGGTGGAGAGTGTAATGAATGGAAAGCATGGTGCATTTTTTCCTTCCCCAGAGAGTGTAATGATGTTGCTGCTTATGCATATGCATCATTCCTTCCCTCATTGCACCTTCCATCTCAAAGAGTTTCACCTTTTTTTGATTGCATATGCATATATACATGCATATAAATATGCATACACTACTGAATTTGACACCATTTTCCAACGATCATTCATCGGTCGTTTAAAAAATCTTTGTTAGAAATGCGACGAAATGGCGAAATATTTGCGTCGCTATTTTTTTGTGGAAAGGCCGACGACGAATTAAACGTCGAAATAATGGTGAAGAATCACCAGTCATTGGCATCATGAAATGGCTCAAACTTTTGTTGGAATATCAATGAATACTTCGTGTATCTACCGACGAATTACACCAGAAGTTTGTCGCCAGTTCAACAAAATGGGCAAGGAGTAGCATTGAAACAACACTAGACATTCATTGCCATTTCGACGAAATGGGCAAGGAGTAGCGTCGAAACAACACCAAAAGTTCATCGAATGTGTGACGAAATAGGCAAGTAGTGGCGTCGAAACAACACCAAGAGTTCGTCAACTTTGCGATGAAAATACCAAGGAGTAGCTTCGGAAGAACACCAAAAGTTCATCGAAAGTGTGACAAAATGGGCAAGGAGTAGCATGGAAACAATGCCAAAAGTTCATCGAAATTGAGATGAAATGGGCAAGGAGTTACGATGAAACCTTCATCACAGCTATAGCAACTTCGTCGAACCTTTCTATTGATTCGTCAGTGGTTTTTGTCGAAATTGCAACGAAGCATCAATTTTTTTTTTTTTAAATATTCGTGGAAATGTACCATTGCGGAGAATGACGACTGATCATACATAAAGACTGTATATTGGTTTGATGCTTCAAATGATGCATTTCTTATATTGAAAATTGCATTACCTTATTGAGCTTCTCTTTGTTTCAAGAATAGTTTAATATTCTCTACTTAATAGGGCCAACCACGTGACGGTGGAAGTTCATTTGGCCCCTCCCCCCCCTCACATCACTCTCAATTCCCCATACCCAATCATATAGCATTAATCATTCATTCATCCATTAATAACATATAACATTCATTCATTAACATATAATATTCATTCTTTCAGTTTTTACATATTATCGAAAATATGGTTGTCATGATATGATTACAATCACTTTTTTTTTGTTTCTTTTTGAAAGCTACATAAAGCTGAAGTGGAGTATCATTTTCTAAATCAATATATGTCCCCCTTTAGTTGTTCTACCCTTTCTCATGATCTTAATGTATTCCTGTCGTCTTCTCATGATGAGGACGCCACTGCAAGGGGGGATCTACTACAATAAGAAAGAAATGTTAAACTGATATGTTTTATTATTATTGTTACAAGTATTTCATTAATTAAAAGAACATTAGAATGGTTATCTTTACCTAATGGGTCCACATCATGTTCCTAAACTTTTGTTATAGACTCATGCTCAACATGTTGAACACCCTCTAAATCCTGATCTGCAGTTGAAACATGAAAGGTTACATTAATTAATACACCAATTGAAATTAAATATGTTTAAGAGAATATGAGGGTGGTCCTCTTTACCTGATGGGGCCACATCATGTTCCTGGTCTTCTCTAGCCTGATGATGCTCAACACGTTGATCATGCTCTACATGCTCTAAAGTTGAAACATGAAAGGTTACATTAATTAATACACCAATTGCAATTAAATATGTTTAAAAGAACTTTAGAGTGGTCCTCTTTACCTGATGGGGCCACATCATATTCCTGATCTTCTCTAGCCTGATCATGCTCAACATGTTGATCACACTCTACATGCTCTAAAGTATCGGGATGCACACCATGACCTTCATCTGCACGTTCTGCTCCACCCTCACTAGGCTGCATTCCAATGTCATGTGCAGTATATATTATCATTGCTTGAATGTTTAAAACAAATAGGCATGTAATTACTTTATGGTGGAAATTAATATTGAATAGATTGTACAAGTATTCAATTTTAAATAAAATTTATTGAGTTTATCTACCTACGTGTCAGATGCAATGGAAGATTGTGTTTTTCCAGTCAAGACTCTTAGGCGTTCAGCCACGGCTCCATAGCCTTGCTGGAAGGAAATCTTCAGGTCCTCTTCTGTGGGAACTCTATTTAATTCAGAGCCCTATATTTTGCAGAAGATCATGAATTTTGCTTCTATGGTGTGATAAAACCAAAATTGTTTTCAATTTATTATAATTTGGATTCAATATTTCATTTATTGATACTTACAATTCGTGCGGATAATTTCATATAACCACCAGAGCCAAGTTTGTGTTGCCTGTTTTTCTAGTCTTGTGTTTGTTGCCTTCAATGTGTTGGGCAGCCTATGAAAAGTTTGAAATACGTTAGATTATGTAAAAAGAAAGAGTAATCAGTATATAATTACATTGTTGATAGTATCACACATACCATACTACTTTAAAAAAAAAAATTAATGGCATTTCCATAGCATACAGACATTGAGAGCAAATAAAATACAGAGTTCAATCCATGAATTATAGAAAATAGTTTTTTGTTGGTTATATTCATATCATTGATTACATTGAACAAAACATACTACAACTGCATAAATATAAGATGGTGACAGTTTTCTATGCTACCACATTTTTCATACATGTCTACCAAAGCATTTTATCAAACAGTTCACTGCCTTGCCGCTATGGCTAAAAGCCAAAAATAGGTGCTTTCAAACAAGCTATGGATGCTTGGAAAAAATATATCAAAGCATAATAGTAAGCAATAGCATAGACAAGGCAGTGAACTGTTTCAAAAAATTCCTCAAAGAAATGTGGTCTCATGGTGATGGGTCTCGCAATCCATAACAATTTAGCATGTATGGCATTACGTTTCCATCAACATGAGACCACATTTTTGAAAGCATTTTTCAATAGTTCACTACCTTTTCTAGTACTACATTTTCTTAAGGCATGTCTACCAAAGAATGCACAAAAATTTTCAATGCCTTCGATATATGGCTAAAAAGTAAAACCTAAAAAGGTGCTTAACAAGCCATGGATGCTTGGAAAAATCTTACCAAAGTTATTAATAGTAGTTAATATAGACAAGGCGTTGAATTGTTTGAAAATGCCTAAAATAAATGCAAAGCCTCATAGGATGGAATGCCATGACAATCCATAGCAATTTTCTTGTCATGGTATCTGCCATGGCATTCCATCACCATGAGACTACATTTCTTTGAGACATTTTTCAAGGCCTCATCACTTTGTCTATGCTAATCGTGATTTTCATACATGTCTACCAAAGAATTTTATCAAACACCATTGCCTCTACAAGCATGGCTAAAATCCTAAAACAAGTGCTTTCAACAAGCCATGGATGCTTGGAAAATCTATCAAAGCATACTAGTAAGCAAATAAGCCATGGTCTCATGGTTTTTTTTTGCATGAAAATCAGCTCACCGACATTCCACGCTTTTCGCGATTCTAAACATGCTTTTTTAAAATAATTTTGGTAGCTTAGTCGAAAAAATCATCAATTAAAAATAATGATTTTTTCAAAAAAATTAGGGAAAAAATCGTCCAGCCTGCAGTTTTTTTAAAAATCGTAATTAATCAAGATTTTTTGCAGATTTATGCTTCTATATCACATACCTTCCTTGGCCCGGTGGTGTCTTTCCTTTTTTATTTTCAGCCTTCTCCTTTCCATCGGACACTAGGTCCTTCCACTCCCTCTCCGGAATCATGGGGGGGCACTCGTACTTTTTGTTCTTCTCTAAATGTGACCTATATTGGTCCCTCGCATACTTTAGATAGGTACCAAATTTCTTAAGGACCTTGGTTCAGTTGAATGTTTTATCACCAAAGAACACAACTAAATGGTTAATGAGCTCATCTTTTAAATCTTCATTTTGGGCATTCCACCGTGTATGTATGGTGGGTCCGAAGAGCTCCAATGTAATATCACTTAGATGTTTATAAAAAACATCATTTCTTGCAAAATGATTATGGGATCAATAGTCTAAAAAGAGAGATCAATAAGTAAATTTCAATTGGATTATATAGAATAATAATTAAAACATTTTAAAGTACCTGGGACCTTCTCTATCTTTATGGGAACAAAATCCTCGATCACCACAAGTGTGACCGGAAATGTTCTTGTACTAGTAATACGGGAAGATCTAGGAAATGCTGCTAAAACATCACCAATACTAGTGGCCTTTGCATCCCCAGGTACATGTCCTGACGCATGTTTTGGTATGTGTTCGCTGTCAGAGGGTGCATTAACAGATGCCTGCATGGTATGTGTTGCTGAGATTTCAGAGGACAATATAGGCATGGATGATGGGGTCAGATAATGTGATGTATGCATAGGAAGATTAGGATGGACACTTGTACCAACCCTTACTCTTCGGGAAGCACTTGCAGTACCCTGATCATGGCTAGGAGCATCATGAGGAGGCAAATAACCCTATAAAAACAACACATATTTTAGTTCATGACATAAAAGAGTACAAAATATGTTCATGAAATTAAACTTTTATGTTATAATTAAAGACCTCATGATAGCTTACTTGCAAGTTTTGTAATCTCTCTGTCAATACTTTAACCCTCTCTCTTATCTCATCTGTTTGAGGCATTTTGAAAATCAACTTAGTCATTTCTTCATTGCATTTTTTCATGAGCTTCTTTATCGTATCGAAAGGGTTTGTTGAATAAGCGATGTCATCATCACAAAATATTGACTGCACCTCACTATGGATGCTCTCCTCTACTATTGGTGCCTTTCCCTGATCAGTCAAGTGCAACAAGAATATTAAAAACATTATCAAAATTAACCCAAAAAACTTATGAAAAAAATATAATAATAAAACATTTTGCTCATATCTAATTTGTACAATTACAATGAGGTAAACTCATGGTAGAAGCACCTCATACATCATGACTGCGCTCTAGGCCAAAGCCTCTCCATAATGAATCAATGTCCCCCCCTTGACAAAAAATTAAATATAAAAAAACATTACCAAAATGAAACCAATAGACTTATGAAAAAAAACATAAGAATAAAATGGTATATTGGAGTCATTAATTGGAGGTTGGGTAAAATGGTACATAGTATGAACCACCCCCATAGTAACTATGTTTGTAACTAAGTAATTCAAATTGTAATCGATTAGCAACTCTTCCCCTACAGTTATTGTTTTATTGCACATACAAATACATGGTTTCCCTCGCGTGCCTCGAATATGCAATTGGGTTGCTTATTTGTTGACCCAGGTCATGTACTATTTATAAACCTTGTAATACTGCTTGATGCTTTTGGCCTTCCATCAATGTACATAGCCACTCCTTTATTTCGATCCTTATCTTTTAGTTGTATATAATTTGATGACAGTGCATACCTACACATACTTCGTGTTTATCGAACCAGTTGCATCCAATCTTTTTAACTGTAACAAGGTCCAACATACTCCATCAATTCAGTAACTTTGTCATAATAGAGCTTTATGCCATCCATGAAAAATAGGCCCAAACCATGTAATGGTGATGGTGCTATGCAATATATCCTCTTGTTGACACAAAAATCGGTGTTTATTGGAGGAAGTTCCTTGGGTACCCATTGTTTCCATAAATGTTTGTACCTCAAGGGAACCTCGACATTGCCTATGCTCTCATCATCATAAGAACATGACCCCCCTTCAACAAGAAAAAATTCCATGCGTTTACGAAATTTTCTTCTAATCTTTTGACCTCTAGTTGATCTCCCTCTTTTAGACATACTACATGTCTCGCTTCCTCTCTCTCTTCCTAAATTTCTCAAGCTGAGGAAGATGCTGATTCGACAAATAACTCATTTGGTTGTAAATTCCTCAGACTCATAAGGATGTTGGATGAAGTTCTTTCATGGTGATGTGTGATCCCAAGGTGACATTACATATACTTAATCTATCATTTCATCGCTAGGAATTCTCATAGGTTATAAGGTAATCAAGTCTTGATAGATTGCAAGCTATTGTTACTACCGGCCCAAATTTGTCCATCACAAATCAAATCTACTAACGCTTTAACTCCCAAACTTTGTAACAAGTGTTGTAAAATGTGACTATGGTCCACCGCCATACAACCAATGCCCCAAATGTATTCTCTAGAATTGTAATCAAAGGACTTTTGTTCTTCATTCAAGTAAATAAAATTGAAGGGAAACACCACAAAATTTATTGGACACCTACATGACTAAAAATAGCAGCAAATTTACATTTAATTTCCATATGTCTAAGTGGTTAATAGGGAGGGAGTGTGTACTAGGCCTGGTTAAGTCATCATAAGTTTACGCTTTGGCAATAAATTTTTTTTAAGTCATATTAAATCTTCCTATGTCTAATTGCTAGGAGATTTTTGGTATGTTTTAAGGTAGGATGATTGATGAAAGAGCCCAAAGACTAGCCTTTCTCCATGGTATCTAGGTACACATAGCAAATGGTCTTCTCTTATATGGTTGGACATGATTTAAAGAACTTAGCTAGGAATTATTCATTTAACCTAAGGTTTTCTCATAATGCCATCATTGGAAAAGTATGATCAAATTCTTCTATTATGAAGAATTGGTCTATGTGCCTCTAGTAATCACTATAAGTGTTTGTAAGGATAAAATTTCTAATTGCATCAGGTAGGAGAGAATCAACTTTGAGTTCTTCAAAGATTATATTCCTCTATTCATAATTTTTAAGGGTTGTGTGTGGAGTAGGTTATCACTACCAAGAAGGGAGGAGACCTTTCCTTGTATTCTTTTATAATTTTCATTATTCTTATTTATTTTACACCTACATTTACAAATACACATACATATGCATTTGTTGTTTTCATTTATTTCTCATGTAGTTTAATAGTTTGATTGATTTCATATTATATGTGTTGAAGACTTTAGAATTTAAATTACATTAATTTATGGATATTGTATCTATAACGCTACAAAACTATATGCTCTTTGCATTTACACTTGCATTTAGAAATACACATTTATATACATAGATATAGATTTCTTTAATGATATGTTGCATTTATTGTTCTAGGAGAGCATTCAGTAATTGCATTTATATTTACATTTAAAAATACATATACATACATATGTGTGTGTGTGTGTATGTATATCATTTATATTTAGTGTTCAGAAACAACCCATTAGGTCTGCACATGGATTAAAAATCATAAAATCAGATCTCCCATACATGTTTTGTTGAAACCTAGGCTTGAACCTCTCATTTCACATGCTTTTCTTCAGAAAACTATTGAGGACAATAGCTATACCTTCTTGATTTCTCATCCTATGCCCTATTCATGCATCCTAAAATTACAACAGTATCCATGGGGCCTCTTACACAAGTTACAGTAATCACAAAAAGTGTAAGAGCCACTTTATATCATGTTTGGACTACAAAACCCTGAAAAAATAGGGTAACTTAGATTATGATTTGTTGGTGAGTTGTATGGACAAAATCATTAGCACCAGCTCATTCTTGGAGTTTTTTGAAAGAGAAGTGAATCAGGTGGAAGTTAAGTACAAACCTTATAGTGTCAAGGTAAATGAGGTGATCAATTTTGATTGGCCATCTGATGAAGAGTACAAGGCAGTCCAATTGGCTGGTGACATGTGTGCTTTCTGGCCCGATGATTGTTTTCTCCTCCTTTTTCTATAAGAAGGATTTCAAGGCTAGAAGTATGAGTTAGCAAGTTAGATATTTTTGGTCGAGTCTAGATGAAGTTGCAGAGAAAATTGTAAAGTTTGATGGTTTTAGGGAAAATGCAATTTAGGTTTTGAGTCATTCTGTAGTAGGTTTTGAATTCATGTGGATTTGATGTTTTATGACAGTACTCACATTTGAATTGATATGATTAATTCAAACTCATGTCCCTCCATTGTACAAGCATATCTGAATTTTGAATAAAATGATCAAGGGTTGTTTCGTTCATCTCATTGTTGTGGTGTGTATGATTCTTGTTTTAGGTTTAATTCAAGGAATTAATTAAAATTCTTGAATGGGATTGTAGGTGGATATGTTTTGTATAAGCTTATATAATTTTTCTATCTTATCTTATACCATTTTATGAGAATGGGGGTGCCAATGTATGAGAAGATCTTTGGAAACTAGGCATGAAAAATTGAGGGTTAAAGAGAATGGGGTGCCAAACTTACAAGCATTGCCCCCTGTCACGACTTTCCCATGAGTGCCCTCAACCTCATCCTCGCACTGGTATTGACCTTATTTTCACTCCTCCAAACTCTTTCCTCGGCTGATATTGACCTTGTTTTCACTCCTCTAAATCCATTCGTCGGCACTGGTATTGACCTTGTTTTAACTCCAAAATCTTCCCTGCTCGGTATTGACCTTGTTTTCACTCCTCCAAACTCTTTTCCTCTGGCCTGAATTGACCTTGTTTTCTTACTACTCCAAACTCTTCCTCTAAGACTGCAGATTGACCTTTCACTCTCCACCTTGATCTAGCCACAACTTGGCTCTCAAGTTAGCTTACAAGATAAGTTAATTAAGTTCAAAATCTTTCCATTTAGCTAGGTTTTAATATTCTACAATATAGTTAAGTATATATTAGCTATACTTTTACATAATAAATAATATAATTATTCAACTTATTATAATTAGATATTATATTCTTTAACAAAATTATTAAATACATATAAAATTATTATAATTAATAATTAATAATAACTATATTTTTATATAATACAAAATATAATTAATATAATATATATTTAATATAATAGTAATATATATTAATATGAGAGAGAGAAACTATATTTTGATTGGTTGTTTCATGTCAACAATCCAAGGATGGCATGTGTTGTTGGGGAGTTATGCTCAAGGTAGCATTCCATTTGATTAAAGATATGATAGTTATCCTTTAAGACCTCTTTAATGTACCCATTGCACACTTAAGGAGACAAAGATAAATATAGGGAAGAAAATATAGAGAGAGAGGGAGATAATTACAAACATACAAATAGAAAGGGAGACAAAGAGATAGAAAGGGGTAGAGAGATAAAGAGATAAGGATGAATAGATAGAGATATAGGGAGGGTGATTGATATATCTCTCCCTATTGCTCTCTATATCTCCCACTATCTATGTCACTCCCACCTCTTCCCCATCTATTGAGATTCCTCTCCTCTCTCCTCATTCACTCCATCTCCCTCCATCTCCCACTATATCCCCATCTCATTTTCTTTATCTCCCCTACTCCCCCATAACCTAGAGCAACTAGGAGGTGGAGGGTGGGTGAGAGAGAGAGAAAGAGAGAGAGGGAGAGAGAGAGAGAAAAATAATTAGGAGGGGAAAGAGAGAGGGGAAGAAGGGAAGAAGGAGAGAGAGAGAGAGAGAGAGAGAGAGAGAGAGAGAGAGAGAGAGAGAGAGAGAGAGAGAGAGGGAATTAGGAGGGGAAGGGAGGGAAGAGTGCTGAGGGTGAGGATAGAAGGTTTAAGGGTTTATGGTTGAGGAGGTAGGAGGGAGAGACTTGAGAGAGAGAGAGAGGGAGGAGGGAGAGAGATACAGGAAGGGAGGGTTAAGGGTAGAGGGTAGAGGGCTATGTTAAGGGCTTAGGGTTTAGGTTAAGGGAGAGAGATAGAGGAGGAGTGAGAGAGAGAGAGACCCAAGGGAGGAGAGGGGGTAGGATATTGAAGATACTTGAGAGAGAGAGAGAGGGAGGGAGTGGGAGACAGATAGAGGGAGGGAGGGTTAAGGGTACAAGGTAGATGGTTTAAGGGTTTAGAGTTAAGGGTGGAGGGGAGAGAGATAGAGGGAGTGAGTGAGTGAGAGAAAGACCTAAGAGAGGGAGAGAGAGAGAGGGAAAGAGAGAGAGAGAGGGAAAGGGAGAGAGAGATATATATATAGAGAAAGAATTAGGAGGGGGAAGGGTGAGGGGAAGAGGGGAAGAGGGGAAGAAGGGGAGAGATAGAGAGAGAGAGATATAGGAGGGGGAAGGGGGAGGGGAAGAGTGTTGACAGTAGAGGATAGAAGGTTTAAGGGTTTAAGAGTATTGAAATTTATGAGATGTGTATGTAATTCTTAGCACAACACTCTTAGAGATTAGGATTTATTTTCACATTTATCTATTTTCTTATTGTTCCTATTAGTGGCTAATTAAATCTTCATTGAAAACCTACAAAGAGCTTGGGTCCTTCAATCTCAAAGCTTGTCTAATTTCTTGATGAGAATCATTCACATTGATTCCAAATATTGTGCTCCTTGCATGATACATTTATAAAATGCACTTGGTAATTTAGTATGTGGTTGAAATATTAAAGTAACAAAAAATGGTTCTTTTCATTTTTGGCACATGATTGGCCATTTTTACAATGTTAAATTTTTATTTTCACTTTTATTTTCATTGTTTTCATGTTGTCAAATTTTCATACATCTCTTAGTCTTTTTTTTTAAAAAAATGAAGGTTCTATTAGTGTCTCCAATCTTGCTAAAAATCATGTATAGAGAGAGTACAATATATAAACTATTAATTATAGAGTATAACAACAAAATGAATTTAAAAAATACTACATAGAAAGAAGGTTTAGAATAATTCAAAATAGAGATACCATTCTCCTACAAATACTATGTATAGAAACCCTATGTAGCCACACTTTCACTCTCTCTCCACTCTCTCCCACTCTCTCCCACTCTCTCGCACCCTCTCCCACTCTCTCCTACTCTCTCCCTCCCTATCTCCCACTCTCCCACTCTCTCCCATTCTCTTGCACCCTCTCCCACTCTCTCCCACCTTCTTCCTACCTCCCTCCCACTTTCTTCCTCCCTCCATCCCACTCTTCCCCACCCTCTCCCACCCTCTCCCACCTTCTCCCACCCTCTCCCACTCTCTCTCACCCTCTCTAGCCCTCTCCCACTCCACCTTCTCCCACTCTCTCCCACTCTCTCCCACTCTTTGGACCATCTTCTCCCACCCTCTTCCCCCCTCTCTCCCACCTCCCACTCTCTCCCACCTTCTCTCCCACCCTCTCTCCCACCCTCTTCCCCCTGTAAGGAAAGCTAGATGTGGAAGCAACTCTCCTAACGTCAAAACCTCAAGGAAGAATGCAGAGATACCTTTTAAATTTTACAATTATAGTCCAATTAAGATTGCACTAGAAAGAGATAATAGAAATAGAATATTTGACACACACATATGGACACCAGACCAAGAGAAATCACTTTGTATTATAGTAATGGAGATTACATACAAATATCAGACTCATCTTTCTAATGTCATATTTTAGTAGCTTTCACAATGATCAAACTTGTACAGGAACCTTCAAGTTAAAATATTTACATAATAGAAATCAGTCTGATTATACAACCACACAACAATCCATCAATTCTTTGAACAATCCAAACCATCACAATCTACGATCACAGAGTATAACCATGTCACCCCTATTTGTCAAGATTCCTCTCATAACTGCCACAACGAATTGTCTTCCAACGGTTCCCATTCGGATTCTCTGATTGGTCCATGCGACGCCACATAGGATGGTCTTCGCTCAGTCAAAAAACTTCAGTCTATGTTGGCATGTCGGTGAGACACTGACCTTGTCTCCCCGATGCCACACAACTTGGCATCTGATATCGCCAAGAGTTTTCTCATTGTCAAGACTCATATCACTATTCAAAAGTCACACCAACCTCAACATTGCTATCGGCAAGACTTACTGCTCACCAAGAGGTTACACCGAGACTTCTTAAGTTACATCGAGCACCGAACGGTCAACAAGACATTTGTCTTTTCGCCAAGACCTCACATTGAGCAAACATGTCATACTGAAGCATCCAAGAGTCGGCGAGACTTATCACTTTCGCAAAGACCTTATACCAACGTCCTAAGTCATACCAAGCCATTAGCATTTCCATCAGCATCCATCTATTGCGAAGACATTCAACTGTCGCCAAGAGGTTTCATCGAGATCTCTTATGTTACTCTGAAGCCATACTACTATCAGCAAGACCCCACGAGTCATGAAGACTTCATATTGATTGCCTTGAGCTACTCTGATGACTATAGTTGTACCCTCATCGGCATGACATTCCATTCTTGCTGAGACTTCTCCCTGAGACCTTTGGGTTAACCCCGAGTGAATACTGTCAGTGAGACATTCCTATTGGTAAGACTTCTTACCAAACACCCAAGACTTTCCCTGAAGGCTTCAACATAAAACACTATCAGTGAGACTTTAGCTATCACTGGGAATTCACCCTGAACTAAGCCTTTCAGCCAAGGGTCTCCTCGATATATGATAGAATGGCCTATCGGCGAAAGATCTCCACGGGTGGTGAGAGGTTATACCAAACGAAATGTCACAATGATAGGCTCCTTTGGTGAGACTGAAGCAAGGTCACAACAACCTGAATAATTTCAACAAGGTTCCAACTACTAGTTGGCCAGACACAAAATACGTCACACCGACTTTTCCCTTTCAAAGGTTTCAGCCTGTGAGATTGAGGCACATATTTTTCTAACAATCTCCCACTTGATGAAGATCACACAGGCACCTCTAGAGCACAAAAAAACTTACTGAAAATCACGAGCACTAAGGCCCATTGAACTGTCACACCACCTAAAGTAGTCTGTGCTCACTGGCTTCATCAATGCATCTGCAACATTCTCCAGAGTATCAACTTTTTCCAAACTGACCTTTCCATCCTCCACCATATCTCATACAAAGTGGTACTATACATCTATATGTTTCATCCTAGCATGGAAAGTAGAATTCTTTGCCAGACAAATTGCACTCTCACTGTCACAAAAAAATAGTTATTTTCCATGCATCAAAACCAATGTTAGAACCCAAACATTTTAACCAAACTGCTTCTTTACAAGCATGAGTAGCTGCCATGTATTCAGCCTTTGTAGTGGACAAAGCGACTACAGCCTACCGCTTACTCATCCAACTCACTACACCACCATTAAACATGAAAGTATATCCACTGGTGGACCTCTTGTTGTCAATGTCCCCTACCCAATCAGAATCCACATAGCCTCAAATACTGAGAGTCCTCTGTGATTCAACCAAGTTCCCATGGTAACACAAAGCAAAATATGAAGTGCCCTTCAAATATTTGAAAACTCTTTTCACAGCATCCCAATGTGTCCTTCCAGGATTAACCATAAACCGACTAAGTACTCCCACTGCTTGGGCAATGTCTAGCCTTGTACAGACCATTGGATACATAAGATTTCCAACCACACTAGCATAGGGTACACTGGTCATGTCCTCCATCTCAGTAGGAGATTTTGGATAGTCTTCAACATATAGCTTCATTCCATGCAAAACTGGAACAACTAGCTGCTTGCAATCATTCATGCAAAATATCTTTAGAACAGTCTTGAAAAACTTACTCTGACTGAGCCAAAAATTTCTACTATTCCTATCCCTGGTTATCTCCATCCCCAGAATATACCTTGCTGCACCAAGATCTTTCATTTTGAACTTAGCAGACAACTGAGACTTAAGATTAGAAATCATAAGCATAATATTGCCTATGAATAGCATATCATCAACATAGAGAGAAATAATAAGAACTTGATCACTTTCAACTTTATAATAGACGCAATGATTAGATTTTGATCTCACAAATCCCAAAGACAATACAAAAGTATCAAATTTCTGGTACCACATTCTAGGTGACTGCTTTAACCCATACATAGACTTTTTTAACTTGCAAACCAACCTTTCTTTACCTTTTTCAACAAAGTGCTTAGGCTGAGACATATAGATTTCTTCTTCAAGATCACCATGAAGAAATGTTGTCTTCACATCCATCTGTTCAACCTCTAAGCCATATGTTGCTGCAAGTGACAAAAGAAATCTGATAGACGTCAGCTTAGCTACAGGAGAGAAAATCTCCCCATAATCAATTCCCTCTACCTGGGAATAACCCTTTGCAACCAATCTTGCCTTGTACTTTTCCACACTACCATCTAGACCAATCTTCTTTTTAAATACCCATTTGAGGCCAACATCTTTTCTGCCTTTAGGCAATGGCATTAGACTCCAAGTATCATTCCTTTATAATGATGCCATTTCTTCATTCATCGCTTCCAACCAAGAGTCTGAATCAGACATTCTGAATGCCTCCTTTACAGTCCTAGGCTCATTAGTGCTAGAAATTAAAGCATAGGCACAAGTAGAATCCATCAAAGAAAACCCATACCTATCAGGTTGCTTTCTCTCACGAGTTGACCTCCTCACTTGCTGAGGCTGAGGTTCTTCTTCAAAACTTTCAGAACTGCTTGAGCTCTCCTCAGTTTCAGGTACATTTTGAATTTTCAATTCCTCTTTATCTGGTGTAGGAGGAATTCAAACTACATCCTGATTGTTTTTTGACTTTGTCTCTGACTGCAGATCCAAGGTAGAAGGTTTCAGCTCACGGAAGATTACACTTCTACTGTATACAACCTTCTATGTATTAGGATTCCAAAGCTTGTATCCTTTTATGCCAGCACTATAGCTAATAAAAATACATTTGATAGTCTTGTTTTCCAACTTAGATCTTTTCTCATATGGCATATGAGCATATGCCTCACAGCCAAAAACATGAATATGTCTTAAGGAGGGCTTCTTACCAGACCACGCTTACAAAGGTGTTTTCTCAACAAGAGCAGAATTTGGAGAATGATTAATCAAGTAACATGTAGTAGCAACAACCTCAACCTAGAAATTCTCCTACAAGCCAACACTACTCAGCATACTTCGTGCTCTCTCCATCACTGTCCTACTGAACCTTTCTGCAACTCCATTTTGCTATGGAGTATAAGGTGTAGTCTTATTTCTTTTAATCCCATGGTATTTACAATACCTCTCGAAATCATTAGAACAAAATTCACCGCCATTATTAGTCCTTAAGCATTTTATTTTTCTTCCAGTCTAATTTTCTACAAGGTTCTTAAATTCCTTAAATTGACTGAACACTTCTAATTTACTTATCAAAAAATAAAAAAATGTTCTTCTCGAATAATCATCAATGAACAATACATAGTACCTTGACTTAGACAAAGAAGGAACATTCACTGGACCAAATACATCAGAATGAATATAATCTAGCAAACTAGAAGATTTATGAGGACTGGAATAAAATGAAACATGGTGTTGTTTTCCATATATATAGTGTTCACATAATTCAAATTCAAGGTTACAATCTTCAAGCCCCTCAACCAGGTTTTTGTTCTTCAAGGTTTTTAAACCTTTCTCTCCAATGTGGCCTAGCCTATGATGCCCGAGCATAGTCTTTTCTGCTAGAAGTTTAACTTCCATAGAGTTTACACAATTGGGAACATTTCCCTCTTTTCCTCCATGAGTAGCCTTCTGTGACTTTATAGAGACATTGTTACATTGAACAGGATGTGCATCCAGCTTGTACAAGGTACCAATACGAGCACCTCTTGATAGCACCATTAAGCCTCTAGTCATCTTGCAGCGATTTCCAGAGAATGTGACTTGTACTCCAATATCATTTAGCATACTTACAGAAAGTAAGTTTCGAGCCAGACTTGGTATAGGCATTACATTATTGATTCCCTTCACTCTGCCATCAGGGAATTGGATTCTGACTCTTCCACGGCCAACAATTTCCAAAGTTGAATCACTTGCCAAGTACACCTTTCCACCATTGTATTCTTCATACTTTGTAAACCAGTCTCTATGAGATGTCATGTGGAAAGATGTTCCATAATCAATCAGCCAAACATCATCTGATGCCTATGTAGCCAAGGCTACAATGAAGGCATCTCCATCACTGTGAGAAGAATCATTGTCGGAAGAATACTTCTTCTTTTTCTTCTTCTCCTCTTTACAATCCTTTCGGACATGACCAGGTTTCCCACTGTTCCAACACTTCACCTTGGACTTCTTGCCAGGAGACTTTGATCTCCCTTCTGATTTTGATTTGGACTTCTTGTCCTTCTTCTTGCCTTTCTCTTTTGACCTTCCTCTAATAGCAAGGGCCTCGTTCGCCATCTTAGAAGATTTCCTTCTCATCTCTTCTGATAACAAAGAAGAAACAACATCCTCCATCTTGAAACTGGATGTTGTGATCCCATGAATCTGGAAAAGAACACAATATCATTATACAATGATCCTCTTCATCAATCTTCACACCAACAGATGTGAACTGTGCAATCAACATATTGAATGTGTTCAAATGATTAGCTACAGACCCTCCTTCCTGCATCCTCAAAGTGTACAACTTCTTCCTCAGGAACAATTTATTCACCAAGGACTTCCCCCTGATAAATAGATACCAATCTCTTCCACAAGGAAGATGCAGTCTTCTCTTCATGCACATTGAGAAGAATGGAGTCTGCCAAACAGAGCCTTATCAGCCCCTTGGACTTTCTATCTACAAGGTACCAATCTTCTTGCTTCATTCCTATAGGTTTCACTCCAGACACAACAATCCAAAGATCACAATCCACTAAGAGATCCTCCATCTTAAGTTTCCACAACTCAAAATTGCTGCCATTGAACTTCTCTATTTCAATCTTTCCTGACGTGCTTGCCATCTCAATCTGTAATTTGAAATTGAAAAACTTCTACAAGACTCCCACTGCACATAATTGACACAAAAAACCAAACGTACCCACAAGGATAACATAGTTGGCCAGGCTCTGATACCACTTGTAAGGAAAATTAGATTCGAAAACAACTCTCCTAACATCAAAACCTCAAGGAAGAATGCAAAGATACCTTTTAAAATTACAATTATAGTCCAATTAAGATGCACATGAAAGAGATAACAGAAACTAAATATTTGACACACACATATGAACACCAGATATATGTGTGAAAACCCTTATGGGAGAAAAACCCACCACACCAAGAGAAGTCACTTTGTATTACAGTAATAAAAATTACATACAAAGTTCTGACTTATCTTTCTAATGTCAGATTTCAATAGCTTTCATAATGATCAAACTTGTATAGGAACCTTCAAGTTACAATCTTTACAGAATAGAAATCACTTTGATTCAATCATACAACAATCCGTTGATCCTTCAAATCATCTAACCCATCACAATCTGCGATCACAGAGTATAACCATGTCGCCCCTATTTGTTGAGCTTCCTCTCAGAACTGCCACAACAAACTGTCTTCCAATGGTTCCCATTTAGCTTCTCTGATTGGTCCACGAGCCACCACATAGGATGGTCTTCACTCGGTCAAAAAACTTCATTCTGTGTTGGCATGTTGGTGAGACACTAACAGTGTCTCCCTAATGCCACACAACTTAGCATCTGATATCGCCAAGAGTTTTCCATCGGCAAGAGGTTCCACCAAGCTTACAACTGTTGCATCGACTTTAGTTTTCCTTTCGGCAAGACTATCGCTCTTCGGTGAGACCACATATCGATATTCACAAGTCATACAGACCTCAACATTGCTATCAGCAAGACTTACCGCTCACCAAGAGGTTACATCAAGACTTCTTAAGTTACATCGAGCACCGAATGATCGGCAAGACTTATCACTCACCAAGAGGTTACCCTAAGACTTCTTAAGTTACATTGAACACCGAATGATCATCAAGACATTTGTCTTTTCGCCAAGACCTCACATCAAGCAAACATGTCATACTGAAGTATCCAAGAGTCGGCGAGACTTACCGCTTTCGCCAAGACCTTATATCGAGGTCCTAAGTCATACTGATCCATTAGCATTTCCATTAGCATCCATCTATCACTAAGACATTCAACTATCACCAAGAGGTTTCACCGGGATCTCTTATGTTACTCCGAAGCCATACTACTATCGGAAAGACCCCACAAGTCGCCAAGACTTCACATCGATCGCCTTGAGCTACTTTGATGAATTCAGTTGTATCCCTATCAGCATGACATTCCATTCTCGCTGAGACTTCTCCCCGAGACCTTTGGGTTAACCCCGAGTGAATACTGTCGGTGAGACATTCCTATTGGTAAGACTTTTTACCGAACACCCAAGACTTTCCCCGAAGGCTTCAACATAAAACACTGTCGGTGAAACATCCATATTGCTGAGAGCTCATAGCGAACATCCAAGACTCTCCCTGATATATGATAGAATGGATTGTCAGCTAGAGATATCCATGGGCGGTGAGAGGTTATCCCGAATGAAATGTCATAGTGATAGGCTCCTTCGGTGAGACTGAAGCAAGGTCACAGCGACCTGTACAAAACATAAGGCTACAAATCTGCTCGTCGGCCAGACATAGAATATGTCACACCGACTTGGCTCCAATAGAGGTTTCAGCCTATGGGATTGAGACACATATTTCAAACATCTTTTGTAGTTAATATTTTTTCATCAGGAAATTATATCAACGATGGGTGATTATCCTATGAAGGAGCTTCAAATTCACTGAGTACCATGATCCATTTAGCTATTCTTCTTTGGATATTTTCCTTTGAAATTAAGTACTTTAATGGATCTTCTTTTGAGATTAGTTGAGTCTTATGATTGACGATATAATTTCATAGTTTATTAGCACATAATATCACAACCAAAAATTCCTTTTCTATTGGCGTATAGTTCAACTCACTTCTAGCTAGTGTGTGAGATATGTAGTATATGGCTCTTTCCTTCCCTTTGTCATCATGTTGAGCCAACAATCCCCTAATTGCCACTTCAGTAGATGATATATACAAGAGGAGTGGTTTATCTACTCATGGTGGTGTTCCAAGATAATCCTTGAGTTGCTAGAAAGCATGTTGACAATTGTTATCCCATTTGAATGTGATGTTTTTATGAAGTAGGTTAGAAAATGGGTGATATTTATCAGCCAATTGTGCAATGAATCTTCAAAGTTCTTGTAGATTTCCTTGCAAATTTTTGAGCTATTTTATGTTCTTTGGTGGAGGAATTTCTCTTATTGCTTTTATTTTGGTAGGATCTACTTCAATTCCTTGATGAGAAATAGTAAATCCCAATAGCTTTTCAGATGAGACTCTCAAAACAGATTTCTTAGGATTAAGCCATAATTTATATTTTTCAGCTTATCAAATATTCTTTCAAGTACTTCAATGCATCCATCTTTTTATTTTTATTTTCGCAGGAGGTCATCAACATAATCTTCTATAATGTCATGTAGCATGTCATGGAATATAATAGTCATTTCTATTTGATATGTTGCTCCTACACTTTTAAGTCCAAAGGGTATTACTTGATAGAAAAATGTTCCACATCGAGTTATAAAATCTATTTTATGCTAAACTTCAACAATTAAAATTTGATTGTAGCCTAAAAATCCATCTATGAGGGATAACATTTCATGTCCAACAATAATATCTACAATCATATCAACATTTTGCAATGGAAACTCATCTTTTAGACATGCTTTATTGAGATATTTGAAATTTGTGCATATGTAGATGCCCCCAATAGGTTTGGTGACTGGTACGGTGTTGGAAACCCATTTAGGATAATCAATAAGCTTAATGAATCCATTTCCAATATTTTTTGTAATTTTTCTTTTACAAAGAGAGCTATTTATGGATGCATTTTATGTAACTTTTTCTTGATAGGTGTTACATTTGGATAGAATTCCAAATGATGTACTACAAGGGATGGATCCAACCCTATCATGTCCTTGTATGCCCAAGAAAAAATATTGAACCTTCTTTTGAGGAAATCTCCTAGTTTTTCATTAAATGTTTCTTCTAGCTCTTTGGCAATATACGTGATATTAGGTTCCTCATTTTTCCCAAGTTGATGTCCATGATATCTTCAATCACTATAGTAGATTTATCATCATGCTTGGGGATTGAATAAATTCATTGGATGACTTGGTGGAGCTATTGATAACGAGATAACAACTTGGTAGTTTTTAAAGTTGATTGGGAGATAATGACCACTATGACACGAGGAGTAAGGGAAGACAAGGCTGACCTAGAGAATTAGAATGATATATAAAATTTGAAGGAATACAAGCGTAGGGGAAGGGGGTTGAGAGTGTTGGAGTTACATAATGTGTGAGGATAACATGCAGTGAAGAACGGAGGGTGAAATCAGATCTGTAAATCAACAGATGCATGTAACAATCAGCCCATAGGATGGCATGTAATCTATAATATCATTTCAGTAGTGAAATAAAATATGTGTTCTCTTCTTAAATCTAGTTTCTCTTTTTGTGTGTATGTGGTGAGATTATATAGGTAAGAGGAGGACCCTTCATCATTTCTATAGATTAGTCTATTGGTTGTACAATGCTTGGATTTGGTTTACTTTTAGAGATAATATTTTAATATCATATTCACTTGTTTTATTGGGTCAATTCTATTTGAATCACATTTATTTATTGTTATAATTATATCCTTTCCACTAGGATGTTAACAATTCTTTCTACTAATTTCACTAATCTTATATTTATTACTTAGTGGTTATTCTCCTTCACCGCTTTCTGATAAAAGTGTCCCCTATGTTAGTTAATCATAATCTATGATAGATCTATACCTCCATAATAATTCAAAGGAAAATATAAAATGAAACTATTAGCTTTCCAAAGATATTATTAATTTTTATCATTTTAAATTGGGTTGTGGAGTTAAGATTGAGGTATTACGATAAGAGCCAATTCATTCGGTAACACTACAAAAACTAACTTATAGATTTTATTTTCATCTTTATAAAAATAAAACCTAGAGAAATAAAAAGCTTATATCTAATATTAGAGGACTACAAAAACTAATTTTGGACCCGTACACTAAGACCCATTTTCCCCTGGGCTAATGAGTCCCGCTATAAGTCCTAAAACCCACTTTTTATCACAAGTGTACACTAGCAGGCCCTTATCAAATCTTCCTCTAGATTGTATTTTTTATTTTTGTTATCATATAAATTTTCACTTAAGTGTTCGTTCATATAATTTATTTAGTTAATATACTTTAAATCATTCCAAAATATTATAGATCAATCATTTCTATCATAATAAAGTAGAGATCCAAGGTCCAAAATAGGGTTGACTCAACTCACTTGTTGAGTTTCAATCATATCCCTCTATGATCTTCTTTCTTTCTAATGAAAATTAGGAAGAGTGTTGTTTTAATCCTAGGCCATTTCGTCATTCCACATTGATTGAATTCATCCCCCCTTTTCCCTACATTTCACTTGGTTGAGTAAGAAAGAGGATTTAGTGTCATTATATACTACAAAGGAAAACTATATTGTAGGAACATCCTACTACACACAAGTGTTATGGATCAATAAAAAATTGAAGGATGTCAAAGTATCATATGATGAACCTATTTCTATCTTATTTGATAATACAAGTGCTATCAATATCTCAAAGAACTTAGTAATGCATTCAAGAACGAAACATTTTTCTATCTGGTATCAATTTCTAAGAGAGAAGGTTGTAGAGAATGAGTTGAAGTTGGAGTATGTGCCTACAAAAGACCAAGTTACGGACATTTTCACCAAGGATCTTCGTAAAGATACATTTGAGTATCTATGAAAGATGTTAGTGGTTATTGCCCCTCCTTTCAACTAGATGCATAAGATTGTGCATCAGTCCAATGGATAAATCAATATTCATTCTTGGTCCTAGACTGATGTTGAAGGCTACCTCTCATGGGGAGTAGGTAGTGATTGTTGATTGGTGCAGTAAAATAGAGAATGTCTTATGTCCCTAAGGGGAGAGTTCAAAAAAGTGAGTGTAGTGGAGAGAAAGTGGTTACTTTCTAATGTTGTAAATGTTGTCTATAGTAAGAAAATTCTATGAAGATTATGTATGTGAAAATTTTAGGTGTTTCACTTTGAGTGTTGTCGAAGGGGGAGAGAAAAAGATTTCAATGCAAGAAAGAGATTTGAATGAGTTTATATGACCCCTTTTCCATTGATGTCATAGGGGGGGAGAGTTTGTTGAAAAACCATCATGCAAAGGAGTATTGCAGGAAATAATATAGTTTGAAAAACATAGGGGAAGAGAGTGTTCACAAGAGAATGACAAAATTAAGAACTCCTCAAATAGGGGGAGAAGAAGTCTATGAAGTAGAAATAAAATAGAGAGTTTGAAGAGTAAGAGATGCTCCAATCAGGGGGAGTGTTACCTGTTGTAGATTTTTTGGTGGTTTCTTTTACTATTGAATTTGTTATTGATTATTTCTTATAGAGTTGGTGTTTCCATCAATGACAAAGGCAGAGATTGTTGCAAGTATGTTTCTTGTTTTCTCATTGATGTATGGAGATAGCTAGTATTTTCAAGTGCTTGTGCTAGTATGGATGTGTTGTCATTTTATAAGAAGGTGTTGTGGTGTTTTCATTAGTGTTGTCATTGATGTCTTGATGGATAAGAGTTGCAGGTGCAGTAAGTTTGCATAGTTTCCAAGTGCTTTTGAGAGAAAAATGAATAAAAGAATGTATAGTGTGACAGAGGTTTGTTTAGTGTTATGCTCCACATCTCTTCATGGTTGAATATTTTATTTTGCGGTTTGGATATGATGATCAAAGTTGTTCAGAGGCTCTATATCCAAATTTTCAAGTTCTGGATTGTAATACAATGAAAGTTATGTTTGATAATTTATTGGAGATTGTCTAGGAGAAATGAAATTGCTCCACATTTCTTTGTAGTAAGGTTTCTTCTTTTGTGGATTTGGGAACATGTTATATTGTCTATAACTTCCTTCCCTTCAGGTTTTAGGTGTTGAGGTGTTCTTCAAGGTTGGTTAGTAAGTTGTGTTATGTGGTAGTGTGTCTGGTTGCATAGAATGATGGTGTTCTTAGTTTCAAATGATTGTGGTAGAGTTATAGAATATTTTGATGATTCTATAACATTCAAAGATATTGTTTGGATGCTATGAATTGTTTTTGTGTGGTCCTTGTGACCTAGAAAAGCATGTATGTGGTCACTTGTAGTGTTTGTTTAGGTTTTGTTCACTTGGCATGCTAGCTCTATTTGTAAAGGTACATTGTGGATTTTTTATGTGTTGAGTAGTGCGGTGATGTATATTTGGGTCCCAGTTAACCATTGGTATGGTCATCATTCACTTCTTTCCATCGTGGAGGTGTTTGGTGCCGATCTATTTTGGTGTTGCATGTTTTGGATGCATATGTTTCATTTAGGTTGACCTAATTTGGACTATTAAGGTCAAAGAACATATATAAGCAACATAAACTATTGGAGATGAGTGTGGATCTATAGAAGGGGTGTGAAAGATGTGAATTTTATTAAGTGTGGTGATTTGATTGCAATTGTTGTGTGGTCTCACAACATGCCACAAGACTGAAAAGGCTTGGGGACCCAAGTGAAAAAATAACTTCTATGGTAGGAGCTAACAAATTGGAAAATCATTGAAAGTGAAAAGGGAGAAAGATAAATATTTGGTAAAAGAAAGTACTTCATATGGTAAGTGTTTCATACACCGGGTACCGAGTATAAGAAACACAGAAAAGGAAAAAGTTAATGTAAAGTTCAAGCGAATGGCTCTGGTCCAATAAGATGGAATTAGACAATCTGGAGTTTTGGTACAACCAAGGTCCGGAAAAGTAACTAGGTACTGGGTTGAAACTTGAAGAGAAATGTTAACTTTTAAAAATTTGTATAGTGATCCTGGTGATCTGATATATATACAAGGATTTATGATATATGTTTTTTTTTAGAAGTGAGTTTTATAGAATTTTGTACTAGCATTTGAATAATGGTTTTATTTATATGAGATGTGGTGACATATTTTTTTAAAAAGGGATTTAATATCGCTTGTGATGCAAAGCTTGGGTATGGACAGTTAGGAAAACTTGAGTCATGGATGGAATAAAATTAAGTCTGATTTTATCACTTTGGGATGTGATAATACAAAAGGCTTTGATTCCACTGAAGTGCTAGAGACCCTAGTATTTCACATGTAGTGGGAACAAATGTTGATCTTCGAGAGAGCCCATTCCCAAGAGTGATGGAACCAGAGAACAACAAGGTGTAGGGGGAATTTTTTTTCCTTATCATTATGAATGTATGGGAAGCCCCTACATATTATCATGATTCAAGATATTTTCCTGGTGAAGATTCCAGATGAAAAAGTATAACTCGAAGAGCTTCAACGAGTGATTGGAGTTGACTTCCATTAACTTCAATTGCAATTCTCCTACTGGTCACAATATTTCATAGGCCTTGATGAGATTGGTCCCTTAGATTTCCTCTCATGTAGATGTCTTATCCTATCTGAGCCTTTTGTTCTTTAAAAGGCCAGAGGATGCTTAATTTTATTTTAAGTTCAAAATTTGTGGATGTCAGAGGAGAAAAAAATTCTTTTAAGTTTTGTTCTTTTTTCCTATTTTTTGAACCATTCCGGCATAAAACTATGTATGCACGTAGACATTAATTGATATCATATCTTTATGGATAGCTACTTATGTAAGTATCTTTTATAGTTGGTTTTGTAAGTTCAGTTGAACAAGACTGTATGCTGCACTCTTTAAGGGTCCATACAAACCCTATTCAATGTCCATAAACAAAACCCCCTCTTTAAAATCTTGCACCATTTTATACGTAGTTGTGAAGCAATCTAGTGAAATATAAAGCGGTTTTCTATATTTTGATTAATTCTTAGGGGCATCCATGGAGAATAACTTGGAGAAACTTTTATTTTTCAGTATTTTTTATGTTTTACTTTAGATTAGACGTTTAATATTTAAAAAATGTTTCAAAAAATATAAGTGAATGGAAATAGTTTTGTTGAAAATCTTTTATTTTCCACGAAATTGTTGAATGCTTAATGCTAAATTTACTTAAGTGATAGCAAAGAAACTAGTGATGGTCTTTGAAATATAATGTCAAATCTATTGGTTTCATGAATTCCAAGTTTATCCTTTCAAAATAGAAAGTTGATCTAAACTGTTCAAAGAAATAATACAAATATATATATGTATGTATGTATGTATGTATGTATGTATGTATGTGTGTGTGTGTGTGAACAAACCCTTAAAAGAAATAACAACAATTGTCACATCATTACCTAAGAGCGACCCTAGTGCAACCATGACCTAGTTATCAAAGACTTGGGATTAGACGAAATTCAATCTTTGCTCTGTAAATGCATAATTTTCTCTTAGGTTGTCTTTGTTTCATATCTTTCAAGAACTATAGGCTCTTCACGGTCTTGTCTATGGATATTTTATTTGATCTATTTATTGCAAGTAAAACCATTTTCAAGAGAAAGTTTAATGCCTATGACTCTAATGTAGAGAGTAGAAGGGTCTACATTTTTAGTGTACTTGAAGTTGTTAGAGGCAGTGAGCCAAAGGTTACGGATGGCATAAAGTTTTAGTGGTGGATTTCTCCTATTTCCTTAAGATGTTGAATCTCTTTGTAAAAATATTATTCTATTCTTCTTTCTTTCGAACACTAAGTCCTTTTGGCAGTGAGTCTTCTTTTTTTGAGTAGTGAACCCCTGGTAGTGAGCCTACTTGTATTCAGTGTTGCAATTCATATATATGTGGGAAAATTGTCATCGTGTTTTTTCCCCTCTTGGTTTTTCCACATAAATATAGTGATCTTATGTGTTGGATGTGTTTGCATTAATATTTCATATGTTTAAATTTTGCTAATGCATGATAAGGGTTTAAGGGCTAACAAGGGTTTAAATGTTGATGAGGGATTGAATGTTTTAATGTACAACTAATTCTCCCCCTTCTCAGTTTACTTGTGTATCTAGCATGTTGTTTTGGTACATTTTGACTACTAGTAATACTACTCATACCATCGCCACCAGTGGCAGTGCCAATTGCACTAGATTCTCCACCATGGGCATGCACTAGTTTTGATTGTATCTAACCATGAGGATTAGGAATTGAAGCTGCAACAAATTGAATTGTTTCAATTGTCCTTATATGCCCTTGGGATTTTTTACCAGCTCCAAGTCCTTACAAATCACTAGGTTTTATATTTCCTACCTCTATTGCTGACCAAATTCCTTTTCCTTTAGACCTCAAACCACCATACTCATAACCCATTTTTCGGCTATAGATACTCCTGAAGTACATGTTTGTTTTGTAGTCTCACTTAAACTAGATTTGACTTTGATTGCATATTGTACACTCCATTCTTCTGTATCATCATCTGACTCATCATTATTTTCTCTAGGTTAAGAGGGGTGTTCTTTATTCCACAACTTGTTAAACTTAGAATCTTCTTTGATCTCTTGAAACATTGCACTAGTTTTTGGTTCACCTAGGTCCTTCCTCATAGATGAAAAGTCTATAATTTTTTTATAGTATCTATTATTCTTTACAATCCATTTTTAGAGAGCTTGGCATTTTTACATTAGTATATGGTCAATCAGTTTTTTCATAAAAAATTTCATACCTCTTGATTTGCTTCTCTACTTCTCTCTCTTGGTGCAATGCCATAATTTTTGCTAACAAATGTTCAAAATAAATACCTTTCTCAATAGAAACTTTATCCATTGCTATTTTTACTGTATCCCAAGAATCCTTATTTCTCAAGTTTTCAAGCAAGGGTTTACATTGTTGTTGAATTCTACTTGTTGCATTCTTATTGGGAAAAATCTTGATTTAATGGTGTCACATGGATTATACTGCCTCTGAGAGACAACAACAAATTGAAAAAATTCAAAAGTTCATGTACAACACTAAATTCTTTTCTCTTGAATGTGAACCCTCCATGTGAAAAAATAAAGGAATATGCTCTTCTTTTACTAACTGAAAAAGTATAGTTGATCAATATTACATCCATATATCTATATATTCCAATACAAAAATCATCCTGTATTGGAATTTTGTGTGGCTCTACTCTTGGGTGTGTGCAAGAATTTGAGTCCTTTTCTTGGCCAAAAAGTGGAAGTATTTTCCCTAATTTTTAGAATTTGTCACATTTGACCTAAAAATTTGAACTTATAGATTGAATCTTTAAGAAAGTCGACAATATGAAATGTAGTACTTAGAGTCTAGTTTGAAAATATGTAATTTATTTTAATGCCTAGATGATACAAGTAAATTTTTTTATAGGAATGTCTAAAATCTAGCATTTAAAAGTCACTTTTTTTACCATACTATGCACATGTACATCAACCATATTTTCACCTAAATAATTGTATTTTTCTAAATTCTTTTGAGAAAAGATTTGTAACACATTGAAGATTGTTCATGATATTTTATGAAGATTTTTCTAATTAACTTTTTATTGGTCATAATTGTTGTTTTGAAAATCCCTTGTGTACATCTTGCATAAGCTGACCTAAACTAATCATTTTTTTAATTTTGTTTTCTAATTTTACAAGAATTGTCTAAACATTGTTCACATATAATTTATTTTTCAAAATATTATTTTAATGAAAAGTTATTAAAATAATATGAAACAATTTTAATTCAAGTTTAGGGACCAATTTAATTCAAAATTATTTGAAAATTAGAAAAAATAAACCAATTATAAAAAAATACATATTTGGAATCTACACAATCTCATCTCTAACGGGTTTTAATTTCATTAAAAAAATTGTAAAAAACATCTTCAGACATATGTCCAAAGTCAATTTTTCCTAGTGATAGTGAAATGAGCTTCAAGTTGCAAGTCAAAGTAGGTCCAAAGCTAAGGTTTAGGTCCCCAATCCTTTTTATGACTTGAAACCCATAGCATAAATTGGGCCTACAATTCAAATTTTAAGAAATAGGATATCATTTTATTATTATTGTTTCAAATTATCATAAAAGGGATGGGATCCCTTTGCTATGAGATACCATTTAGAAAATGGGATGCCACTTTATAAACCATATCTCTTTACTTTTTTGACTACTTTTCTATTTTTATGAATAAAAAATTACTATTGGTTTTTTAACTTGACATCTTATGATAGTGTACGACTAACAAAGACTAATTATGCATTTTTTGTGAAATATTGCATTCAAAATGCTCTTGAAATTGTAATTTCATTTGAATTTTGGAAGGATGCAACATTCAAGGACAATTTTGGAGTGGAATTGTGTTCATTTTCTACTCATTTGAAGGAGGAATAAAAAATAAAAACTTTTACTATTGAAATTCATTTATACTTTAGAATTTTGTAATCATGGGATCACAACATAGTCAAAAGAGGAAAGATTAGAAGGTCATGACTCTTGAAGGAATTAAAGAAAAGAGAGATAGGGGGAAAATGACAAAGAGAAAGAAGAAGGAGGATTCAAGCAATGAATAATGTTGAAGCGTAAAGTTCCTTGACTACTGAAGATAAAAACATTGAAGAGACCATGGATGTAAGTGATGCAAATTTATAAGAGGTGAATGTGAAAGATAATATGATTATAATAGAAACTAATCTTGATATGTCTTCAAATCTACCTTTCAATGCTATGGTTAATGTGACAATGGGCGTGAATCTAGGTAAATCTTCAAATCTAGGTATGTCTTCAAATCCAGCCCCCATGCTAGGAGATAACACAAGGTCCCAGTGTTGTGTTGGAATCATGTATAGCCCTTATTTATGTTAGCCTATTGTCTTCTTGATTGACTATTTGTAGTGGGACCTTGTGTTATCTCCTAGCATGGGGGGTGGACCTCAGGGTTCCACATGGTTGGGATGTTGGTGCTTTTTCCTCCATTGGGTATCCTTTGTAATTCCCTACCAAAGAAGCCCAGAGGACAACACAAAACATGACTAAATAACAAAACAATTTTCTTTTTCTTTTTATGAGAAATAAGAGTGAAATGCATATTATATCTAAACATATAATCTAACCTAAGTCCTCTAAGGTTCCAAGACTACATTCTAACATATCTATTAATCAAGATCTAGAATTATTTCATTAATCATGATTTATCTAACAATTGAGAGTTCATTTTAGTCCACCACATTAAATGATTCTACAATATACATTTCCATAACATGTCATCCTTTTAACATCATGAAAGTTGATTTCTAACAAATATATATAAAAATTTCATTACATGAGAATACATTATAATATGTTACATCATTACATTGTTTACAATAATGCTTCCTTGAATACAACTTGGAAGAATACATTAGATTGTGATAAATGGTACAATTGAGATACAAGTCCAACACATATACATAAAAGACTGTCCCCTCACTATGGAACATGAACTGGAATCTGCTACATAAGGTATAGCCTCCACACACACGAACAAACAACAAGGAAACACAATGGAGGAAAAAGCACCAACCTCCGGACCATGTGGAACCCTAAGGTCCACCCCCTGTGCTAGGCCCCACTACAAAAAATAGTCAAGAAGACAACAAACTAGTATAACAAGGTTATACATGGCTTCAACACAACACTATAACAACATAACATCACATACAACATATACATTGCTTCTAGAGCCGCACACACAATAGAAGGGAAAAGTGCAACTAGGGAATCCTAGACTACAATAGGGAAGAGTGTCATCACATGGTCCTGACATGGGTTGTCTTGGCAGTCTCTCACTAGACCCCGACCCCCATCTATGGTTTTCCTGGTAAACCTCTCACTAGGTCTCAACCCCATAGGGTGACAAATGCATAACCAACATTCCTTTAGTGAGGACGAGGAAGTTGATCTTTCCAACCTGTCCTTAGCCTAAACAATCACTACAGGTGTGGGTGAGGCATCAAATTATCTTGTTTAATGTGAAATATACCCATTCCCCTTAATTCATTTTTAAGTTATCACTGGATTAAGAATCTCTCTAATGATTTGTCCTAGTCACCACTTCAAGTTTTGGCCCCCATTGAGAGCCACACCCCCTACTTGAAACTAATAAACCCTACTAACAAGCAAGGCATTAACCATCTTGTAGCTTAAAAAAATCACATGAATCCCACAAACAGAGCAAAGCATTAACCATCTCATGCACATATCCCAATCACAAGAATGCATAGACAGTACAAAGCATAAACCCTCTTGCACAAAACTCAAAACATTACCAACCACTTCCAAGTAAAATGGCATAAAACCATACATGTAAAATTACTCCCTCCTAACCTATGGAAGCCAACCTTAACCACTTTGCACAAAGGACTCCCATTATTTGTACAATAACCAATATCACCCAAATTCCAAACACATTATTCAATGCAAGTACACAATAAATGATGCAAACATGAAATTAGCGTGCATTTACAAATCATCTATTGAATGATTAAGAAGGAAATAAGCATTTAAAATATAATCTAATTTTATCATTTAAATAAATCCCTCCATTATCTAAATATAGTTAATTCAGTTTCATTTTTTTTCTTATTTAATTTTCCAATTCACTTATCTTTAAATCATTTAATTCCAAAGTAGAAAAACTCTTTTTCTAACACCTATATATATATATGTTTAAATATTAAAAAATAATACAATTTTTAGTTCAATACCAACTATAATGTGAATTATAAATATATTATAATACATATATTTATATATATATAAACTAATTATGAAAAACAAAATATATACACCGAAATGAAATGTAGTTCCAAATGTTAAATGCCAATCACATACAAATTTAGCTAATTATAAGTTCTCGAATGCCAAGAACTACATCAATCCATTGCTATGAAGTAGAACATTATATGACATTTTCAAACTTAGGTAATACAATCACCATAAGCTATTATTCAAGAGAAAAAAAACAAGTATAATCATCAGTAGATAGAAGTATTCAATTTAGAACCTAAAAAATAGAATTCAAATCATCGGACATAAAAATCGAAATTGCCATTTGCAAATTAGTGTATCAAATTCCAACATAATAAAGAACTCAAAGTATAGCATTTAAAACATAAGACATAGTTTTAACCTAGCATATTAGCTGTAAAAGTAGCGACATCATGGAGGAAGAGGAGGCACCAAAACTAATGAAGGAAAGGCCTTAGAAACTTTCATGCGAATGCACTTGGCTGAGTTCAACCCACACCCTGGTGAAACATGTATGCAAGAGTTGGAAGTATGGAGCAAGCACATATATTTTAACAGTATGCCTCAAATAGATTTCATCTCATGGAACATAATGACAATAGGACTGTACACTAAATGAGGTCAATACCAATTCTTAAGAAGCTTTCCAGGAGGAATAAAGGGCTAGGGAAAGGAGGCATAGCGCCAGAGGGTTTTCACTCTCACACTCTTCCTCTCGGTAACTCTCATCTGCAGTGGCTTTTCCTCTACTTTTTTTGTTTCTAATACTGCAAGTCTAGCTAAAAGAGCTTCTTGAGACTCCATCAACTTTATTTCCCTAGCAATAACTGCACTTCCCTTTGGAGGAATTTTGATCCATTCAAGTTGCAACCTTTCCTTCTTCAAACTTCAACCTCTTTCCTCCAAATGATCCAAACTTATGCTCTAATACCAATTTGATGAAAATTAGGGTAGAAGGTGTCTAAACAGTAACAATTCAACAACTTTCCCAATTCAATGGCCTAAACACATCAAAACAAGAAGATTTCCTTCACAAATTTGCACTATGCCTTTAAGGGTAGTAAATAGGGTATTTGTGACATACTTTTTAGATGACAACTCAAACCCACAACCTAAAGCCTATTTTGGATACCCATTAAGCCATTTAACAACATATCCAATTTGCAGGGTGGGTTGTTTTGGAACATAAGGGTCAAAAAATTGTTGCTACACTTTGAAAAGGCCTAACTAGACTTGTTTGAATGACTCCCAACAAGGTTTTCAAACCCCAGACCCAAAATCTTCATACCAACAGCCCAAACATGTCCAATATGGTCTGCACTGTCATGACCCCTCTCTACTATGTTAGTTAATTATGATGTTAATCTAATTATTTATATAAATGAAATGCTTGTTTAATAGGAGATTAAATTATATGTTTATTTCACAAGTTATTTAGGCATGTGCATACTCACAAGTAAATACTCATAAATTGAAAAGACTTACTACATCCCTTAAATCTCTGCCAGTAGATTGAGTTGTTCACTATTAATTGGGAACCTAACAAAATAGCCAAGTCATTCACCAAATGTTTCAGGTATGAGGAAGACCACAGTGGGTGCATATCTACCAACCAAGTTATAATACACTGACCGTAAGCTGCCCAATGCCAACTCCAATCACCTCATCCGGTCCATGTTATTCACCTGGCTTATAATTTCAACTGCTCTCAATAAATTGCTGAGCTAATTCCCAAGATGTAGTGGAAATGAATTTAATACATTCCTATCTATAAATTAAATGCATGGGCTTGCATTTTGGGAAACAATCCAATTCTATGTTATGTATATTAGACTATGTTTTTGTGCTCTACTTTTGGAATAGATAGATGTGCAGGTATTCAACATTTGAAGGATTCATTTTTTGTTGTTAGATTCTAGGTGACTGCTTTAACCCATACAAAGACTTATTTAACTTGCAAATCAATTTTTCTTTACCTTTTTCAACAAAGTGCTCAGGCTGGGACATATAGATTTCTTCTTCAAGATCACCATGAAGAAATGTTGTCTTCACATCCATCTGTTCAACCTTTAAGTCATACGTTGCTGCAAGTGACAAAATAAATCTAATGGACATCAGCTTAGCTACAGGAGAAAAAATCTCCCCATAATCAATTCCCTCTATCTGGGAATGACCCTTCGCAACCAATCTTGGCTTGTACTTTTCCACACTGCCATCCAGACCAATCTTCTTTTTAAATACCCATTTGCAACCAACTTTTCTGCCTTTAGGCAATGGCACCAAACTCTAGGTATCATTCTTTTCTAATGATGTCATTTCTTCGTTCATGGCTTCCAACCAAGAGTCTGAATCAGACATTTTAAATGCCTCCTTTATAGTCCTAGGCTCATCAGTGCTAGAAATTAAAGCATAGGCACAAGTAGAATCTATCAAAGAGAACCCATACCTATCAAGTTGTTTTCTTTCACGGGTTGACCTCCTCACTTGCTGAGGCTGAGGTTCTTCTTCTTCTTCAGAACTTTCAGAACCACTTGAGTTCTCCTCAGTTTCAGGTACATTTTGAAATTTCAATTCCTCTTTGTCTAGTGTAGGAGGAATTCCAACTACATCCTTATTGTTTTTTGACTTTGTCTCTGACTGCAAATCCAAGGTAGAAGGTTTCAGCTCACGAAAGATTACACTTCTACTGTATACAATCTTCTCTGTATCAGGATTCCAAAGCTTGTATCCTTTTATGCCAGCGCTATAGCCAATAAAAGTACATTTGACAGCCTTGTTCTCCAATTTAGATCTTTTCTCATACGACACATGAGCATATGCCTCACAGCCAAAAACATGAATATGTATTAAAGAGGGCTTCTTACCAAACCACGCTTCCAAACGTGTTTTCTCAACAAGAGTAGAATTTGGAGAATAATTAATCAAGTAACATGCAGTAGCAACAACCTCATCCCAGAACTTCTCCTCCAAGCCAACACTACTCAACATACTTCGTGCTCTCTCCATCACTATCCTATTGAACCTTTCTGCAACTCCATTTTGCTGTGGAGTATAAGGTGTAGTCTTATGTCTTTTAATCCCATGGTCCTTGCAATATCTTTCAAAATCATTAGAGAAAAATTCACCGCCACTATAAGTCCTTAAGCATTTAATTTTCCTACCAGTCTAATTTTCAACAAGGTTTTTAAATTCCTTAAACCGACTAAACACTTCTGATTTACTTTTCAGAAAATAAACAAATGTTCTTGAATAATCATCAATGAACGATACATAGTACCTTGACTTAGACAGAGAAGGAACATTCACTCAACCAAATACATCAGAATGAATATAATCTAGCAAACCAGAAGATTTATGAGGACTGGAATAAAATGAAACACGGTGTTGTTTTCCATATATACAATGCTCACAGAATTCAAATTCAAGGTTACAATCTTCAAGCCCCTCAACCAGGTTTTTGTTCTTCAAGGTTTTTAAACCTTTCTCTCCAATGTGGCCTAGCCTATGATGCCAAAGCATAGTATTTTCTACTGGAAGTTTAACTTCCATAGAGTTTACACAATTAGGAACATTTCCCTCTTTTCCTCCATGAGTAGCTTTCTGTGACTTTACAAAGACATTGTTACACTGAACAACATGTGCATCCAGCTTGTACAAGGTACCAATACGAGCACCCATTGCTAGCACCATTGAGCCTTTCTTCATCTTGCAACCATTTCAAGAGAACATGACTTGCACTCCAATATCATTTAGCATACTTACAGAAAGTAAGTTTCGAGCCAAACCTGGTATATGCATTACATTATTGATTCCCTTCACTCTGCCATCAGGGAATTGGATTCTAACTCTTCCACAACCAAAAATCTCTAAAGTTGAATCACTTGCGAAGTACACCTTTCCACCATCGTATTATTCATACTTCATAAACCATTCTCTATGAGATGTCATGTGGAAAGATTCTCTAGAATCAATCAGCCAGAAATCATCTGATGCATGTGTAGCCAAGGATGCAATGAAGGCGTCTCCATCACTGTGAGAGGAATCATTGTCGAAAGAATACTTCTTCTTCTTCTCCTCCTCTTTACAATCCTTTCGGACATGACCAGGTTGCCCATAGTTCCAGTACTTCACCTTGGACTTCCTTCCAGGAGACTTTGATCTCCCCTCTGATTTCGATTTGGACTTCTTTTCCTTCTTCTTTCCTTTCTCTTTTGACCTTCCTCTAACAACAAGGGCCTCCTTCGCCATCTCAAAATATTTCCATCTCATTTCTTCTGATAAAAAAGAAGCAACAACATCTTCCATCTTGAAACTGGATGTTGTACTCCCAATAGCCATCACAAGGTGATCCCATGAATCTAGCAAAGAACACAATATCAACATACAACAATCCTCTTCATCAATCTTCACACCAACATATGTTAACTGTGCACTCAAGCATGTTGAATGCATTCAAATGATTAGCTGCAGATCCTCCTTCCTGCATTTTCAAAGTGTATAACTTCTTCCTCAGGAATAGTTTATTCACCAAGGACTTCCCCTGATAAATAGATGCCAGTCTCTTCCACAAGGAAGATGCAGTCTTCTCTTCATGCACATTGAGAAGAATGGAGTCTGCCAAACAGAGCCTTATCAGCCCCTTAGAATTTCTATCTGCAAGGTCCCAATCTTCTTGCTTCATGCCTGTAGGTTTCACTCCAGACACAATAATCCAAAGATCATGATCCACTAAGAGATCCTCCATCTTAAGTTTCCACAACTCAAAATTGCTTCCATTCAACTTCTCTATTTCAATATTTCTTGATGTGCTAGCCATCTCAATCTGTAATTCAAAATTGACAAACTTCTACAAGACTCCCACTAAATAGAAATTGACACTAAAAACTCAACGTACCCACAAGGATAACACAATTGGCCAGGCTCTGATACCACTTGTAAGGAAAGCTAGATGCAGAAGCAACTCTCGTAATGTCGAAACCTCAGGGAAGAATGCAGAGATACCTTTTAAATTTTACAATTACAGTCCAATTAAGATTGCACTAGAAAGAGATAATAGAAATAAAGTATTTGACACACAAATATGGACACCAAATTTACGTGGGAAAACCCTTATAGGAGAAAAACCCACCACACCAAGAGAAATCACTTTGTATTACAGTAATGGAGATTACATACAAATATCAGACTTGTCTTTTTGATGTCATATTTCAGCAGCTTTTACAATTATCAAAATTGTATAGGAACCTTCAAGTTACAATATTTATAGAATAGAAATCACTCTAATTATACAACCACATAGCAATCCGTCGATCCTTCAAACAATCCAGCCCATCACAATCTGCGATCACAGAGTATAACCATGTCACCCCTGTCTATCGAGCTTCCTCTCATAACTGCCACAACGAATTGTCTTCCAACGGTTCCCATTCGACTTCTCTGATTGGTCCACGCGATGCCACATACGATGGTCTTCACTCGGTCAAAAAACTTCAGTCTATGTTGGCATGCTGGTGAGACACTGACCGTGTCTCCCCAATGCCACACAACTTAGCATCCAATATTGCCAAGAGTTTTCTCATTGTCAAGACTCATATCACTATTCACAAATCACACCAACCTCAACATTGCTATCCACAAGACTTACCACTCGCTAAGAGGTTACACCGAGACTTCTTAGGTTACATTGAGCACCGAACGGTCGGCAAGAAATTCATCTTTTCACCAAGACCTCACATCAAGCAAACATGTCATACCAAAGCATCCAAGAGTCGGTGAGACTTATCACTTTCGCCAAGACCTTATACTAAGGTCCTAAGTCATACCAAGCCATTAGAATTTCCATTGGCATCCATCTATCGCTAGGACATTCAACTGTCACCAAGAGGTTTCACCGAGATCTCTTATGTTACTTCAAAGCCATACTACTATCGGCAAGACCCCACAAGTCATGAAGACTTCATATCAATTGCCTTGAGCTGCTCTGATGACTATAGTTGTATCCCCATCAGCGTGAAATTCCATTCTTGCTGAGACTTCTCCTCGAGACCTTTGGGTTAACCCCGAGTGAATACTATCGGTGAGACATTCCTATTGGTAAGACTTCTTAGCAAACACCCAAGACTTTCCCCGAAGGCTTCAACATAAAACACTGTCAGTGAGACTTTAGCTATCGCTAGGACTTCACCCCGAACTAAGCCTTTCAGCCAAGGGTCTCCCCGATATACGATAGAGGTTATACCAAATGAAATGTCACAGCGATAGGCTCCTTCAGTGAGACTGAAGCAAGGTCACAGCGACCTGAATAATTTCAACAAGGTTCCAACTGCTAGTTGGCCAAACACAAAAGATGTCACATTGACTTTTCCCTTTCAGAGGTTTTAGCCTGTGAGATTGAGGCACATATTTTTCTAACACCCCCCTCTCTCCCACCTTCTTCCACAATCTCTCACCCTCTCTCCCACCCTCTTCCACTCTCTCCCTCCCTCTCTCCCACTCTCTCCCACCCTCTTCCACTCTCTCCCTCCCCCTCTCCCACTCTCTCCCTCCCTCTCTCCCACTCTCTCCCACCCTCTCCCACCCTCTCCCACTCTCACTCTCCCACTCTCTCCCACTCTCTCTCACCTCTCTCCCACTCTCTCCCACCCTCTCTCCCACTCTCCCACTCTCAACTCTCTCCAACCCTCTCCCACTCTCTCCCTCCCTCTCTCCCACTATATTCCTCCCTCCCTCTCCCACTCTCTCCCATTGAACCCATTAATCTCAAACATTTTAAAAATAAATTAGTAGTTTAGAAAGTAGACTCATAGCACTTTGAGCCTTGTTTTTGTTCCATCTCAAAATTTTGAGTGTAACTATCCTCAATTTCATGTCCAAGGTCAGCATTTCCTGATTTCAGAAAAAATGGGCCACTTAAGCCCCCTTTTTGGGAACCATCTCGGTGCACTTACCCAAAAGCCACCTTATCTTTCATTAAGGTAGAAAAATTTTGTTATACAACACGCCCCTTGAAAATTGGAGATAGGCACTACAAAAAGAACTTAAACACTAATGAAAATGGTTAGTGGTATTGTGGAAGACGTGATAAAACTTTCCCTGAATGTGATTATAAATATATACTTCAATGCAAAGTGCAAGACCATACTTCATTCACTTGGATTACAACTTTTGAAGAAGTGGCAAAAGATATTATGGGTGTAACAACAAAAGAATTGAACATTTTGAAGCATGAAAAATAAGATGATGTTAAGTTTTCACCTTATACAAAAGGTCCTTTTCAACAGATACATATTTAAACTTCAAGTGAAAAAAGAGACTTATATAATTGAACAAAGGATTAAATGCACATTCATAAAAATAAAAAGTTTGATTATTCATCTGAGAGCAAAGCTTTATTAGACTCAATTGCAAAGCTATAGGTTTCATAACATTCAAATGCTTGAATGTATATAATGTTAACAATGTATTCAAACATTTGAAAAAAAAAATAGTGGATATATCTAAGTTAGTTAATGCCATTTTGTCATGATATACTTCTTTGATGCTGTCAATACTAAATCTAATGATTGATGAACATTTCTACTTTTAAATTTATTGTTCTTGGTTGATTGTTGTTATAGACAAGTTGGTATGGTTTCAAATTTCAATGTGTACCCTTACATATGGGAATTAAGATAAACAATGATACAAACAATAACGAAATCAAATTTATTGCTTTCCAAATTCATATTCATGAAAATGTAAGAATTTTTTCAAGTCAATAGACATCTTGATAAAGATAACTCTCAGCGTGTTTTACATATATTATTAATTAATATAGGTATGCTAGTTAATTAAATTATTAACTATATTTTATTTGTATTATATATTGAATTGTTAAAAGATGTAAAAATCTTAATACTAAATATATAGGAAAATGGTTAAAAAATTACATATTTTTCAAAAAATAAAATATAGTGTGTAATTTAAAATACAAATTATATAATTCTTATAATATTTATATTATTATTTATTGAATATTTTATAAATTTAAACTAAAAATTAGCCTCCCCTCTCTCTCCTTCTCTCCCCCTCTCTACATATATCTCCCTCTTCCCCATTTCTATCTCTCCCTCCTCTACATATCTCTCTCCCTTTCTCCCTCCCTCTCTCTATCTCTCCCCATCTCTCCCTGATCTCTTGCTCCCTCCCTATACCCATATCTATCTTCATATCTCAACCTATTTTTCCCTTTATCTTCCCATATATCTCTATATCTCTTTTTCTCTTCCCATTTATCTATCTCTCCCTCTCTATTTCTCTCTCTCTATCTCCCCCTATTTCTATCTCCCTCTCCATCTCTATTTGTCTTTCTCTCTTCTCTCTCTCTCTCTCTCTTTCCTCTCTATATCTCCTTATATCTCTATGCCATCTCTCTCTCTCTCTCTATATATATATATATATATCTCCTTATCTCTCTATATATTTATTTCTCCCTCTATCTCTCTCTATATATCTATCTATTTTTATCCCTTTTCCTCTCTCATTATATATTCATCTCCACCTATATCTATAGGGAGAGATACAAAGGTGAAGCATTGGACCTTCCCAAAGATCCACCAATCTCAACACTACTCCCAACTATTTTGAGCATTTAAGTACATATTGTATGCTAGATTAGGAGGCATGTGTCAAAGCTCATATTTATTGATGCAAAATAGGTCCAAAGTCACAAATTTGGCATAGAGTTAGTTATAGTTTTGTACAAAATTTCAAGTGCCACATAGAGCAAAGATATTCCAATTTTTTATATCATGTCATCAAATTTGGCACTTCATCAAGATTTGTATCTTCATCAACATTAACAAAAGCAAAGGTATGTACTTGAATCCCTTGCATTTAAATTTTTCTATATATATAAATATTTTAATATTTTCCCTCAAATCCATAATATATATATATTAGTGTGTATTTATTTATTGCAATAAAGAATTAACCTAAGTAACACATTATGCATTCTAAGGATTTGTTTTTGGAAAAAATGCATAACAAATTTTTTGTTGGATGTCATGTTGTATAGTTTAGAAAAGCTCAAAATATGAATTGGATTTTAAGGCCATATATTATGGTAGCTTACAATGCAAAAGAAGGAAGGAAATCTATTATCAATTTTAATCTACAATTTAATACCATATGAAAAACACATGTAGTATTATCTAAAATTAATTCTTGACATATTAATTTTATAAAATACACTTACCATTCAATAAACTTCTCCCAAGAAAGAAACCCTAAGTGAACATTAATTAAACCCTAATTGTAGATTCATAACTCTAATCATAACCCTAAGCGAACACTAATCCTAATCAAACCCTAACCCTAGCCTTAAAGTTATCATATAATCTAATTATCTCTCTTAACTAAATTTGGGTTGAATTATTTTTCCTTTATTTTTAATTGCATATATTTTTTGTTTATTAGATCTTATTTTATGAATATATGCAAATATAATTTTACTTCTACATTCATTCTATGCCCATTTTTTCATGATATTTTAACATTCATTTTTAGAATATTAGATCAATCTCACACATATAAATATGAAACCTCAAAATTTTAAAATTGAATTCTACCCAAAACATAGACACACAATTGAACAAATTCTCAAAAGAAGAATGACAACATCATTAACGTTTCATTCAAAATTCACTCAAATCCATAAGGAGAGAAAATATATTAGAATTATACGTTTATTCATGCTTATAAGCCATATTTGCATACAATTTAAGATAATTTGCATATATTCATCCAAAACTCAAAACAGGCTATCTATTCTATTCCGTCTACTTGGGGTTTTAACAGCCAATGGCACCACAGATATCACTTCCTCATCAGAGTACATATATCTTTCTACCCATATATTCAACTCAAAACCTAGCTAGAGCTTTCATCAATTCTCTCCCTACAAATGAGCCTTGAATTCCCTTTTATATGACAAGGGAGAAACAAGCTTCGGGCTCAAATGTAATTTCACCACAAATTTTCATTTGAACAAAATCTCCATTGCACTTGACTTTCATTACAAAACTTCCCACATATTGAATTTGCAAAACATATATAGTGCATGAACTGGGGAAAGGTAAAAGAAAAGGGAACACAAATTGTCATCACAATCCCCTTTGTATCCACGCAAAAAACTAGGCAACCAAATTAATTGCCACTAAGGCACCATAATAACTTCTTATTACCCGCCACCCTACCCTTACCAACACTCAGACCCTAGTATACACGCCCACTTCTAGTTGTTGCCCAATACGGTAGACCCTCAACCTCCTCTTCTTTCTTGTCCTTGCCCAATATGATTCTAGTCCATCCGCTTAGGGTTTTAACAGCCAATGGCACCACATATATCACTTCCTCATCAAAGAACAAATATCTTTCTACCCATATATTCAACTCAAAACTATCTTTCTACCCATATATTCAACTCAAAACTATCTTTCTACCCATATATTCAACTCAAAACCTGGCTAGAACTTTCATCAGTTCTCTCCCTACAAATGAGCCTTGAATTCCCTTTTATATGACAAGGGAGCAACAAGCTTCAAGCCCAAATGTAATTTCACCACAAATTTTCATTTGAACAAAACCTCCATTGAATTTGACTTTCATTTCAAAACTTTCCACACGTTGAATCTGCAAAACATAGTGGCACACGAACTGGGGAAATCTAAAAGAAAAGGGAACACAAATTGTCATCAAATCCCCTTGTTTCTATCCACGCAAAAAAACCAGGAAACCAAATTTCCATGAAGGCACCACAACAACTTATTATTTACCTACCACCCTACCCTTATCAACACTCAGACCCCGATGTACACACCTGCTTCTATTTGTTGCCCAATATGGTAGAACCTCAGCCTCCTCTTCTTTCTTGTCCTTTCCCAATACGGTTCTAGTCTATCCACTTGGGGTTTTAATAGCCAATGGCACCACATATATCACTTCCTCATCAGAGGGCAGATCGTGATTGAAGCAAGGTAAATACCAATAATAGTCGAAGTCAGTCTCAATTACATCATCAAAAGTGTTTCTCGTAAGGTCAATGGGCGAGTGTTGGCATCTAGAGGAGCCATGCCCATACCTTATTTTCCTACCGACACTAGTAATAGAGCACACCAACTGCTTGCCTTTTTCATCTACTAGTTGAGCAGCAACATCCTAGAATTGCAACCTTCTACTGCATCTAGTGGGCACAAGCCTGGGCTTGTCAACCAAAGCACCTTCCTGAATAGCAGGACTAAGCTTTTGTGAGCTCAAATGAACAGACCTCCTTACTGACTTACTCATTTTCTCTTCTTAGACAAGCACTCAAAGTTGATTAGACTCAGCCCACAAAGTGCTCTAACTACTACAAAAATGACACTATTAGCAATTAATTCCTCTTGTATTTATTGTGTGAGGTAATGGAAACCTTCATTAATGCTTAGTAAAATGCATGTGCAAACATGGCAATTTGGCAACATATGTATTGTCACCGTTTAACTAGAGCTACATGAGAATCAAAAGATCACCCTTCATGATTGACAACAACAACATCTTCACACAGATTGAGTTTGAGGTCTGCGAGTTGGTGGGGTACGATCGAGATCTTCTCGCATATCTTTTAATTTGGAAAACCTACACATTGCACGGTTAGTATTTAATGAAAGGATTTGGCTAAGCTATCGGTGACTTGACCCCTGGAGTTAATGGCTTAGGCTTACATCGCCAGATTAAAATTAAAACCCAACTTTGATTTTAATACTTTATTTCCTTTGCAGGGTTTTATTTCCTAAGTCTCGGTTGGCCCTATTAAATTCTTATCCCAACCCTAACAAAGAACAAATGATTAAGCTACGAATTGTATTTGTTGTTATAACTTTAGTTCTAGAGAATTCTTAATTACCAATTATTATTTGTGCATTTGTATATGAATCCAATTCAATGCCTTTCCATATCATTATGGAAAATTTTATTATTGCAACCCTAACTCTAACATTAATTAAGCCTTGACCCTAACCTGATTGAACTCGTATTATAACCCTAACTCTAATAGTAATTGAATTGTAATCGTAACCCTAGGTATTGTTGAAACCTAACCCTAATTGTATAAAAACCCTAGAGAACTCTAATTGAACCCTAACCCTAAAATAAACAATAACCCTTACCTTAATTGAACCCTAACTCCAATCCTAGCCCTAATTTAAGACTAACCTTAACCCTGACCTTAAGTAAACCCTTATTGAATTATAACCCTAATTGATCCCTAACCCAAATTGAATACTAATTGAACCTGAACTCTAAGTGAATAGCAACCTTAATTAAACACCAACCATAATCCTATTTGAATTTTGACCCTAATCATAACCATAATTCAACCCTAACCTTAATTGAACCCTAACCCTAAACATGAGTTCAATTAAGTTTAAGGTTCAAATAGGGTTAGACTTTAATTAAAATTAGGTATAGGATTCAATTAGGATTAGGGTTGGGGTTGGGGGTAAAGATTAAGGTTCTATGATAGAGCTTGGGGTTAGTGTTAGGGTTCAATTGGGGCAAGGGTTAGTATTAGGGTTAGGGTTATGGTTCAATTAGGCTTTCATTAATGTTAGTTTTAGAATCATAGTTATGTTTAGGGTTGGATATAAAATTAGAGTTAGGTTTGAAGTTAATTAGTGTTAGTTTTAGGGTTGGGGTTATGGTTAGACTTATAATTAATGTTAGTATTGGGATTAGATTCTATCACTTTAATAAAAATAATCTTCTATAAATTCATTCAATTTTTTTTTGAAATTATATAATTTAAAATATTTTCAAATTTACCTATGTTGATATATGACAGATATAGAAAATCTAAACTCTATACCATTTATAGTTAACTTGACATTGTGTATAAAAAGGTTTAAGTTATGAATGTTATAATATAAAAAATAAATGTGTTTTCAATGTTTATTTGTCAGTTTAAAAGATGTGCCAATAATGTTGCAATCACTAATGATTAATTTTTTCTTGATGGTTAAAATAGATTGGTAAGTACATTTATCTATAATAAGTAAATTTATCATTGATTTTTTCTTGATAAGTAAATCAATATTTCATAAATTTATCTATAATTCTTATTTATTTTTCTTAATTATATTAAATTATATTTTATTAAATTGTTAAAAATTAAGTTGCTTATAAATAATTTTATGTGTTTTTATAATTAACTTGATATTGTGTATAAAAGGTTTAAGTTATGAATGTTATAATATAAAAAAAAAAAATTGTTTTCAATGTTTATTTGTTAGTTTGATGTGAGAATAATGTTGCATAGTAATGATTAAATTTTTCTTGATTGGTTAAGTGATATTGTGAAATTATTCTATGTTAATTTAATGTTATGAATGCTATATAATATAAAGAAAAATATTTCTAATATATTTTTAATGCATCTTTATATTTTATAAACAAACATCTAAAATAAAAATGTGATTGTAAAAAGAATACAACTTAATGAGTAAACATACATTTAAAGTTAAAAGTGAAATTATCAAACAAATTGTAAATTTATTTTATGTTTCTTCTATAAGTATAATTTTTTTATTTGTCGTCCGCCTAGTAATGCCCACTTCTCCTTTTAATGAATGTTTTATTTTGAAAGGGTCGATTTAGTGCTTTCGTTGATCTATTTCCTGCAAATATCAATGGTGCCCACCATCCCGTCATCAGGAATTGAAGGATCGCGAAATCACGGTTGGGCGCCATGTGTCATATCCGAGGGATCAAATTTGTGCTATCGCTGACCAACTGCCATTTGATCTTAACCGTTCCCCGCCATCCTGCGATGGTGCTTGGGTTGATTGCAAAATCATGGGTGGGCACCATGTGTCTCATCCGATCAAGCCTAAAGAGTAAAACAAACACTAGCCAACTTTAAATGTATTAAGGGGCAGATTACTAAAGTGTTCTCGAGACGTGCTACGCCCTTAATATTATTGTACATCGGGTTATGAATAGTCGGCTTGTGGCTATCCTAACTCTCTATTAAGTCATATTATCATTAGTATATTGTTATTTAGTTGTTTAGGTTGTCCTAAGTCTTATATAGGTGTGTCTAAGTCGGCCTAGGTGATATCCTTGTCATAAATAGGTATATATAGGAGGCTGTGAGTCTTATTTGATCATCAAGTTGTGAAGTGTGTTCTCATTATAGATATTTGGAGGTTCGCCCCCTCGAAGTGGCTTGTTATTCTAAGTTATTATCAAGTATTTGCAACATATTTCATATCATATTCTTCTATTGTGCAAGTTATTTCATAACAAGTGGTATCAAAGCATGATCTTGGCACCATAGAGGCAAGGTTTTTCTCAATTTTAAAGGCGATTTTGGAAAGAGCATATCTTTCAGATTTTGGTGAATTTTTTTCTGATTTTTAAAGGGTTTTTGAAGAACATATTGAAGAAGTTACAGTCCAGATTTCAGAATAATTGGAGCAGAATTAGGAAAATTATTGCAGAATTAGTGTTTCTACACTATTTTTTTGGAATCTACATATCTCGCACATCTTGTTGAATTGGAGTCTAAATTTTATTGGGTTTTTGAAGACATAATAAAGGAGGTTACAGTAAAAATTTGAGAGAATTTAAGTTTTATTTGTGTGATTTATTTCAACATTAGTGGTTTCCATCATGTCGGGGCCTTCAACAAGGGGTAAAAAGAATGTCACTCCGGGGAAGATTCCTGATAAGGATGGTGAAACAATCAAGGATAATACTCATAATGAGGAAATAAATAAGGTCAAGGAAGACATTTCCTTAATTAAGATGGATATGTGTGACATAAGAGGAGATATATCGGACATACGAAACATGTTCAGCACCTACATGGCTGAATCAAGAAAGGAGTTCTCATGCGGCCAAGGTGAAAATTCTAGGTCAGCTACTACTGACACAAGCTTTAGTACTCCTATGGGATCTAGGAATTTATTTCCAAAGGTGGATATGCGCAAGTTCGATGGTAAGGATTCTCTAACATGGATAAACCAAATGGAGAATTTTTTTGAAGTACACCAAATCCCAAATAGACAAAAGGTCACGATGGCTTCCTTATATCTAGAACCAGATCAATTCATTTGGTATCATTGGCTTTGCACTCATTGAAGTAAAAAGGGGCTCATCATCTCATGGTCAATTTTTACAGAGGAACTCCAAGCACAATATAGCAATAGCGTCACAGACAACTTCTTCAGCCAGCTAGCTAAACTTCAACAAACAGGATTAGTTAAAGATTATATTCAGCAATTCCAAAATCTTTCCTTAAGGGTGGATACAATTATGGAGGAAAAAATGAATGAATTATTCTTGGGTGATCTCAAGGATCACATTCAACATGAGGTACGCATGTTTAGCCCTAGTTCCATAAATGAATCTTTTATCTTAGCACGCAGGGTAGAGGAGAAGTATTTGATTCCTAAGAAGCAAGGGGCTAATGTCACAAGAGAGAAAGGATATTCAACACAACCTACTAAGTTGAATCCACAAAAAATTGAGGAGAAAAGAGCAAAAGGCTTGTGTTTCAATTGTGATAGAAAATACAGTCGAGGACATAAATGTAGTGAAAAGAAATTATTTTATATTGAAGGTCCCAATGAGGAAGAAGAGGAGGAACCCATACTAGAAGATGAAAGGGAGTCAAATGAGGAATCACATGATTCTCAACCAATCATTTCTTGTCATGCACTCTCAGGTTTCAGTGCTCCACAAACTCTCAAGGTGGTTGGGTTCCTAAAGAAGCATAAGGTAATAGTGTTGATCGACTCAGGTAGTACTCATAATTTCATCAACAAAAAGTTAGCTACTTGTCTAAATTGTTTCATATATCCAGCTTCAGAGTTTCAATTTTTGATTGTAGATGGTGGTATAGTTAGTTGTTCAGGGAAGTGTCATAGCATTAAATTATCCATGGGATATTATCAACTTGATACCCCAATGTATGCGATATCCATGGGTGCAGCAAATATTGTTTTGGGAGTACAATGGCTTACTACATTAGGAACAATTGAGATGAACTTCCAATAACTATTCATGAGATTTCAATAGGAAGGAAGGCTAGTAGAGCTAAGGGGGTTGAAGGAAAAATCTCCACAAATGGTAAGCTCTCATCAAATGCAAAAGTTGCTTAAGAAAGGAGTGGATGGATTTGTGGCCCAACTATGTTCATTAGAAGTCTCTCAATCTAATACTCCTACTCATCCAGATTTGCAAGCTATTATTGATCATCACTCAGTTGTTCTTGGAGATATGCCTAAAGGACTTCCTCCTAAGAGGGATCATGATCATGCCATACAGTTAGTCCCAGTGGAGCCAACCACGAACATCAGGCCTTACAGGTATCCACACATACAAAAGAGTGAGATAGAAAAGATTGTTGAAGAGATGCTAGAGGCAGGAATCATCAGGCATAGCCAAAGTGCTTACTCCTTGCCTGTGGTGATGGTACGTAAGAAGGATGATACTTGGTGCATGTGTCTAGATTATAGAGTGCTCAACATGTACACCATTAAAGATAAGTTTCCAATTCTAGTCATTGATGATTTGCTAGATGAATTAAATGGAGCTATGTTTTTACCAAGTTAGATCTTAGATCTGGTTATCACCAAATTTGGATTAAGGAGGAAGATATTTGTAAGACAAATTTCAAACTCATGAGGGTCATTATGAATTTTTGGTGATGCCATTTGGTCTTACCAATGCACCATCTACATTCCAAAGTTTGATGAATTCCATTTTTAAGAAGTTCTTGAGAAAGTTTGTGTTAGTATTCTTTGATGATATATTAATTTATAGCAAGACTTGGGAAGAACATTTGCAACATGTGGACCAAGCATTACAAATACTTGAAGATCATAAACTCTATGCTAAGCCATCCAAGTGTGCTTTTGGTCTTACAGAGGTGGAGTATTTGGGACACATAGGTTCACATGAAGGAGTAAAGGTGGACCCTAACAAAATTAAGGCTATCATGGAATGGCCTATTCCAAAAACCATTAAGAAACTGAGAGGATTCTTGGGATTGACAGGGTACTATAGAAGATTTGTGAATAATTATGGTAGTATAGCAACACCTCTCACCACTCTATTGAAGATGGATTCTTTTCATTAGAACGAGTCTGCCAATACATCATTTGAGAGATTGAAGGAGGCTATGTGTACAACTCCAGTACTTGCCACTCCTGACCTCACCAAGGAATTCATTGTGGAATGTGATGCTTCTGGAAATGGGATAGGAGCAGTGCTCATGCAAGAAGGTCGACCAATTGCTTTTCAGAGTCGTCAATTAAAGGGTAAGAATCAACTAAAACCTATTTATGAGAAGGAAATGCTAGCAATACTCCATGCAGTGAAATAATGGTGGCCTTATCTATTAGGTAGACATTTCAAGGTTAAGACAGATCATGATAGCCTAAAATATTTTTTGGAACAATGACTATCTTCTGAAGAGCAACAAAAATGGGTCACTAAGATGTTAGGATATGACTTTGAGATTGTATATAAGAAAGGGAAAGAAAATATTGTCGCAGATGCACTGTCAAGGAAGGATGAGAAAGATGAAGCCTTATTGTGTGCCCTTTCAATATTACAAGCAAATTGGGTGGAGGAAGCCAAAGCAGAGTGGCAAAATGATGTTGTGACAAGTAATCTCATCGAGCAATTAAAAAGTGATCATAGTAGTTCAGATAAGTTTTCTTGGAAGGGAGATACTCTTTGGTATAAAGAGCGTTTGTATCTCTACAATAATTCCAACCTTAAAATCAAGATTCTCACAGAGTTGCATGAGTCTCCAGTGGGTGGTCATTCAAGATTTTTGAAGACATATCATTGAGTCAAGCAAGATTTCTTTTGGGAGGGGCTAAAGGGTGATGTTCAAAAATTTGTGGCTGAATGTTTGGTGTGCCAAAGGCATAAAGGGGAGACAATTAAGACACCAGGTCTCTTGCAACCCTTATCTATTCCTAGCCAGCGTTGGGAAGAGGTATCCATGAACTTCATCACAGGGCTTCCCAAATCTAAAGTTCATAATGTCATCATGGTGGTAGTTGATCAGCTCACTAAATATGCACATTTCATTACATTAGCACATCCTTTTACAGCAAGTGTTGTGGCTAAAGCTTTTTTGGAGAATATCCAAAAGCTACATGGTACACCTAAAGTTATTGTTAGTGATCGTGATCCTATCTTCACTAGTCACTTTTGGAAATATTTATTCTCATGTTTGGGTACTCAATTGGCTCTTAGCTCTTCATACCACCCTCAATCAGATGGGCAAACAAAGGTTGTTAATAAGTGTTTGGAAGGATATCTACGTTGTTTCACTTCAGAGAAATAGTCTCAGTGGGTAGATTGGCTACCACTTGCGGAATGGTGGTATAACACTTCTTTTCATAGCTCATCAAAAATGTCTCCATTTTTGGCACTTTATGGATATCATCCTCCTTCCATCACATCATCAATTAAGGTGTCCCCAAGAGTTCAGGCAGTAGAAGACCACTTGCTTCATCAACAACAAGTACTTTAGGACTCAAGGAGAATTTAGCCATGGCACAAAATCGAATGAAACAATAGGCAGACCAACATCGTAGTGAAAGAAGTTTTGAAGTTGGGGATTGGGTCTTCTTGCGATTGCAACCTTATAAGTAAATCTCACTAAAGCAGCAAAGAAAGAATAATAAGTTGTCTCCAAAGTATTATGGTCCATACCAAATCATGCAGAAGATCGGTAGTGTTGCCTACAAGCTTGAGTTGCCACCAACAAAGATACATCCAGTTTTTCAGGTTTCTTGTTTGAAGAAGGTAATTGGGCATAATATTCCCACTCAAACAACACTTCTCGAGCTAGATGAAGGAAGAATCATTTTGGAACCAGAGTGCATTCCTCAAACATGCACAAAGAAGCTGAGGAATAGAACTATCACTGAGTATCTCATCCAATGGAAGAAGTTACCAGTTGAAGATGCCACATGGGAAGACGAGGAGTTCATTCAAAAGTTTCCAAACTTGATTAGCATTGAGGACAATGCTTCTTTGAAGAAGGGGGGCATGTTAGGCCCTTAATATTATTGTACATCGAGTTATGAATAGTTGGCTTGTGGCTATCTTAACTCTCTATTAAGTCATATTATCATTAGTATATTGTTATTTAGTTGTTTAGGTCGGCCTAAGTCTTATATAGGTGTGTCTAAGTCGGCCTAGGTGATATCCTTGGCATAAATAGGTATATATAGGAGGTTGTGAGTCTTATTTGATCATCAAGTTGTGAAGTGTGTTCTCATTAGAGATATTTGGAGGTTCGCCCCCTCGAAGTGGCTTGTTATTCTCAGTTATTATCAAGTATTTGCAGCATATTTCATATCATATTCTTCTATTGTGCAAGTTATTTCATAACAAGACGCACATGTTCTAAATCGACAGATATGTTATAATCTCGCTGGAAAAGCTACTCAAAGGTTAATGACATGGCTGGCGACTATGTTAAACAAACGAGATCATTGATGCTCAGGATCAACGGTTGCCCACCATCGCCCGATCAGAAGTTTTAGGATTGTGATATTGCGGGCAACCACCACGTGGACTTCCTTCGTAGTGTATGGTAAGGTGGGCCCCTTATCGCCATGTTGACAATTATGTCAGATTGTTTTGAAGGTGGTTGTCGATGATTTTATTTTGTAGAGGGTTGAATTAGTACTGTCGTTGATCTATTTCCTGTAGATCAACGATGCCCGCCATCCCATGATCAGGAATTATAGGATTGCGATATCATGGGTGCTTGCCACGTGTCTCATCTGATGAGGTCTAAAGATGTAGGAAGCATTAGCCGGTTCTAAATGTGTTAAGGGGTGGATTACTAAAGTGCTTGTGAGATGCACATGCTTTATTTCAACACAAATGTTATAATTTTGAGGGAAAAGTTGGCTCGACAGTTAACGAAAAGGACGACGACCATTTTTGAAGGAGCGGGATCTTTGATGAGAAGGATCAATGGTTGCCTACCATCTCGTGATGGTAAATCAAGGGATTGGGGTATCGTGGGAAACTGCCATGTGGTTTTCATTTGTGGCTTATGGCATGGTGGTCCCGTTATTTCCATGTTGGTGATTATGTTAGCCTATTTTAAAGGTGGTCGTTGATGATTTGATCAAACTGGAGGATCAATGGTTCAAATTTAAATTTGTATCAAATGTGGTTGGAGCCATTTGTGCCACCCACGAGTGAGCTTTAATGGTGGATGAGACATCTATTGGAAAGATTTGATCGACACAAAATCAATTTAGTTACTTCATTTGTATTACAAGGCATCTAAGTATTTCATAAAAAATAGTTTTAGAGCCAAAGGTGAAAATGCAAGCAGATGTAGCCAGAAATTGGAGTTTGTACAAAAAAAGCCGTGAGTTTATTTTCTTTGTTTCCCAGTCATTCTGCACATAAATTTGGGAAGGGGGGTCTGCTATGCGTGTCACTGAGCACATTAAAATATTTTGCTGGGGCTATAGTTTAATCATAAATTGTGAGGAATTGCGGTATTTTTACTCTTTAATTTCCTATCTTTGCTTAGTCATAGCCACTTGAAGTGTAACATTGTAGTGAAGCCCTAGTTTGTCTAAAATGGCGCCACCCAAACAACACTCTGACCACATTGAGTATTTGAAAAGAAACTTGTATGATGATTTCCTAGATCAATTTCCATTGTCAACAAATGATAGAAGGGTGTAGTGTTATTGCAAGGGAAAATCCTACGAGAGGGGTTGGTGTATAATAGTTCCAACATTGTTGATGCTAGGGTTCCACTCACTGGCTTGGAGATGTTTATATTATGGTATGGATAGAGGAATTTTCCTCACCCTTTCTCAAATGGATGGATGTATGACATGGGTAAGCTGGTTGTACCAAATGTGTTCCCTGATGTGGACTTACTTAGGGCAATGGCCATGAGATATGACCCCGTCACATGGCTAATTAGAGATAATGATGGAGGGGTTCTATTAGAAATTAACAGAGATTTTATCCAACGGACTTTTGATTTGAGTGAGCCAAGTGATGACTTGGTTCCTATTAATTTTGAGGAAATGAAGCAGGAGTATACAAAATTGAAATATCTTTTTAGGGTTAAGTTGCTTCCACCTCATCTGGTTAAGGCAGGAGGTTCACAATTTCACATCAGCCCTAGTGACCAGGAACCCTTCAGATTGAATCATTTTGCAAAGCCTTTCCTAGCTACTTTCTATTCACTATGTTAGATTTTGGGTTTCAGTCCTAGTGCAGTAATGCCAATTGAATACATGTTCATGGGGATGCAAATACAACACCCTAACTTCTCTGTAACATATGACTTTTCTTCTTTTTTGGCAGAGAGGATAGATGAAGGGCCGTCGAAGCTGCATAAAGGTGATATTGGTACTCAATTCTTTTGGTATTCCATGTTGATGCATATGTTCCTGTTTAGGAATGCTGATTTATTTGCTAAGAAGATGAACTTAAGGCAATCAGTTGATGGAGAAAGATTGCCAGTATAGATATGGGCTGCAAATCTATCCTATAATAAGGAAAACACTAGTTATGTGCAATTTGATAATTGTTTTGCTTCAAGATTAAGGGCTAGATTGATGGTAAATATAACTAGGATCCCTGAGGAAGTGCATGATTTCCTCAGGCCAAAGGAGAGGAAACCGGAATTGAGGGTTTTACATAACTAGGGTGACATTATCCCATATCTAGTCAGCACTATCCTAAGAATATATGGATTTCAAGGAACCCTTCACATACTGTCATACAATGTGCCACCAATACTAGGGTTTGCGTAAGTTATGTGGCAGATGGGTTGTATTCATGAAGAAAACCTTACTGGAAAAGGGAAGGGAACATTATTCCCTGATTATATAGTAGTGTCTGACTTTACATTTTCAAAGGGAGGTTGGACACATTTTGATAAATTCTTTGTTGATTACCATTTGAGATTTGGTCCAAGGCGATAACATGATCCTAAAGGTTTTTTTTCTCTTTTTAGACAAAGAATAAAAGGTGGCAAGTTTTGCACATGAGTTCAATTTCCCTAAGGACCTGATCAGAAATGAATTTGATTTAAATAATCAAGAATTGAATAAGGAGAAATGGATAGCTTATAGTAAGCTACTAGATATTGTGCATGAAATGGATCTGAATTATGATCCACTAATGGAATTCACTCCATACCATAAGAAAATTGATTTTCTGATAAAAAAAATTCAAGGAGATTATGGACACCTTGACAACCAAATGGATAAATTTAAGGCTAAGTCTGGATATGTAAGGATAAAGTGATAGGCCAATTGAAACAAGGTCAGTATATTAGCCTACATAAAGGCGGACCATCTATAGGAGGAAAAGGGATACTAGCAGTGATGAGGAAGAAGTAGATAGAAAGGGGAAGCAAATAATGAAGGCGCCTCCACAACCAGGTCCAAAATTCAAAGTACCTGGGACAATCAAGATCATTGAATTACAGTCTCCAGTAGAGCGTAGTCCCCCATCACCACCATCTGAGCCACATCCTAAGAGGCAAAGAACTGATCACCCACTTGAGGATCTGACAGATGAAATTATTGTTACTAATTAGGACATGCAGGTTGGTATGCCTTCCCCTCCTAGGTCAGTTGAATTGGTTCTATCCGATTTGGATATGAAGGGTAAGAGTGTCTAGGATGCAAGAATGAAGGCTTGCAAGGAGTTCTTAAATGACAATGCATTTGTAAAGAATCATGTATTCTTGCAATTGGCATGGAGGATGAAATTTGAGGAATATCAAAATAAATGCAAGGAGAGAAGAGAAATAAGGCTTGATAGGTTAGATCAGGAGAATGATGAAGAAATAAAAGTTGAACTAATTGAAGAGTTCAAAAACATGATCACTCCTGAAGAAGGTAGACAACTTGTGAGTCAGGCTGGTGTTTTGATTTGTCCTGAATGGGACATCGTAGATGGAGTGGATTTCAATGCCATTATGAAGTCCAAGAATCCTTTTCCGGATTCTGATGAAGTTAAGGCAGCATTGCAAAACTCTGCCTTCAGTGAAGAATATGAGACCTTAACAATTTGGGCATTGGCTCCACAAGGAAGAAAGACAGACATGCTGATATTAATCCAAATTTCAAAGGAGGATTAATAATAAAGAGGGCTTCAAAGACTTCAACCATCGAAGCCACTAATTTAACTGTGAATGTGGCCAAGTTGGCCCAAAAGACTGTTAAAAGGGAGGAGGCTGAAAGAAAGAGCCTAATGGAGAAGTATAAAATTTTAATTGAAGAATATAGTAAAATGCAATAGAGGAATGTTGAGTTATAAACTAAAGTGGAAAGGTTCAAGTATAGACATATTGGGGAAACATATAGTGCTCTAGGAACTAACACATTACCTCCCACAGTAGGGTCAATGCCTCATGCTTCTCCAAATGTTTCTACACCAGGGTCTCCTATTGAAAATCCTGCTCTCACCCCTCCTCTAGAACAAATTGATGAAGAAACAGAGTGCTCTATTGATCCAACAAAGAGATAGCTCATACAAAAAATTGATGAATTACAAACATCATTAAGGGTAAAAGAGGAGGGTTTTCTTTCAAAAGAAAAATAAATTGTTACTACTGTTTTGGAGCATTTAAATGAAAGGGTAGATAATAAATTTCCCTCTATACATTCTTTGTAATCTTTGCTATTTGAAGCAATAAAGAATATTGATAGGGATCAGGGGATAGTGATTCCAATAATTGGAAATTGGATCCCTAGGGAAAATGATCTAGATATTATGAATAAAGCCTCAAGGTTTGATGTAAATAATAGGCCCCAATCATTGAAGCCTACTTATATATTAGTGAAATCATTGCAAGGTTTTCAGACCTTACTAGATGATTTAAGTAGGAAGATTAGGGAGTTGGTAAAGAATTTCAAAGATTGGGGTAACACACTGCTACCTAATATAATTGATGAGAAGGGGGAAATTAGAACACTCCAACAATGGTAGGATCAAGCGAGTAAGGTCATAAATAATAAAATTAAAGTAATTTGTAATGACTCAGATTATGATTTGTTGGTGAATTGTATGGATAAGATTATTGGTACCGGCTCATTTTTGGAATCTTTTGAAAGAGATGTTAATTAGGTAGCAGTAAAGTATATGCCTTATAGTACAAAGGTAAGTGAGGTGATTAATTTTGACTGGCCAACTGATGAAGAATACCAGAGGTGGGTGGCTAAGTATTTGAATGATGATGAGTAAAAAGAGTGGGTTACCGATAGGTGGTAAATCAGATGTTGCAGTTACAATGATTCCAGTTTTTTGTTGATGGCTTTCTTGGCATGGGTTTCGCATGGTTTTTTGTTATTACATCAACCTTCCTCCACCAACATGATGAACGAGAATATGCTCCAGGATGATTTTAGTTGTAACAATTTTTGGAATATCATCAGGTGCTCTAATCAGCTAGTGACATGTGTACTTTCTGGCCTGAAGCTTGTTTGCTCCTTCATTTTTCTATAAGAAGGATTTCAAGGCTAGAAGTACGGGTTAGCAAGTTCGATAATTTTGATCGACTTTAGGAAAAGTTGTAGAGCTAATTGTAAAGATCAATGGTCTTAGAGAGAAATACAATTTAGGTTCTGAGTCACTCTGTGATAGGTTTTAAGTTCATGAGGATTTAATGTTGCATAATAGTATTAACATTTGAATCGAAATGATAATTTCAAGCTCATCTCTCTCCATTATATGTGCATATCTAAACTTTGAATAAAATAACTAGGGGTTGTTTCATTCAACTCACTGTTGTACTGTGTATGATTCTATTTTAGCTTTAATTCAAGAAATTAATTAAAATGCTTGAATGGGATTATAAGTAGATATGTTCTACATATCCAATGGTTTTAGAGAAATGCAATTTAGGTTTTGAGTAATTATATAATAGGTTTTTAGTTCATAGAGATTTAATGTTGTATAACAGTACTAGCATTTGAGTTGAAATGAAAATTTGAGCTCATGTCTCTCCATTGTACATGCATATCTAAACTTTGAATGAAATAACTAAGGTTGTTTTATCCATCTCATTGTTGTGGTGTGTATGATTCTATTTTATCTTTAATTCAAGGAATTAATCAAAATGCTTAAATGGGATTATAGGCGGATATGTGTTGTATAAGGATTTGATAAGTAGTCATGGGTTAGAATGCATACTAATGAAATTGTAATGCAATATTGTTAGGGATCTTATATGTGATGTATTAAATCTGTTATAAACCTCTAGATACTTATGAATTTGACTCCTGCAATGGATATATGGCATTGATCTAAGTTGTAATTATTAGTGTAGTTCAATATTTGTTTGTCTTTGCCTAGAGCTTGCTACAAATTGCAAATCATTAACTATCTTATACAATGGATTGTGTTTAGTTATCTCACACTCCAAATAGTTGATATTGTCTATGAACAACCAATTCTAGTTGATATTATCTTATCGTATTGAGCTATTAAGTGAGATCATCTGCTATTGTTAATGTTGTTTATAATAATGGTGCAGAGATTGTAAACACATTAAGGGATCACCCTCCTGGGTCTTGCAGAGCCCGAAGTGTAGGAGGCTTTTAAAGTTCTCGTCAATTGGTCCAGGTCCTTCGAGCTTCCTTCGATTGGAATTGGAAATTCGATAGGTATATTAGAAGACAAACTTGGTTACATTGTAAAAAGAACCAACATACACGTCAACCACTGAACAACCACCTCTACAAATGAATTTTTAATCTTTTATGATCACATGAAACATAAAACACACTAATTTCAAGGTTGTTAACATCACTATTGAAATGTTTTAATTTTTTGACCTTTCAAACATTAAAAGTACATCATTAAATTAATTATGTAATGGCATAAAAATTAAAAACATCATGAATTAATTATGTAACCACATAAGTCAAATATAATTCTATCAAGAAATTAATATCAAATAGATAATATAATCGCATAACTTATACATTTCAATGTCATTGATCTTCTTCTTCATCCAACTCTTTGTTTGTATCATCCGATCCAGATTCAACATTGTAAGGATTGGTCATATCATCATCATCATCATCGATATCAATTTTGATAATGTCATCATGCACACGGATGTCATCTTCATGAACATTAACTCCTACATCATCATCATCATCTAGTTCCTCCTCTTCGACATCTTCATCAGGGACATCATCAACTAACCGTTGATCCTGATGATCATCTACATCATCTTATAGTTCTTCAGTATCTTCTTCTTCCACCACATTATACTTTACTATCCTTCCTCTTGGATCATGTCTAACAACAAATGAACAACCCGATTTACCTGGAACCTCTGAGTGAAATACCTACTCACATTGGCTTGGAAGAACATAGGGCTCATTTCCAGCTCGCTCGATCAACCTTGTATTAACTATGGTAAATCCATTATCATGTTCAATAATAGTTCTCTCACGATCATTTTCATTCAATCATATCCTGTACCATAGGACGACGAACAAAATTAATCTGAAGGACTTAAAGTCACACTCAAGTATATCATCCAAAATCCCATAGTATCAATTTTTTGGACTTCTGATCTATGTTGCTTCTAGATGAAACATTAGTCACCTAAAAGACTGCAGTTATATAGAATCACAAGTTTTCATGTCATCATCCAACATTTTGATTCAAAAATTTACAAACTACGCACCACACATAGCCTTGTGGTATTTCACCTGCAATATGTCAAACATGTAAAAATTATTGCAATATCGTCAGCTGATAAACATATTTATTCTTGGCCGAATGTATGCAAAGAAAACAATCTCAAGATATATATACATCAATATACTTGAAAATAATTAAATAATATGGGTGATTAATATATTTATACGTACCTGTTTATCTCTTAAACCATATGCTAAATCAATTTCCCTTTGTGTAACATTGGAATTTCCATTACGATGAGCTTCTTTAACCAATGAAGCCACACCTTCCCATGTTAATGCATGACCAAATTGTTGACATCGTTCAATCCATATCGTCATCCAATCAAGATTGTTTGCGACGTACAAATGAAGTGCATCCCACTTCTAATCAACTGCATTCAAAACAAATTGAAATTCACAAACGATGTATAATTAGTTGTCACCACAAGATACTTCCATCTAATTTATAATTGATGTATATTGAAGATTAAAAAAATTAAATGTAAGTACAATATACATGTTCATATGTAAAATGCATTCCAATTAATCTCCATGACCATCTTATAATTACCTCTCACTTTCCTCAATCTACCTTTCCCCAATAGGTACTCCCCTTCGAATTTGTTAATGGAGTTGGGATCCCAAATGCGATCTACATGGATCTTTACTGCAAACTTAGGAAGATATTCACTAATGTACACCATGGTCTACTATACCATATATCCCTCCACCATAGAACCCTTAGGATGTGCTCTTTGTCTAACCAAAGCCTTCAAAAATTTCAAGTGCCTCTCAACCATCCACATTGACCTTGTGTGTACAGGTCCACACAATTCAATCTCCTCAACTTGGTATATGAGGTAGTGTTCTTGTGCATTGAAAAATATTGAAGGTAGACACTTTTGCATTTCACACATTAGACGAGGAATTTTTCTCTTCCAATAATTTATATCTTCTTTATGGATTTCTTTAGATGATAGCCATCTACAAGTTATTCAAGGCTCAAATATATTAACGAGATTTAACAAAAATATACAGTATATTACATAACAAGTAAAACAAATGGCAATTATAAGATATATACAACAAATTGAACAAATCTCGCTACTTACCTCATGCATTTTCCAAGATCATATATAAATTGATTGACATTGTTGTCAAAGTTGTCTAGGAGAGATAGAGGTAGAACATACTGCACAACAATTATAAAATGATCTTTTCATTAATTTTCCAAAAGTAGTAAACACAATACATTGAAAAGTACATGCATTATACAAGTGTATATAATATACCAGAATAATTACCTTAATGAAGGTATGACAATCATGTGTTTTCATCCCTAACCCAAATTCACCTTTCTTTATTATTATATTGTTTATGTGCACAGTAAATCCTGTAGGAAATCAAATTTTTTGTATGAATTCTTTTATAGCATTGCTTTCTTGCTCTATTAATAACCAAGGAAGGGATTTTATATTAATTTGGTCTCCATCATTATTTAATTGAATGACATTTTTCATTGCATGTTTGGCTTCCTGAATGTCACTACAAATTTTGATACAATTTTTCTTTTTCATACTTTCCATCCAATATTTTCCATAATGCTTCTGTTATATTTTTTCTAATATGCATTGTATCAAACAAATGCACAATTTGTAGCTGATCATAGTAGGGCAACCTACTAAATTGTCCGGGATAACTTTTCAGTCCCCTCGCGGGAAGCCGGCCATTAATGCCTTGATGACCTTCATGAAGCATATAAGTTAAACAAATTAACAATGACAATCATTGTCAATGACAACATGAGTAAACAAAACACAATATGCACAGCAATTCAAAACATATCATATATGATAGATAAACAATTTGATCTGATGTATAACCTTGACAATTAATTCTATTATATTCCAACTTCCATAGGTGAGGTGACATTCTTCGTGGTTTTGATGTAGTCTCATCTTTCCCATTGAAAAGATGTTTTTTAGTAGTTCGATACTTATGATTTCTATGGAGAAAGTGCCTATACTCATCAAACACCTACTTTCTTAAACTTGTTGAATGACGAGATTTCATCTTTGGACCACAAATTGGACATGAAAAATTTCCCTTTGTTTGAAGACCTGGAAGATGATATATAATTGGATTAAATATGTCAATTTTTATAATTATATATAATGAATAGATTATTTTAAAAACATGCATGATATCTACTTCATCAAATTAAATATTGTTAAATGTAGTCAACGTTATAACATACCACCACAAAATGTGTTAGGCCTAGGTATCGAGGAATTGTCCATACCAAGCATTGCATGGAATTGAAATTGTCTTTGTCCTATTGGTCCGAGATGTCATACATAGTGGTTTTCACCTTACACCCTAGTAACCTGGCTCTATATGAGTTCTTTGGCTATATACATTCATATCTTTAACTTGGTACTTACCTAGTTGAATGAACATAAACATTACATAATTATTATAACCTTTTACCTAATATATATAAAATTCTAATGTACATGGAATTATTAGAACAAAAAATATGCTTCATTGGTGCAACAAATAAGAAAACGAGATGCTACTTCATAAAGTTAAAGAAAATTGATGTAAACAAATACCGAAACAATCATTGACAACATTATGTGCTCCCTTGGCTGACATCCATGGAGGAATGTTATTGTTGATAACAAAAACAGGACACACTAAGTAAATAGATCTCAAATCTCCAAATGGATTGACACCATCCACTGCCAATGAAAGCCTGAGATTACGAGGTTCTTCTTTAAAGTGTGGCAATTTTTCCTCCATGTCCCTAAATGCATAACCATCCATAGGCATTTGAAGAATGTCATCTCCACTTCTATTCCATGCATGGTAATCCATAAATTGTGCTAAGCTTTCGCACCTAAATAACAAGCTGCATACATGGAATAATGGGAATATAACGAAGAACCTTGTGAGGCACCTTTTTGTTAGTTGATCTATTCAATATCTACTGATATGACATTCTGGGCATTCTGTTGCAAATTCCTATTGTTTATGATATATAATATGATCATTGGGACATGCATCTATTACTTGATACTCCATTCCGATATCTTTCATAATGGCACATAAATTTCGGTATGAGCGAGGTAAAATATTTGATGATGGTAACAAAAATTCACCAATCAATCTACAACAAAAAATAATTTGTTCATATAAAGAATATTAATGGTACATATTTCATCCTTTATTTACTAGTGATGAACTAACAACAATTAAAATAGATGAAAAAAGATGACATAAATGACATACCTTAACATCCGTGAGATTGCTATGTTTGATAAACCATTCATAACCTTCAAGTTCAACAACAAAAATACTACAAAGAGAAGAGTTATCGCCAGAGCCTTCATAAAAGGCCAGATGCTCGGTCAAGTACAAGTAAATCATGAACATCATCAAAGTCAGGGTCTTGATCATCATGATCACCTCGCCACTACAACAACAGCGGATCACCGTATTTAAAAATACCATCTTCAACTGGTGGTTTTTGGTGCACATCACCTCTCCCATAGGATCATTAATCCCATCTTCGGAGTATTCACAAACTCCGGCCGTTCATCCACTCCTGTAAAACCACATTCTTCGTGGGCCATGATAATCCATATATCATCTACCCTAGGTGCCCCACTATAATAATGATAGACACAAATAAACCATGATCATGATCAAGTGATTATATATATATATATATAAAATGTTAAAACAATATAAACATTTTACAATTCAATCAATACAAACACATATAATGAACAACTTACCAATAGAAGATAATCATGCCCCCTTCAACATGACCATGCTCCCTACAATGTTTCTCAGCTGTTGTGATTAAAAGTCATCTAGTATTTAAGCCCTTGCAATTATTGCAAGGACAATAACATTTCCCATCACCCTTTCTTTTCAATCTAGCCCACAATCTATCAAGTGTCTCTTCATTTTGTTCTAGACTAATATTATCTGACATGATTTTTCTTTACCATGCTTGACTATTTAGATCTTCAAAACATATCAAATTCACACTCCAATAATTTTTATTCATAGACAGGTAACATAATCTAATAATTTCAATATTTTACACCAAAAAAAATTGGCATGCAACCACCCCTGCAAAAGAGAAGATAGTTTGAAGTTAATGACCCCAAAAAACACTTTAAAATGCTAATTCCAAAACTTATTAAATTCTGATTTTACTATGATTTCCAACTATTAAGACTCCTAAAATAAGAACATTGAACTTGATCACAAAATTCCTACAACAATGGAGGTAGTAAGCTAGTAAGAGCAAGTGACCCATTCCTAAGGAGCAACAAGTCGGAATCATCATTGCTAATGTCAATATAGATTTATCCTTTTAGTTAAAGATGCAGTGTGTCACTTCTTATGACGAGTTTATCCCTAGGGCACTCAACATTGAGAGAGCCCTAATAAAAAACAACAAAAGCATTTGTAAGAGCATGATTAGGGTACAAACCCTAGGCCTCCGTAGAAACATAAACAATAACTATAGTGGATTAGTGAGGTTGCAATACCAGAAAGATTGAGACATTGTAGGTAATAACAAAATCTTGCAATCTAAAGATTGTAGCTAATAACAAGCATACTATGTAGCTTAGTGATATTTGTAAATGCAATCTATGGTAAGAAGAATGATAGTCACTTGAGATGTGATAGTCAAAAACAGGCTGAGCAGTGACAAGATAATAAAGCTCAAACCTTGCATAGTAAAGTGGAGATTTTAGTAGTGAGTTTCCTTACTCCCTTGCTAACCTTAAGGGTTTTTCAAATGCTTTTGGTAGTGTTAGACAAGGCAAATGCAATCAGGGAATGACTGTCCAAATGAAGTAACAGTGGTACTCATAGGTTCAATGTTTCTTCTTAGCCATTAATATTGTATAATGGATGTAGTGGATTGCATGTTTGAGCAGTGTTTTGAGACTCATCAAAGATGGGAGAATAGTGAATAATACCTTGTGGACTGTGAAGTAGTGTCAATAAGGTTGAAGGATCTTAAGAACTACAATACCCTAAAACAATGAGTCCCCTGTAGTAAGTAGGTAGTCTATAGGGCATAGTTTGATTTTATAGAAGGATGCTCATGAAAGAAATCTTCAAGTGATAGTGAGTGAGTTGTTTGAGATTGCAGCTGAGGGTGCAATACCCAGTCTTAAAGGAAGTTAGCAAAGCAGTAAATGTACAAGAAATTGAATCATACACAACAAACAATTTACAATGTTATCTTCCATAACGCCTTGAGTTTGAAGACAAAAATTTCATTGTATCTTCATGATGAAAGTGGTGACCTTAATGGTCAATCATTGGAAACCATGATTTTAAAACATGCTATTGTGCTTATGGAGGAAACATTGTAAGCAAGGCAATGAGTGGTGGTTTGGAACAAAGGCAAGTATGAAGGACTTGCTTTATATGCATACTATGTAGTCTAGCTTAAGACAACGTTCTTAGAAGAGATTGAAGGTGGATTATGGAACTCAAGGGTTACCATGAAAAGGATTACAGCAAAGACTGAGATCTATTTAAAATCCATAGTCATGAAGATATTAAAGATGTCACATACAAAACCCCAATAGTTGGAGTAATGAATACAATGCCAAAGAGGATAGTGTGTTGGGGCAGATTTAGGAGATCTCCACATTATCTAATTACAGGGAAATACATCATTTATTTATTTTTTTAATTAAAAGAAATCATTCTAAACCCTATATATGATACATTGATACTTCAAAAGCCTCTGAAGGAATTTGAGATTATGCAAATATATGTCAAGTAACATTCATAAGGTTTAGAAAATCTTGATCACTCTCTGGAATAGCCCATTAAACATGGGTTGTGCTTGAATGCACTACATAATTGATATAACACAACCACTCTTCATATCAACCAGAGTTATAGGCTCTTTATTGTAGCAAGAGGTAATCACTCTTCGATCATGCTATAATTACATCCTAACCTATTAAACTTGAGACAACCTGAATGCACCCAATGATGATTGACACCTACATTATACAACCTCAATTAACTACATTATATGAGTACCTCCATTTCTATCACAACATAGCCACATTAAACTTGGGTCACAAATGAATGCATCCTGTATTTGTTATAGCACAACTATGCCACATGACCAATAGAGTTATGGATCACATAATTACAGTAACAAGAATCTGTTCCTTGGTTGTGATCTTATGGTGATTCTACACAACAAAATCTGGACCTGAAATTCTCAAAACCCTTAACATCTAAAAATGAAATCTGATGAGATGTTGCTTTAAAATATGATTTTCAAACCTCAAACTACAAATCTAACTTCACAACTGAATTCTGCAAAAAGACAATGACTACCCTCAACCTAGCGATATCTTCTTTATTTTTTTCTGATTTTTCCCAAGAAAATCGTCCTTAGTTCTCCAAAAACCGTCTCAAGTAGATCAAAAAAATTTCACAATAAATTAGGCACGAGCTCACTTTTCTTTATGTCGGCCACAATTTGATTTTTTTTTAATTTTTCATGTTTCTCAAAAAATCGACAAAAATGATAGCTGACATTTCAACAAACCCCGGGTTCATCGAAAATTCGATGAACGTCAGGGATAAACTTTCAAAAAATTGGAAATTACACATCAAATTTTACAAGCACCTGACAAATAGTTTCGTCAGATTTTGCAGTCAAATGTATTAGTGATATGTATGTGTATATACATATATGTATATACATATGCATATGTATATGTATATACATATATGCATGCATATATCAAACAATGCCACAAAGTGTAACATCAAATTAATAGATCTAATATTCAGTTTAAACGGAAAACAAGCTAACCATGCAAAAGAATATCATAAAGAAGAGTTTGTTGTGGTGAACTTCAAATAGGCACAGAAGAACAAATATCATGGAACATATTGATATAAGACATATAACATGTTGCATAAAAACAAAATAACCACAACAATTAATACTTTATTATAAGAAGGTTCAAACATGGCAAGGAGAAACAAATCCATGAAACATATTGGCACAAGAAAAGAAATCTATTAAACAATTGCAAGAGATTCTATAAAAACACTTAAGAAGTAGGCACAAGTAGCAGATAAAGGGGAAAAGAATATCCTAGTGAAAACATGCAAAATAGAAGAGCACAATAATCTATGTAAAATACTATGAAACCAACACCGTAATAGTTGTTTCAATAATGCAACCTAATCAAAGTATACTTTCCCAAGATACAACATTCAATATTCCATTTACTCCATCTGAATGTATTTACTTAGCTCAGCCTCACCACGTGCAACAATGGGAGAATGCATGAACCTGTGCACAAGAAAACTCTTATGTTTCAGCTTCCATGTATCGAGGACACCAACTCCACCATCGCCAACCCATATAACTCCCAAGCTCCACATTTCCACAAAAAAACCTGGTCAAGTCACCACTAGATGGGGCATATCTAGCACCGGCTAATCCAATTCATGGTTGGGTTGGAAAAAATCCCTATAGAAGCTTCAAACAAATAGCCTATTAGCCAGGACATCTCCAATGCCGCCTATGATTCTTAAGTGTTTTCCTAATGGTTGTTTTCCAATTTCCTAGTTTTTCCTATAATATTTCATGGGAAATAATCTACCTAGAATTTTCAATTGACAAGCCAAGTATCACACAAATTCTTCCATTACACCTTGTCTAGACAATGAAAGAATTTATGGTAAGCAGGAATATGGTCCAAACTCAAATCTATACGTGCATTTCACTGACCTATTAGAAAAACACTTAACAATTAGAGGAAAATGAGAGATGTTTGAGAACCCACATTGAACAAAATGTTAAAATATGGATAATAGAACAATCAAAGTATGATAATGAATAGTTTGGTGTAGGGAACAATACTACTTCATGTATATGTATCTTTCTATGTCTTAAAGCATTGATTTTCACATACAAGTCAGACTGTATGTAAATATATATATCGTAGGGGTGTTAATTTATTTTGTTGTTGTTGTACGATGGGGATGAACTAATTAAATGCAATATTGAGTGTTTCATTGTGGAAAAGTATACTTTGTTTAAGTTGTATCTATATTATTTAGTGGGAAATAATGTAGCTTGAAATTTGAATTAACAAGCCAACTATCACATAGAATTTTCTATTACAGCTTCTCTACACAACAATAGAATTTTAGGTAAATGGAAAATGAAAAACAAGAAGAATTGGAAAAGAACTATTAGGGAACACTTAAGAATCTGAGGAAAATGACAGATTCTCTCAAACCAACTTTAAACATAACTTTAAGATATGGAGAATACAATAGGGAAGGACATTATGGAATGCCCACATAGAATTTCATGGAATTCCATCACACATTACATAATAAGAAATTAGGGCTTGTAATTTCCTATCTTCATATGTGATGTATCGTATTCTATTATTTTGACAATACAACTTAATCAAATTATACTTTCTCACACTACAACAATGAATATTGTATTTACTTCAACCACCACCACAACACAACAATGATAGGATGCTCATTGTTGTACGATGGGGATGGACAGAGTAAATGCAATATTGAGCTTTGTAGTGTGGGAAAGTATACTTTGTTTAAGTTGTATCTATAATATTTAGTGGGAAATAATGTAGTTTGAACTTTCATTAACAAGCCAACTATCACATAGAATTTGTTGTTATAGCTTCTCTACACAACAATAGAATTTCTGGTAAATGAAAAATGACAGACAAGAAGAATTGGAAAAGAACTATTAGTAAAACACTTAAGCATCAGAGGAAAATGAAAGATGATCTCAAACCCACTTTAAATAGAACTTTAAGATATGGAGAATACAATAGGGAAACTATGATAATGAACAGTTTGTTATCGAGAACTAAAAACAACAATATCATGAAGAACAGTTTGTTGTGGGGAACTTGGAACAAAGAAGGGAAAAAGAATACAATAAAACATATTCATATAAGACATTACCATTACATGTAATTAGCAAGCTCCACTGCCGACATAAAATGACCCGAGTAGTTTATTCCAGGGACCTTCAAGCAGATCAAGGAAGAAAGAACATCATGAAACATATTCATACAACCCTCGACCTATGTTCATCATTAATAAATATTGAAGAGAAGCACATGAATTTTATAAAACGTGTTAGAATAATAATAATTTTTTACAAGTCATTTTACATTCTCTTTTTGCATAAATGATTTCTCTATAATATTTCATGCCAATCAATGCAACTCAAGTCTATAATTAAGCCTATGGCATTATACAAATTTTTCAAATATTATTGCATCATATAATCGTTGTCATAACCATAGAAAATAACATGAATAAAATATGGAGAATAGAAGGGGAAAACCACAACAATCAAGAGTCTCTTATGGAGAAGCAGGGAAAAGAATCTCATGAAAAAATAGTGTGCCATGAAGATCTTCAAAGACATAAGGGAAAAATAATACCATGAAACACATTGATACAAGATAGATGAACGAAAAGCCACATAAAATAGAACTACCAAAGCCAATAGGTACCTATAATATGTGAAAAATGAGTGCAACCCCACAGACTTAAGTAAAAATCCAACCTATTAACTGGCACTAAATATTATAGACAAATAGAGAAATTGTAAAACAACTATTAGAATAACACTTAAGACCCACTCAACTAATTTTATCTCCAATATTCTTATGCTT
>VDFB02256132.1:180045830-180228325 GCA_007258455.2 Sequoia sempervirens | reverse complement strand
ACACATATATATATTTATATATATATATATATACATACATATATATATCCATATATATATATACATATATATATACATATGTATACATATATATATACATATGTATACATATATATACATATGCATATATATACATACATATATATATACATAAATTATAAGTATGAGCTCCATTATTTGGCACTAAATATTATAGAGAAACATGTAATTTGTAAAAGAACTTCTAGGAAATCACTAAAGAACAACATATGTCTGATTCTTAAGTATGATCCTAATACCTCTTACAACTATTACATAGACTGCTTGTCTTGTACCAATATATTGCATGATATTTTTTTTCGTTGATCTGTTTCAACCTCTTTATAGCAAACTATTAATTGTCATTGTTTCATTGTTTGTTTGGGAAGGAAATATATTGAGCCACAATTTATCATCAGCCCAATCATGAATTGGATTTTATGAAGGTGGAGATGTCATGGCAGGCACTGACTTGGGTGGTTTTTTTTGTGGGCTAGCGATGATGGAGCTGGTGGCCTTGGTATGTGAAGGCTGAATGGTAAGTGTTTGCTTGTGTGAGGGCTAATGCATCCTACTATTGTACAATGGCAGTGGACGAAGTGAATGCAATATTGAATGTTGTATTGTGGGGAAGTATACTTTGATTATGTTGTATTATGGAAAGATCCATTGCGGTGTTGCTTTGATAATAGACTATTGTTAAAAAAATTCCCTTCAGCTTCATTTTCTTACTAGGTTCAAGGATTTTAAAACTGTTGTGCCACATAATTTGTACATCATTTTACATGGGTATTTTGCATAAATGATTAATTCAGATCTATATATTATGTTTATTCACATTTATGTAGATTGAGTATTTTCTTTGTTGTGAGAAAATTGGTACAATATAGCCATAGCATTCAATGATGTAGCATTGAGATGTTAAGAACACAACATTTAATTGTGGAGTATGTGTAACATATTCATAATGCCACAATAACTCTTTTGGAAATGCAACTGAATCAATATATTTCCTTGCATATTAGTCTAATATACTTTGACAAGAGTAAATATTATAGAGAAAAAGGTAAATTGTAAAAGAAGTATTAGGGAAACAGTGGAGAACAACATACATTTGATTCTTAAGTAGTATCCTAATACCTCTTACAATTGTTACATACCATACTTATCTTGTACCAATATGTTGCATGATATTCTTTTCCTATCATCTAATTGAACCTCCTTATAAAAAACTATTAATTGTCATTTTTTTTTTGTTTCTGTGACAAGAAAATCTATTGATTAAGTTGCATTGTGAGTGCATACCAACTAGCATATGTATCTTACCCTTTTGGGATTTCTCACCCCACAGATAGCTAGAAGTTTCATGGCCCCAGAGTGAGTATAGTTGGGCTTTCTCACCCAACGGATCGTTATGTGTTATGTCACCCCAGAGTAAGTATACATTCTCTTTTTCAAACAATTAGCCTAGATCTAATCCACAACTAGTTGGATTGACGATCAAAGCTCCATTCGATTCATCTCAAAACTTGTGTTTTCCTTTGTTCTTATGTCTAGTTTTCCATGGGATCTTCATCCTAGGGGCTTGATCATCCTTCTTGATTGTTGTCATTCCATCTTGCTAACATAAGTGCATCTGAACCCTCCTCTCGATGTTCATGGCTACTTTAGTGTGAGTTTGAAGTAAGTTCATCCTCCCACTAAAGTGGGGGCTAAATGTGTTGTAGAAAAATGGCCCCATGTCATTTTCATGGCCTTTTAGGTCTTGTTTCATGGTGTTTGCTATATTTTTCTTTGATTTTATGTTGTGAAATGGCTTGAACATGCATATTTAGGTACTAAAATTCAAATAACGACATCTTGTGAAGGTGTTGTGAAGTGTTGTAAGACATTTCTACATTCTTCTAAACTCTATTTATTGTAATTCACCTAAAAATCACCTTTTCATCACTAAACAAGTCCTATTTTGAAGTGTTGTAAAGTCTTGTAACAAGATTTTATGCTTTTCTAGGCACATCTTCACTATTTATCCCTTTCTTAAGATTTATTTGACCCCCTTATGCCCTCATATGTCTTAATTAAGTGTATTTTTGAATGTTAACCCAACAAATAAATTAAATACAACTTAATTCCTGACACATATTTTTAGGTACTATGTGGGACCCATTTGCCATGGGTGGTGAATGAGTCCCCCTTGGCTCCAAATTCAAAAATTTTAAATCTCCTTTCGGGTTTTTATTCAAAAACAATTTATGTCAGCTTGTGATGAGGTATGAATGGTTAACTAAGGAACAAGTGTGTATAAATATGTGTTTTTTAGCTCATTTTACATCTCACTCATTCAGGCATTCCATCTCACATTTCAAGCATTCAAGCATTGAAGCATTCTACAACATCAATTCAAGCAATATTCAAGCACTTTAGAGCATCCATTGACATTACTTCAAATTTTCATTATCAAGGGTTTGGTAAGTTGATAGTTATTGCATGTTATTAGTTTATCATTTTCTTTCATTTCATTGTTTCATTAAGGGATTGATTACCAAAAGTGGGGTTTGACCAAGGAAAACCCCTATTTTCTAACCCTCAACCATTTTTCCCCTCTTGCATGTGTGTTTGCAAACCTTTCTATGTATATTTAACAAGCTTCTTAGTGTAGAAGATTGGTAAACAAGTGAACTAGGTGCTTCAAGTCAACTCATTCATATTTCAAGCTTGGAGAAGTATTTTTGTCTATTTCCTGCCAAATTGACATCAGTAACCTGACAATCAAATATTTCTAGATCTGGTGTTGTAGAGTTGTCTCCTAATTTTTCAAAAAATTGGGAGAGGATTGATTCACTACCAGTGGTGAATGAGTCCCACCTTAGGACTAAAAATCTAAATTTTGTCAGATTCTAGATTCCGACAGTCAGAAACCAGTTTCTAACACTTTTTTACCAGTAGGAGGACTAATTCCCCACCCTAGGAAAATGAGTACCACTGTGAAAATTTAGTGACTTTAGTCAGAATCCACAACATTCCAAATTCATCAAACATTTCCCAAGTGCACTCTGTTTCATCTCATTTCTTTTTGTTCTACACCATTTCTTCATTTAGTTCATTGTTTGCATATCACAGTGTGTTTTCAAACATAGTTTAAATCCTAGTCTTGCATTCATATTCATTCATTTAAATCATTCAATTGCATTTATTTTACTTCATTTAATTTAGACAACATCCTGCACAACATAATTTGAATGAACTAGTTAGCATTTTGGCCCCACCTCTCTCCTTTTAGGTGAAAAACCCTAGAAGAGCTAGAGAAGTCCTAGAAAGCAAAAAATAAATGGTTCACTATGTCTGAAAGCAACAATTTACACTCTACTTTGAAATCAACTTTTTCTTCTTTCACAATATTTGTTTTCAGCCTTTCCTCTGAATTGTAAGTTTATGTTCTGATCAAGATAGTAAAGATGTATGCTTTACAAACAAGGCCTTTTATAATAGCAACAAGATCTGTTGTAGACTTAGAGTTTTCCTACAACATGTAAAGGTATTTTGCTGAAATTTGCAATAAATTAGTGGCAGCTTCAATGAAAGCAATAGACCAAAGGATGGCTAAGTGGTCTTGCAACTTCAACTGCAAAAGATAGTGATAGTTGCATTCCTTAATGATCACAAAACCAAACATCAGCATGGGGACACATGCATTTTCTTTTGCATTCTTTCCCATTAACCAACAAGGGGAAAGTAGGATAACAAAAGAATCAAACTTTGCAATTTGAATGGTTTCTTTAAAAATGGCCTCAACAGTTTATGGCAAGCCAAGGCAGTTGTTCAAGATGAATGCAATAGTAACTCTATCATTCAAAGGATGGATCCTACATGGAGCGGAAGAAGATGAAACCACTTGTTCTACTTTGGCTAGGCCCTTAGATCTAAGAGTGTTTTCCTTAGGAATAGAAGGGTTAATCTCTAGGATTGTTGTTGTTGATGTATTGATAACTTTACAATTAAAGTAGCCTACATGGCCACCTCAGACAACAACTATCACTATATCACTTGAAAGATACATCCACTCCAATACACCACCTTTTTCTTGCCAACTTAGACCCCAAAAATTAACATCAATGAATGAAGTAGAGATATCATATAGTTTAATAGTTCACTAGATTCTCTTGGATCCATTTTTCCTACAAAAAAATGATATGTACCCAACATGCACTACAATGCCAATAATATCAACCAAGCTATTATCACTATAATTGCTTATGTCACTAACTGGGACAAAAGTGAAGGCTTTTTTTGGCACATAAATATCATCTTCACACAATTTTATTGTTGATTTTTCATCCAAATTTTTTTCAAGGTTACTATTTAATTTATTGAATTTTTTATTTACTTCCTTGACTAATCCTCTTGATATTAAATAAGTTACACCCACCTCAACTCAACCATAATGCAATTCATCAATATCATCAAAACAAGTAACACGTATTTCTGTTCCCTCCATATCTATAATGTCAAAACTAAAAATTTGGCCTTCACCTCTTTGTTTGTGGAAATGGTACATCTCTCTAATATGTGTTACATGCCATTTTAATACCCAAATATTTTGATAAATTTTTGAAGCTTTAATAGGGCTGACATTTGCAGAGATGTTTTGTTTCTTAGGGGACAACTGTAGACCAAATGTAGGGGTCTATTTAGAAGGAGAAGGCGAGTTTGGCCCAAAATTTACTCCTCTTGTTGTTTGAACAAATACCTAGGGGTCCCAATGATTTGACAATCAAACATAATCACAACTAAGCTAAACATGATTAAGGCCCAAGTGGAAAAGAAGCAAAACAATATATTGGACACATTATATTAGGAACATACAAAGGGGAAAGAATTTTTTTTTAAGTGGACAAGAAAGAACACAACCCACCTTGAATCTTGGACATTCCTACAAACATAGTCTTTTAAACATACAAGGGACCCTATTTTCAAGGCACATGTAAAAAAAAAATCATTGCATTTGGAAGGAAACCTTCCTATTTGCATATGGTGTCCATAAAAAAAAAGACAACCTTGAATCATTCAACCTGCCCTTCATCACCACAAAATTTTTTGAAGGAAAAAAGTTGAAGAACTAGAGAGGCAATGGAATCTACAACATTGATGGAACAAATTGCAAATGGATTCAAATTTGGTTGTTTCTTTATAGCCTACAAAGACAAGTTCAATAAAGGAAAATGCACATCATCACACCAAATGGATAAAACAAGTAAGGAAAACAAAGGCTGCAAAGAGATATTTTTATGTGCTCTAAAAAATTAATGCATAGGTACTTCCACATCTATATGTTTGAATAGGGCCAACCATTTATGTATACAACTAAATGACAATGAAACTGGAAACATAAAAAATAAACTGTATGTGTTGTAATTTTTTGTATTTGAAAATCCTAAAAATAAAGGAAATAAAACACAATGTTGAAGTTTATTACAAGAGAGGAAGGAAACAATAAGAACGAATCTGCATTAGCTATAATGAAAATGAAATACCAACTTATGGAATCAGGATCTAGAGGCTGGTGGATGACACCATCAGAGTCAGACTCTATTATAGGACTTGTGGGAGGTGTCTCCAATTCAATCACCAAATCAATTTGGGGTAGCTCTGGAAACCCTTCCACAAAGCCCGATTCTGCAGACATAGTTCTAGGGCCTTTTAGATGAAGAAAATGTTCCAATTATAGTTGACTGATTGGCACCTCTATTTGATAATGAAAATAAAACATTAATCTATTGCAACATGCAATGCTAGCTGGTAGAAAAGTTAGAAATATTAATAACTCACCAACCATTTTATTATTGTATGCATGAAATGTTTTACTATATTTCTATAAATACATATATGCAGACATTTGTATATGTTGTTTCCTATTGCCTTCATCTTTTTTAATGCAAACAATAGAATATACAACAACAAGAATGAAAATGACTAGGTACATATATGCATTGAATTTTCCTTTTGTCCACACATTTAAAAGAACACATAACCAAATATATATATCCATATGCACTTCCAGTGGGGGTATTTTCAAGGGTTGTTTATAACAACATGGAGCTTGCTAATTACATGGTTTGGTAGTGGTGAGGTTGGTTGCCTCAATACACAAAAGCATAATGGTAAGTGTTTTCTCACGTGAGAGTTAATGCATCCTGTCGCTGTTGGACCATGACAGTGGAGGAAGTAGATGCAACATTCAATGTTGCAGTATGGGAAAGTAGTCTCCAAAATGTGTGAGAAAATATACCGATTAAGTTGCATTGTCGAAAGGGGCACTGTGGTGGTGTGGTATTTTTTACTATTTGTGAATGAAAGTCTACATAGATACGAATAACCAAGCTATGTAACAGTTGTCTTGTCAATTCTAAATTAATAAAAAAATTTGCAATCCTTATTGACCAAAGAACAACATTTACAAACATCCTTTGTTGAACAACCAAGCACCATGTTGTCATTTAAAACCCCAAGAAAGTCTTCTCTATTTCTCTATAATATTTAGTGTCAAGTAATGTAGCTAGAGTTCCCAATTAACTAATTTGTGGCCTTATAGCCATTTTCCATAGATCATTGCTACCCATTTCATTTACAAGTTCTATTTAATGTGGGTTTACTCTCAAAGAATATAGCTCAAATTTTTACAATAGTCTGCTATCAAACCAACACCACAATGGCTCTTTTGACAATGGAAGCTAATAAATATATTTTCTCACACATTTCACAGTATAATTTCCCATACATATATATATATATATATGTATATGCATACATATATATGTATATGTATGTGTATATATATATGTATGGGAAATTATACTATGAAATGTGTGAGAAAATATATTTATTAGCTTGCATTGTCAAAAGAGCCATTGTGGTGTTGGTTTGATAGCAGACTATTGTAAAAATTTGAGCTATATTCTTTGAGAGTAAACCCACATTAAATAGAACTTGTAAATGCAATGGGTAGCAATGATCTATGCAAAATGGCTATAAGGCCACAAATTAGTTAATTGGGAACTCGAGCTACATTACTTGACACTAAATATTATAGAGAAATAGAGAAGACTTTCTTGGGGTTTTAAATGACAACGTGGTGCTTGGTTGTTCAACAAAGGATGTTTGTAAATGTTGTTTATTGATATATATATATATATATATATATATATATATATATATATATATATATATATATATATATATATATATATATATATATATATATATATATATATATATATGTATACATATATATATATAGATACACATGCATATATATATACATACGTGTATATTTATATATATATATATATACCTATACAACTCATAGATTCCAGAGCAAAATAGTTTTAACACCCTCTAACTTGCTATAAAATAGACATGGAATAAACGGTTCATCAAGTACTCTGTCATGAAACTAGCACAACAATGCCTCTTTCAACAATGCAACTTAATCAATATAATTTTTTGCACATTTCAGACTATGCTTTCCAACACACATGCACATATATATATATATATCCATATAGATATGCATATATACATATATATATATATATATATATATATATGTACATACATATATATACATATATAGACACATATATATACTCTGTCCATCTTTGGTGTTATACACATTTTGTACAGTTAGTTACTTGGTATCTTTCTAATTGATTTACCTTCAAATCCTTACAAAGAGGATGGTCTAGATTGTGAATGGTATGTGGAAATCAATTCTTTGAGACATACATAGATACATATATGGATATATATATATTGAAGAAAAATAGAGCAATTGAATAACACGGTTGACAATAACACTTGTGAAGTACTAAACTAATATAGAGAAAATTCAATTGAAGAAAAAAGAAACTATACATCTAATTAGGTTGAATGCACATATGCATATTCATTTGTATATACATACATGCATATCCATATGTACATATATATCTATGCATATGCAATGCATTTTTGGTGGAGAGTGTAATGAATGGAAAGCATGGTGCATTTTTTCCTTCCCTAGAGAGTGTAATGATGTTGCTACTTATGCATATGCATCATTCCTTCCCTCATTGCACCTTCCATCTCAAAGAGTTTCACCTTTTTTTGATTGCATATGCATATATACATGCATATAAATATGCATACACTACTGAATTTGACACCATTTTCCGACAGGCGTTCGTCGGTCATTTGACAAATCTTTGTTAGAAACGCGATGAAATGGAAAAAATATTTGTGTTGCTATTTTTTCGTCGAAAGGCCGACGATGAATTAAACATCGAAATAGTGGTGAAGAATCACCGGTCGTTGGCATCGTGAAATGGCTCAGACTTTCGTTGGAATATCAATGAACACTTCGTGCATCCACCGACAAATTACACCAGAAGTTCGTCACCAGTTCGACGAAATGGGCAAGGAGTAGCATCGAAACAACACTAGACATTCATTGCTATTTTGACGAAATGGGAAAGGAGTAGCATCGAAACAACACCAAAATTTCATCAAAGGTGTGACGAAATAGGTAAGTAGTAGCATCGAAACAACACCAAGAGTTTTTCAACTTTGCGATGAAAATACCAGGGAGTAGCGTCAGAAGAACACCAAAAGTTCATCGAAAGTGCGATGAAATGGACAAGGAGTAGCGTGGAAACAATGCCAAAAGTTCATCAAAATTGCGATGAAATGGGCAAGGAGTTACGATGAAACCTTCGTCGCAGCTATAGCAACTTCGTCGAACCTTTCTATTGATTCGTCGGTGGTTTTCGTCAAAATTGCAACGAAGTATCAATTTTATTTTTTTAAATATTCTTGGAAATGTACCATTGCGGAGACTGATGACCGATCATACATACAGACTGCATATTGGTTTGATGCTTCAAATGATGCATTTCTTATATTGAAAATTGCATTACCTTATTGAGCTTCTCTTTGTTTTGAGAATAGTTTAATATTCTCTACTTAACAGGGCCAACCACGTGATGGTGGAAGTTCATTTGGCCCCTCCCCCCCTCACATCACTCTCAATTCCCCATACCCAATCATATAACATTAATCATTCATTCATCCATTAATAACATATAACATTCATTCATCCATTAATAACATATAACATTCATTCATTAACATATAATATTCATTCTTTCAGTTTTTACATATTATCAAAAATATGGTTGTCATGATATGATTACAATCACTTTTTTTTTTGTTTCTTTTTGAAAGCTACATAAAGCTGAAGTGGAATATCATTTTCTAAATCAATATATGTCCCCCCTTTAGTTTTTCTACCCTCTGCTCATGATCTTAATGTATGCCTAGTCGTCTGCTCATGACGTGGACACCGCTGCAAGGGGGGATCTACTGCAATAAGAAAGAAATGTTAAAATGATATGTTTTATTATTATTGCTACAAGTATTTCATTAATTAAAAGAACATTAGAATGGTTCTCTTTACCTGAAGGGTCCACATCATATTCCTAAACTTTTGTTATAGACTCATGCTCAACATGTTGAACACCCTCTAAATCCTGATCTGTAGTTGAAACATGAAAGGTTACATTAATTAATACACCAATTGAAATTAAATATGTTTAAGAGAACATGAGGGTGGTCCTCTTTACCTGATGGGGCCACATCATGTTCCTGACCTTCTCTAGCCTGATGATGCTCAACACGTTGATCACGCTCTACATGCTCTAAAGTTAAAACATGAAAGGTTGCGTTAATTAATACACCATTTGCAATTAAATATGTTTAAAAGAACTTTAGAGTGGTCCTGTTTACTTGATGGGGCCACATCATATTCCTGATCTTCTCTAGCCTGATCATGCTTAACATGTTGGTCACGCACTACATGCTCTAAAGTATTGGGATGCACACCATGACCTTCATCTGCATGTTTTGCTCCACCCTCACCAGGCTGCATTCCAATGTCATGTGCATTATTATCATTTCTTGAATGTTTAAAACAAATAGACATGTAATTACTTTATGGTGGAAATTAATATTGAATAGATTGCACAAGTATTCAATTTTAAATAAACTTTATTGAGTTTATTTACCTATGTGTCAGATGCAATGGAAGATTGTTTTTTCCTAGTCAAGACTCTTAGGCATTCATCCACGGCTCCATAGCCTTGCTAGAAGGAAATCTTCAAGTCCTCTTCTGTGGGAACTCTGTTGAATTCAGAGCCCTACATTTTTGCAAAAGATCATGAATTTTGCTTCTATGGTGTGATAAAACCAAAGTTGTTTTCAATTTATTATAATTTGGATGCAATATTTCATTTATTGATACTTACAATTCGTGCGGATAATTTCATATAACCACCAGAGCCAAGTTTGTGTTGCCCGTGTTTTCTAGTCTTGCCTTTGTTGCCTTCAATGTGTCGGGCAGCCTATGAAAAGTTTGAAATACGTTAGATTATGTAAAAAGAAAGAGTAATCAGTATATAATTACATTGTTGATAGTATCACACATAGCATACTACTTTTTAAAAAAAAATTAATGGCATTTCCATAGCATACAGACATTGAGAGCAAATAAAATACAGAGCTCAATCCATGAATTATAGAAAATAGTTTTTTGTTGGTTATATTCATATCATTGATTACATTGAACAAAACATACTACAACTACATAAATATTAGATGGTGACAGTTGTCTATGCTACCACATTTTTCATACATGTCTACCAAAGCATTTTATCAAACAGTTCATTGCCTTGCTGTTATGGCTAAAAGCCTAAAATAGGTGCTTTCAAAAAAGATATGGATGCTTGGAAAAAATCTATCAAAGCATAATAGTAAGCAATAGCATAGACAAGGCAGTGAACTATTTCAAAAAATGCCTCAAAGAAATGTGGTCTCATGGTGATGGAATGCCATGATAATCCATAGCAATTTGCTTGTCATGGCATTCGTTATGGCATTCCATTAACATGAGACCACATTTTTTTGAAACATTTTTTCAAATAGTTCACTACCTTTTCTATGCTACCACATTTTTCATACATGTCTACCAAAGCATTTTATCAAACATTTCAATGCCTTCATGCTATGGCTAAAAAGTAAAAACCTAAAAAAGGTTCTTTTGAACAAGCTATGGATGCTTGGAAAAAATCTACCAAAGCATAATAGTAAGCAATACCATAGACAAGGCAGTGAATTGTTTGAAAAAATGACTAAAATAAATGTAGTCTCATGGTGATGGAATGCCATGACAATCCATAGCAATTTTCTCGTCATGGTATTCCATCACCATGAGAATACATTTCTTTGAGACATTTTTTCCAGCAGTTCATTGCCTTGTCTATGCTACTGCATTTTTCATACATGTCTACCAAAGCATTTTATCAAACAGTTCATTGCCTTGCTGCTATGGCTAAAAGCCTAAAACAGGTGCTTTCAAACAAGATATGGATGCTTGGAAAAATCTATCAAAGCATAATAGTAGCAATCAGTTACATCTCATGTTTTTGTAATCTAAAATTAGCTCAATTTTATTCACGCTTTTTGCAGATTTTAAAACACGCTTTTTTTGCTAATTTTGGTAGCTTTTGAAATGGAAAAAATCATTGACCAAAAGTCAATGATTTTTTCAAAAAATCAAGGAAAAAATCGTCCAGCCTGCAGTTTTTTGTAAAAATCACGATTAATTGGGATTTTTTATAGATTTATGCTTCTATATCACATACCTTCCTTGGCCCGGTGGTGTCTTTCCTTTTTTCTTTTCAGCCTTCCTTTCCATCAACACTTGTGGTCCTTCCACTCCTCTCCGAATCATGGGGATGCTCATACTTTTTGTTCTTCTCAAATGTGACCTATATTGGTCCCTCACATACTTTAGATAGGTACCAACTTTCCTAAGGACCTTGGTTCAATTGAATGTTTTATCACCGAACAACACAACTAAATGGTTAATGAGCTCATCTTTTAAATCGTCATTTTGGGCATTCCATTGTGTATGTATGGTGGGCCCGGCTATCTAAATGTAATATCACTTAGATGTTTATAAAAAACATCATTTCCTGCAAAAATAATCATGGAATCAATAGTCTAAAAAGAGCAATCAATAAGTAAATTTCAATTGGATTATATAAAATAATAGTTAAAACATTTTAAAGTACCTGGGACCTTCTCTATCTTTATGGGAATGAAATCCTCAATCACCACAAGTGTGACCGAAAATGTTCTTGTACTAGTAATACAGGAAGATCTAGGAAATACTGCTAACACATCACCAGTACTAGTGGCCTCTACATCCCTAGGTACATGTCCTGACACATGTTTTGGTATGTGTTTCGCTGCCAGAGGGTGCATTAACAGATGCCTGCATGGTATGTGTTGGCGACATTTCAAATGACAATATAGGCAAGGATGATGGGGTCAGATGATGTATGCGTAGGAAGATCAGGATGGACACTTGTACCAACCCTTACTCTTCGAAGCAGTTGCAGTACTGACCATGGCTAGGAGCATCATGAGGAGGAAAATAACCCTCATAAAACAACACATATTTTAGTTCATGACATAAAAGAGTACAAAATATAAAACCATGAATGAACTTATGTTATAATTAAAGACCTCAAGACAGCTTACTTGCAAGTTTTGTAATCTCTCTGTCAATACTTTAACCCTCTCTCTTATCTCATCTGTTTGAGGCATTTTGAACATCAACTGAGTCATTTCTTCATTGCATTTTTTCATGAGCTTCTTTATCATATCGAAAGGGTTTGTTGAATAAGCGATGTCATCATCACAAAATATTGACTGTACCTCACTATGGATGCTCTCCTCTACTACTGGTGCCTTTTCTTGATCAGTTGATTGCAACAAGAATATTAAAAACATTATTGAAATTAACCCAAAAAAATTATGAAAAAAACATAATAATAAAACATTTTGCTCGTATCTAATTTGGTAGCCAATTACAATGATGTCCTGGGTAGAAGCTACCAAGATACATCATGATATGTGCTCAAGATCCTTCTCCTCAGATGATCAATGTCCCCCCTGAGGACAAAAAATTAAAATAAAAACATTACCAAAATGAAACCAATAGACTTATAAAAAACATAAGAATAAAATGGTATATTGAGTCATTAATTGAGGTTAGTAAAATGGTACATAGTATGTACCACCCCATAGTAACTATGTTTGTAACTACACCAAATTGTAATCGACAGCAACTCTTCCCTCAGCAGCTATTGATTTTATCATTACACGTATCACACGATTTCCTCACTTAATATGCAATTGGGTTGCTTATTTGTTGACCCAGTCGTACTATTTATAAACCCTAACTACTCCTTGATGATTTTGGCCTTCCATCAATGTATACATAGCCACCTTTTATTTTGATCCTTATCTTTTAGTTGTATATAATTTGATGACAAGGCATACCTACACATACTTCGTGTATATCGAACTTCAAATATATCCACCTTTGTAATCTTACTCGTGGTCCAACATACTACATCAATTCAATAAATTTGTCATAATAGACCTTTTATGCCATCCATGCAAAATAGGCCCAAACCATGTAATGACGAGGAAGCAGGATATATCCTCTTGTTGACACAAAAATTGGTGTTTATTGGAGGAAGTTCCTTGGGTACCCATTGTTTTCGCGGGATGTTTGTACCCTCAAGGGAACCTCAACGCTGCCTATGCTCTCATCATCATAAGAACATGACCCTTTTCAAGAAGAAAAATTCCACGCTGCTAATGTAAATTTTCTTCTAATCTTTTGACCTCTAGTTGATCTCCTCTTTTAGACATACTACATGTCTCGCTTCCTCTCTTCTTCCTCTCAATTTCGCCAAGGAAGACATATCCGACAAATACCTATTTGGTGGTACCTCGCACTCGTAAGGATGTTGGATGAAGTTCTTTCATGGTGATGTGATCCCAAGGTGACATTATGATTAATCTATCATTTCATTGCTAGAATTTCACAGGTTATAAGGTAATCAAGTCTTGATAGATTGTAAGCTATTGTTACTACCGTCCAAATGTGTCCATCACAAATCAAATCTACTTAACATTTTAACTCCCAAACTTTGTAACAAGTGTTAAATGTGACTATAGTCCAATTACACAACCAATGCCTCAAATGTATTCTCTAATTGTAATCAAAGGACTTTTTCTCTTCATTCAAGTAAATAAACTTGAAGGGAAACACCACCAAATGGTTTATTGGACACCTACATGACTAAAAATAGAAGCAAATTTACATTTAATTTCCATATGTCTAAGTGGTTAATGGGAGGGAGTGTGTACTAGGCCTGGTTAAGTCATCATAAGTTTACGCTTTGGCAATAATTTTTTTTTAAGTCATATTAAATCTTCCTATGTCTAATTGCTAGGAGATTTTTGGTATTTTTTAAGGTAGGATGATTGATGAAAGAGCCCAAAGACTAGCCTTTCTCCATGGTATCCAAGTACACATAGCAACAGTCTTCTCTTATATGGTTGGACATGATTTAAAGAACTTGGCTAGGAATTATTCATTTAACCTAAGGTTTTCTCATAATGCCATCATTGGAAAAGTATGATCAAATTCTTCTATTATGAAGAATTGGTCTATGTGCCTCTAGTAATCACTATAAATGTTTGTAAGGATAAAATTTCTAATTGCATCAGGTAGGAGAGAATCAACTTTCAGTTCTTCAAAGATTATATTCCTCTAATCATAACTTTTAAGGGTTGTGTGTGGAGTAGGTTATCACTACCAAGAAGGGAGGAGACCTTCCTTGTATTATTTTATAATTTTCATTATTCTTATTTATTTTACACCTACATTTACAAATACACATACATATGCATTTACTGTTTTCATTTATTTCTCATGTAGTTTAATAGTTTGATTGATTTCATATTATATGTGTTGAAGACTTTAGAATTTAAATTACACTAATTTATAGATATTGTATCTATAACACTACAAAACCATATGCTCTTTGCATTTACACTTGCATTTAGAAATACACATTTATATACATAGATATAGATTTCTTTAATGATATGTTGCATTTATTGTTCTAGGAGAGCATCCAGTAATTGCATTTACATTTACATTTAAAAATACATATACATACATATATATATCTGTGTGTGTGTGTATGTTTATCATTTATATTTAGTGTTCAGAAACAACCCATTAGGTCTGCACATGGATAAAAAATCATGAAATCAGATCTCCCATACATGTTTTGTTGAAATCTAGGCTTGAACCTCTCATTTCACATGCTTTTCTTCACAAAACTATTGAGGACAACAGCTATACCTTCTTGATTTCTCATCCTATGCCCTATTGATGCATCCTACAATTACAACAGTATCCATGGGGCCTCTTACACAAGCTACAGTAATCACAAAAAGTGTAAGAGCCACTTTATATCATGTTTGGACTACAAAACCCTAAAAAATAGGGTAACTCGGATTATGATTTGTTGGTGAATTGTATGGACAAAATCATTAGCACTAGCTCATTATTGGAGTCTTTTGAAAGAGAAGCGAATCAGGTGGAAGTTAAGTACAAACCTTACAGTGTCAAGGTGAATGAGGTGATCAATTTTGATTGGCCAACTGATGAAGAGTACAAGGCGGTCCAATTGGCTGGTGACGTGTGTTTTTTGGCCCGATGATTGTTTGCTCCTCCTTTTTCTATAAGAAGGATTTCAAGGCTAGAAGTATGAGTTAGCAAGTTAGATATTTTTGGTCGAGTCTAGATGAAGTTGTAGAGAAAATTGTAAACTCTGATGGTTTTAGGGAAAATGCAATTTAGGTTTTGAGTCATTCTATAGTAGGTTTTGAATTCATGGGGATTTGATGTTTTATGACAGTACTGGCATTTGAATTGATATGATTAATTCAAACCTTGTCTCTCCATTGTACAAGCATATCCTAATTCTTTGAATAGAATGATCAACGGTTGTTTCTATCCATCCCACTATTGTGGTGTGTATGATTCTTTGTTTTAGCCTAATTCAAGGAATTAATTAAAATGCTTGAATGGGATTTCAGGTGATATGTTCTGTGATAAGTTTACAGGTATAATTTTTCTATCTTATCTTATACCATTTTATGAGAATGGGGGTGCCAAACTTACAATACTCATTGCCCCCTCGTCGCCGATTTTCCATGAGTGCCTCAACCTCGCCCCTGCCGTATTGACCTTGTTTTCACTCCCTCCAAACTCTTCCTACTGACATTACATTGTTTTCACTCCTCCAAACTCTTCACTAAGTGTTGGTATTGACCTTGTTTTAACTCCAAACTCTTCCTCACAAGCAAGTATTGACCTTGTTTTCACTCCTCCAAACTCTCCCTTGGCCTTGAATTGACCTTGTTTCACTACTCCAAACTCTTTCCCTAAGTGGGTGGCGCTTTGACCTTCACTTCAATTTGATGAGCCACAACTGCTCTGCTAGCTTTTACAGTATGTTAATTAAGTTCAAAATTTTGGTGCCATTTAGCTAGGTTTTAATATTCTACAATATAGTTAAGTATATATTAGCTATATTTTACATAATAAATAATATAATTATTCAACTTATTATAATAAGATATTATATTCTTTAGCAAAATTATTAAATACGTATAAAATTATTATAATTAATAATTAATAATAACTATATTTTTATATAATACAAAATATAATTAATATAATATATATTTAATATAATAGTAATATATATTAATATGAGAGAGAGAAACTAAATTTTGATTGGTTGTTTCATGTCAACAATCCATGGATGGTATGTGGCCGGGGAGTTATGCTAAGGTAGCATTCCATTTGATTAAAGATATGATAATTCTCCTTTAAGACCTCTTCAATGTACCCATTGCACACTTAAGGAGACAAAGATAAATATAGGGAAGAAAATATAGAGAGAGAGGGAGATAATGACAAACATACAAATAGAAAGGGAGACAAACAGATAGAGAGGGGTAGAGAGATAAAGAGATAAGGATGAATAGATAGAGATATAGGGAGGGTGATTGATATATCTCTCCCTGTCACTCTCTATATCTCCCACTATCTATGTCACTCCCACCTCTTCACCCCTCTATCTATTTAGCTATCTCTCCCTCTCCCCCCTTTCTCTCTCATTCAATCCATCTCTCCCTCCATCTCTCCTACTCTATATCTCTATCTCTATTTCTCTTGTTATCTCCCTCTTACTCCTCTCTATATACCTGAGAGTAATTAGGAGGTGGAGAGTGGGCAAGAGAGAGAGAGAGAGAGAGAGAGAGAGAGAGGGGGAGGGAGAGAGAGAGAGAGAGAAAGGGAGAGAGATATATATATATAGAGAAGAACTAGGAGGGAGAGGGAAGAGGGGAGAGAGAGAGAGAGAGAGAGAGAGAGAGAGAGAGAGAGAGAGAGAGAGAACTAGGAGGGGAAGGGGAGGGAAGAGTGTTGAGGGTAGAGGATAGAAGGTTAAGGGTTTGCACAAGGAGGTAGAGGGAGAGACCTGAGAGAGAGAGAGAGAGAGCTGAGAAGTGGGAGAGATACAGAAGGAGGGTTAAGGGTAGAGGGTTTATTATGCTAAGGGTTTAGGGTTTAAGGTTAAGGGAGAGATAGAGGGAGTGAGTGAGTGGGAGAGAGAGACCTAAGGGAGGAGAGGGGTAGGATATTGAAGATACTTGAGAGAGAGAGAGGGAGGGAGTGGGAGACAAATAGAGGGAGGGAGGGTTAATGGTACAAGGTAGATGGTTTAAGGGTTTAGGGTTAAGGGTGGAGGGGAGAGAGATAGAGGGAGTGAGTGAGTGAGAGAAAGACCTAAGAGAAGGAGAGAGAGAGGGAAAGGGAGAGAGATATATCTATAGAGAAATAATTAGGAGGGGGAAGGATGAGGGGAAGAGGGGAAGAGGGGAAGAAGGGGAGAGATAGAGAGAGAGGGAAATAGGAGGGGGAAGGGGGAGGGGAAGAGTGTTGAGGGTAGAGGATAGAAGGTTTAAGGGTTTAAGAGTATTGAAATTTATGAGATGTGTATGTAATTCTTAGCACAACACTCTTAGAGATTAGGATTTATTTTCACATTTATCTATTTTCTTATTGTTCCTATTAGTGGCTAATTAAATCTTCATTGAAAACCTACAAAGAGCTTGGGTCCTTCAATCTCAAAGCTTGTCTAATTTCTTGATGAGAATCATTTTCATTTGATTCCCAATATTGTGCTCCTTGCATGATACATTTATAAAATGCACTTGGTAATTTAGTATGTGGTTGAAATATTAAGTAACAACAAATGGTTCTTTTCATTTTGGCACATGATTGGCCATTTTTACTATGTTAAATTTTTATTTTCACTTTTATTTTCATGGTTTTCATGTTGTCAAATTTTCATACATTTCTTAGTCTTTAAAAAAAAAAATGAAGGTTCTATTAGTGTCCCCAATCTTGCTAAAAATCATGTATAGAGAGAGTACAATATATAAACTATTAATTATAGAGTATAACAACAAAATGAATTTAAAAACTACTACATAGAAACAAGGTTTAGAATAATTCAAAATAGAGATACCATTCTCCTACAAATACTATGTATAGAAACCCTATGTAGCCACACTTTTACTCTCTCCCACTCCCCCACACTCTCTCCCACTCTCTCACGCTCTCTCCACCCTCTCCTACTCTCTCCTTCCCTATCTCCCACTCTCCCACTCTCTCCCATTCTCTTGCACCTTCTCCCACTCTCTCCCACCTTCTTCCTACCTCCCTCCCACTCTCTCCCATTCTCTCCCACTTTCTTCCTCCCTCCATCCCTCTCTCTCCCACCCTCTCCCACCCTCTCCCACTCTCTCTCACCCTCTCTAGCCCTCTCCCACTCCCACCTTCTCCCACTCTCTCCCACTCTCTCCCTCTTTGGACCACTTTCTCCCACCCTCTTCCCCCCTCTCTCCCACCTTTTCCCGCTCTCTCCCACCTTCTCTCCCACCCTCTCTCCCGCCTTCTTCCCCCCTCTCTCCCACCTTCTCCCACACTCTCCCACCCTCTCTCCCACCCTCTTCCCCCTGTAAGGAAAGCTAGATGCGGAAGCAACTCTCCTAACGTCAAAACCTCAGGGAAGAATGCAGAGATACCTTTTAAATTTTACAATTACAGTCCAATTAAGATTGCACTAGAAAGAGATAACATGAATAGAGTATTTGACACACACATATGGAAACTAGACCAAGAGAAATCACTTTGTATTATAGTAATGGAGATTACATACAAATATCAAAATCATCTTTCTGATGTCATATTTCAGTAGCTTTCACAATGATTAAACTTTTATAGGAACCTTCAAGTTAAAATCTTTATAGAATAGAAATTAGTCTGATTATACAACCACACAACAATCCATCGATCCTTTGAACAATCCAACCCATCACAATCTACGATCATAGAGTAAAACCATGTTGCCCCTGTCTATCAAGATTCCTCTCAGAACTGCCACAATGAATTGTCTTCCAACGGTTCCCATTCAGATTCTCTGATTGGTCCATGCGATGCCACATAGGATGGTCTTCACTCTGTCAAAAAACTTTAGTCTGTGTTGGCATGTCGGTGAGACACTGACCGTGTCTCCCCGATGCCACACAACTTAGCATCTGATATCACCAAGAGTTTTCTCATTGTCAAGACTCATATCGCTATTCACAAGTCACACCGACCTCAAAATTGCTATCGACAAGACTTACCACTCACCAAGAGGTTACATTTCTTCTTTTCGCCAAGACCTCACATTGAGCAAACATGTCATACTAAAGCATCCAAGAGTCAGCGAGACTTATCACTTTCGCAAAGACCTTATACCAAGGTCCTAAGTCATACCAAGCCATTAGCATTTCCATTGGCATCCATCTATTGCTAAGACATTCAACTGTTGCCAAGAGGTTTCACCAGGATCTCTTATGTTACTCTGAAGCCATACTACTATCGGCAAGACCCCACAAGTCGCGAAGACTTCATATCGATCGCCTTGAGCTACTCCGATGACTACAGTTGTATCCCCATCGGCGTGACATTCCATTCTCCCTGAGACCTTTGGGTTAACCCCGAGTGAATACTATCGGTGAGATATTCCTATTGGTAAGACTTCTTACTGAACACCCAAGACTTTCCTCGAAGGCTTCAACATAAAACACTATCAGCGAGACTTTAGCTATCACTGGGACTTCACCCCTAGCTAAGCCTTTTAGCCAAGGGTCTCCCTGATATACGATAGAATGGCCTGTCGGCCAAAGATCTCCATGGGCGGTGAGAGGTTATACCAAATGAAATGTCACAATGATAGGGTCCTTCGGTGAGACTGAAGCAAGGTCACAGCAACCTAAATAATTTCAACAAGGTTCCAACTGCTAGTCGGCCAGACACAAAAGATGTCACACCGACTTTGCCCTTTCAGAGGTTTCAGCCTGTGAGATTGAGGCACATATTTTTCTAACAATCTCCCACTTGATGAAGATCACATAGGCACCTCTAAAGCACAAAAAAACTTACTGAAAATAATGAGCACTAAGGCCCATCGAACTGGCATACCACCTGAACTTGTCTGTGCTCACTAGCTTCATCAATGCATCTGCAACATTCTCTAGAGTATCAACTTTTTCCAAACTGACCTTTCCATCCTCCACCATATCTCGTACAAAGTGGTACTGTACATCTATATGTTTTGTCCTGGCATGGAAAGTAGGATTCTTTGCCAAACAAATTGCACTCTCACTATCACAAAAAAATAGCTATTTTCCCTACATCAAAACCAATGTTAGAACACAAACATTTTAACCAAACTGCTTCTTTACAAGCATGAGTAGCTGCCATGTATTCAGCATCTATAGTGGAAAAACCGACTACAGCCTGTCGCTTACTCATCCAACTCACTGCACCACCATTCTACATGAAAGTATATCCACTGATGGACCTCTTGTTATCAATGTCCCCTGCCCAATCAAAATCCACATAGCCTTGAATACTGAGAGTCCTTTGTGATTCAACCAAGTTCCCATGGTAACACAAAGCAAAATATGAAGTGCCCTTCAAATATCTGAAAACTCTTTTCACACCATCCCAATGTGTCCTTCCAGGATTAGCCATAAACCGACTAAGTACTCCCACTGCTTGGGCAATGTCTGGCCTTGTACAGACCATTTCATACATAAGACTACCAACCACACTAGCATAGGGTACACTAGTCATGTCCTCCATCTCAGTAGGATATTTTGGATAGTCTTCAATAGATAGCTTCATTCCATGCAAAACTGGAACAACTAGCTACTTGCAATCATTCATGCAAAATCTCTCTAGAACAGTCTTGATATACTTACTCTAACTGGGCCAAATTTTTCTACTATTCATGTCCCTAGTTATCTCCATCCCTAGAATATACCTTGCTGCACCAAGATCTTTCATTTCTAACTTAGCAGACAACTGAGACTTAAGATCAGAAATCATAAGCATAATATTGTCTATGAACAACATATCATCAACATAGAGAGCAATAATAAGAACTTGATCACTTTTAGCTTTATAATAGACACAATGATTAGATTTTGATCTCACAAATCCCAAAGACAATACAAAAGTATCAAATTTCTGGTACCACATTCTAGGTGACTGCTTTAACCCATACATAGACTTTTTTAACTTGCAAACCAGTTTTTCTTTACCTTTTTCAACAAAGTGCTCAGGCTGAGACATATAGATTTCTTCTTCAAGATCACCATGAAGAAATGTTGTCTTCACATCCATCTGTTCGACCTCTAATCCATACGCTACTACAAGTGACAAAAGAATTCTGATAGACGTCAGCTTAGCTACAGGAGAGAAAATCTCCCCATAATCAATTCCCTCTACCTAGGAATAACCCTTCGCAACCAATCTTGCCTTGTAATTTTCCACACTACCATCTAGACCAGTCTTCTTTTTAAATACCCATTTGAGGCCAACAACTTTTCTGCCTTTAGGCAATGGCACCAGAATCCAAGTATCATTCTTTTCTAATGATTCTATTTCTTCATTCATCACTTCCAACCAAGAGTCTGAATCAGACATTCTGAATGCCTCCTTTACAGTCCTAGGCTCATTAGTGCTAGAAATTAAAGCATAGGCACAAGTAGAATCTATCAAAGAAAACCCATACCTATTAGGTTGCTTTCTCTCATGAGTTGACCTCCTCACTTACTGAGGCTGAGGTTCTTCTTCTTCTTCAGAACTTTTAGAACTGCTTGAGCTCTCCTCAGTTTCAGGTACATTTTGAATTTTCAATTCCTCTTTATCTAGTGTAGGAGGAATTCAAACTACATCCTGATTGTTTTTTGACTTTGTCTCTGACTGCAGATCCAAGGTAGAAGGTTTTAGCTCATGGAAGATGACACTTCTACTGTATACAACCTTCTATGTATCAGGATTCCAAAGCTTGTATCCTTTTATGCCAGCACTATAGCCAATAAAAATACATTTGATAGCCTTGTTCTCCAACTTAGATCTTTTCTCATACGGCACATGAGCATATGCCTCATAGCCAAAAACATGAATATTTCTTAAGGAGGGCTTCTTACCAGACCACGCTTCCAAAGGTGTTTTCTCAACAAGAGCAGAATTTGGAGAACGATTAATCAAGTAACATGTAGTAGCAACAGCCTCAGCCTAGAACTTCTCCTACAAGCCAACACTACTCAGCATACTTCGTGCTCTCTCCATCACTGTCCTACTGAACCTTTCTACAACTCCATTTTGCTTTGGATTATAAGGTGTAGTCTTATTTCTTTTAATCCCATGGTATTTACAATACCTCTCAAAAAACATAAGAACCAAATTCACCACCATTATCAGTCCTTAAGCATTTTATTTTTCTTCTAGTTTTATTTTCTACAAGGTTCTTAAATTCCTTAAATCGATTGAACACTTCTGATTTACTTTTCAAAAAATAAACAAATGTTCTTCTCGAATAATCATTAATGAACGATACATAGTACCTTGACTTAGACAGAGAAGGAACATTCACTCGACCAAATACATCAGAATGAATATAATCTAGAAAACCAGAAGATTTATGAGGACTGGAATAAAATGAAACACGGTGTTGTTTTCCATATATACAGTGTTCATAGAATTCAAATTCAAGGTTACAATCTTCAAGCCCCTCAACCAGGTTTTTGTTCTTTAAGGTTTTTAAACCTTTCTCTCCAATGTGGTCTAGCCTATGATGCTAGAGCATAGTATTTTCTACTGGAAGTTTAACTTCCATAGAGTTTACACAATTGGGAACATTTCCCTCTTTTCCTCCATGAGTAGCCTTCTGTGACTTTACAGAGACATCGTTACATTGAACAGCATGTGCATCCAACTTGTACAAGGTATCAATACGAGCACCCCTTGCTAGCACCATTGAGCCTCTAGTCATCTTGTAGCCATTTCCAGAGAACATGACTTGCACTCCAATATCATTTAGCATACTTACAGAAAGTAAGTTTCAAGCCTGACCTGGTATATGCATTACATTATTGATTCCCTTCACTCCGCCATCGGGGAATTGGATTCTGACTCTTCCACGGCCAACAATTTCCAAAGTTGAATCACTTGCCAAGTACACCTTTCCACCATCGTATTCTTCATACTTTGTAAACCAATCTCTATGAGATGTCATGTGGAAAGATGCTCCATAATCAATCAACCAGACATCATCTAATGCCTATGTAGCCAAGGCTACAATGAAGGCGTCTCCATCACTATGAGAAGAATCATTGTCAGAAGAATACTTCTTCTTTTTCTTCTTCTCCTCTTTACAATCCTTTTGGACATGACCAGGTTGCCCACAGTTCCAGTAGTTCACCTTGGACTTCTTGCCAGGAGACTTTGATCTCCCTTCTGATTTTGATTTGGACTTCTTGTCCTTCTTCTTGCCTTTCTCTTTTGACCTTCCTCTAATAGCAAGGGCCTCCTTCGCCATCTCAAAATATTTCCTTCTCATCTCTTCCGATAACAAAGAAGAAACAACATCCTCCATATTTTAACTATATGTTGTACTCTCAATAGCCATCACTAGCTGATCCCATGAATTTGGAAAAGAACACAATATCAGCATACAACGATCCTCTTCATCAATCTTCACACCAACAGATGTGAGCTATGCAATCAACATATTGAATGTGTTCAAATGATCAGCTACATACCCTCCTTCCTACATCCTCAAAGTGTACAACTTCTTCCTCAGGAACAGTTTATTCACCAAGGACTTCCCCCTGATAAATAGATGCCAGTCTCTTCCACAAGGAAGATGCAGTCTTCTCTTCATACACATTGAGAAGAACGGAGTCTGCCAAACAGAGCCTTATTAGCCCCTTGGAATTTCTATCTGCAAGGTCCCAATCTTCTTGCTTCATTCCTATAGGTTTCACTCCAAACACAAAAATCCAAAGATCACGATCCACTAAGAGATCCTCCATCTTAAGTTTCCACAACTCAAAATTGCTTCCATTGAACTTCTCTATTTCAATCTTTCCTGACGTGCTTGCCATCTCAATCTGTAATTCAAAATTGAAAAACTTCTACAAGACTCCCACTGCACAGAATTGACACAAAAAACCAAACGTACCCACAAGGATAACACAACTGGCCAGGCTCTGATACCACTTGTAAGGAAAATTAGATGCGGAAACAACTCTCCTAACGTCAAAACCTCAAGGAAGAATACAAAGATACCTTTTAAAATTACAATTACAGTCCAATTAAGATGCACATGAAAGAGATAATAGAAATATAATATTTGACACACACATATGAGCACTAGATATATGTGGGAAAACCCTTACGGGAGAAAAACCCACCACACCAAGAGAAGTCACTTTGTATTACAGTAACAAAATTACATACAGAGTTCTGACTTATCTTTCTGATGTCAGATTTCAACAGCTTTCACAATGATCAAACCTGTATAGGAACCTTCAAGTTACAATCTTTATAGAATAGAAATCACTCTAATTCAATCACACAACAATCCGTCGATCCTTCGAATCATCTAACCCATCACAATCTGCGATCACAGAGTATAACCATGTCACCCCTATTTGTTGAGCTTCCTCTCAGAACTACCACAACAAACTTTCTTCCAACAGTTCCCATTCGGCTTCTCTCATTGGTCCACGAGCCACCACATAGGATGGTCTTCACTCAGTAAAAAAAATCATTCTTTGTTGGCATGTTGGTGAGACACTAATAGTGTCTCCCCTATGCCACACAACTTAGCATATGATATCGCCAAGAGTTTTCCATTAGCAAGAGGTTCCACTGAGCTTACAATCGTTGCATCAACTTCAGTTTTCCTTTCGGCAAGACTATTACTCTTCAGTGAGACCACATATTGATATTCACAAGTCATACAGACCTCAACATTGCTATCGGCAAGACTTACCGCTCGCCAAGAGGTTACACCGAGACTTCTTAAGTTACATCGAGCACCAAACGATCGGCAAGAATTACCGCTCGCCAAGAGGTTACCCTAAAAATTCTTAAGTTACATTGAGCACCAAATGATTGTCAAGACATTTTTATTTTCACCAAGACCTCACATCGAGCAAACATGTCATACTCAAGCATCCAAGAGTTGGTGAGACTTACCGCTTTCGCCAAGACCTTATACCGAGGTCCTAAGTCATACTGAGCCATTAGCATTTCTATCAGCATCCATCTATCGCTAAGACATTCAACTATCACCAAGAGGTTTCACAAGGATCTCTTATGTTACTCCGAAGCCATACTACTATCAGCAAGACCCCACGAGTCGCCAAGACTTCACATCGATCGCCTTGAGCTACTTCGATGAAATAAATTGTATCCCTATCGGCGTGACATTCCATTCTCACTGAGACTTCTCCCTGAGACCTTTGGGTTAACCCCAAGTGAATACTGTCAGTGAGACATTCCTATCGGTAAGACTTCTTACCGAACACCCAAGACTTTCCCCGAAGGCTTCAACATAAAACATTGTCGACGAAACATCCATATCGTTGAGAGCTCATAGCGAACATCCAAGACTCTCCTCGATATATGATAGAATGGCTTGTCGGCCAGAGATATCCTTGGGTGGTGAGAGGTTATCCCGAATGAAATGTCACAGTGATAGGCTCCTTCAGTGAGACTGAAGCAAGGTCACAGCGACCTGTACAAAACATAAGGCTACAAATCTGCTCATCGGCCAGACATAGAATATGTCACACCGACTTGGCTCTAATAGAGGTTTCAGCCCGTGGGATTGAGACACATATTTTCAACATCTTTTGTAGTTAATATTTTTTAATCAGGAAATTATATCAACGATGGGTGATTATCCTATGAAGGAGCTTCAAATTCACTGAGTACCATGATCCATTTAGCTATTCTTCTTTGGATATTTTCCTTTGAAATTAAGTACTTTAATGGATCTTCTTTTGAGATTAGTTGAGTCTTATGATTGACCATATAATTTCATAGTTTATTAGCACATAATATCACAACCAAAAATTCCTTTTCTATTGGCGTATAGTTCAACTCACTTCTAGCTAGTGTGTGAGATATGTAGTATATGGCTCTTTCCTTCCCTTTGTCATCATGTTGAGCCAACAATACCCTAATTTCCACTTCAGTAGATGATATATACAAGAGGAGTGGTTTATCTACTTATGGTGGTACTAAGATTGGTGGTGTTCCAAGATAATCCTTGAGTTGCTAGAAAGCATGTTGACAATTGTTATCCCATTTGAATGTGATGTTTTTATGAAGTACGTTAGAAAATGGGTGATATTTATCAGCCAATTGTGCAATGAATCTTCAAAGTTCTTGTAGATTTCCTTGCAAATTTTTGAGCTATTTTATGTTCTTTGGTGGAGGAATTTCTCTTATTGCTTTTATTTCGATAGGATCTACTTCAATTCCTTGATGAGAAATAGTAAATCCCAATAGCTTTTCAGATGAGACTCTCAAAATAGATTTCTTAGGATTAAGCCATAATTTATATTTTTTAGCTTATCAAATATTCTTTCAAGTACTTCAATCCATCCATCTTTTTATTTTTATTTTTGCAGGAGGTCATCAACATAATCTTCTATAATGTCATGTAGCATGTCATGGAATATAATAGTCATTTCTCTTTGATATGTTGCTCCTACACTTTTAAGTCCAAAGGGTATTACTTGATAGAAAAATGTTCCCCATCGAGTTATAAAATCTATTTTGTGCTAAACTTCAACAATTAAAATTTGATTGTAGCCTAAAAATCCATCTATGAGGGATAACATTTCATGTCCAACAATAATATCTACAATCATATCAACATTTTGAAATGGAAACTCATCTTTTGGACATGCTTTATTGAGATATTTGAAATTTGTGCATATGTCGATGCCCCCAATAGGTTTGGTGATTGGTACGGTGTTGGAAACCCATTTAGGATAATCAATAAGCATAATGAATCCAACTTCCAATATTTTCTGTAATTTTTCTTTTACAAAGAGAGCTATTTATGGATGCATTTTATGTAACTTTTTCTTGATAGGTGTTACATTTGGATAGAATTCCAAATGATGTACTACAAGGGATGGATCCAACCCTATCATGTTCTTGTATGCCCAAGAAAAAATATTGAACCTTCTTTTGAGGAAATCTCCTAGTTTTTCATTAAATGTTTCTTCTAGCTCTTTGGCAATATAGGTCATATTAGGTTCCTCATTTTCCCAAGTTGATGTCCATGATATCTTCAATCACTATAGTAGATTTATCATCATGCTTGGGGATTAATAAATTCATTGGATGACTTGGTGGAGCTATTGATAACGAGATAACAACTTGGTAGTTTTTAAAGTTGATTGGGAGATAATGACCACTATGACACGAGGAGTAAGGGAAGACAAGGCTGACCTAGAGAATTAGAATGATATATAAAATTTGAAGGAATACAAGCATAGGGGAAGGGGGTTGAGAGTGTTGGAGTTACATTATGTGTGAGGATAACATGCAGTGAAGAACGAAGGGTGAAATCAGATATGTAAATCAACAGATGCATGTAACAATCAGCCCATAGGATGGCATGTAATCTGTAATATCATTTCAGTAGTGAAATAAAATATGTGTTCTCTTCTTAAATATAGTTGCTCTTTTTGTGTGTATGTGGTGAGATTATATAGGTAAGGGGAGGACCCTTCATCATTTCTATAGATTAGTCTATTGGTTGTACAATGCTTGGATTTGGTTTACTTTTAGAGATAATATTTTAATATCATATTCACTTGTTTTATTGGGTCAATTCTATTTAAATCACATTTATTTATTGTTATAATTATATCCTTTCCACTAGGATGTTAACAATTATTTCTACTAATTTCACTAATCTTATATTTATTACTTAGTGGTTATTCTCCTTCACCGCTTTTTGATAAAAGTGTCCCCTATGTTAGTTAATCATAATCTATGATAGATATATACCTCCAAAATAATTCAAAGGAAAATATAAAATGAAACTATTAGCTTTCCAAAGATATTATTAATATTTATCATTTTAAATTGGGTTGTGGAGTTAAGATTGAGGTATTACGATAAGAGCCAATTCATTCAGTAACACTACAAAAACTAACTTATAGATTTTATTTTCATCTTTCTAAAAATAAAACCTAGAGAAATCAAAAGCTTATATCTAATATTATAGGACTACAAAAACTAATTTTGGACCCGTACACTAAGACCCATTTTCCCCTGGGCTAATGAGTCCCGCTATAAGCCCTAAAACCCACTTTTTATCACAAGTGTACACTATCAGGCCCTTATCAGATCTTCCTCTAGATTGTATCTTTTATTTTTGTTACCATATAAATTTTCACTTAAGTGTTCATTCATATAATTTATTTAGTTAATATTGTTTAAATCATTCCAAAATATTACAGATCAATCATTTCTATCATAAGAAAGTAGAGATCCAAGGTCCAAAATAGGGTTGACTCAACTCACTTGTTGAGTTTCAATCATATCCCTTTGTGATCTTCTTTCTTTCTAATGAAAATTAGGAAGAGTGTTGTTTTAATCCTAGGCCATTTCGTCATTCCACATTGATTGAATTCATCCCCCCTTTTCCCTACATTTCACTTGGTTGAGTAAGAAGGAGGATTTAGTGTCATTATATACTACAAAGGAAAACTATATTGTAGGAACATCCTACTGCACACAAGTGTTTTGGATCAATCAAAAATTGAAGGATGTCAAAGTATCATATGATGAATCTATTTCTATCTTATTTGATAATACAAGTGCTATCAATATCTCAAAGAACTTAGTAATGCATTCAAGAACGAAACATTTTTCTATCTGGTATCAATTTCTAAGAGAGAAGGTTGTAGAGAATGAGTTGAAGTTGGAGTATGTGCCTACAAAAGACCAAGTTGCGGACATTTTCACCAAGGATCTTCGTAAAGATACATTTGAGTATCTATGGAATATGTTAGTGGTTATTGCCCCTCCTTTCAACTAGATGCATAAGATTGTGCATCAGTCCAATGGAGAAATCAATATTCATTCTTGGTCCTAGACTGATGTTGAAGGCTACCTCTCATGGGGAGTAGGTAGTGATTGTTGATTGATGCAGTAAGATAGAGAATGTCTTATGTCCCTAAGGGGAAGAGTTCAAAAAAGTGAGTGTAGTGGAGAGAAAGTGGTTACTTTCTAATGTTGCAAATGTTGTCTATAGTAAGAAAATTCTATGAAGATTATGTATGTGAAAATTTTAGGTGTTTCACTCTGAGTGTTGTCAAAGGGGGAGAGAAAAATATTTCAATGCAAGAAAGAGATTTGGATGAGTTTATGTGACCCCTTTTCCATTGATGTCATAGGGGGGAGAGTTTGTTGAAAAACCATCATGCAAAGGAGTATTGCAGGAAAGAATATAGTTTGAAAAACATAGGGGAAGAGAGTGTTTACAAGAGAATGAGAGAATTAAGAACTCCTCAAATAGGGGGAGAAGAAGTCTATGAAGTAGAAATAAAATAGAGAGTTTGAAGAGTAAGAGATGCTCCAATCAGGGGGAGTGTTACCTGTTGTAGATTTTTTGGTGGTTTCTTTTACTATTGAATTTGTTATTGATTATTTCTTATAGAGTTCGTGTTTCCATCAATGACAAAGGGGGAGACTGTTGCAAGTATGTTTCTTGTTTTCTCATTGATGTATGGAGATTACTAGTGTTTTCAAGTGCTTGTGCTAGTATGGATGTGTTGTCATTTTATAAGAAGGTGTTGTGGTGTTTTCATTAGTGTTGTCATTGATGTCTTGATGGATAAGAGTTGCAGGTGCAGTAAGTTCACATGGTTTCCAAGTGCTTTTGAGAGAAAAATGAATAAAAGAGTGTATAGTGTGATAGAAGTTTGTTTAGTGTTATGCTCCACATCTCTTCATGGTTGAATATTCTATTTTGTGGTTTGGATATGATGATCAAACCTGTTCAGAGGCTCTATATCCAGATTTTCAAGTTCTGGATTGTAATACAATGAAAGTTATGTTTGATAATTTATTGGAGATTGTCTAGGAGAAATGAAATTGCTCCACATTTCTTTGTAGTAAGGTTTCTTCTTTTGTGGATTTGGGAACATGATTATATTGTCTATAACTTCCTTCCCTTAAGGTTTTAGGTGTTGAGGTGTTCTTCAAGGTTGGTTAGTAAGTTGTGTTATGTGGCAGTGTGTCTGGTTGCATAGAATGATGGTGTTCTTAGTTTCAAATGATTGTGGTAGAGCTATAGAATATTTTGATGATTCTATAACATTCAAAGATATTGTTTGGATGCTATGAATTGTTTTTGTGTGGTCCTTGGGACCTAGAAAAGCATGTATGTGGTCACTTGTAGTGTTTGTTTAGGTTTTGTTGACTTGGCATGCTAGCTCTATTTGTAGAGGTACCTTGTGGATTTTTTATGTGTTGAGTAGTGCGATGATGTATATTTGGGTCCCAATTAACCATTGGTATGGTCATCATTCACTTCTTTCCATTGTGGAGGTGTTTGGTGCCGACCTATTTTGGTGTTGCATGTTTTGGATGCATATGTTTCATTTAGGTTGACCTAATTTGGACTATTAAGGTCAAAGAACATATATAAGCAACATAAACTATTGTAGATGAGTGTGGATCTATAGAAGGGGTGTGAAAGATGTGAATTTTATTAAGTGTGGTGATTTGATTGCAAGTGTTGTGTGGTCTCACAACATGCCCCAAGACTGAAAAGGCTTGGGGACCCAAGTGAAAATATAACTTCTATGGCAAGAGCTAACAAATTAGAAAATCACTGAAAGTGAAAACAGAGAAAGAGAAATATTTGGTAAAAGAAAGTACTTCATATGGTAAGTGTTTCATCCACTGGGTACCGGGTATCAGAAACAAAAAAAAAGGAAAAAGTTAATGTAAATTTCAAGCGAATGGCTCTGGTCCAATAAGATGGAATTAGACAATTTGGAGTTTTGGTACAACCAAGGTTTGGAAAATCAACTGGGTACTGGGTTGAAACTTGAAGAGAAATGTTAACTTTTAAAAATTTGTATAGTGATTTTGGTGATCTGATATATATACAAGGATTTATGATATATGTTTTTTTTTTAGAAGTGAGTTTTATAGAATTTTGTACTAGCATTTGAATAATGGTTTTATTTATATGAGATGTGGTGACATATTTTTTAAAAAATGGATTTAATATTTTAAATTTTGTGATTGCCGGAGATATCGCTTGTGATGCAAAGCTTGGGTATGGACAGTTAGGAAAACTTGAGTCATGGATGGAATAAAATTAAGTCTGATTTTATCACCCTGGGATGTGATAATACAAAAGGCTTTGATTCCACTGAAGTGCTAGAGACCCTAGTATTTCACATGTAGTGGAACAAATGCTAATCTTCGGGAGAGCCCATTCCCGAGAGTGATGGAACCAGAGAACAAGGTGTAGGGGGAAATTTTTTTTCCTTATCATTATGAATGTATGGGAAGTCCCTACATATTATCATGATTCAAGATATTTTCTTGGCGAAGATTCCAGATGAAAAAGTATAACCCGAAGAGCTTCAACGAGTGATTGGAGTTGACTTCCATTGACTTCAATTGCAATTCTCCTACTGGTCACAATATTTCATAAGCCTTGATGAGATTGGTCCCTTAGATTTCCTCTCATGTAGATTTCTTATCCTATCTAAGCCTTGTATTCTTTAAAAGGCCAGAGGATGCTTAATTTTATTTTAAGTTTAGAATTTGTGGATGTCGGAGGAGAAAAAACTTCTTTTAAGTTTTGTTCTTTTTTCCTATTTTTTGAACCATTCCGGCGTAAAACTATGTATGCACGTAGACATTAATTGATATCATAGCTTTATGGATAGCTACCTATCTAAGTATCTTTTATAGTTGGTTTTGTAAGTTCAGCTGAACAAGACTATGTGCTACACTCTTTAAGGGTCCATACAAAACCTATTTGATGCCCATAAACGAAACCCCCTCTTTAAAAGCTTGCACCATTTTATACGTAGCTGTGAAGCAATCTAGTGAAATATAAAGCGGTTTTTATATTTTGATTAATTCTTAGGAGCATCCATGGAGAATAACTGGGAGAAACTTTTATTTTTCAGTATTTTTTATGTTTTACTTTAGATTAGATGTTTAATATTTAAAAAATGTCTCAAAAAATATAAGTGAATGGAAATAGTTTTGTTGAAAATCTTTTATTTTCCATGAAATTTTTGAATGCTTAATGCTAAATTTACTTAAGTGATAGCAAAGAAATTGGTGATGGTCTTTGAAATCTAATGTCAAATCTATTGGTTTCATGAATTCCAAGTTTATCCTTTCAAAATAGAAAGCTGATCTAAATTGTTCAAATAAATAATACATACATATATATATATATATATATATATATATATATATATATATATGTATGCATGTATGTATGTATGTGTGTGTGTGAACGAACCCTTAAAAGAAATAACAACAATTGTCACATCATTACCCGAGAGCGACCCTAGTGCAACCATGACCTAGTTATCAAAGACTTGGGATTAGATGAAATTCAATCTTTGCTCTGTAAATGCATAATTTTCTCTCAAGTTGTCTTTGTTTCATATCTTTCAAGAACTGTAGGCTCTTCACAATCTTGTCTATGGATATTTTATTTGATCTATTTATTGCAAGTAAAACCATTTTCAAGAGAAAGTTTAATGCCTATGACTCTAATGTAGAGAGTAGAAGGGTCTACATTTTTAGTGTGCTTGAAGTTGTTAGAGGCAGTGAGCCAAAGGTTACGGATGGCATAAAGTTTTAGTGGTGGATTTCTCCTATTTCCTTAAGATGTTGAATCTCTTTGTAAAAATATTATTCTATTCTTCTTTCTTTCGAACACTAAGTCCTTTTGGCAGTGAGTCTTCTTTTTTTGAGTAGTGAACCCCTAGTAGTGAGCCTACTTGTATTAAGTGTTGCAATTCATATATATGTGGGAAAATTGTCATCGTGTTTTTTCCCATCTTGGTTTTTCCACATAAATATAGTGATCTTATGTGTTGGATGTGTTTGCATTAATATTTCATATGTTTACATTTTCCTAATGCATGATAAGGGTTTAAGGGCTAACAAGGGTTTGAATGTTGATGAGGGATTGAATGTTTTATTGTACAACTAATTCTCCCCCTTCTCAGTTTACTTGTGTATCTAGCATGTTGTTTTGGTACATTTTGACTACTAGTAATACTACCCATACCATCGCCACTAGTGGTAGTGCCAATTGCACTAGATTCTCCACCGTGGGCATGTACTAGTTTTGATTGTATCTGACCATGAGGATTAGGAATTGAAGCTGCAACAAAATGAATTGTTTCAATTGTCCTTATATGCCCTTGGAATTTTATACCAGCTCCAAGGCCTTACAAATCACTAGGTTTTATATTTCCTACCTCTATTGCTGACCAAATGCCTTTTCCTTTAGACCTCAAACCACCATACTCATAACCCATTTTTCGGCTATAGATACTCCTCAAGTACATGTTTGTTTTGTAGTCTCACTTAAACTAGATTTGACTTTGATTGCATATTGTACACTCCATTCTTCTGTATCATCATCCGACTCATCATTATTTTCTCTAGGTTAAGAGGGGTGTTCTTTATTCCACAACTTGTTAAACTCATAATCTTCTTTGATCTCGTGAAACACTACACTAGTTTTTGGTTCACCTAGAGGTCCTTCCTCATAGACCAAAATTCTATAATTTTTTATAGTATCTATTATTCTTTACAATCCATTTTTAGAGAGCTTGGCATTTTTACATTAGTATATGGTCGATCACTTTTTTCATAAAAAATTTCATACCTCTTGATTTGCTTCTCTACTTCTCTCTCTTGGTGCAATGGCATAATTTTTGCTAACAAATGTTCAAAAGAAATACCTTTCTCAATAGAAAATTTATCCATTTCTATTTTAACTGTATCCCAAGAATCCTTGTTTCTCAAGTTTTCAAGCAAGGGTTTACTTTGATTTTGAATTCTACTTGTTGCATTCTTATTGGGAAAAATCTTGATTTAATGGTGTCACATGGATTATACTACCTCTGAGAGACAACATCAAATTGAAAAAATTCAAAAGTTCATGTACAACACTAAATGCTTTTCTCTTGAATGTGAACCCTCCATGTGAAAAAATAAAGGAAATATGCTCTTCTTTTGCTAACTAAAAAAGTATATTTGATCAATATTACATCCATATATCTATATATTCCAATACAAAAATCATTTCTATCACCTGTATTGGAATTTTGTGTGGCTCTACTCTTGGGTGTGTGCAAGAATTTGAGTCCTTTTCTTGGCCAAAAAGTGGAAGTATTTTCCCTAATTTTTAGAATTTGTCACATTTGACCTAAAAATTTGAAGAACTTATAGATTGAATCTTTAAGAAAGTCGACAATATGAAATATAGTACTTAGAGTCTAGTTTGAAAATATGTAATTTATTTTAATGCCTAGTGATACAAGTAAATTTTTTATAGGCATGTCTAAAATCTAGCATTTGAAAGTCACTTTTTTTACCATACTATGCACATGTACATCAACCATATTTTGACCTAAATAATTGTATTTTTCTAAATTCTTTTGAGAAAATATTTGTAACACATTGAAGATTGTTCATGATATTTTTTGTATTTTTTTTGAAGGATTTTCTAATTAACTTTTTATTGGTCATAATTGTTGGTTTGAAAATCCCTTGTGTACATCTTGCATAAGCTGACCTAAACTAATCATTTTTTTAATTTTGTTTTCTAATTTTACAAGAATTGTCTAAACATTGTTCACATATAATTTATTTTTCAAAATATTATTTTAATGAAAAGTTATTAAAATAATATGAAACAATTTTATTTCAAGTTTATGGACCAATTTAATTCAAAATTATTTGAAAATTAGAAAAAATAAACCAATTATAAAAAAATACATATTTGGAATCTACACAATCTCATCTCTAACGAGTTTTAATTTCATTAAAAAATTTGTAAAAAACATCTTCAGACATATGTCCAAAGTCAATTTTTTCTAGTGATAGTGAAACGAGCTTCAAGTTGCAAGTCAAAGTACGTCCAAAGCTAAGGTTTAGGTCCCCAATCCTTTTTATGACTCGAAACCCATAGCATAAATTGGGCCTACAATTCAAATTTTAAGAAATAGGATATCATTTTATTATTATTATTTCAAATTATCATAAAAGGGATGGGATCCCTTTTCTATGAGATACCATTTAGAAAATGGGATGCCACTTTATAAACTAGATCTCTTTACTTTTTTTACTACTTTTCTATTTTTATGAATAAAAAATTACTATTAGTTTTTTAACTTGACATCTTATGATAGTGTATGACTGACAAAGACTAATTATGCATTTTTTGTCAAATATTGCATTCAAAATGCTCTTGAAATTGTAATTTCATTTGAATTTTGGAAGGATGCAACATTCCAAGACAATTTTGGAGTGGAATTGTGTTCATTTTCTACTCATTTGAAGGAGGAATAAAAAATAAAAACTTTTACTATTGAAATTCATTTATACTTTAGAATTTTGTAATCATGGGATCACAACATAGTCAAAAGAGGAAAGATTAGAAGGTCATGACTCTTGAAGGAATTAAAGAAAAGAGAGATAGGGGGAAAATGACAAAGAGACAGAAGAAGGAGGATTCAAGCAATGAATAATGTTGAAGCGTAAAGTTCCTTGACTACTGAAGATAAAAACATTGAAGAGACTATGGATGTAAGTGATGAAAATTTATAAGAGGTGAATTTGAAAGATAATATGATTATAATAGAAACTAATCTTGATATGTCTTCAAATCTACCTTTCAATGCTATGGTTAATGTGACAATGGGTGTGAATCTAGGTACATCTTCAAATCTAGGTATGTCTTTAAATCCACCCCCTATGCTAGGAGATAACACAAGGTCGCACTACAACAAGAAGTCAAGAAGACAATAGGCTAACATAAGATGGCTACACATGGCTCCAACACAACACTGTAACAACATAACATCACATACAACACATACATCACTTCCAAAGGTAGACACACAACAAAAGGGAAAAGTGTAACTAGGGAATGCTAGACTGCAATAGGGAAGAGTTTCATCGAATGGTCCTAACATGGGTTTTCCTAGTAGTATCTCACTAGACCATGGCCCCCATCTATGGTTGTCATAGTAAAACTCTCAATAGGTCCCATCCCCATAGGGTGACACATGCCTGTAGTGCTCATTTAGGCTAAGGATGTGTTGAGAAGGCCTGGTTGGCAAGATCAACTTCCTTGTCCTCATGAAAGGAATGTTGGTTTTGCATGTGTCACCTTATGGGGCTAGGGCCTAGTGAGAGGTTCACCAAGACAACCATAGATGGGGATCGAGATCTAGTGGGAGACCACCAAGACAACCCATGTCAGGACCATGTGATGACACTCTTCCCTATTCAACTCTAGCATTCCCTAGTTGTATTTTCTCCTTTCGTTGTGTGTATACCTATGGAAGTGGAGTCAGTGTTGTAAGTGATATTTTTATTGTTAACAGTGTTGTGTTGGAATCATGTATAGCCCTTATTTATGTTAGCCTATTGTCTTCTTGATTGACTATTTTTAGTGGGACCTTGTGTTATCTCCTAGCACGGGGGGTGGACCTCAGGGTTCCACATGGTTGGGATGTTGGTGCTTTTTCCTCCATTGGGTATCCTTTGTAATTCCCTACCAAAGAAGCCCAGAGGAGAACACAAAACATGACTAAATAACAAAAAAAAAAAATTCTTTTATGAGAAATAAGAGTTAAATGCATATCATATCTAAACATATAATCTAACCTAATTCCTCTAAGGTTCCAAGACTACATTCTAACATATCTATTAATCAAGATCTAGAATTATTTCATTAATCATGATTTATCTAACAATTGAGAGTTCATTTTAGTCCACCACATTAAATGATTCTACAATATACATTTCCATAACATGTCATCCTTTTAACATCATGAAAGTTGATTTCTAACAAATATATATACAAATTTCATTACATGAGAATACATTATAATCTGTTACATCATTACAATGTTTACAATAATGCTTCCTTGAATACAACTTGGAAGAATACATTAGATTGCAATAAATGGTACAACTGAGATACAAGTCCAATACATATACATAAAATACTGTCCTCACTATGGAACATGAACTGGAATCTGCTACGTAAGGTATAGCCTCCACACACACGAACAAACAACAAGGAAACACAATGGAGGAAAAAGCACCAACCTCCCGACCATGTGGAACCCTAAGGTCCGCCCCCTGTGCTAGGAGATAACATAGGGCCCCACTACAAAAAATAGTCAAGAAGACAACAAACTAATATAACAAGGCTACACATGGCTTCAACACAACACTATAACAACATATACATTACTTCGAGAGGCACACACACAATAGAAGGGAAAAGTGCAACTAGGGAATCCTAGACTACAATAGGGAAGAGTGTCATCACATGGTCCTGACATGGGTTGTCTTGGCATTCTCTCAATAGACCCCAACCCCCATCTATGGTTGTCTTGGTAAACCTCTCACTAGGTCTCGACCCCATAGGGTGACACATGCATAACCAACATTCCTTTAGTGAGGACAACGAAGTTGATCTTTCCAACCTATCCTTAGCCTAAACAATCACTACAGGTGTGGGTGAGGCATCAAATTATCTTGTTTAATGTGAAATATACCCATTCCCCTTAATTCATTTTTAGGTTATCACTGGATTAAGAATCTCTCTAATGATTTGTCCTAGTCACCACTTCAAGTTTTGGCCCCCATTGAGAGCCACTCCCCCTACTTGAAACTAGTAAACCCTACTAATAAGCAAGGAATTAACCATCTTGTAGCTTAACAAAATCACATGAATCCCACAAACAGAGCAAAGCATTAACCATCTCATGCACATATCCCAATCACAAGAATGCATAGACAGTATAAAGCATAAACCCTCTTGCACAAAACTCAAAACATTACCAACCACTTCCAAGTAAAATGGCATAAAGCCATACATGTAAAATTACTCCCTCCTAACCTCTGGAAGCCAACCTTAACCACTTTGCACAAAGGACTCCCACTATTTGTACAATAACCAATATGACCCAAATTCCACTAAACAAACACATTATTCAATGCAAGTACACAATAAATGATGCAAACATGAAATTAGCATGCATTTAAAAATCATCTATTGAATGATTAAGGAGATAAGCATTTAAAATATAATCTAATTTTATCATTTAAATAAATCCCTCCATTATCTAAATATAGTTAATTCAGTTTCTTTTTTTTTATTATTTAATTTTCCAATTCACTTATCTTTAAATCATTTAATTCCAAAGTAGAAAAACTCTTTTTCTAACACCTATATATATATATATGTTTAAATATTAAAAAATAATACAATTTTTAGTTCAATACCAACTATAATGTGAATTATAAATATATTATCATACATATTTATAAACTAATTATGAAAAACAAAATATATACACCGAAATGAAATGCAGTTCCAAATGTTAAATGCCAATCACATACAAGTTTAGCTAATTATAAGTGCTCGAATGCCAAGAAATACATCAATCCATTTCTATGAAGTAGAACATTATATGACATTTTCAAACTTAGGTAATACAATCACCATAAGCTATTATTCAAGAAAAAAAAAAAACAAGTATAATCATCAGTAGATAGAAGTATTCAATTTAGAACCTAAAAAATAAAATTCAAATCATCAGACATAAAATTTGAAATTGCCATTTGCAAATTAGTATATCAAATTCCAACATAATAAAGAACTCAAAGTATAACATTTAAAACATAAGACATAGTTTTAACCTAGCATGTTAGCTGCAAAAGTAGCGACATCATGGAGGAAGAGGAGGCACCAAAACTAATGAAGGAAAGGCCTTAGAAACTTTCATGCAAATGCACTTGGCTGAGTTCAACCCACACCCTGGTGAAACATGTATGCAAGAGTTGGAAGTATGGAGCAGGCACATATATTTTAACTGTATGCCTCAAATAGATTTCATCTCATGGAACATAATGACAATAGGATTGTACACTAAATGAGGTCAATACCAATTCTTAAGAAGCTTTCCAGGAGGAATAAAGGGCTAGGGAAAGGAGGCATAGCGCCAGAGGGTTTTCACTCTCACACTCTTCCTCTCAGTAACTCTCATCTGTAGTGGCTTTTCCTCTACTTTTTTCTGTTTCTAATACTGCAAGTCTAGCTAAAAGAGCTTCTTGAGACTCCATCAACTTTATTTCCCTAGCAATAACTGCACTTCCCTTTGGAGGCATTTTGATCCCTTCAAGTTGCAACCTTTCCTTCTTCAAATGTCAACCTCTTTCCTCCAAATGATCCAAACTTATGCTCTAATACCAATTTGATGCAAATTAGGGTAGAAGGTGTCTAAATAATAACAATTCAACAACTTTCCCAATTCAATGGCCTAAACACATCAAAACAAGAAGATCTCCTTCACAAATTTGCATTATGGCTTTAAGGGTAGTAAATAGGGTATTTGTGACATACTTTTCAGATGACAACTCAAACCCACAACCTAAAGCCTATTTTGGATACCCATTAAGCCATTTAACAACATATCCAATTTGTAGGGTGGGTTGTTTTGGAACATAAGGGTCAAAAAATTGTTGCTACACTTTGAAAAGGCCTAACTAGACTTGTTTGAATGACTCCCAACAAGGTTTTCAAACCCCATACCCAAAATCTTCATACCAACAGCCCAAACATGTCCAATATGGTATGCACTGTCATGACCCCTCTCTACTATGTTAGTTGATTATGATGCTAATCTAATTATTCATATAAATGAAATTCTTGTTTAACAGGAGATTAACTTATACGTTTATTTCACAAGTTATTTAGGCATGTGCATACTCACAAGTAATTGCTCATAAATTGAAAATACTTACTACATCCCCTAAATCTCAGCCAGTAGATTGAGTTGTTCACTATTAATTGGGAACCTAACAAAATAGCCAAGTCATTCACCAAATGTGTCAGGTATGAGGAAGACCATAGTGGGTGCATATCTACCAACGAAGTTATAATACACCGACCGTAAGCTACCCAATGCCAACTCCAATCACCTCATCCCATCCATGTTATTCACCTAGCTTATAATTTCAACTGCTCTCAATAAATTGCTGAGCTAATTCTCAAGATGTAGTGGAAATGAATTTAATACATTCCTATCTATAAATTAAATGCATGGGCTTGCATTTTGGGAAACACTCCAATTCTATGTCATGTATATTAGACTGTGTTTTTGTGCTCTACTTTTGGAACAGATCGATGTGCAAGAATTCAACATTTCAAGGATTCATTTTTGTTGTTAGATTCTAGGTGACTGCTTTAACCCATAAAAAGATTTATTTAACTTGCAAACTAGTTTTTCTTTACCTTTTTCAACAAAGTGCTCAGGCTGGGACATATAGATTTCTTCTTCAAGATCACCATGAAGAAATGTTGTCTTCACATCCATCTGTTCGACCTCTAAGTCATACGCTGCTGCAAGTGACAAAATAAATCTAATGGATGTAAGCTTAGCTACAGGAGAAAAAATCTCCCCATAATCAATTCCCTCTATCTGGGAATGACCCTTCGCAACCAATCTTGGCTTGTACTTTTCCACACTACCATCAGGACCAATCTTCTTTTTAAATACCCATTTGCAACCAACAGCTTTTTTGCCTTTAGGAAATGGCACAAAACTCCAGGTATCATTCTTTTCTAATGATGCCATTTCTTCATTCATGGCTTCCAACCAAGAGTCTGAATCAGACATTTTAAATACCTCCTTTACAGTCCTAGGCTCATCAGTGCTAGAAATTAAAGCATAGGCACAAGTAGAATCTATTAAAGAGAACCCATACCTACCAGGTTGTTTTCTTTCATGGGTTGACCTCCTCACTTGCTGAGGCTGAGGTTCTTCTTATTCTTCAGAACATTCGAACTGCTTGAGTTCTCCTCAGTTTCAGGTACATTTTCAATTTTGAATTCCTCTTTATCTAGTGTAGGAGGAATTCCAACTACATCCTTATTGTTTTTTGAGTTTGTCTCTAACTACAGATCCAAGGTAGAAGGTTTCAACTCACGAAAGATTACACTTCTACTGTATACAACCTTCTCCGTATCAGGATTGCAAAGCTTGTATCCTTTTATGCCAGCGCTATAGCCAATAAAAATACATTTGACAACCTTGTTCTCCAATTTAGATCTTTTCTACGACACATGAACATATGCCTCACAGCCAAAAACATGAATGTCTTAAAGAGGGCTTCTTACTAGACCATGCTTCCAAAGGTGTTTTCTCAACAAGAGTAGAATTTGGAGAGTGATTAATCAAGTAACATGCAGTAGCAACAGCCTTAGCCCAGAACTTCTCCTCCAAGCTAGCACTACTCAACATACTTCGTGCTCTCTCCATCACTGTCCTATCAAACCTTTCTGCAACTCCATTTTGCTGTGGAGTATAAGGTATAGTCTTATGTATTTTAATCCCATGGTCCTTGCAATATCTTTCAAAATCATCACAGAAAAATTCACTGCCATTATCAATCCTTAAGCATTTAATTTTCCTACTAGTCTAATTTTCAACAAGGTCTTTAAATTCCTTAAACTGACTGAACACTTCTGATTTACTTTTCAGAAAATAAACAAATGTTCTTCTCGAATAATCATCAATGAACGATACATAGTACCTTGACATAGACAGAGAAGGAACATTCACATGACCAAATACATCAGAATGAATTTAATCTAGCAAACCAGAAGATTTATGAGGACTAGAATAAAATGAAACACGATGTTGTTTTCCATATATACAATGCTCACAGAATTCAAATTCAAGGTTACAATCTTCAAGCCCCTCAACCAGGGTTTTGTTCTTCAAGGTTTTTAAACCTTTCTCTCCAATGTGGCCTAGCCTATGATGCCAGAGAATAGTCTTTTCTACTTGAAGTTTAACTTCCATAGAGTTTACACAATTAGGAACATTTCCCTCTTTTCCTCCATGAGTAGCTTTCTGTGACTTTACAGAGACATTGTTACATTGAACAACATGTGCATCCAACTTGTACAAGGTACCAATACGAGCACCCCTTGCTAGCACCATTGAGCCTCTAGTCATCTTGCAGCCATTTCCAGAGAATGTGACTTGCACTCCAATATCATTTAGCATACTTACAGAAAGTAAGTTTTGAGCCAGAATTGGTATATGCATTACATTATTGATTCCCTTCACTCTGCCATCGGGGAATTGGATTCTGACTCTTCCACGACCAACAATCTCTAAAGTTGAATCACTTGCCAAGTACACCTTTCCACCATCATATTCTTCATACTTCGTAAACCAGTCTCTATGAAATGTCATGTGGAAAGATTCTCCAGAATCAATCAGCCAGAAATCATCTGATGCATGTGTAGCTAAGGCTGCAATGAAGGCGTCTCCATCACTATGAGAGGAATCATTGTCAAAAGAATACTTCTTCTTCTTCTTCTTCTTCTTCTTCTTCTTCTTCTTCTTCTTCTTCTCCTCTTTACAATCCTTTCGGACATGACCAGGTTGCCCATAGTTCTAGTACTTCACCTTGGACTTCTTGCCAGGAGACTTTGATCTCCCCTCTGATTTCAATTTGGACTTCTTTTCCTTCTTCTTGCCTTTCTCTTTTGACCTTCCTCTAACAGCAAGGGCCTCCTTCACCATCTCAGAATATTTCCTTCTCATTTCTTCTGATAACAAAGAAGCAACAACATCTTCCATCTTGAAACTGGATGTTCTACTCCCAATAGCCATCACAAGGTGATCCCATGAATCTGGCAAAGGACACAATATCAGCATACAACGATCCTCTTCATCAATCTTCACACCAACAGATGTTAATTGTGCAATCAGCATGTTGAATGCATTCAAATGATCAACTACAGACCCTCCTTCCTACATTTTCAATGTGTATAACTTCTTCCTCAGGAACAGTTTATTCACCAAGGACTTCCCCTGATAAATAGATGCCAGTCTCTTCCACAAGGAAGATGTAGTCTTCTCTTCATGCACATTGAGAAGAATGGAATTTGTCCAAACAGAGCCTTATCAGCCCCTTAGAATTTCTATCTACAAGGTCCCAATCTTCTTGCTTCATGCCTGTAGGTTTCACTCCAGACACAACAATCCAAAGATCACGATCCACTAAGAGATCCTCCATCTTAAGTTTCGACAACCCAAAATTTCTTCCATTCAACTTCTTTATTTCAATCTTTCCTGACGTGCTAGCCATCTCAATCTGTAATTCAAAATTGACAAACTTCTACAAGACTCCCACTAAACGAAAATTGACACAAAAAACCCAATGTACCCACATGGATAACACAACTGGCCAGGCTCTGATACCACTTGTAAGGAAAGATAGATGCGTAATTAACTCTCCTAACGTGAAAACCTCAGGGAAGAATGCAAAGATACCTTTTAAATTTTACAATTACAGTCCAATTAAGATTGACCTAGAAAGAGATATCAGAAATAGAATATTTGACACACACATATGGACACCAGATTTACGTGGGAAAACCATTATAAGAGAAAAACCCACCACACCAAGAAAAATCACTTTGTATTACAGTAATGGAGATTACATACAAATATAAGACTTATCTTTTTGATGTCATTTTTCAGCAGCTTTCACAATGATGAAAATTGTATAGGAACCTTCAAGTTACAATATTTATAGAATAGAAATCACTCTAATTATACAACCACATAGCAATCCGTCGATCCTTCAAACAATCCAACCCATCACAATCTACGATCACAGAGTATAACCATGTCACCCCTGTCTGTCGAGCTTCCTCTCAGAACTACCACAACGAAGTGTCTTCCAATGGTTCCCATTCGACTTCTCTGATCGGTCCATGCGACACCACATAGGATGGTCTTCACTCGGTCAAAAAAAATTAGTCTGTGTTGGCATGTCGGTGAGACACTGACCGTGTCTCCCTGATGCAACACCACTTAGCATCCGATATTGCCAAGATTTTTCTCATTGTCAAGACTCATATCGCTATTCACAAGTCACACCGACCTCAACATTGCTATCGACAAGACTTACCGCTCGCCAAGAGGTTACACCGAGACTTCTTAAGTTACATCGAGCACTGAACAGTCGGCAAGAAATTCGTCTTTTCACCAAGACCTCACATCAAGCAAACATGTCATACCGAAGCATCCAAGAGTTGGTGAGACTTATCACTTTCGCCAAGACCTTATACTGACGTCCTAAGTCATACCAAGCCATTAGAATTTCCATTGGCATCCATCTATCGCTAAGACATTCAACTGTCACCAACAGGTTTCACCAAGATCTCTTATGTTACTTCGAAGCCATACTACTATTGGCAAGACCCCATGAGTCGTGAAGACTTCATATCAATCGCCTTGAGCTACTCTGATGACTACAATTGTATCCCCATCAGCATGAAATTCCATTCTTGTTGAGACTTCTCCTCAAGACCTTTGGGTTAACCCCGAGTGAATACTATCGGTGAGACATTCCTATCAGTAAGACTTCTTACCAAACACCCAAGACTTTCCCCGAAGGCTTCAACATAAAACACTGTCGGTGAGACTTTAGCTATCGCTAGGACTTCACCCCAAACTAAGCCTTTTAGCCAAGGGTCTCCCCAATATACGATAGAGGTTATACCAAATGAAATGTCACAATGATAGGCTCCTTCGGTGAGACTGAAGCAAGGTCACAGTGACCTGAATAATTTCAACAAGGTTCCAATTGCTAGTCGGCCAGACACAAAAGATGTCACACCGACTTTTCCCTTTTAGAGGTTTCAACCTGTGAGATTGAGGCACATATTTTTCTAACACCCCCCTCTCTCCCACCTTCTCCGTATATGCGCCATCATCGCCATCATCATCATGTCGCCCATCGTACCATCATCATAAATATGTCGCCATCACATCATCGCCATCATACATCTTTAAATATCGCCCATCGCCGGCTCATCGCGCTCCATGTCTGGTGGATTCGATCCGCTCAGACAAAATCTTCGCCATCTTATCATCATCATCACCCATCATCATCATCAGGAATATCCCGGTATCAAATATTTCATCATCGTCATGTTCATCATCATCATCATCATCATCATGTATACGTTGGACCAGGTGATCGGTGGGTTTTAAAGAGATGGGTTTGGAGGTCGGACTCATAACGCCGATCCTTTTTTTGCTCCATCTAAAAATTTTGAGTGTAACTATCCTCAATTTCACGTCCAAGGTCAGCATTTCCTGATTTCAGAAAAAATGGGCCACTTAAGCCCCCTTTTTGGGAACCATCTTGGTGCACTTACCCCAAAGCTACCTTATCTTTCATTAAGGTAGAAATTTTTTGTTATACAACATGCCCCTTGAAAATTGGAGATAGGCATTGCAAAAAGAAGGTAAACACTAATGAAAATGGTTAGTGGTATTGTGGAAGATGTGATAAAACTTTCCCTGAATGTGATTATAAATATATACTTCAATGCAAAGTGCAAGACCATACTTCATTCACTTGGTTTACAACTTTTGAAGAAGTGGCAAAAGAAATTATGGGTGTAACAACAAAAGAATTGAACATTTTGAAGCATGAAAAACAAGATGATGTTAAGTTTTCACACATTATACAAAAGGTCCTTTTCAACAGATACATATTTAAACTTCAAGTGAAAAAAGAGACTTATAATGATGAACAAAGGATTAAATGCAGTCATAAAAACAATAAAGTTTGATTATTCATCTGAGAGAAAAGCTTTATTAGACTCAATTGCAAAGCTATAGGTTTCATAACATTCAAATTCTTGAATGTATATAATGTTAACAATGTATTCAAACATTTGAAAAAAAAATAGTGGATATATCTAAGTTAGTTAATGCCATTTTGTCATGATATACTTCTTTGATGCTGTCAATACTAAATCTAATGATTGATGAACATTTATGCTTTTAAATTTATTGTTCTTGGTTGATTGTTGTTATAGACAAGTTGGTATGATTTCAAATTTCAATGTGTACCCTTATATATGGGAATTGAGATAAAAAATGACACAAACAATGATGAAATCAAATTGATTGCTTTCCAAATTCATATTCATGAAAATGTAAGCATTTTTTCAAGTCAATAGGCATCTTGATAAAGATAACTCTCGGCGTGTTTTACATTTATTATTAATTAATATAGGTATGCTAGTTAATTAAATTATTAACTATATTTTATTTGCATTATATATTGAATTGTTAAAAGATGTTAAAATATTAATACTAAATATATAGGAAAATGGTTAAAAAATTACATATTTAAATATATATATATATATATTGTAATTTAAAATACAAATTATATAAATTTATTTGAATATTTTCCTTCCTTCCTTCCATATCTCTCCCTCCATCTCTCCTCTCCTCCACCTATCTTCATATCTCCAACCTATTTCGTTTATCTTCCACTGTCTCTATATCTATGTCTTTCTCTTCCATTTATCTATCTATCCTCTCTATTTCTCTCTCTATCTCCCTATTTCTATCTCCCTCTCCATCTTTGTTGTCTGCTTATCTCTCTCTCTTTCCTCTCTCTCTATATCTCCTTATATCTCTATCTTGCCATCTCTCTCTCTCTCTCTATATATATATATATATCTCCTTATCTCTCTATATATTTATTTCTCCCTCTATCTCTCTCTATATATCTATCTATTTTTATCCCTTTTCCTCTCTCATTATATATTCATCTCCACCTATATCTATAGGGAGAGATACAAAGGTGAAACATTGGACCTTCCAAGATCCACCAATCTCAGCCACTACTCCCAACTATTTTGAGCATTTAGTATATTGTATGCTAGATTAGGAGGCATGTGCCAAAGCTCATATTTATTGATGCAAAATAGGTCCAAAGTCACAAATTTGATGTAGAGTTAGTTATAGTTTTGTACAAAATTTCAAGTGCCACATAGAGCAAAGATATTCCATTTTTTTTATATCATGTCATCAAATTTGGCACTTCATCAAGATTTGTATCTTCATCAACATTAACAAAAGAAAGGTATGTACTTGAATCCCTTGCATTTAAATTTTTCTCTATATATAAATATTTAAATATTTTCCCTCAAATCCATAACATATATATTAGTGTGTATTTATTTATTGCATTAAAGAATTAACCTAAGTAACATTAAGAATTCTAAGGATTTGTGCTTGGAAAAAATGCATAACAATTTTTTTTGTTGGATGTCATGTTGTATAGTTTAGAAAAGCTCAAAATATGAATAGGATTTTAAGGCCATATATTATGGTAGCTTACAATGCAAAATAAGGAAGGAAATCTATTATCAATTTTAATCTACAATTTAATACCATATGAAAATCACATGTAGTATTATCTAAACTAATTCTTGACATATTAATTTTAGAAAATACACTACCATTCAATAAACTTATCCCAAGAAAGAAACCCTAAGTGAACATTAATTGAACCCTAATTGTATATTCATAACTCTAATCATAACCCTAAGCGAACACTAATCCTAATCAAACCCTAACCCTAGCCTTAAAGTTATCATATAATCTAATTATCTCTTTATCTAAATTTGGGTTGAATTATTTTTCCTTTATTTTTAATTGGATATATTTTTGTTTATTAGATCTTATTTTATGAATATATGCAAATATAATTTTACTTCTACATTCATTCTATGCCCATTTTTTCATGATATTTTAACATTCATTTTTTGGAATATTAGATCAATCTCACACATATAAATATGAAACCTCAAAATTTTAAAATTGAATTCTACCCAAAACATAGACACACAATTGAACAAATTCTCAAAAGAAGAATGACAACATCATTAACGTTTCATTCAAAATTCACTCAAATCCATAAGGAGAGAAAATGTATTAGAATTATACGTTTATTCATGCTTATAAGTCATATCTACATACAATTTAAGATAATTTGCATATATTCATCCAAAACTCAAAACAGGTTATCTATTCTATTCCGTCTGCTTGGGGTTTTAACAGCCAATGGCACCACTGATATCACTTCCTCATGGAGGACAAATATCTTTCTACCCATATATTCAACTCAAAACCTAGCTAGAGCTTTCATCAATTCTCTCCCTACAAATGAGCCTTGAATTCCCTTTTATATGACAAGGGAGCAACAAGCTTCGGCTCAAATGTAATTTCACCACAAATTTTCATTTGAAAAAATCTCCATTGCATTTGACTTTCATTACAAAACTTCCCACACGTTGAATCTGCAAAACATATATAGTGCATGAACTGGGGAAAGGTAAAAGAAAAGGGAACACAAATTGTCATCACAATCCCCTTTGTATCCATGCAAAAAACCAGGCAACCAAATTAACTGCCACTAAGGCACCATAGCAGCTTCTTATTTACCCGCCACCCTACCCTTACCAACACTCAGACCCCAGTATACATGCCCGCTTCTAGTTGTTGCCCAATACGGTAGACCCTCAGCCTCCTCTTCTTTCTTGTCCTTTCCCAATACGGTTCTAGTCCATTCACTTAGGGTTTTAACAACCAATGGCACCACAAATATCACTTCCTCATCAGAGGACAAATATTTTTCTACCCATATATTCAACTCAAAACCTAGCTAGAGCTTTCATCAGTTCTCTCCCTACAATGAGCCTTGAATTCCCTTTTATATGACAAGGGAGCAACAAGCTTCAGGCTCAAATGTAATTTCACCACAAATTTTCATTTGAACAAAATCTCCATTGCATTTGACTTTCATTTCAAAACTTCCCACACATTGAATCTGCAAAACATAGTGGCGCGCAAATTGGGGAAATCTAAAAGAAAAGGGAACACAAATTGTCATCAAAATCCCCTTGTCGCTATCCACGCAAAAAAACCAGGAAACCAAATTACCATGAAGGCACCATAACAACTTCTTATTTACTCGCCACCCTACCCTTACCAACACTCAGACCCCGGTATACACGCTCGCTTCTATTTGTTGCCCAATACGGTAGACCCTCAGCCTCCTCTTCTTTCTTGTCCTTTTCCAATACGGTTCTAGTCTGTCCACTTGGGGTTTTAATAGCCAATGGCACCACATATATCACTTCCTCATTAGATGGTAGATCATGATTGAATTGAGGTAAATACTGACAGTATTCGAAGTCGGTCTAGGTTACATCATCAAAAGTGTTTCTCGTAAGGTCAATGGGCGAGTGTTGGCATCTAGAGGAGCCATGCCCATACCTTATTTTCCTACTGACACTAGTAATAGAGCACACCAACTGCTTGCCTTTATCATCTACTAGTTGAGCAGCAACATCCTAGAATTGTAACCTTCTACTGCATCTAGTGGGCACAAGCTTGGGCTTGTCAACCAAAGCACCTTCCTGAATAGCAGGACCGAGCTTTTGTGAGCTCAAATGAATAGACCTCCTTACTGACTTAATCATTTTCTCTTCTCAGAAAAGCACTCAAACTTGATTAGACTCAGCCCACAAAGTGCTCTAACTACTACAAAAATGACACTATTAGCAGTTAATTCCTCTTGTATTTATTGTGCGAGGTAATGGAAACCTTCATCAATGCTTAGTAAAAATGCATGTGCAAACATGGCAATTTGGTGGCATATGTACTGTCACCATTTAACTAGAGCTACATGAGAATCCAAAGATCACCCTTCATGACTGACAACAACAACATCTTCACATAGATTGAGTTTGAGGTCTGTGAGTTGGTTGGGTACGATCGAGATCTTCTCCCATATCTTTGAATCTGGAAAACCTACACATTGCACGGTTAGTATTTAATGAAAGGCTTTGGCTAAGCTGTCGGTGACTTGACCCCTAAAGTTAATGACTTAGGCTTACGTCACCAGATTAAAATTAAATCCCAACTTTGATTTTAATACTTTATTTCCTCCCCAGGGTTTTATTTCCTAAGTCTTGGTTGGCCCCGTTAAATTCTTATCCCAACCTTAACAAAGAACAAATGATTAAGCTAAGGATTGTATTTGTTGTTATAACTTTAGTTCTAGAGAATTCTTAATTACCAATTCTTATTTGTGCATTTGTATATGAATCCAATTGAATTCCTTTCCATATCATTATGGAAAATTTTATTATTGCAACCCTAACTCTAACACTAATTAAACCTTGACCCTAACCTGATTGAACTCATATTATAACCCTAACTCTAATAGTAATTGAACTGTAATCGTAACCCTAGGTATTGTTGAAACCTAACCCTAATTGTATAAAACCCTAGAGAACTCTAATTGAACCCTAACTCCAATCCTAGCCCTAATTTAAGACTAACCTTAACCTTGACCTTAATTAAACCCTTATTGAATTATAACCCTAATTGATCCCTAACCCAAATTGAATACTAATTGAACCTTAACCCTAAGTGAATAGCAACCTTAATTAAACTCCAACCATAATCCTATTTGAATTTTGACCCTAATCATAACCATAATTCAACCCTAACCTTAATTGAACCCTAACCCTAAACATGAGTTCAATTAAGTTTAAGGTTCAAATAGGGTTAGACTTTAATTAAAATTAGGTATAGAATTCAATGATTAGCGTTAGGGTTGGGGGTAAAGATTAAGGTTCTATGATAGAGCTTGGGGTTAGTGTTAGGGTTCAATTGGGGCAAGGGTTAGTATTAGGGTTAGGGTTATGGTTCAATTAGGGTTTCATTAATGTTAGTTTTAGAATCATAGTTATGTTTAGGGTTGGATATAAAATTAGAGTTAGGTTTGAAGTTAATTAGTGTTAGTTTTAGGGTTGGGGTTATGGTTAGACTTATAATTAATGTTAGTATTGGGATTAGATTCTATCACTTTAATAAAAATAATCTTCTATAAATTCATTCAATTTTTTTTTGAAATTATATAATTTAAATATTTTCAAATTTACCTATGTTGATATATGATAGATATAGAAAATATAAACTCTATACCATTTATAGTTAACTTGACATTGTGTATAAAAGGGTTTAAGTTATGAATGTTATAATATAAAAAATAAATGTGTTTTCAATGTTTATTTGTCAGTTTAAAAGATGTGCCAATAATGTTGCAATGACTAATGATTAATTTTTTCTTGATGGTTAAAATAGATTGGTAAGTACATTTATCTATAATAAGTAAATTTATCATTGATTTTTTCTTGATAAGTAAATCAATATTTCATAAATTTATCTATAATTCTTATTTAATTTTCTTAATTATATTAAATTATATTTTATTAAATTGTTAAAAAAATTAAGTTGCTTATAAATAATTTTATGTGTTTTTTATAATTAACTTGATATTGTGTATAAAAGGTTTAAGTTATGAATGTTATAATATAAAAAAAAAATTCAATGTTTATTTGTTAGTTTGATGTGAGAATAATGTTGCATAGTAATGATTAATTTTTTCTTGATTGGTTAAGTGATATTATGAAATTATTCTATGTTAATTTAATGTTATGAATGCTATATAATATAAAGAAAAATATTTCTAATATATTTTTAATGCATCTTTATATTTTATAAACAAACATCTAAATTAAAAATGTGATTGTAAAAAAAATACAACTTAATGAGTAAACATACATTTAAAGTTAAAAGTGAAATTATCAAACAAATTGTAAATTTATTTTATGTTTCTTCTATAAATATAATTTTTTTATTTGTCGTCCGCCTAGTAATGCCAACTTCTCCTTTTAATGAATGTTTTATTTTGCAAGGGTTGATTTAGTGCTTCTATTGATCTGTTTCCTATAGATATCAACGGTGCCCACCATCCCGTGATTGGGAATTGAAGGATCATGAAATCACGATCAGTCGCCACGTGTCCTATCTGAGGGATCAAATTTGTGCTATCGCTGACCAACTACCATTTGATCTGAACTATTCCCCACCATCCCGCGATGGTGCTTGGGTTGATTGTGAAATCATGGGAGGGCGCCACGTGTCTCATCCGATGAAGCCTAAAGAGTAAAGGAAACACTAGCCGGCTTTAAATGTATTAAGGGGCGGATTACTAAAGTGTTCTCGAGACGCACATGTTCTAAATTGACAGATATGTTATAATCTCACTAGAAAAGTTGCTCGAAGGTTAATGACATGGCTGGTGACTATGTTAAACGAATGAGATCATTGATGCTCAGGATCAATGGTTGCCTGCCATCGCGCGATCCGAAATTTTAGGATTACGATATCGCTGGCAACCACCACGTGGACTTCCTTTATAGTGTATAGTAAGGTGGCCCCTTATCGCCATGTTGGCAATTGTGTTAGCTTGTTTTGAAGGTGGTCGTCGATGATTTTATTTTGTAGAGGGTTGAATTAGTACTGTCGTTGATCTATTTCCTGTAAATCAACGGTGCCCGCCATCCTGCGATCAGGAATTATAGGATCACGATATCATGGGCGCTTGCCACATGTCTCATCCGATGAGGTCTAAAGAGTGAAGGAAGCATTAGCCAATTCTAAATGTGTTAAGGGGTGGATTACTAAAGTTCTTGTGAGATGCACATGCTTTATTTCAACACAAATGTTATAATTTTGAGGGAAAATCTGGCTTGACAGTTAACGGAAAGGATGATGACCGTTTTTGAAGGAGTAGGATCTTTGATGAGAAGGATCAATGGTTTCCTGCCATCCTGTGATGGTAAATTGAGGGATTGCGGTATCGCAGGAAACTGCCATGGTGGGCCCCTTATTGCCATGTTGGCGATTATGTTAGCCTATTTTGAAGGTGGTCGTCGATGATTTGATCAAACTGGAGGATCAACGGTTCAAATTTAAATCTATATCAAATGTGGTTGGAGCCATTTGTGCAGCCCACAAATGAGCTTTAATGGTGGATGAGACATCTATTGGTAAGATTTGATTGACATAAAATCAATTTACTTACTTCATTTGTATCACAAGGCATCCAAGTATTTCATAAAAAATAGTTTCAGAGCCAAAGGTGAAAATGTGAGCAGCTGTAGCCAGAAATTGGAGTTTGTGCAAAAAAAGTTGTGAGTTTATTTTCTTTGTTTCCCAGCCATTCTGCACCTAAATTTGGGAAGGGGGGTCTGCTATGCATGTCACTGATCACATTAAAATATTTTGTTGGGGCTATAGTTTAATCATAAATTGTGAGGAATTGCGGTATTTTTACTCTTTAATTTCCTATCTCTGCTTAGTCATAGCCATTTGAAGTGTAGCATTGTAGTGAAGCTCTAGTTTGTCTAAAATGGCACCACCCAAGCAACACTCTTACCACATTGAGTATTTGAAAAGAAACTTGTACAATGATTTCCTAGATCAATTTCCATTGTCAACAAATGATAGAAGGGTGTAGTGTTATTACAAGGGAAAATCCTAGGGGAGGGGTTGGTGTATAATAGTTCCAACATTGCTAATGCTAGGGTTCCACTCACTGGCTTAGAGATGTTCAGATTATGGTATGGATAGAGGAATTTTCCTCCCCCTTTCTCAAATGGATGGATGTATGACATGGGTAAGTTGGTTGTACCAAATGTGTTCCCTAATGTGGACTTACTTAGGGCAGTGGCCATGAGATATGACCCCATCACACGGGCAATTAGAGATAATGATGGAGGGGTTCTATTAGAAATTAATAAAGATTTTATCCAACAGAATTTTGATTTGAGTGAGCCAAGTGATGACTTGGTTCCTATTAATTTTGAGGAAATGAAGCAGGAGTATACAAAACTGAAATCTCTTTTTAGGATTAAGCTGCTTCCACCTCATCTGGTTTAGGCAGGAGGTTCACAATTTCACATCAGCCCTAGTGACCAGGAACCTTTCAGATTGAATTATTTTGCAAAGCCTTTCCTGGCTACTTTCTATTCACTATGTCAGATTTTGGGTTTCAGTCCTAGTGCAGTAACGCCAATTGAATACATGTTCATGGGGGTGCAAATACAACACCCTAACTTCTCTGTAACATATGACTTTTCTTCTTTTTTGGTGGAGAGGATAGATGAAGGGCTATCAAAGCTGTAGAAAGGTGATACTGGTACTTAATTCTTTTGGTATTCCATGTTGATGCATATGTTCCTGTTTAGGAATGCTGATTTATTTGCTGAGAAGATGAACTTAAGGCAATCAGTCGATGGAGAAAGATTGCCAGTACAAATATGGGATGCAGATTTGTCCTGTAATAAGGAAAACACCAGTTATGTGCAATTTGATAATTGTTTTGCTTCAAGATTAAGGGCTAGATTGATGGTAAATGTAACTAGGATCCCTGAGGAAGTGCATGATTTCCTTAGGCCAAAGGAGAGGAAACCAGAATTGACGGTTTTACATAACTAGGGTGACATTATCCCATATCCAGTCAGCACTGTCCTAAGAATATATGGATTTCAAGGAACCCCTCACATACTGCCATACAATGTGCCACCAAGACTAGGGTTTGCATAAGTTATGTGGTAGATGGGTTATATTCATGAAGAAAACCTTACTGGAAAGGGGAAGGGAACATTACTCCCTGATTATATAGTAGTGTCTGACTTTACATTTTCAAAGGGAGGTTGGACACATTTTGATAAATTCTTTGTTGATTACCATTTGAGATTTGGTCCAAGGCAACAACATGATCCTAAAGGTTTCTTTTCTCTTTTCAGACAAAGAATAAAAGGTGGCAAGTTTGCACATGAGTTCAATTTCCCTAAGGACCTGATCAGAAATGAATTTGAATAAAATAAGCATGAATTGAATAAGGAGAAATGGATAGCTTATAGTAAGATACTAGATATTGTGCATGCAATGGATCCGAATTATGATCCACTGATGGAATTCACTCCATACCATAAGAAAATTGATTTTTTGATAAAATAAATTCAAGGAGATTATGGACACCTTGACAACCAAAAGGATAAATTTAAGGCTAAGTCTAGATATGCAAGGACAAAGTGATAGGCCAATTGAAACAAGGTCAGTATATCAGCCTACAGAAAGGCGACCCATCTATAGGAGGAAAAGGGATACTAGTAGTGATGAGGAAGAAGTAGATAGAAAGGGGAAGAAAATAATGAAGGCACCTCCACAACCAGGTCCAAAATTCAAAGTACCCGGGGCAGTCAAGATCATTGAATTATAGTCTTCACCATAGAACAGTCCCCCATCACCACCATCTGAGCCACATTCTAAGAGGCAAATAACTGATCACCCACTTAAGGATCTGACAGATGAAATTATTGTTACTGATCAGGACATGCAAGTTGGTATGCCTTCCCCCCATAGGTCAGCTGAATTGGTTCTATCCAATTTAGATATGAAGGGTAAGAGTGTGCAGGATGTAAGAATAAAGGCTTGCAAGGAGTTCTTAGATGACAATGCATTTGTAAAGACTCATGTATTCTTGCAATTGGCATGGAGGATGAAATTTGAGGAATATCAAAATAAATGTAAGGAGAGAAGAGAAATAAGGCCTGATAGGCTAGATCAGGAGAATGATGAAGCAGTAAAAGCTGAACTAATCAAAGAGTTCAAAAACATCACTCCTAAAGAAGGGAGACAACTTGTGAGTCAGGCTGGTGTTTTGATTTTTCCTGAATGGGACATTGCAGATGGAGTGGATTTCAATGCCATTATGAAGTCCAAGAATCCTTTTCAGGATTTTGAAGAAGAAGTTAAGGCAGCATTGCAAAACTCTATCTCTAGTGAAGAATATGAGACCTTAACAATTTGGGCATTGGCTCCACAAGGAAGAAAGCCAGACATTGCTGATATTAATCCAAATTTCAAAGGAGGATTAATAATAAAGAGGGCTTTAGAGACTTCAACCACTGAAGCCACTAATTTAATGGTGAATGTGGCCAAGTTGGCCCAAAAGACTGTTGAAAGGGAGGAGGCTAAAAGAAAGAGCCTAATGGAGAAGTATAACATTTTAATTGAAGAATACAGTAAAATGCAATAGAGGAATGTTGAGCTATAAAATCAAGTGGAAAGGTTCAAGTATAGACATATTGGAGAAAAATCTAGTGCTCTAGGAACCAACACATTACCTCCCACAGTAGGGTCAATGCCTCCTGCTTCTCCAAATGTTTCTACACCAGGGTCTCCTATTGAAAATCCTACTCTCACCCCTCCTCTAGAACAAATTGATGAAGAAATAGAGTGCTCTGTTGATCCAACAAAGAGGCATCTCATACAAAAAATTGATGAATTACAAACATCATTAAGGGTAAAAGAGGAGGGTTTTCTTTCAAAAGAAAAAGAAATTGTTACTACTGTTTTGGAGCATTTAAATGAAAGGGTAGATAATAAATTTCCCTCTATACATTCTTTGTATTCTTTGCTATTTGAAGCAATAAAGAATATTGATAGGGATCAGGGGATAGTGATTCCAATAATTGGAAATTGGATCCCTAGGGAAAATGATCTAGATATTATGAATAAAGCCTCAAGGTTTGATGTAAATAAGAGGCCCCAATCATTGAAGCCTACTTATATATTAGTATAATCATTGCAAGGTTTTCAGACCTTACCAGATGATTTAAGTAGGAAGATTAGAGAGTTGGTAAAGAATTTCAAAGATTGGGGTAACACATTGTTACCTGATATAATTGATGAGAAGGGGGAAATCAGAACACTCCAACAATGGTAGGATCAAGCGAGTAAGGTCATAAATAATAAAATTAAAGTAATTTGTGATGACTCAGATTATGATTTGTTGGTGAATTGTATGGATAAGATTATTGGTACCGACTCATTTTTGGAATCTTTAGAAAGAGATGTTAATCAGGTAGTGGTAAAGTATATGCCTTATAGTACAAAGGTAAGTGAGGTGATTAATTTTGACTGGCCAACTGATGAAGAATACCAGAGGTGGGTGGCTAAGTATTTGAATGATGATGAGTAAAAAGAGTGGGTTACCGATAGGTGGCAAATCAAATGTTGCAGTTACAACGATTCCAATTTTTTGTTGATGGCTTTCTTGGCATGGGTTTCACATGGTTTTTTGTTATTGCGTCAACCTTCCTCCGCCAACATGATGAACGAGAATATGCTCCAGGATGATTACAGTTGTAATGATTTTTGGAATATCATCAGGTGCTCTAATCAGCTGGTGATGTGTGTACTTTCTGGCCTAAAGCTTGTTTGCTCCTTCATTTTTCTATAAGAAGGATTTCAAAGCTAGAAGTACGGGTTAGCAAGTTAGATAATTTTGATCGACTCTAGGTGAAGTTGCAAAGCTGATTGTAAAGATCAATGGTTTTAGAGAGAAATGCAATTTAGGTTCTGAGTCACTCTATGATAGGTTTTAAGTTCATGAGGATTTAATGTTGCATAACAGTATTACCATTTGAATCGAAATGATAATTTCAAGCTCATCTCTCTCCATTATATGTGCATATCTGAACTTTGAATAAAATAACTAAGGGTTGTTTCATTCAGCTCACTATTGTAGTGTGTATGATTCTATTTTAGCTTTAATTTAAGAAATTAATTAAAATGCTTGAATGGGATTATAAGCAGATATGTTCTGCATATCCAATGGTTTTAGAGAAATGCAATTTAAGTTTTGAGTAATTATGTAACAGGTTTTGAGTTCATAGAGATTTAATGTTGTATAACAGTACTAGCATTTGAGTTGAAATGAAAATTTGAGCTCATGTCTCTCCATTGTACATGCATATCTGAACTTTGAATGAAATAACTAAGTTTGTTCTATCCATCTCACTATTGTGGTGTGTATGATTCTATTTTAGTTTTAATTCAAGGAATTAATCAAAATGCTTGAATGGGATTATAGGCGGATATGTGTTGTATAAGGATTTGACAAGTAGTCATGGATTAGAATGCATACTAATGAAATTGTAATGCAATATTGTCAGGGATCTTATATGTGATGTATTAAATTTGTTATAAACCTCTAGATACTTATGAATTTGACTCTTGCAATGGATATATGGCACTGATACAAGTTGTAATTATTAGTGTAGTTCAGTATTTGTTTGTCTTTGCCTAGAGCTTGCTACAAATTGCAAATCATTAAATATCTTATACAATGGATTGTGTTTAGTTATCTCACACTCCAAATAGTTGATATTGTCTATGCACAACCGATTCTACTTGATATTATCTTATTGTATTGAGCTATTAAGTGAGATCATCTGCTATTGTTAATGTTGTATATAATAATGGTGCAAAGGTTGTAAACATATTAAGGGATCACCCTCCCGGGTCTTGCAGAGCCCAAAGTGTAGGAGGCTTTTAAAGTCCTCGTCAGTTGGTCCAGGTCCTTCGAAGCTTCCTTCGATTGAATTGGAAATTCCATAGGTATATATTAGAAGACAAACTTGTTACATTGTAAAAAGAACCAACATACACGTCAACCACAACCACCTCTACAAATGAATTTTTAATCTTTTATGATCACATGAAACATAAAACACACTAATTTCAAGGTTGTTAACATCACTATTGAAATGTTTTAATTTTTTGACCTTTCAAACATTAAAAAGTACATCATTAAATTAATTATGTAATGGCATAAAAATTAAAAACATCATGAATTAATTATGTAACCACATAAGTCAAATATAATTCTATCAAGAAATTAATATCAAATAGATAATATAATCACATAACTTATACATTTCAATGTCATTGATCTTCTTCTTCATCCAACTCTTTGTCTGTATCATCCAATCTAGATTCGACATTGTAAGGATTGGTCATATCATCATCATCGTCATTGATATCAGTTTCGATAATGTCATCATCCACACGGATGTCATATTCATGAACATTAACTCCTACATCATCATCATCTAGTTCCTCCTCTTCGACATCTTCACACAGACATCATCAACTAACCGCTGATCCTCGATCATCATCTACATCATCTTATAGTTCTCTGTGATTCTTCTTCCACCACATTATAATTTACTGGCCTTCTTCTTTGATCATGTCTAACAACAAATGACCAACCTGGTTTACCTAGAACCTCTAAGTAAAATACCTACTCACATTGGCTTGGAAGAACATAGGGCTCATTTCCAGCTCGCTCCATCAACCTTGTATTAACCATGGTAAATCCATTATCATGTTCAATAACGCCTTCAATGCATCATTTTCATTCAATCATAGCCTCGTAATTCACATAGATCTACTCTAACAAAATTAACTGGCTGACTTCTAAAGTCACACTCAAGTATATCATCCAAAACTCATTATCAATTTTGATACTTCCTCGATTTATGTCACTTCTAGATGAAACATTAGTCACCTGAAAGACTGTTGTTATACCATAATCACAAGTTTTCTTCATGTCATCCAACATTTTGATTCGAAATTTACAACCATTGCACCACATAGCCTTGTGGTGTTTCACCTACAATATGTCAAATATGTAAAAATTATTGCAATATCGTCAGCTGATAAACATATTTATTCTTGGCTGAATATATGCAAAGAAAACAATCTCAAGATATATATATACATCAATATACTCTTGAAAATAATTAAATAATATGGGTGATTAATATATTTATATGTAATTGCTTATCTCTTTAAACCATATGCTAAAATCAATTTCCCTTTGTGTAACATTGAATCTCCACACGATGAGCTTCTTTAACCAATGAAGCCACACCTTCCCATGTTAATGCATGACCAGATTGTTGACATCGTTCAATCCATACCTTCATCCAATCAAGATTGTTGGCAACGTAAAAATGTAGTGCATCCCACTCTCGACCAACTGTACCAAAACAAATTGAAATTCACAAACGATGTATAATTAGTTAAATACTACAGTATACGACCTTAATTTATAATTGATGTATATTGAAGATTAAAAATTAAATAAGTACAATATACATAAAAACTATATGTAAAATGCATTCCAATTAATCTCCATGACCATCTTATAATTACCTCTCACTTTCCTCAATCTACCTTTCCCCACAGGTACTCCCCTTCGAATTTGTTAATGGAGTTGGGATCCCAAATGCGATCTACATGGATCTTTGCTACAAACTTAGGAAGATATTCACTAATGTACACCATGGTCTAGTATACCATATATCCCTCCACCATAGAAACCTTAGGATGTGCTCTTTGTCTAACCAAAGCCTTCAAAAATTTCAAGTGCCTCTCAACCATCCACATTGACCTTGTGTGTACAGGTCCACACAATTCAATCTCCTCAACTTGGTGTATGAGGTAGTGTTCTTGTGCATTGAAAAATGTTGAAGGTAGACACTTTTGCATTTCACACATTAGATGAAGAATTTTTCTCTTCCAATAATTTATATCTTCTTTATGGATTTCTTTAGATGATAGCCATCTACAAGTGATTCAAGGCGCAAATATATTAACGGATTTAACAAAAATATAATTATATTACATAACAAGTAAAACAAATGGCAAATTATAAGATGTATACAACAAATTGAAAAAATATTGCTACTTACCTCATGTATTTTCCAAGATCATATATAACTTATTTGACATGTTGTCAAAGTTGTCTAGGAAAGATAGAGGTAGAATGTACTGCAACAATTATAAAATGATCTTTTCATTATTTTTCCAAAAGTAGTAAACACAATACACTGAAAAGTACATGCATTATACAAGTGTATATAATATACCAGAATAATTACCTTAATGAAGGTATGCCAATCATGTGTTTTCATCCCTGACCTAAATTCACCTTTCTTTGTTATTATATTGTTTATGTTCGCAGCAAATCCTATGAGAAATCGAATTTTTTGTATGAATTCTTTTATAGCATTGCTTTCTGCTCTATTAATAACTAAGGAAGGGCACTTATATTAATTTGGTCTCCATCACTATTTAATTGAATGACATTTTTCATTGCATGATTGGCTTCCTGAATGTCACTACAAATTTTGACAATTTTTTCTTTGTCATGCCTTCCATCCAATATTTTCCATAATGTTTTTGTTATATTTTTTCGATATGCATTGTATCAAACAAATGCACAATTTGTAGCTACTCATAGTTGGGCAACCTACTAAATTGTCTGGGATAACTTTTCAGTCCCTGTGGAAGCCGACCATTAATCCCTTGATGACCTTCATGAAGCATATAAATTAAACAAATTAACAATGAACAATCATTGTCAATTACAACATGAGTAAACACAACACAATATAAAAATATAAATTCAAAACATATCATATATGATAGATAAACAATTTGATCCTAATGTATAACCTTGATGATTAATTCTATTATATTCCAACTTCCATAGGCGAGGTGACATTCTTCGTGGTTTTGATGTAGTCTCCTCTTTCCCATTGAAAAAATGTTTTTCAGTAGTTCGATACTTATGATTTCTATGGAGAAAGTCCCTATACTCATCAAACACCTGCTTTCCTAAACTTGTTGAATGACAAGATTTCATCTTTGGGTCACAAATTGGACATGCAAAATTTCTCTTTGTTTAAAGACCCGGAAGATGATATATAATTGGATTAAATATGTCAATTTTTATAATTATATATAATGAATAGATTATTTTAAAAACATGCATGATATCTACTTTATCAAATTAAATATTGTTAAAATGCAGTCAAACATTATAACATACCACAAAAATGTGTTAGGCCTGGGGCATTATGAATTGTCCATACAAGCATTGCATGGAATTTAAATTATCTTTGTCCTATTGGTCTGGAGACGTCATACATAGTGACACCATTCCATAACTTTAGTAACTCGTCGATAAAAGGCTCAATATATACATTCATATCTTTAACTTGGTACTTACCTAGTTGAATGAATATAAACATTACATAATTATTATAACCATTTTACTGCAATATATATAAATTAATGTACATGACTATTGAATGAAAAAAATATAAGTCATTATGCAAAAATAAGAAAAATGAGATGCTACTACGAAAGAAAATTGATGTAAACAAATTTGGAACAATCATTGACAACATTATGTGCTCCCTCTTTATTGACATCCATGGAGGAATGTTATTGTTGATAACAAAAACAGGCCACACTGAGTAAATAGATCTCAGCTCTCCAAATGGATTGACACCGTCTGCTCCCAATGAAAGCTTGAGATTATGAGGTTCTTCTTTAAAGTGTGGCAATTTTTCCTCCATGTCCCTAAATACAGAACCATCGTAGGCATTTGAAAAATGTCATCTCCACTTCTATTTGTGCATGGTAATCCATAAATTAGCTAAGCTTTTGCACCTAAATAATTGTTGCATACATGGAATAATGGGAATATAAGAAGAACCTTAGAGGCACCTTTTTGTTAGTTGATTGTTCGATATCACTGATATGACATTCGGGCATTCTATTGCAAATTCATGTTGTTTATGATATATAATATGATCATTGGGACATGCATCTATTGCTTGATACTCCATTCCGATATCTTTCATAATGGCACATAAATCTCGGTATGAGCAAGGTAAAATATTTGATGATGGTAACAAAAATTCACCAATCAATCTACAACAAAAAATAATTTGTTCATATAAAGAATATTAATGATACATATTTTATCCTTTATTTACTAGTGATGAACTAACAACAATTAAAATAGATGAAAAAAGATGACATAAATGACATACCTTAACATCCATGAGATTGCTATGTTTGATAAAACATTCATAACCTTCAAGTTCAACAACAACAATACAACAAAGAGAAGAGTTGTTTCAGAGCCTTCATAAAGGGGCTCGCATGTCTTGTCAAGTATAGGTAAATCATGAACATCATCAGAGTCATCTTGATCATCATGATCAGCTCTGCCACTAGATGTGTCATGGATCAATGTATTTGTACCATCATCTTCAACTATGTTTTCTGGTGCATGATCATCTTCTTCCATAGGATCATTAACTTCATCTTCGATATTCACAACTCCATGTTCGTCCACTTGCAAAACCACATTCTCCGGGCCATGATAATTCATATCATCTGCCCTAGGGTGCCCCACCTTTATAATAATGATAGACACAAATAAACCATGATCATGATCAAGTGATTATATATATATATATAAAATGTTAAAACAATATAAACATTTATAAATTCAATCAATATAAATACATATAATGAACAACTTACCAATGGACGATAATCATGCCCCCCTTCAACGTGACCATGCTACTTACAATGTTTCTCAGCTGTTGTGATTAAAATCATCTCATCTTTAAGCCCTTGCAATTATTGCAAGGACAATAACATTTCCCATCACCCTTTCTTTTCAAGCTAGCCCACAATCTATCAAGTGTCTCTTCATTTTGTTTTGGACTAATATTCTCTGACATGATTTTTTTTTACCAAGCTTGACTATTTAGATCTTCAAAAAATATCAAACTCACACTCCAATAATTTTTATTCATAGACAGGTAACATAATCTAATAATTTTGATATTTTACACCAAAAAAATTTGGCATGCAACCACCCCTACAAAAGAGAAGATAGTTTGAAGTTAATGACCCCAAAAAACACTTTAAAATGCTAATTCCAAAACTTATTAAATTCTGATTTTACTATGATTTCCAACCATTAAGACTCCTAAAATCATAACATTGAACTTGATCACAAAATTCCTACAACAATGGAGGTAGTGAGCTAGTAAGAGTAAGTGACCCATTCCTAAGGAGCAGCAAGTTAGAATCATCATTGCTAATGTCAATATAGATTTATCCTTTTAGTTAAAGATGAGTGTGTCACTTCTTATGATGAGCTTATCCCTAGGGCCCTCAACATTGAGAGAGCCCTAATAAAAAACAACAAAAGCATTGGTAAGAGCATGATTAGGGTACAAACCCTAGGCCTTCACAGAAACATAAACAATAACTATAGCGGATTAGTGAGGTTGCAATACCAGAAAGATTGAGACATTGTAGGTAATAAAAAATCTTGCAATCTAAAGATTGTAGCCAATAACAAGCATACTATGTAGCTTAGTGACATTTGTAAATGCAATCTATGGTAAGAAGAATGACAATCACTTGAGATGTGACAGTCAAAAACAAGCTGAGCAGTGACAAGATAATAAAGCTCAAACCTTGCATAGTAAAGTGGAGATTTTAGCAGTGAGTTTCCTTACCCCCTTTCCAACCTTAAGGGTTTTTCAAATACTTTTGGTAGTGTTAGACAAGGAAAATGCAATCAGGGAATGACTGTCCAAATGAAGTAACAGTGGTAATCATAGGTTCAATGATTCTTCTTAGCCATTAATATTGAATAATGGAGGTAGTGGATTGCATGTTTGAGTAGTGTTTTGAGACTCATCAAAGATGGAGAATAGTGAATAATACCTTGTGGACTGTGAATTAGTGTTAATAAGGTTGAAGGATCTTAAGAACTACAATACCCTAGAACAATGAGTCCCCTGTAGTAAGTAGGTAGTCTATAGGGCATAGTTTTATTTTATAGAAGGATGCTCATGAAAGCAATCTTCAAGTGATAGTGAGTGAGTTGTTTGAGATTGCAGCTGAGGGTGCAATACCCAGTCTTAAAGGAAGTTAGCAAAGCAGTAAATGTGCAAGAAAATTGAATCATACACAACAAACAATTCACAATGTTATCTTCCATAATGCCTTGAGTTTGAAGACAAAAATCTCATTGTATCTTCATGATGAAAGTGGTGACCTTAATGGTCAATCACTGGCAACCATGATTTTAAAACATGCTATTGTGCTTATGGAGGCAACATTTTAAGCAAGGCAGTGAGTGGTGGTTTGGAACAATGGCAGGTATGAAGGACTTGCTTTATATGCATACTATGCAGTCTAGCTTAAGACAACGTTCTTAGAAGAGATTGAAGGTGGATTATGGAACTCAAGGGTTACCATGAAAAGGATTAAAGCAAAGACTGAGATCTATTTAAAAGCCACGGTCATGAAGATATTAAAGATGTCACATGCAAAACCCTAGTAGCTGGAGTAATGAATAAAGTGCCAAAGAGGATAGTGTGTTGGGGCAGATTTAGAAGATCTCCACATTATCTAATTATAGGGAAATACATCATTTATTTATTTTTTTAATTAAAATAAATCATTCTAAACCCTATATAGGATACATTGATACTTTAAAAGCCTCTGAAGAAATTTGAGATTATGCAAATATATGTCAAGTAACATTCATAAGGTTTAGAAAATCTTGACCACTCTCTAGAATAGCCCATTAAACATGGGTTGTGCTTGAATGCACTACATAATTGATATAACACAACCACTCTTCATATCAACCAGAGTTATAGGCTCTTTATTGCAGCAAGAGGTAATCACTCTTCGATCATGCTATAATTACATCCTAACCTGTTAAATTTGAGACAACTTGAATGCACCCAATGATGATTGACACCTACATTATACAACCTAAATTAACTACATTATATGAGTACCTCCATTTCTATCACAACATAGCCACATTAAACTTGGGTCACACATGAATGCATCATGTATTTGTTATAGCACAACTGTGCCACATGACCAATAGAGTTATGGATCACATAATTACAGTCATAAGAATCTGTTCCTTGGTTGTGATCTTATGGTGATTCCACACAATAAAATATGGACATGAAATTCTCAAAACCCTTAACGTCTAAAAATGAAATTTGATGAGATGTTGCTTTAAAATATGATTTTCAAACCTCAAACTACAAATCTAACTTCACAACTGAATTCTACAAAAAGACTATTGGTGGTTTTTCTTGTAAACCAGGCTGATCTCCTATTCTACATATGGAGTAGCCATCTCCAATCAAGGGCAGCTTGGAGGACTTGGACCAACTGACAAGATCAAAAGATCTTCTGCACTTTAGGCTCTGCAGAACTAGGGTGGGTATACCCACACAATGCCTCAAATAAGACTAGACATTGCTTTTTATAGTAGATGACTCCTGATGCCAAGTATTGAGAACCTCAAATGGGGCTAGATTCTCAGTAACACAATACTTGCAGCAACCAGGAGGTAGGGCAAGACATCAAACAAGATTGATTAAATAAAATGAATGTTCTTAAACAAGATAACTGAAACCCTAAAGACAAATAGCATATATCATATTAGTGCCATATCCATTGGGCTAGGAGTTAAGACAATCTGCAAACAAAAGGAATGGTTACTTGGAAAAATAAAGCCTATGTGAAACTAACCTTATTAAGGGTGTGTGCAAGAAGTTGAGTCCACTTTTTGGCCAAAAAGTGGAAGTGTTTTCCCTGATTTTCAGCATTTGACACATTTTGACCTTAAAATTTGAAGCACTTAGAGATGGAATCTTCAAAAAAGTCACTAATCATAAAATGTAGTACTTAGAGTCTAGTTTCCAAATATATAATTTATTTCAATACCCAGATTGTACAAATTTGAGTTTCAATAGGCATTTCTAAAAACCACTGTTTAAAAGTCACTTTTTTTTACCATACCATGCACGTGTACAACATCCATATTTTGACCTAAATTATCGTATTTTTCTAAATCCTTTTGGGAAAAGATTTATGACTCACTGAAGCTTGCTCTTGATATTTTTTTGTAATTTTTTATTGAATACTTTTTTTTTGTTAAGTTTTATTAGGCATATTTGTCATTTTGAAAAATCGTCGTGTACGACACGCATAAGATGACCTTAACTTATCATTTTTTTTTATTTTTATTTTTAAATTGAAAAGAATTGTCTAAAGTTTGATCTCGTGCAATCCATTCGTCAAAATGTTATGTTGGTCAAAAGTTATTAAAATATTTAAAAACCCTAATATTTAAAGTTTATGGACTAGTTTCATTAGAAATTAATTGAAAAATAGAAAAAATAATCCAATTGTAAAAAAATATATATATTTGGAATCTAAATTGTCTCATCTAAAATTGGTTTTAATTTCGTCAAAAAATTCTGCAAAAAAAGTTGTCAGCCATATGTCCAAACTCGATATGTTTCTCTGACATTGTTAGGACCTTCAACTTGCAGGTCAAACCAGGTTGAAGGCCTAGGTTCGGATTCCCAATGTTTTTCCCGAACCAAAATACAAGGCAAAAACCTGCCTACAAAGAAAACCCAATTTCAATTTTTTGGAAACGAGATCTTGTTTTGTAAAGCGGGATCCCATTTTGGTTCTACAAAAACAGGATCCCGTTTTCAAAATCACCAAAACCGGAAATTTCCATTTTTGGAAAATTTTCAAAAGGGATCCTTGAAAATTTTCCAAAATGGAAAATTTTCAAATCGGGATCCCGCTTTGAAACTTTCCATTTTCCGTTTTTGGAAAATTTTCAATACGGGATCCCGTTTTGAAATTTTCCAAAAACGGAAATTTTTAAAAACGGGATCTTGATTTTAATTTAGGCTTCGGATCCCGAAGCTAGACGGGATCCCGTTTTTGCAATGACGATTTTTTTTTTTTGGCTAAGGCAAAAACTTCCACGTTTCGTGGACTCAACTTCTTGCACTTACCCTTAATCCCATAGCTAGTGATCAGATCTTAAAGACTACTTATCAAATCCTTCAATCATACATATAAATTTCTAAGATGATGAAAGCAATTTAACCTGTTCCTTGAACATGAGCTATTATCAAAACAGACAATGCAAGAAAGTATTACAAAGGCTAATGGAATGATCCTTGATCAGTTTCATTAACAATTCAAATGTACAATCCAAAGGAGAGACTCAAAGACCTAAACAAATACATTCAGGTTCTGTTATGCATCCAAGAACCTTACAATTTACATACTGTAACCCTAGACCTCAAAATCTGGTAAAAACCTAACTCTGTGACTTAGTGCTCCTTTTGTTTTGATTTCAATATCTGGTCGAAGACCCTTACAAATGATTCAGAAATTCCTTTTAAACAGCTTAGGGATCACCATCCAGCTCAGAGCCACATCAACACCAAGTCAAACCCTAATCGCCATGTTCTTCAACTACTTTTTTGGTCTCATAAATGTCACTGGTTGGGTTGCTATAGGAAAGACATTCCCACACGAACAAAGATCAATCAACTTGCACCAAGTCCACTGCCAAATCCGCGCGTCAATACTCGAGCCATGCCGTCCTTGTACTAGAGCCGCATCACCATGAATGCTAGCTCGGCGGAGCCAGCGACCAATTCTCTGTCACCATGAATGCACCAGGCTTCTGGTTTTCATGCGCACCGTCAGTACCAAACCCCGACCATGGTTTAGTTTGAAACTCGACCGTTGATCGTCCATGATCAAACGACCGCCTTTTAAATCTCCATTTAGCCATTGAAGTAAGCTACCACATATGACTCTCGTGCCCACCGTCGATCACTGAATGATATCGTGCCACTTGGCCTTCCTCATGGTTGTAGGCCCCAACAAGGAAGGGGACTCAGCGTGACACGTGTTGACATATCGCTATCCTCGCGGGAGGCAAAGCCACATATCGCTAACAGAAAAGATAACTTCTCACCAAAAACTACATGTTACATCGAGCATTCAACATAGTTGGCAAGAGTTGGCCAGGTTGGCCAGACATCATATCGAAGTACCCACGGCCGAAGGGAGTCACATCAAAGGGTTAACACAATCGGTAAGACACAGAGGGGTCAGGAGAGACATCTCCCCAACACATCGAATGGGGACCACCAAACAAAAGATCTCGGAGAGACATCACGAAGTCGCCCAGAGATCATAACGATACCAAAAGTCATACCAAGAGCATGGCGGGGGGTAGCAAAAAGGATCTCAAGGAAACCAAGGGGAGTCGGGAAGACCTCACCCCGAAGAAAATAACTCTCACCGATTGAGCCTTTGAAAGAAAACCCTTTATGCGATTTCATTGTGACTTTATGTTTCTTTCGCCGATGCAACCTTCTCCCATATCAATGTCGCTATAGCATACTATCATCGGGGAGACCTCTTGTAGAATATATTGTGTCATACCGAGAGCCCTTCATTCACTCGGAGTCACTAAGACAGTACAAACCCTTCACCGAAAGTCCCTCATAAGACTTAGTCACCAAGACTTGACAGTTCGCTGAGACACTATATCGATAGCCATAAGTTTCACCAAAAGACCACGTGACCACTTCTATTCGCCGAGACCTCCAGAATGTCCTGCCAAAGATAAATTTCCAATGGTGCTCGGTGTGACATTGAACATTCGCTATGACATCATACCGAGAGAAAAACTCATGTTGATATGACTCCTTGTGCCAGTCGGTGTGACAAACCAATATCACTGAGACCTCATACCGGGAGACTTAACTTACACCGAAGGAAAACCAAAGAGCACCCGCCGCCGAGAGACTTCCACATGCACTTGTCGGTGAGACCAAGAGGAGTTCATGGAAACATCTCCCTGACATAATAAACACTGGCCGACAAAGATTTTGGGGAGACAAGCTGGGGTCACCAAGAGGTTACCCTGATAGCCAAAGGTCACAGCGAAGGCAACGCAAGGCCGGTGAAAGTGGTAACAAGGGGCCAGTAACAAACAAAAAAATGGGGCTCGGGGGAACCACTTAAGTTAAAATGAACTGGGCAGACAGGTCACCAACAAAAGGAACAAACGGCTAGAGGAAAAGGAAGCCGCGGACCCAAAACGATCCCGCTCCCGCCTCCGGAAAAGATAGCAGACACAAAGTCAAAACCAAAACAAAACCAAAAAGCCATGGGGGCAGAGGCAAAAGGAAAACAAAGAAGCGGCGGAGTCGGAGGAAAAATGGAAATAGGAACCTCGCAAAAAGTTCCAAGACAAACCCCCGACCTGTTTCCGCCCCCGCCAAAAGCAAAAGGAAAACAAAGCGAGCGGAGCCGGGGTCAGAGCAAAACCTGATTCCATTCCGATCCCGCGCCCGCCAAAGGAAACAAAGCAAAAAAAAAAGGGAAGAACGCGGAGAGGAAAACGACCAGCGACCGACGCAGGGCAGAAAGGGAAAGAAACTCCAAACACGCAGAATCGGAACTGGGACGGATGCGTGAACAGGAACTAGAACTTCAAAATTTGGAAAAGTTCTAGTTCCATTCGAGCATCCATTCCACCTCTGATAAAACAAAAGAAAAGCCAAGGCAAGCAAAAGAGAAAGGGGAACCGAACTAAAAGCCCAAAAATGGGGAAAAGAAAAGCCAGGAAAAACCCTAACATAGGCCGCCCCAACGGAGAGATGAAAACTAGCACGCTGGGCTCAACCATTATGGGAGCCCATTTAACCCACGTGCTAAAATGAAAAACACCCCATAGCCAAAGTTTTATCATGAAAAACAAGAGTACACAACTAGACAATGAGAGAACCAGAAATGACACTAACAAAGACAATGACTACCCTCAACCTAGCGATATCTTCTTCATTTTTTTCTGATTTTTCCCAAGAAAATAATCCTTAGTTCTCCAAAAACTATCTCAAGTAGATCAAAACATTGTCGCAATAAATCAGGCGTGAACTCACTTTTCTTTATGTCGGCCATAATTTGATTTTTTTTAAAAATTTCATGTTTGTCAAAAAATCGATGAAAATGATAGCCGACATTTCAATGAACCCAAGGTTCATCAAAATTTCGATGAACGTCAAGGATAAACTTTCAAAAAATTGGAAATTATACATCAAATTTTACAAGCACCTGACGAACATCGAATTTTACATATTTCGTCGAACAGTTTCGTCGGATTTTGTAGTCAAATGTATTAGTGATATGTATATGTATATACATATATGTATATACATATACACATACATATACATATATGTATATACATATGCATATGTATATGTATATACATATATGCATACATATATCAAACAATGCCACAAAGTGTAACATCAAATTAATAGATCTAATATTCAGTTTAAACGAAAAACAAGCTAACCATGCAAAAGAATATCATAAAGAGTTTGTTGTGGTGAACTTCAAATAGGCACAGAAGAACGAATATCATGGAACATATTGTTATAAGACATATAACATGTTGCATACAAACAAAATAACCACAACAATTAATACTTTATTATAAGAAGGTTCAAACATGGTAGGGAGAAACAAATCCATGAAACATATTGGCACAAGAAAAGAAATCTATTAAACAATTGCAAGAGATTCTATAAAAACACTTAAGAAGTAGGAACAAGCAGTAGATAAAGGGGAAAAGAATATCATGGTGAAAACATGCAAAATAGAAGAGCACAATAATCTATGTAAAATACTATGAAACCAACACCATAATGGTTGTTTCAATAATGCAAGCTAATCAAAGTATACTTTCCCCAGATAGAACATTCAATATTCCATTTACTCCATCTGAACGTATTTACTTAGCTCGGCCTCACCACGTGCAACAATGGGAGAATGCATGAACCTGTGCACAAGAAAACTCTTATGTTTCAGCTTCCGTGTATCAAGGACACCAACTCCACCATCGCCAACCCATATAACTCCCAAGCTCCACATCGCCACAAAAAAAACCCGGTCAAGTCACCACCGGATGGGGCATATCTAGCACCAGCTAATCCAATTCATGGTTGGGTTGGAAAAAATCCCTATAGAAGCTTCAAACAAATAGCCTATTAGCTGGGACATCTCCAATGCTGCCTATGATTCTTAAGTGTTTTCCTAATGGTTGTTTTCCAATTTCCTAGTTTTTCCTATAATATTTCATGGGAAATAATCTACCTGGAATTTTCAATTGACAAGCCAAGTATCACACAAATTTTTCCATTACACCTTGTCTAGACAGTGAAAGAATTTATGGTAAGCAGGAATATGGTCCAAACTCAAATCTATACGTGCATTTCACTGACCTATTAGAAAAACACTTAACAATTAGAGGAAAATGAGAGATGTTTGAGAACCCACATTGAACAAAATGTTAAAATATGGAGAATAGAACAATCAAAGTATGATAATGAACATTTTGGTGTAGGGAACAATACTACTTCATGTATATGTATCTTTCTATGTCCCAAAGCATTGATTTTCACATACAATTCACACTATATGTAAATATATATATCACAGGGGTGCTAATTTATTTTGTTGTTGTTGTATGATGGGGATGAACTAAGTAAATGCAATATTGAGTGTTTCATTGTGGGAAAGTATACTTTGTTTAAGTTGTATCTATATTATTTAGTGGGAAATAATGTAGCTTGAAATTTGAATTAACAAGCCAACTATCACATAGAATTTGCTATTACAGCTTCTCTACAGAACAATAGAATTTTAGGTAAATGGAAAATGACAAACAAGAAGAATTGGAAAAGAACTATTAGGGAAACACTTAAGAATCAAAGGAAAATGACAAATGCTCTCAAACCAACTTTAAATATAACTTTAAGATATGGAGAATACAATAGGGAAGGACATTATGGAACTCCCACATAGAATTTCATGGAATTCCATCACACATTACATAATAAGAAATTAGGGCTTGTAATTTGCTATCTTCATATGTGATGTATCGTATTCTATTATTTTGATAATACAACTTAATCAAAGTATACTTTCCCACACTACAACATTGAATATTGTATTTACTTCAACCGCCACCACAACACAACAATGATAGGATGCTCATTGTTGTACGATGGGGATGGACAAAGTAAATGCAATATTGAGCTTTTTAGTGTGGGAAAGTATACTTTTTTAAAGTTGTATCTATAATATTTAGTGGGAAATAAAATAGCTTGAAATTTCAATTAACAAGCCAACTATCACATAGAATTTGTTGTTACAGCTTCTCTACACAACAATAGAATTTCTAGTAAACGAAAAATGACAGACAAGAAGAATTGGAAAAGAACTATTAGTAAAACACTTAAGCATCAGAGGAAAATGAAAGATGATCTCAAACCCACTTTAAATAGAACTTTAAGATATGGAGAATACAATAGGGAAACTATGATAATGAACAGTTTGTTATGGGGAACTAAAAACAACAATATCATGAAGAATAGTTTGTTGTGGGGAACTTGGAACAAAGAAGGTAAAAAGAATACAATATAACATATTCATATAAGACATTACCATTACATGTAATTAGCAAGCTCCACTGCCAACATAAAAAGACCCGAGTAGTTTATTCTAGGGACCTTCAAGCAGATCAGGGAAGAAAGAACATCATGAAACATATTCATACAACACTCAACCTATGTTCATCATTAATAAATATTGAAGAGAATCACATGAATTGTATAAAACGTGTTAGAATAATAATTATTTTCTACAAGTCATTTTACATTCTCTTTTTGCATAAATGATTTCTCTATAATATTTCATGCCAATCAATGCAACTCAAGTCTATAATTAAGCCTATGGCATTATACAGATTTTTCAAAGATTATTGCATCATATAATCACTATCATAACCATAGAAAATAACATGAATAAAATATGGAGAATAGAAGGGGAAAACCACAACAATCAAGAGTCTCTTATGGAGAAGCAAGGAAAAGAATCTCATGAAAAAATAGTGTGCCACGAAGATCTTCAAAGACATAAGGGAAAAATAATACCATGAAACACATTGATACAAGATCTAGATGAACGGAAAGCCACATAAAATAGAACTACCAAAGCCAATAGGTACCTATAATATGTAAAAAATGAGTGCAACCCCACAGACTTAAGTAAAAATCCAACCTATTAACTGGCACTAAATATTATAGACAAATAGAGAAATTGTAAAACAACTATTAGAATAACACTTAAGACCCACTCAACTAGTTTTATCTCCAATATTCCTATGATTTCATACTAACCCTCTCGATATATATATAATTACTCCTATGTTAACCTGCAATCGCTCCTATGTTAATGGGTATAATGCTAAAGATGCACATAGATAACTAAAACAATAAACCAAAGGTGATAAAATTACTAACCCCACCCATGTTTTTTGATGAAAGAAAGAATATTTAACTACAATTTCTCCTATGCTAATGGCTAAAACGTGAAATATGCACAGAGATAACTATTATGCACTTTCCTTCGAGTAGACCAGGGAACAAAACATATCATAAATAAAATATGCAGAATAGAACAGGAAAAATGAATATAACCCCACAGACTCCATTTAAAATTCAAGCTACATCACCTAGAACTAAATATTATAGACAAATAGAGAAATTGTAAAAGAGTTATTAGAATAACACTTAACAACAAAAAATTACTAACCCTAACCATATTTTTCAGAGGTAAGAAACAAAATTTAACTGCGATTTCCCCACCCGCAAAGAGCGCTAATATTTTTCAACTCTCCAAAATGAGTATAATGCCAAATATAGAAACATATAACAAGAAGACATTATCAATAAAGTAATCACCTATGTAAAACACCCATGTAAAAATCAGTATAATGCCACATACTGCATTTGAAATTCTAGCTGCATCAGCTCACCCTAAATACACACAGATAACCACAAACAATAAATGAAAGATTCACAAAGATAATGCTCATAGATGCATAGAGATAACTAAAACAACAAATGGAGGCTAATAAAATTACTAACCCTAACCATATTTTTCAATGAAAGAAAGAATATTTAACTACAATTGTTCCTATGGAAATGGCTGCAACACCAAAGATACACACAGATAACCACAAAAATAAATGAAAGATTCATAGAGATAACGAAAACAATAAACAAAGGGTGAAAAAACAATTGCTTCTATGTTAATCTGCAATTGCTCCCATGCTAATGGGTATGATGCCAAAAATACACAGAGATAACTAAAAGAATAAACTAGCAGCAAAAATATTACGAACCCTAACCATTTTTTTTTATGAAAGAAAAATAATTTAATTATAGTTTCTCTGTCCATATAGAGTGATAATGTCCTATAAATCTCCAAAATGGGTATAACGCCAAATATAGAAATGAATAACAATAAGACATGAATAGTAACTTAATCATCTATGCAAAATACCCATGCAAAACGACTCACCATACAGATGCAAAAAGATAACTAAGACAATAAACCAATGGAAAAAAATTTACCAACCCAAACCATAGTTTTTTATGAAAGAAATAAGATTTAACTACAAATTCTCCATACATATAGAGTGATAATCTCTTTGAAATCTCCAAAATGGGTATAAAACCAAAGATAAAAACATATCACAAGAAGACATCAATAATAAATTAATCATCTATGCAAAATTCCCATGTAAAACAACTTATAGATTTTGGAGAACAATACTTCGTTGATTTCTGCAATACTCTGCTATCAAACTAGCCATGGCGTTGAAGGCGACGATTTTTACAATATTCTGCTATGAAAACAACACCACAATGAATATCTTGACAATACAACTTAATCAAAGTATACTTTCCCGCAATTCAACACTCAATATTGCATTTACTTCATCCACCCACATTTACTACCCTCACCTCCATCATACAACAATGACAGAATGCATTAACACTCCTGCGAGCAAACAGTCATGTTTCAACTTTTGTGTATCAAGGACACCAACTCCACCACTGCCAACCCACGTAATTCCCAAGCTCCACATCGCCACAAAAAAACCCAAACTAGTCACCATCGGCTGGGACATCTCCATTGTCAGGAAAACCAATTCACGATTGGACTGAAAAAATTCCCGGTGGAAACTTTAAAAAAAAAAAGCCTATCAGCTTATTATTTTTATTTTTTTATCTTAAATTTAAATTTCTACTCATTTTACTTAAAATTATTCTTTTTAATTTTTATTTTTACAATAAATGTCTCTTTCAATTAAATGTTTTCTTTTTTATTTTCCTATTAATTTAAAATATTGAAATACTCTCTTATTATGTTATAGTCTTTCTCTGATTTCTTTCTTTCTTTTATTTTAACAGTTGTTATAGTTTCTAGTGTTTATTTTAAAAGAAAAAATTTCATTTCTTATCATTATTATTATTCAACTAATTTTATATTTCATTTTTCTTATCTTACTTTATATTTTCAAGAGGGTATATTTCTTAATATATCTATTCAATGAATAGTAAAGGAATTTATATAGAGGAGAGAGTTTATAAAACTATAACTTAAAAGATATTTTAATTGCATAGAAAACATCACATAATTTCTCTTTTAACTAAGAGGTGGGGAATGCAATATATAATGCCCTAAATAAACACACTAAAAAAAAACCTAACTAAACTACTTTTTTGAAACAAAGAAAACACTAATAATGGGACAATAAAATGTCACAATTGCACAAGAACATGCACACAAGTCTCACAATGACATAATGATAAGAATAATAAGACAATTTCACCATTACACAAGAAAGGTGGAAATATAGGAAGACTAAACACTCATGGGATAAATCCACCACAATGAGCGAATAAGAGAGAGATGGAAACACATATATGATGATTGATTACTAAACCATGATCACATTCTCTTACAATACAACACCTTCATAGGATGAGGGAATCATCAACCTCCAAACCAAACCTAGGAATGCTAATCAAATCTAATACACAGGAAAACCTTCAAAATAGGTTTCCTAACAAAGAGGCACAAATTTCTACTAACTAGAATGATAATAGGTCACTACTAAACAACCACATGATTCTTGAGATAACCCATTGAAGCCTAACAACATACAAGTAGGAGAAGACTACACCACAACATCCCATGACTTGTGGAGAATATACTGATAACACAAAAAATCCAACTAAGAAGGATTACAACCTTCCCAAGTATTCACAACACTAGGTACAAAATTTCCCTAATCGTAGGTTTGACAATGAGGGACCTTTGAAAGAAGGTATGTAAAATGACATAATACAAGACACAAGTTCTCAACAACAACACATAAGAACAAATAGAAATAACCTCTAGACCCCTGGGACCATAAGGAACAACTTCCATTTACATGGTTTTCCCAAAGTAGGGCTCAATACAAAGAAGAAAGAACAAGTCCTAAAACAAAGAGGCAAGAGATACTTGACTAGGTTTATGAGGGTCCCGACAACTAAAACGACTAGAATGAAAAAAGATACAAGACATAAAAAAAACTATTTACCAATGGAATTATGATTAGAAAAGAATTGGATAACTAAGGATAATATGGTTAACATTACATTTTTGTATGGGAATGACATCACCCAAACACAGGACCAAGTTGCCAAAATAGGGATAGGTGAATTTGGGCATGTCAATACTCAAAATAAGGTTGCCCCACTAATAACCATGCCACCCTAGTATGGTACTAGGGTTCCCCACAACTAAAATTCCACCCAAACTAAGATATAAACATTTTGAGTGAGTTTGGAGATTCTTGAGTAGATGAGGCCAGCTAGATGTGGTAATAGGCCATCAAAACTCACTAGAATATACTAATGCTAATTTTAAACTAAAAATAAATATCTCCAAGTTCATTTAAACCTCCCAATACATAAATATAGCATAATATAAGTATGGTCATGTTTGACACCAACATTGAGACACGCATGTAAGGCTAATACACTAACATTTACAAATCATACATCCATCTCAATGAGAGGTCCATTAAATCACTATTACATTTGAATGAAGGATGAAAACCATGAATAAGCATAGGCACCTTGCCACATTGAAGATTTTAGACTCCACCATTATACTTCATTCCCTAATGGTTGTTGCCATGCCACCCAAACTCATATAATCAAACAATCCACTTGTAGCATGCTAAGAGATAGTAACATGGGCCACAAGCACAAAAATCACACCAAACACATGGGGAAATTGTTTACACACAAACCATACAATGTAAAAACACTCTACTATAGTGTAGGAAATTGTATACTTATATAATTTAACACTATGCTTGCATCCCTTTAATCAAGTAGACTAATTAAGCTTCTAATTGATAAAAAATCATTCCAAAGCCTTATTATTCATTTTTTCCAAAAGGGAAACCTATATTAAAAAATTGCCAACATTTATTAAATCACCTTTGAAATTAAGCATTTTGGACATAGGTCCTAGGAGCCATCCACCTAAGGGTGAATGGGTCCCCTTTAAGTCTTAGGACTCAAATTTTAATATTTTTTTGGTGGCATTTTAGTAATTCAAATTCCTGTTTCAAGTGTCACCTTTTGGAATCTAATTTTCAAGAAATTAGATAAAAACCTATAAATACATAGAATTTTGATCAATTCAAATCTAACTAGTAAGAACAATTTAAGAGATCAATCCTAAGAGAAAATATTATTGTCAAGAGCATTGAAGAGAATATTTATCAATCATCTACAACAACAATCAAGATCATATCATCATGTCAATGTTCATGTGTTTTCATGTCATGTTTTGAAGCTAACATTATGATGTAGGTTTCAAGCATTCAAGAATCAATCCATCAATCCAATTCATACGAGATCCAACTCTTAGAGTGATTTGTTTCACTTCATTCGTTTAAGGACAACCCTTAAGGTTTCGGTGAGTTGTAGCAATATTTTTTCATTCATCAATTCCTTCATTTTGTCATTATTTCATTATCAAGGTTTAATTACCAAGCATGAGGTTTGACTAAGGAAAACCCCCATTCACCCAAAACAAAAAAAAATATTTTCCCTTTGTATGTGTAGATTTATAGGTGAATAAGGATTGAAAGTTGATCAAAGGATGAATTTTGCAAAGTTGCATAAGTTGTCATCATTGTTGTTGAGCTACAAAAACTCACATATTTTAGTTTAGGTTTTCCAATAGTCAAACCTATAGAAATTATAAGCTTAGATCTAAGATCAAAGGACTATAAAAAATGATTTTGGATCCCTTCTTTAAGACCCATTCACCCTTGGGCGAATGAGTCCTACTATAGGCCTTGAAATCCACTTTTTATCATAGGTGCATGCACTGTAAGATCCTTCTCAAATCTACCTACAAGTTGTTATTTTCATTTTTATTATCATAGAGCTTTGCATTTCAATTATTAGGTCACTTAATTATTCTCATTAATGCACTTTAAATCATTCCAAAATATTGCAAATCAGTCATTTCTATCATAGGAAAGTAGAGATCCAAGGTCAAAAATAAGGTTGACTGACCTCAAGGTTGAAAGTCAATCATATCCATTTGTTATCTTCTCTCTTTCTAATGAAAGTGGGGAAAGGTGTGTTTGAATCCTAGACCAATTCATTATTCCAAATTTTTTGAATTCATTGATGTGGAATAATAAAATGGCCCAAGGTTTAAACACACCTTTTCCAAATTTCAAATTAGTGAAATGAAGAAAATAGCAGCTCTATGTTTTGTGAGATAGAACCACCAATTTCCTCCAAGTTTGATTCAAGGAAACTTTATAGATCTCAATCTAGGGATGGAAAGGAGGGAAAGAGATATACAATAAGGTTTCCTAGGTTGTGATTATAGACTAAAATGGGGTTCACCACTATTGATGGTGATGTTACTCCCAACAATAGGGAAAATAAATTCTCCACAGACAAACTATGAAGAGCCTATCCTTCTTGAAAGACTTAACCAAAGACAACCCCGAGGGATTTTTATGATAGGAAAAAGGTTGGCTTAGTTCAATCCCAAGTCTCCAGTAGTCAGGTCTTGATAGTACTAGGTTCACTTCAGGGTATGATGTGATATTGTTGTTAATCTCAAAGGGACTATGTTTTTTTAAAATCATATGTATTAGATGTTGGATTCTCAGTTAGATCACAATATTATATCATGAAATTGAAATATTTGAAATAATAATTCATGAACATCAATAAGCATGGTATCGCTTAAGTAGATTTAGCTTTAAGCATTGAAAAACTTCATGAGAAATGAAATATTTTTGATAAATTTGTATTCATTCATCTATTTTTTGAAACATTTTCCAGAATTTAAACATCTATTCTAAAATAAAGCATAAAAATACTAAAAATTAAAATTTCTCCCGATTATTCTCCACACATGCCCCAAAGAATTAACCAAATCAAATAAAACCACTTTATACTTCACTAGAATTATTCACAGCTACATATAAAATGATGCAAGATTTTAAAGAGAGGGGTTTTAGTTTGGACACTGAGTGGGTTTTGCGTGCACCCTTAAATGTTGCAACACAGTCTTGTTCGAATGAACTAAAAAAACCATCTACAAAGATTCAGGACATAGGTAGCTATCAAATAGGCTTCAATATTGATTAATATCTATGTGTACACAAGTTTTTAGAGCAGAATGATTCAAAAAATAGGAAAAAAGAACAAAACTTAGAGAAGTTTTGGCTCTTATGAAATCCACAAATTCTTAACTTAACTTAAAAAGAAGTATCCTCTAGCCTTTTATAGAAGTAAGGCATAGATAGGACATGTTAAATACATGAGAGGAAATCCAAGGGAAATATCACATCAAGGCATGTGGAATATAGTGATTGGTAAGATAATTGGAATCAAAGTCAATGAAGGTCAACATTGATCGCACGTTGAAGCACTTAGGGATTTAATCTTTTATTAACACAAGAAAAATATATTGAATCAAGATAGTGTGCAAGAACTTTCCCATATATTTAGAACGATTACTTTATCACCCTATTCCTACATTGTACTCTACTTCAGGCTAGCTACTCTTGGGAATGGGCTCCACCAAAGATTGGAATTTTCCTCCACCACGTGTGCAATACTGAGATCTCTAATATTTATGTGGAATCAAAGCCCTCTTCCTTATAACCTCCCATAGTACACAACCTGATCTAGATATAATTTTACCCCTGATTCAAATTTTCTTGATCGTCCATACCCGAACTCTACATCTCCTGCAATCACAAATTTCATTCATTAAATCCCTTTTTTAAAAGAAACATTTAAAAAGAAACATCTCATGTAAATAAAACCATTATTCAATTGTTATTATATAAATTTCTCATAAATAAAATGTTTTGAAGCATATTACAAATTCTTGCATGATTATCTTATTTATACTAGATTACCAGACTATTAGACTCATCAGATAACCGTAAGATTTTAGAACTTAATTTTACATCACTTCCCAGTACCTTGTACCTAGTACCCAATATTCAGCTTTACCCATGAACTTTCCCTAGACTTCGGTTTTACCAGAACTTCCATTTTACCACACCTCGACTACTAGACTAGAACATTCTACTCGGATTTTCCTTACCTTTCTCCCTTTTCAAATATTCTCAATTCCTAGTATCTGGTACCGAAAACACTACATTGCAAAGTACTCTTTTATTAAAGATTTCTCTTTTCTCTTCACTTCCGGTGATCTTTTCAAATTGCTAGTTGTTTCCATAAGAGTTAATTTTTTTCACTTGCGCTCCCAAGTCTTACAACCTTGCCAAGGCATGTTGTGAGACCACACAACAACTTGCAATCAATTAAACCAAATTTAAACCAAAATTTGGGATTAAATCACTAGTTGTAAATTATAATTTATTCATATTTTAAATCAATAACCATTACCTTACCTAGATTCTAGCATAAAAATTAAAACTCCACCGAAAACATTCATGTGTGCTCTGATTAATTCTAGTTTTCAGAATTCCATGAAAAGAATCACTTTGTTGACATTGATCTACATAATATGGTAACCCTCCAAAGCCAACCAAAGATAGAGCCTTGTTTCCAGTCAAGCATCCATATCCCTGACAAGGTTATCTCTGTAATTCCCTCCAAACATAGCTCTACTACCAACCACGCATCTATATCCCTAGTATAGATATTTGGATAGCCTAAAGACTTGAGTTTTTTTAATAGATATTGCAATGATAGCTCATTTATTTCAATAATAGCTCATTTTCAACTTGCAAGCAATGAAGCCCGCTATTAGGTTGGGAATTATATTGGTAGCGAAGGTTACCTTTTGATTTTTCATTCAATGCAAATCCCTTCATCAATTCACTTCTTCCCAAAAATTGATTTAATATTTCTTTGTTGGTACATAATTCTAGCTAAATTTTACCAATTTATGCCAAATCCTAGCTAACTACAACTCGCTATATGTTAGAACATATGCATAAATTAAAATTTAGCAATGAGAAATTTAATCACCAAATTTAAATCTAAATTTAGAACCATTAGTCACCACCCTTCCGATTAAATTCTATGGAAACCACTAAATACTCGGCTAGCATTTCTGATTTGATGGCACTGCACCACATTAATGAATCAAGAATGTCATGATGACATTGAAACACAATCACATTATTCTACAATAAATTTGCACACCTCAACTTGCACATATTACTTCTTTGAAATTACCCTAGTGATGACATGTGTTGCCTCACTGGCTTCATTTTCCTTTCTATTTCGCACACATAAGCACCTTCATAATTAATACGAATTTTTTAAAAAAAATGAAATGAACACTATTAACTTCAAAATCTTCAACTTTCTTGATTCACAATCTTCTTACCGATCAAATTTCAAGCAATTTATCACAAACTTTGTGTAAAGAATTAATTTGATTTAACATTCTCCTCTGAAGACAATTATTCAATTGCCACCTTGCTTATGGTTTCCAAGACTTCACTTGAGGAAAATATGTACCACAAAATCCTCACGGCCTTCTATAAATTCCACACTTCTCAAATTATTTAGACACTTGCTTAGCTTTCTTGTTATTCTACATTTCTTCCTTTACTAATTCTTGCTTGCTTCTAGGTTATGGATACCCCAATTTTCTTATCCTCCTCTCACCACTAGAATTTTTTCTTGGAAATTATCACATCACAAAGGCTTGAAAATGTTTTCTTCATTTGGACTTCTAGTTTCATTGTACCAAATTTGTGCTTAGTTCTTGGGGAAAAGTATGTACAATCTAGCCGCTACTTTCGTTTCTATTCTGACATGGTTTCTCATTTTGTAGCATCACTTCTAGATATTGGGATTCCTGTAAAAGATGTTCAATCGACTGCCAATTTGATAGTAAGGCCTGAATATTTGGAGAATCTTGGTACTATTTTGTCTGTTGCACACCCGACCATCAGAATCCCTTCCATGGATGATATTCCTCATTTCTTGTAACATAGGGAAGTGTTTCCACTCCGCCCTTTCCTTACTGACCTCCATATTCATGACTTTGAAGTTCACTAGGAACTTGCCTACATAGGGTATTTGGGCCTAATAGATGAGGCATCCCATATTGACTGAATGGCTAATGCTACCTGCAGCTTGACTTACTCTCTGTTTTTTTACTTTTTTGATCTTCTAAAGAATGAATTTTGATACTCCATATATATACATTATACACACACACACACATATATATAGCTTTTTAGTACATCTTAAAGCATGTATTTATTGTGCATGGTTTTAACATTTTCATTTCACACATAATTTTACAAATGTTTGGATTAAATCTCATGTGTAAGATAAGTTAAGCAGAATTTTCTAATGTAGAGGCCAACGAAAAGAAAAGAAAAAGGAAAGAAAGAAAACTGATAATGTAAAGAAAAGAAAAACAAAACAAAATGAACCCTATGAAAATAAAACTAACCCTAACTAATCAAACCTCTAATTTAACAAACAATTAATCCCAATAAAACAATTTATTTTGATTTCAATGACTATTTCCATTGTTTTGGTACAAATTACAACATGTTTATCTTTAAATTCATTCAATGAAATTTCAAAAAATCTATTGTAACGATGAATTTTTTAAAATTTTCTACCTTTAATAATCATAAATTCAAAGGTGTATTTACCAATGACTTGGATCATATTTATGAAAATGACCTCATTAAAGGTTGACTACACACACTTCGTTGTATGTGACCATACTCTACCTTCTTTCAGCCCTAGTTCATGGCTTGTTTATTTACTTTGTTCACTTCCATGAATGACTGTGTCCATTTCTCAGCTTTCTCCTCTGAAAATATTCATGTCTTCAGTATTTCCTTCACTTTGCACTTTGTTAGACCAAGATATATCACAATTTATATTGTTATCAAAGAGATAAAAATTAAAAGTTTGATACTTTGTATCATGCATAAAATTAGGAAAATTTCTTTTTTTAACTTGTAAATTTTCAACTTGGAGAAAAATACATGTGTCTCCCGCTCGATTTCCCCACTCCTTTTCTTCATTTTCATTTTCCATCTATAAGGAGAATGATGACTCATCAATACCGTTTCCTTGTTTTTGATGAGATGTCTTTGAATCTTGGCATTCTCACTTATTATTTTGCAAAACGTTAGGATTTTCTTTATAATAATTGCACTTGTCAAACAGTTTTAATGTATTAGATAATTTTTAGTATTTCCAATTACACTAGGGTTGCACATATTTCTCATTAATGGCTCCTTTCTTCTAGCAGTTAGAACTTCTTCTATTAACGGAATCACCTTACATATGGCCAAACTTACCCTAGCTAAAAAAAATCACAATCGAGTTCACCATGATCAGTTGTATCATGAATTCTACACTCGGTGACTACCAAAGGTGAGTAAACTCAAAGGATATAATATTTGGTTGAAAATTTTCCAAAGTTTCTCAACTTCCATACTAAAACACCAACTTGCACTAAATTTTCACTTTACAAGCCTTCTCCTTGAAATTAGGACTAATACAAATTTAAAAAAATATGCCTTTTTTTCTAGTGCTAGTTCCTGTTGATGGTGATGTTACTCGCAACAAAAGGGTGAATAAATTCTCCACAAAAAAATCGTGAAGATCCTATCCTTCTTGAAAGACTTAACCAAAGAAAACCCCAGGGGATCTATATGATAGGACAAAGGATGGCTTAGTTCAATCACAAGTCTCTAGTAGTCAGGTCTTAACAGTACTAGGTTCACTTCAGGGTATGATGTGATATTGTTGTTAATCTCAAAGGGACTATGTTTGTTTAAAATCATATGTATTAGACATTGGATTCTCAATTAGATCACAAAATAATATTATGAAATCAAAAGATTTGAAATAATACTTCATGAACATCAATAAGCGGTGATCCCACAATACTGGTTGACAATTTTTGGTCAAATTGGACACTAAACTATTTTTTTCTAACTAAATCTTCACTTTCAGGCTCCTATAGCAGCTAAACCATGAGGAATTTGAAGATGATGCAAACTAGTGATTTGTGAAATTTTGTTTGTAGATTCTAAATATATATTTTTCATGTTTTTTGGAATCAGATTGCACTTCTTTTCCATCTCATTTGAAAAATAGTTTTTTACAGTAAACACTATTTTTAAGGAGTGATGCTCACCGTATACAACATAATTTTTTTTCCATAAAGGATACAATTTTAATTTTTTTGAATTTAGATTTTTAACTATGATATCTAGCACTTTCATTTGGTTTCATATTGTTTTATTCAATATTTTTTCCTTAATCAAGTTTTGAATTCAAACTAATTACAATTCAGACATAGGCGGACCATATACAACATAACTTTTTATGTATGTATCAAAATTCATTTTTTTGTTTTTTTGGATCAAGGACTTCAATATCTAGTGCAGTGATATTTTTCAAATCTATTTTTTTGATTATCTACTATTTTTCCACGTGCAAAATACAGAGCTTGCTTTTTAGTGAAAAACATGCATTCACAAGAAATAAAAATAAAAAGAATAACATATTAGATTTATATAAAATTATACTTTTTGGGAAACTTATAATAAGGAATATATACTCACAATTTTATTTTTTGAAATGAATCCATTTGATCCCCCAAAAGATAAATCAAAAGTGGTTTTTTATCAACATTTTGATGGGTGTAAAGGAGACTCCATTATAGGTATGGTTTAAAACTAGTAGGGTTCTATCAAAGGGGGTATGATCTAAGGTGGTTTCATGAAACCCTCTTCAATTGGAATCCTTTAAATGGAACTTTTCAATGCTTAAATCATTATATTTTCTAAAAATATGTGATTTGAGCAAAAATCAGGATCTTCGAGAAAGTGTAAACCAATATTGTGGGATCACCCTAAGCTTGCCATTACTTAAGTAGATTTAGCTTTAAGCATTCAAAATTTTCATAAGAAATGAAATATTTTCAATAATTTTTCATCTATTCATCTATTTTTTGAAACATTTTCAAGAATTTAAGCATCTATTCTAAAATAAAGCATAAAAATACTAAAAATTAAAATTTCTCCTAGTTATTCTCCATGCATGCCCCAAAGAATTAATCAAATCAAAGAAAACCACTTTATACTTCACTAGAATGATTCATAGCTACATATAAAATGATGCGATCTTTTAAAGAGAGAAGTTTTAGTTTGGACACCGACTAGGTTTTGCATGCACCCTTAAATGACGCAAAACACAATCTTGTTCAGCTGAACTAACAAAACCAACCACAAAGATTCATGAGATAGGTAGCTATCAAGTGGATTCAATATTGATTAATATCTATGTGCATACAAGTTTTTAGACTAGAATGATTCAGAAAATAGGAAAAAGAACAAAACTTAGAGAAGTTTTGGATCTTCCAAAATCCACAAATTCTGAACTTAACTGAAAGGAAGTATCCTCTGGCCTTTTATAGAAGTAAGAAACAGATAGGATAAGACAAATACATGAGAGGAAATCCAAGGAAAAAATCACATCAAGACACGTGGAATGTAGTGATTAGTAAGAGAATTTTAATCAAAGTCAACAAATGATGCATGAGAATCCTTGGTTCTTGGCAATCTTGCATCAACCAAAAATATTTTTACTTTAGTTTTTTGTTCTTGTTCAATTCAAGATTGGCGGATTCATCATATTTTCTCACCACACCCCTCATATCTATGTGTACATTGTGGACATGTTCATTTTTCTTATTCCAAGATTTCAGCGCGATTGGATCTTTTTCCGACAAGTTATCACTCCCAAATTAAGTGATAGTTTCTTGAATCAACATCGAAATAGTTTTCAAGCCTAACAGTTAGTTTCATTGCTTGTGGATATTTCCCATAACTTGCAGATCTTGACGGTTTGATTCAAATTTTTTTATGGAGTGTCCCCGAACTTAATTATAGGTCCACACTTCATCTTATGCACCCGACGAGGAGAAATTCAAATTTGAGGCTGATCTGTTTAATGCATGCATTACATTTTCTTTCATTGCAGAATGTAATGATCTTTGGGTTGATACAGAAGATTCTAGATCTATGGATATGATATAAATCTTGTAATAGATTATTAGGATAGCAAGAAGTTGATTAAGTAGATGAAGATAGAATGGATGTGTATGATTTTTTCTCATGTTAAGGAGCATATAGGAATATTATATTTTGAGCATGTTGTAACAGGCCTGTGAGCTGAATTTGTAAACCCGGATGTTGCCACCTATTTGTAATTGAAACTTATAATAATAAGAATGTTTGAATTTACATTTTCCTCCATATTCTATGTTGCTTCTATTGTGTAACTCTTGTTGCATGGTCCAAACTGTTCTCTTTGAGGACCCTCCTACTGTGGCTACACCAGATTGGTATCAGAGTGAGATTCATTCTGTGAAAGATCTCCATAGTTTGTAGAGTCTTGTTGAAGGTTTGTTATGGGGTGGCAGACTAAGGATCTAACCTGCATATGTAGAGGACTTTTGTAAAGATGGCAGGAAGAAGAAATGGTAGAGGAAATGGAGTGCATGGAAATGCAGACCCAACTATGATGAAAATGTTGAGAGGAATTGCTACCAGATTAGAAGCAGTCGAAATAGCCTAGATGACAGGTTGACCAGTTGATGATGTGAGTGATGAAGAGGTAGAAGAATAGGAAGAAAGGAAAAGAGAAAATCAACCTGGCTTGGATCAGGGAGAAGAGAGGTTCATAAGAGCCTTAACTAGGGTAAATACTATACCACATTTCAATCCACCAGATTATAATGGTAAGTTGGATTTAGATGAATTGCTTGATTGGATAACAAAGATGGAGAAGTATTTTAATTTTGAAGGCACCCAATGAAGACAAGAAGGTAAAGTATTCTTGTACAAAGTTGAAAGGACATGCATCCCTTTGGTGGGAACATTTGTAGATAGATGGGAAAAGAAGAGGAAAGGACAAGATAAAATCATGGGATCAGATGGTGAATAAGTTAAAGACAAAGTTTATGCCTATAGATTATCAGATCAATTTGTTCTAGAAGTTGCATAATTTGAAGTAGGAGTTAAGTGTGATAGAGTATACTAAGGAGTTCTATAATTTGAATATCAAATTCAGACGTTCAGAGGATGAGGTCGAGCAAGTAGCCAAATATGTGAATGGCTTGAGACTGCCTACATAGGATGAGATCAGTTTGATCAAGTTGCAAAGTGTGGAGGAGGCATATCACTATTCCCTAAAAGAATAAGAGAAGCTAAATAAAAGACATGAGTAGAGATAGAGAGGAAGGGGTGGAAGATTTTAGAGAGGAAGAGTTTTTACTAGAGGAGGAAGAGGACCTTTTGCAGATTAGAATAAAGATAAGGATGTTAGTAAGAAAGATAATTTGTACCGTAGATATGATGGAAACTCTTATAGGAGAGGACGATATGGTGGTTACTAGAATGAGGGTTATAGAAAAGATGATAAGGAGAAAAGAGCATTCAAAGGAACTTGTTTTAAGTGTGATGAAGGAAATAGCGCATTTGAATGTAATCAAGGATAGACAATCAGAAAGATAGAGAATAATAGAAGAACAAATTTTGTTGAGGAAGATCATGCTAGATCATCTAATAAATCGGAAGAGGGAGAAGTGTTTGTGAATAGAAGATTATTGTGTCAAAGTGAGATGGAGCAGGAACTGTTGTAGAGAAAGAATTTGTTTCAGACCAGATACAAGGTAGCTGGTAAATGTTGCAGAGTGATTGTTGACAGTGGAAACTCTAAGAACCTGGTTTTTGAAGAAATGGTGACCAAATTGAAGCTGGAAAGATTGAAACACCCAAAACCCTATCAGATAGCATGGATCCAAGATGAGCATAAGATACTGGTAAGTGAACAATGTTTGGTGAAATTGAAGATAGGAAATTATCATGATGAAGTTTTGTGTGATATCATGCCTATGGATGTATGCCATGTTTTTTTGGGAAGACCTTGGCAGTATGATAGATAGGCTATACATGATGGAAAGAGGAACACATATACCATTGTTGCTAATGGGATGAAGTAGAATTTGTTTCCATTGGAGGATTTTCCTAAAGTTGAGGTTTGTATGAGTGTTCAAATTTGTTTGGTTGATAGAAGGAAATTTTTGGATGGAATGAGACATGAGAACATGTGCTATGCCTTGGTTCCTAAGAAGGTTGAAGACTTGAAGCATGTAGAAGAAAAACTAGGGGAGATAAAGGAGATTCTAACATAATATGAAGAGATCATTTCAAAAAATGTACCTGATGGATTGCCACCTGTGAGGAGTATTAGTCATTGTATGGATTTGATTCCTGGAGCTACTTTTCCTAATAAAATAGCACATTGAATGACACTTGTAGAGAATGAAGAGTTGAATAGACAAGTGCAAGAGTTGTTGAGGAAGGGTTTGATCAGAGAAAGCTTAATTCCTTGTGCAATACCTATTGTGTTAGCACCTAAGAAGGATGGAGAATGGAGAATGTGTACAAACTCTAGAGCCATAAACAAGATCACAAAGAAGTATAGATTTCCTTTACCCTGGATGGATGACATTATAGATTGTTTGAGTGGAGCTAAATAATTTACAAAGATAGATTTGAAGAGTGGATATCATCAGATCAGAATCAGCGAAGGTGATGAGTGGAAGATGACATTCAAGAAAAATGAAGGATTGTATGAGTGGTTGGTGATGCCTTTTGGACTAACAAATGCATCAAGTACTTTCATGAGGCTGATGAATGAGGTATTGAAGAAATTCTTGGGTAAGTTTGTGATTTTCTATTTGGATGACATCTTGATTTTCAGTAAGACTAGAGAAGAACATTTGTTGCATATAAGACAAGTTTTTCAGAGGTTTAGAGAAGAGAAATTGTTGATAAACATTAAGAAGTGCAGTTTCATGAAGGAAGAATTGGTATATCTAGGATTTGTGATATTTGTGGATGGATTGAAGATGGATCCTAAGAAGGTAAGAGAAATTGTTGAATGGCCTACACCAGAAAGCATTGGAGAGGTAAGATCATTTCATAGATTGGCTAGTTTCTACTAAAAGTTCATTAGGAATTTCAGTTCTATTTGTAGTCCTATGACAAAAACCTTGAGAGGGGATAAGAAAGATTTTAGGTGGAAATTGTGAGCAAATCAGAGTTTTTAGTTGTTGAAACAAAAGGTGACTGAGTAGCCCATATTGGCTTTACTAGAATTTAGTAAGTTATTTCAAGTAGATTGTGTTGCAAGTGGAAATGCAATTGGAGTAGTATTAAGTCAAGAAGGAAGACCAGTAGCTTATTTTAGTGAGAAATTGAATGATGCTCGGAGAAGAAATTCAGTGTATGACCATGATTTTTATGCCATAGTTCAATCCTTGAAGAAGTGGATACATTACTTGTTTCCTAAGGAGTTTGTGATGTATATGGATCATCAGGCATTGAAATATTTGAACAGTCAGGGTAAGTTGAATTAGAGACACACGAGATAGGTGGAATTCTTATAGACTTATACTTTTGTTTTGAAACATAGGAGTGGAAAGTCAAATAGAGTTTTTGATGCTTTGAGTAGGAGAAGGAATTTACTGACAGAGATGAGAGTGGAGGTATTAGGCTTTGATCAATTGAATAACTTGTATGAGGAAGACCTAGATTTTGCAGAACCTTGGAGATCTTGTAAAGAACCAGTCTTGGAGGATAGGAGTTAGTGGTTGGATTATTTCATTCAAGAGGATATGTTGTTCGAATGAAATCAAGTGTGTATACCCCAGAGTTCAATGAGGGATAGCTTGGTGAAAGAAAAATATAGTGGAGGATTGGAAAGACACTTTGGAATTGATAAGACAGTAGAATTGGTAAGTGAGAATTACTTTTGGCCACAAATTCATAAGGATGTTAGGAAATTTGTGCAACATTGTAGAGTTTGTCAAGTTGCAAAAGGGAGTAGTCAGAATGTTGGATTGTATAAGCCTTTTATAGTTCTGAAGAGACCTTGGGAGGATATCAACATGGATTTCATACTTAGTTTGTGAAAGACACAAAGAGGTAATGATTCTATACTTGTGGTGGTGGATAGATTTTCTAAAATGGCACATTTCATACCTTGTAAGAAGAAAATAGATGTAGTACATGTAGTAGATTTTTTTTTCAAAGAAGTGGTCATATTGCATGGATTACCTAGGAGTATTGTTTCAGACAAAGATACCAAGTTTGTTGGTTACTTTTGGAGGAAACTTTGGAAGAAGTTAAAGATAGATTTAAAGTTCAGTTCTAATTTTCACCCACATATTGATGGATAGACAGATGTAGTAAACAGGAGTTTAGGGAATTTACTGAGATGTTTGGTTGGAGAGAAGACTAGAAGTTGGGATTTAGTCCTTGTACAAGTAGAGTTTTCTTACAATAATTCAATGAATAGGAGTACCAGAAAGACACCTTTTGAGATTGTTATTGGAGTTCATCCTAGACGTATATTAGAGTTGTGAGACATCAGTAAGGAAGATAAAAGGAGTGCAGAAGTAGAGTAATTTGCAGAACATATGAAGAACGTGCATACTCAAGTAAAGCAACAATTGGAAGATATGAACCAAAAGTATAAGGATTAAGCAGATGAAAAGAGGAGAAATAAGGAGTTCAAGGTTGGAGATGAAGTGATGGTGTATTTGAGGAGGGAAATATTTCCAGTTGGCACATACAATAAGCTCAAGATGAGAAATTTTTGACCTTGTAATATTTTGAAGAACTTTGATATAGGAAATGCATAAGAAGTAGAGTTACCGAATGGCATGGGTATATCACCTATATTCAACATTGTAGATCTACATTAGTACCATGAAGTAGAATTTAGTGAGGACAGTAAAGAAAAATTGGAGAATCAGTTTCCTAAACAACAATCAGATGAGATAGAAGAGATTTTGAATACCAGAAATGGGAGAAAAATGTGTGGAAGACAGTACAAAGAATATCTTGTGAAAAGGAAGGGTAGACCAGTGGAGGATTCTTCTTAGATTTCCTAGGCTGACTTAGACCATATTGGTTTTCCTTTATCCCTAGCAAAGTGAGGGACTCACTTTTCAAATAACCTCAGATGTCTGATGTAGGAGCATCCTTCATTCTTGGCAATCTTGCATCAACCAAAAATATTTTTACTTCAATTTTTTGTTCTTGTTCAGTTCTTGCTCAGTTCAAGACTGGTGGATTCATCATATTTTCTCACCAGACCCAGCGGATCTATGTGTACATCGTGGAAATGTTCATTTTCCTTATTCCAAGATTTGAGCATGATTGGATCTTTTTCCAAAAATTTATTGCTCCCAGATTAAGTGAAATTTTGTTGAACCATCACCAAGATAGTTTTCAAGCCTAACTGTTAGTTTGATCGCTTGTGGATCTTTCCCATAAGTTGAAGATCTTGATGATGTGATTCAAATTATTCAGTGGAGTGTCCCCAACATTAATTATAGGTCCACACTTCATCTTATGCACCCGCCGAGGAGAAATTTAAATTTGAGGATGACCTATTTCATGCATTCTTTACATTTTCTTTCATTGGAGATTGTAATGATCTTTGGGCCGACGCAAAAGATTCTTGATCTATGAATGTGATATAAAGCTTGTAATAGATCATTAGGATAACAAGAAGTTGATTAAGTAGATGAATATAGAATGGATGTGTAATATTTTTGCTTGTGTTAAGGAGCATATAGGAATATTGTATTTTGAGCATGTTGTAATAGGCATGTGAGCCGAATTTGTAAACCCAAATTTTGTTGGTTGTTTATAATTGAAACTACTGATAATAAGAATGTTTGAATCTACATTTACCTCTGTATTCTATGTTGCTTCTATTGTGTAACTCGTGCTACACTTTTTGGACTATTCTCTTTGAGGACCCTTGTACCATGGCTGCACCAACAAATGTCAACTCTAATTGCATGTTGAAGCACTTTGAGCTTTAATATTTTATTCTCACTAGGAAAGTATCTTGAATCAGGATAGTGTGCAAGAACTTTTTGATATATTCAAAATGATTAATTTATCACCTTGTTCCTACACTCCACTCTACTTCAGGCTTACTAATCTTGGGAATGGGCTCCCCAAAACATTTCCATTTTCATCCACCGTGTGTGCAATACGGTGATCTCTAGTATTCCAGTGGACTCAAAACCCTCTGCCTTATAACCTCCTAGAGTATACAACCCAATTTGGATATAATTTTATCTGTGATTCAAATTTTCCTGACTGTCCATACCTAAGCTCTACATCTCCTTCAATCAGAAATTCCATTCATTAAATCCCTTTTTAAAAGAAACATTATTAAAAAAAACTTCTTATGTAAATAAAACCATTATTCAACTGTTATCATATAAATTTCTCATAAATAACACGCTTTGAAGCATATTACAAATTCTTAAATGATTATTTTATATAGAATGGATTACCAGACTATCGAACTCATTAGATAACCATAAGATTTAAAAAAATCATTTTACATCGCCTCCCAATACCCAGTACCCTTTATTCAGCTCTACCCATGAACTTTCCCTGGACTTCGATTTTACCAAAACTTCCATTTTACGAGACCTCAACTACTTGACCAGAACATTTTGTTCACATTTGCATTACATATTTCCCTTTGAAGCATTCCCAGTTCTTTGTATTTGATACCCAGAAAGCTATATTATGAAGTACTCTTGAGTATGTGCACGATCATCATGGAAAAAACAGGCCCTTAAGTGGCAAAAAATTCAGAAAAATAAGTGTTAGGCAACTTGATGTAAAAATTTGAATAAGTTATCTATATTATTTCAAAAATATGTAAGAATAGAATCTATAGAAAATTGAATGTAGTTTCTAAACTACTACATTTATTTAAAAATAAATAAAATCTATTTGGTGAAAATTTGAAATTTCAATGCAGTAGTACTTAAATTTCAGGGGAAAAATAAGAAGTAAGTGTCTGTCTGACCACCCTAACCATAATAAAATGATAATATTTTATTGAAATATTTTATATATAAGTAGAAGACTCATGTCTGGATGTGATGCATTTTTTTTGTAATTTTTTTCCAAGTAAATAATTAATTATGAATTTTTTATTACAACTTTTAAAAAATATAAAAGCTAGTATGTCTGACCACCTTAACTTGGTCAAAACTTCATGGAATTTAATTTATTTTTTTAATCCTATAGTATGTGAAGCATAGAATGTGACACATGTTTTGGATTCAAAAAATGTGATATTGTTTGAAAATTATAGATGTTTTTCAATCAGCTTATCGATAAGGACTTTAGTCGTAATTCTAATAGAAAATAAATAATAATTATTTATTAAATTCAAATTAAAGCATAATTTATATTGGTGGAAAGCTGAGAATCTCCTCTAAAAACCCTTTTCATTTCATCAATTTTGGGTAAAAAAAAGGTCGTCAGCCACATACCCTATAAATACCCATAATATTGCCACTTTTTGGCCCATCATGATCCTGCACATACCCTCTTTTATTAAACATTTCTCTTTGCTCTTCACTTCTGATGATCTTTTCATCTTGCTAGCTCTTGCCATAAGATATTTTTTTTCACTTGGGTCCCCAAGTCTTACAGCCTTGGACCATTTTGTGAGACAACATAACAGCCATCGAGCAAGCTCTTGGAAAGAAATAAATGCAATAATAAGTAAACCTAATAATGTAACTCAAGGTATGAGACTTAAAATCAAAAGAATGAATTGAGAAAGGACAAAGGTGTACCTTGAAAACTAAAGAAGCTCAAAACAAGGTCTAAGATCCTGAAAATTTGACATTTAATATGCACTGGGACTCATACACCAATAGGGGAATTTTTTTCCCAATTTAGGGTTTTAGTTCAAAACTGGGATATGGAACTTCTAAACCACGATCTATAGAAAATACCTAAAAATAGGTATATTGGGACTCATATTCCTCGAGTGGTGATTTATTCCTTATATCAGGGTTGATATGAAACTCACATATCCTCTATTGTTCTCCTATAGCTACTCTCCTATCAAATCCCTAATTCTAAAACACTAAATTGCAACTTGCAGGTGACTTCCCATGATCTTGCAATGTAGATGACAAATTTTACAACTTGCAACTTGATAACTTTTCTCCAATCTTTCTCTTTGTTGGAAATTCAACCTAGATCTACAAATAACACATCAAAGAGAGGGGAAAATGTTGTTTTGTTAGTGGATATAGGTTTTCCTTGGTCAAATCTTATTTTGGTAACAAACCTTGAAATGAATTCAAATAGAAAGAAGCAATAATGAATAAACAATATGTGATATTGCAACTCACCAAACCCTTGAATAAAACGCTAGAATATTGTATGTAATGGCTAGCATTAACATGGATCTTGACTCTTGATTGAAGGATATAGATCTTGATTTTAATGCTTGTTTGAATCATAAGAACCTAAGAAAAAAATGTTAGCTCAAAAACAAACATGATGCATGATGAGTTTGATATGATGCTTGAATATTGAATAATACTCCAAAATGCTTGATAATCACTCTTGAAGGCTCTTGAATGCTCTTGTAAAGTCTTGTGATCTCCAATTTTCTATAATTATTTAATACTTCAATTTCTAGATGACTTGTAAACTTGGTAGGAAAATATATATGAAATAACCTTTATTTATACTTGTTTATGCCAAATTTCCCAAAATTACAATAGTACAAGCTGACATCAGATCTAGGTAAATATAATCCCACCAAGAATTGAATTCAAAATTAGGTCCAACCTAAGTAGGAATCATACACCAGTTGGGGTGTATGAGTCTCAACAGGCTAGGATTAGGACACAAATTTCAAGAAATGTTATGTTTAATGCTTAATTAAGGACTAAGCCATGAAACATAGGAGGGACCCATATGCCCAAGTTGGTGTATGAGTCCCAAATCACTAAATTTGGGACATTCAATCCAAAATCACTGAATTATGATTGTTCATTACATATGTGTTAGGATTATCCTTGGAAAGGTGCATTAAATAAGGCTTTTGGATGCAAAATAGGACCAAATACGGCATAAAGAAGCCCAATTTTAGCAGGGAAGGCCGAAACAAGTGTGAAAATATAAAGGGATATATTTTTCTATACTAAATTTATCCCCCACTTTAGCGAAAGGATGAACTTTCTTCGAACACACTAAAGTAGACAAAACCTGCATCAAGAGCGGCTCAAGTGTACCAATGCTAGTAGGATAGGACGAAAATAATCAAGAGGGATGATCAAGCCCCCAAAATCAATATCCTATGGAAAACCAACATAGGCAAAATAGAATAGACATGTGAATGATGTAAGGAGAAAAAATAAGACACAATCATACACTTCCAAAGACATAAAGAAGAAAAGAAAAACAACAAAAACATAAAAGGGGTGGATCAAGCCTCGACCATTTGTCCTGCACACTTTGGATCAGATCTAAGCCTTTTTTTGAAGATGTTTACAAGTGGAACACAATTTCCACTATGTAAACCAAACACATGCTCATAAGGGCTAGTGGAACATCAAGTTGTCCACTAGGTGAGCCCATGTAATGAGACACATACACACGTGGATGGTATGTGCTCACACAAACAAGAAATTGGCTCTCTGAAAGTCACACCTAAGTTTAGCACCCATACGTACAACCATACGAAAGCTATACCTCATGATATCTTTTATAAGGCACCGCATAATATGAGCAACAAGATTCATGAGGCAAGCAAAGCTTTGTATGCTTGACACCCATGAATGAATGGGGTGGCACTACAAGCAAGTAAAGTGTATTATGCAAGGTGAGCATATAATAGATGTTGTAAATGCAAAATAGTTTAAGGTACATTCAAAGGATTTTTTCTTAGTTCATGTAAGGTATTTACTTAGAGAACATTGTTCCTAATGTCTCCAAGAGAAGACCAATGGAAGAATAGAAGATTTGAAACTTAGGGGATGCATTGTGTTGCATCTTGCCACTAAGAGGAATATAATATGCTCAGAGACATCACGCTATTGAAGTACATCACACCCAATGTCACCACAAAGTGAAAGATGCATCGCATGAAGTAAGAAGACTACATAATGAAACATGAGTTGTAAAAGAATAATGCCAATGTATGTCCCCACTTAAAATAAATTGCTAAACACCATGTTGTGAGAAATTAATTTAAAGTAGCAAATGATAAATGCTAACAATAAAGAGGAAATGAGAGCTTATTTGGAAAGCCCTATGCCAATTCATATGTTTCCAAATGAAGCTATGTCATGAGAAAGGGTTTCCCCCAAAATGAAATCCCAAAAAAATACATACGGATTTGGGCTCAATATGTCTTTGCTACAATGTTTTTAGAGAGCTTAGAACTGTCATAATTAACCAAATACTCATGGAATAGGAAGAATGACACAAAGAAAGAAAAAACAATGAAAATCTTGTTGGTCAACATGAAAGAGACCTAAATGTCTCGATGCCTTGCGTCATTCCCAAAAGGAAAACATAACACAAATGAAAAGGATAAAATTCTTATGACAGAGAAGAATGTAGGTACAAATAAAGGAATATCACAAAGAGAGAAGTACATAAAAAAAATTATGGGGGGATCACATTACGCACATGCAATCACACCCATAACATAGAAAAGGAACAAGAAAAAATAGTAGTAAGGCACATGCGAGTCAACCTATAGTAGTTCATCTACATCCCAATCTTGTTCATCGTATACGAAAGGCAGGAAACTAGCCGAAGGGACAACGAAAAATATGCTACTAGGGCAAGGCTATCTAATTCTTGCCCCCACTGTGTGCAAGACAAGAACAAGCTAAGATAGGTGATGAGAAATAGCTCCTTGCATTTTGAAATGATTTTTAATGAATGTAAAGCATGTAATAGTGAGAATGTTGTGATCCTACAACTATTACATGGCAAGGAGCGATATGCCTATAATTTCTATTCAATTATAAAGTCTAGATTTTTTAGAGTATATATATTCAATATATTTTGTAAGGCATGACACTTATTAGTACTATGTCCAAAATTTCTATGATATTGGCAATGAGACATGTTTGTGCTTTTTTCTTTTTGATTTTTGTTTTGATGCTCTTTAATAGGTGGTAGCTTTATGAGATCATGATGAAGAAGCATTTGTAATGCTTTTTCATTTTCAGACATAAGACAATGAAGGTGGAAGGGTTTGATTACATAGGGATTTTGTTTCTTGCTAGATTCACAAATTTCTTGAGTTAGATGTTGAGGAGGAGAACCTAAGATGATCCTATCATCCTTATCATTTTTATGAGGCATTGATTGTTCTTTGGGAAGGAGGACACTTATGTTAGGAGGAGGATCTTGATATCCTTTCCCTTTGGTATCTTCAGTTGGATCTTGTTTGCTTAAGATCGTGAATCCTTTTCCATATGTCTCTTCTAGGTTGATGGGAGTTTTGGTCATTTTTTTAGCATAGGATAGTTGAATATTTGCTTAACTAGAGGAACTAGGTTCACCTATTGTAGGGAACCTAGGCTCAACTTGTGTTTCTTTTTTAGGATTTAAAAGGCCAAATATGTCAAGTGGTGGGATAGTAGGGGGTGTTGGTTGTTTCATGGAGGGATAAAAGGATGCATTAGTCTCAAGGTTGTTAAGGAAATAATTTATGAAGTTGATCATGCTATCATCATCTTCTCTAGTGATGTCAACATCATGAGGAAAACATGCATTAGGAGTTGATTGAGCATGAGTAAGTTCAATTTCATTAGGGTCATTTCCAAAAGTACAACTTGACACATCCACTAATGACTTCAAGGACATCCAAAGCTTACCAAAGCACATATCCATGATGAAATGTAATAACCTTGAATGAAATGTGTAAATGCAATTTTCAAATTATGAAATTGACGAAATGAACCAAATCAAGCTAGATGCAATGAAATGAATAAAATAGAAACTCTGCAAATTGAAATAGAAATGTAATAACAACAAACTGAAACACATAAAAAGAGTATTTAATACTGTAAAATGCAGTTTATGGTTTGAAATAGGACCAAATTACCTAGAGGAGCATATGAGTCCCAATCAGGGATTTTTAAGGATTCAAATGTTGTAAAAAATCCACATGGAATACACAAAAAATTAGGCAAACCAACCTACACTAGGACTAAATTTTCCAGAGGAGTGTATAAGTTCTAAATTAGGGTTTTGACATGAATTTTAGAAAATTATAAGTGAATGTTATTTTTTTTGTTTGAATGATGTTTAGACTTAGAAGTGCCATTATATATTTCAATTGAAATTGAATGATGCAGTCTATATGCACTTTCACTAATGCAAGATTTAGACACCCTAGATGCAACTTAACTAGTGCAAGACCTAATGCAAAGTTCATGTAAGCTAGATATAGGAATATGATGCACTCCAAATCAGAAAAGAAGGTGTTCTAAAGTCTAGGTTCACAAAAATGAAATTAAGAAAATTGTCGCTTTGTGTTTTGTGAGATAGAACCACCAATTTCCTCCAAATTTCCTTCAAGGAAACCTTAGAGATCTCAATATAGAGATGGAAAGGATGGAAGGAGATTTGTAATAATGTGTACCATGGTGTGATTGATTGACTAAAAGAGGTTTCACCACCAAGCAATGGATTGGAAAGAAAGAAATGCATACGTAAACCTTATAATGCAACTCAAGGTATCAAACTAAAAATTAGAAGAATGAACTGAGAAAGGATAGAGGTGCACCTAGAAAACTGAAGAAGATTGGAACAAGGTTTGAAATCCTAAAAATATGACTTTTAATGCACATTGGGACTTATATGCTAGTATGGGAAATTTAGTCCCAATTTAGGGTTTTGGGCCAAAACTGAGATCTGGAACTGCTAAACCAGGATCTATAGGAAATGCCTAAAAATATAAATATTTGGACTCATACGCCAAAGATGGTGATTTAGTCCCATTATCATGGTTTATCTAAAACTTTTATATCCTCTAATGTTCTCCTGTATCTTCTCTCTTGTCAAATCCCTAATTTTGAAACACTAAATTGCAACTTGTAGGTGACTTTCCATGATCGTGCAATGTAGATGACAACTTTGACAACTTGCATTTTAAAAAAAAAAATCCAATATTTCTCTTTAATGGACCTTCAACCTATATCTACAAATCACACATCAAAGAGAGGGAGATAGGGATTTACCTTGCTCAAACCCTATTTTGGTAATCAAACCTTGAAATCAAATCAAATAGAAATAATGAATGATGAATGAACAATATGTGATGTTGTGATTCACAAAACCATTGAATAAAAGGTTGTAATATTATATGTAATGGCTAGCATGAATGTGTATCTTGACTCTTTCTTGAAGGATATGGATCTTTATTTGAATGCTTGCTTGAATCATAAGAAACTACATCACAAATGTTAGCCCAAAAACAAACATGATGTATGATGACTTTGAAAAATGCTTGAATCTTGAATAATGCTCAAAAATGCTTGATAATCACTCTTGAAGGCTCTTCAGTGCTCTTGTAAACTCTTATGATCTCCAATTTTCTATAATTCTTGAATACTTGAATTGCTATATGACATGTAAACTTTCCAGGGGAAAATATGTGAAATAACCTTGTATTTATATTTATTTATGCCAAATTTCCTAAAAATACAACACTACAAGCCAACATCAGATCAAGGAGAATAAAATCCTACCAACAACATAACTTGAAATTACATCCAAGCTAAGTGAAACTCATATGCTTGTTGGGGCATATGAGTCCCAGTAGGCTAGTGCTACGCCCTTAATATTAGTGTACATCAGATTATGAATAGTCATCTTGTGGCTATCTTAACTCTCTATTAAGTCATATTATCATTAGTATATTGTTATTTAGTTGTTTAGGTCAGCCTAGGACTTATATCTATAGGTTTGTATAAGTCGGCCTGGGTGATATCCTAGGCACAAATAGGTATATATAGGAGGTTGTGTGTCTTATTTCATCATCAAGTTGTGAAGACTGTTCTCATTAGAGATATTTGGAGGTTTTCCCCCTCAAAGTGGCTTGTTATTCTCAATTATTATCAAGTATTTACATCATATTTCATATCATATTCTTCTATTATGCAAGTTATTTCATAACAAGTGGTATCAGAGCATGATCTTGGCACCATAGAGGTAAGGTTTTTTCTCAATTTTGGAGGCGATTTTGGGAAGAGCATATCTTTCAAATTTTGGAGATTTTTTTTTAAATTTTTAAAGGGTTTTTGATGAACATATTAAAGAAGCTATAGTCTAGATTTAAAAATAATTGGAGCAGAATTAAGAGAATTATTAAAGAATTAGGGTTTCTACACAATGCTTTTGGAATCTACATATTTCACACATCTTGTCGAATTGGAGTCTTATTTTTAATGGGTGTTTTAACAAATACTAAAGGAGATTACAGTAAAAAAATTGGAGGAATTGGATTAGAAATAAGAAAGTTATTGAAACATTAAGTTTTTCACAATTATCACTCTCCATGCTAAAAATCCACTTATTTCGTGGATATTTTTCTAACTAAGAGTTATTTTTTCCATAGTAAGTTACAGTAAAATTTTTAGATAATTTAAGTTTCATTTGTGTGATTTATTTCAAAATTAGTGGTTCCCATCATAACAGGGCCTACAACAAGGGGCAAAAAGAATGTTGTCACTCCGGGGAAGACTCCTGATAAGGATGGGGTAAAAATAGGGGATATTACTCCTAATGAGGAAATAAGTAAGTTCAAGGAATAAATTTCATCAATGAAGATGGATATGTGTGACCTAAGAGGAGATATATCGGACATGCGAAACATGTTAAGCACCTACATGGCTGAACCAAGAAAGGAGTTCTCAAGTGACCAAGGTGAAAATTCTAGGTCAGCTAACATTGACACAAGCTTTAGTACTCCTATTGGATCTAGGAATTTATTTCCAAAGGTGGATATGCGCAAGTTCAATGGAAAGGATCCTCTAAGATGGATAAACCAAATGGAGAATTTTTTTGAAGTACAACAAATCCCAAATGGACAAAAGGTCACGATGGCTTCCCTATATCTAGAACTAGATCAATTCATTTGGTATCATTGGATTTTCAGTCATCGAAGGAAAAAGGGGCTCACCGTCTCATGGTAAAATTTCATGGAGGAGCTCCAAAGACAATATAGCAATAGCGTGACAGACAACTTCTTTAGCCAATAAGCTAAACTTCAACAAACAGGATCAATTAAGGATTATATTCAGCAATTCCAAAATCTATCCTTAAGAGCGGATACAATTACGGAGGAAAAATTAAATGATTTATTCTTGGGGGGCCTCAAGGATCACATTCAACATGAGGTACACATGTTTAGCCCTAGCTCCATAAATGAGTCTTTTATCTTAGCATGCAGGGTAGAGGAGAAATATTTGATTCCTAAAAAGCAAGGGGATAATGTGACAAGAGAGAAATTATATTCAACACAACCTACTAGGTTGACTCCACAGAAAATTGAGGAGAAAAGAGAAAAAGGGTTGTGTTTCAATTGTGATAGCAAATACAGTCGAGGACATAAATGCAGTGAACAAAAATTGTTCTATATTGAAGGTCCAAGTGAGGAAGAAGAGGAGGAACCCATACTAGAGGATGAAAGGGAGTCAAATGAGGAGTCACATGATTCTCAACCAATCATTTCTTTTCATTCACTCTCAAGTTTTAGTGCTCCACAAACTCTCAAGGTGGCGGGGTTTTTAAAGAAGTAGAAGGTAATAGTGTTGATCAGCTCAAGTAGTACTCATAATTTCATCAACAAAAAAGTTAGCCACTCGTCTAAATTGTTTTATATATCCAGCTCCATAGTTTCAAGTTTTGATTGCAGATGGTGGTACAGTTAGTTGTTCAAGGAAGTGCCATAGAATTAAATTATTCATGGGAGATTATCAACTTGATACCCCAATGTATGCAATATCCATGGGTGCAATAGATATTGTTTTGGGAGTACAATGGCCTACTAAATTGGGAATGATTGAGATGAACTTCCAAGAACCATTCATGAGATTTCAATCAAAAGGAAGGGTAGTAGAGCTAAGGGGGTTGAAGGAAAAATCCCCACAAATGGTAAGCTCTCATCAAATGAAAAAGTTTCTTAGGAAAGGAGTAGATGGATTTTTGGCCCAGCTATGTTCATTAGAAGTCTCTCAATCTAATGCTCCTACTCATCCAGATTTGTAAGCTATAATTGATCGACACTCAATTATCCTCAGAGATATGCCTAAAGGCCTTCCTCTTAATAGGGATCGTGATCATGCAATATAGTTAGTTTTAGGGAGCCAACCACCTAACATCAAGCCTTACAGGTATCCACACATAAAAAAGAGTGAGATAGAAAATATTGTTGAGGAGATGCTAGAGGCAGGAATTATCAGGCATAGCCAAAGTTCTTACTCCTCGCCTATGGTGATGGTATGTAAGAAGGATGATACTTTGCTTATGTGTCTAGATTATAGAGTGTTCAACATGTACACCATTAAAGATAAGTTTCCTATTCCTGTCATTGATGATTTTCTAGATGAATTGAATGGACCTATGTATTTTACCAAGTTAGATCTTAGATTTGGTTATCACCAAATTCAGATTAAGGAGGAAGATATTTTTAAGAAAGAATTTCAGACTAATGAGGGTCATTATGAATTTTTGGTGATTCCATTTGGCCTTACCAATGCACCATCTACATTCCAAAGTTTGATGAATTCCATTTTTAAGAAGTTTTTGAGAAATTTTGTGTTAGTATTCTTTGATGATATATTGATTTATAGCAATACTTGGGAAGAACATTTGCAACATGTGGATCAAGCATTACACAACTTGAAGATCATAAAATCTATGCTAAGCCATCCAAGTGTGCTTTTGGTCTTAAGGAGGTGGAGTATTTGGGACACATAGTTTCACATGAAGGAGTAAAGGTGGTCCCTAACAAAATTAAGGCTATCATGGAATGGCCTATTCCAAAAACCATTAAGAAACTGAGGGGTTTCTTGGGATTCATAGGGTACTATAGAAGATTTGTGAAAAATTATGGTCATATAGCAACACCTCTCACCACTCTATTGAAGAAGGATTCTTTTCATTGGAATGAGTCTGCCAATACAACATTTGAGAGATTGAAGGAGGCTATGTATACAACTCTAGTGCTTGCCACTCCTAACTTCACCAAGGAATTCATTGTGGAATGTGATGCTTCTGGAAATGGGTTAGGAGCAGTGCTCATGCAAGAAGGTCGACCAATTGCTTTTGAGAGTCGTCAATTAAAGGGTAAGAATCAACTAATACCTATTTATGAGAAGGAAATGCTAGCAATCCTCCATGCAGTTAAACAATGGAGGCCTTATCTATTGGGTAGACACTTCAATGTTAAGATAGATCATGATAGCCTAAAATATTTTTTGGAACAAAGACTATCTTTTGAAGAGCAACAAAAATGGGTCACTAAGATGTTAGGATATGACTTTGAGATTGTATATAAGAAAGGGAAATAAAATATTGTAGTAGATGCACTTTCAAGGAAGGATGAGAAAGATGAAGCCTTATTGTGTTCCCTTTCAATATTACAAGCAAATTGGGTGGAGGAAGCCAATGCAGAGTGGCAAAGTGATGTTGCGACAAGTAATCTCATCTAACAATTAAAAAGTGATCATAGTAGTTTAGATAAGTTTTGTTGGAAGGGAGATACTCTTCGGTATAAAGAGTGTTTGTATCTCTGCAAGAATTCCACTCTTAAACACAAGATTCTCACAGAGTTTCATGAGTATCTAGTGGGTGGTCATTCAAGATTTTTTAAGACATATCATCGAGTCAAGCAAGATTTTTTTTGGGAAGGGCTAAAAGGTGATGTTAAAAAATTTGTGGTTGAATGTTTGGTTTGTCAAAGGAATAAAGGGGAGACAATTAAGACACCAGGTCTCTTGCAACCCTTATCTATTCCTAGCTAGCATTGGGAAGAGGTATCCATGGACTTCATCATAGGGCTTCCCAAATCTAAAGGTCATAATGTCATCATGGTAGTAGTTGATCGCCTCACTAAATATGCACATTTCATTGCATTATCACATCCTTTTACAACAAGTGCAGTGGAAAAATATTTTTTGAGAATATCCAAAAGCTACATGGTACACCTAAGGTTATTGTTAGTGATCGTGATGCTATCTTCACTAGTCACTTTTGGAAAGATTTATTCTCATGTTTGGGTACTCAATTGGCTCATAGTTCTTCATACCACCCTCAATCAGATGGGAAAACTGAGGTTGTTAATAAGTGTTTGGAAAGATATCTACATTGCTTCACTTCAAAGAAACAGTCTCAATGGGTAGATTGGCTACCACCTGCAGAATGGTGGTATAACACTTCTTTTCATAGCTCATCAAAAATGTCTCCATTTTTGGAACTTTATGGATATCATCCTCTTTCCATCACATCATCAATAAAGGTTTTAGCAAGAGTTCAGGCAGTAGAAGACCACTTGCTTCATCAACAACAAGTACTTTCAGGACTCAGGGAGAATTTAGTCATGGCCCAAAATTGAATGAAACAACAACCAGACCAACATCATAGTGAAAGAAGTTTTGAAGTTGGGGATTGGGTCTTCTTGAGATTGCAGCCTTATAAGAAAATCTCACTAAAGCAACAAAAAAAGAATAATAAGTTGTCTCCAAGGTATTATGGTCCATACCAAATCATGCAAAAGATTGGTAGTGTTTCCTACAAGCTAGAGTTGTCACCTACAAGAAAGATACATCCAGTTTTTCATGTTTCCTATTTGAAGAAGGTAATTGGGCATGATATTCCCACTCAAACAACACTACCAGAGCTCGATGAAGAATGAAGAATCATTTTGGAACCAAAGTGCATTTGTCAAACACACACAAAGAAGTTGAGGAATAGAACTCTCACTAAGTATCTCGTCCAATGGAAGAATTTTCCAGTTGAAGATGCCACATGGGAGGACGAGGAGTTAATTCAAAAGAATCCAAACTTGATTAGCATTGAGGACAATTCTTCTTTGAAGAAGGGGGAATGCTACACCCTTAATATTAGTGTACATCGGGTTATCAATAGTCAGCTTGTGGCTATCTTAACTCTCTATTAAGCCATATTATCATTAGTATAATGTTATTTAGTTGTTTAGGTTAGCCGAAGACTTATATAGGTGTGTCTAAGTTGGCCTAGGTGATATCCTAGGCATAAATAGGTATATATAGGAGGTTGTGAGTCTTATTTCATCATCAAGTTGTGAAGAGTGTTCTCATTAGAGATATTTGGAGGTTTTCCCCCTCGAAGTGGGTTGTTATTCTCAGTTATTGTCAAGTATTTGCAGCATATTTCATATCATATTCTTCTATTGTGCAAATGTTATTTCATAATAGCTAGGCTTGAGGCATAAATTTCAAGAAATGTTATCTTTAATGCTAAATTCAAGAGCAGGCCTTGAAACTTAGGTGGGACCCATATGCCCAAGGTGGTGTATGAGTCCCAAATCACTAAATCTAGGCCATATAATCCAAAATCACTGAATGATGATTTATCATTACATATGTGTCAAGATTATCCTTTGAAAGATTCATTAAATAAGGCTTGTGGATACAAAATAGGACCAAATAAGACGTAAAGAAGCCCAATTTTAGCAAGGAGGGCCCAAACAAGTGTGAAAAAGTAAAGGGGCTACATTTTTCTACACTACAATTAGAAAGAGAGAAGATCACAAAGGGATAGGATTGAATTTCAACCTTGAGGTGATTCATGTAACATTTTATGAAAAACAAATCTATTAAGCCCAAGAAACCTGCATGAAAAAACCCTGTCACAAGGAAGAAAACTGTAGGAAACAAACAAGGGTTTTGCTCTGACAATTGTAAAAGTTTATTATCAGCGAAAAAGAAATTAAGTCAAAAGAGGTGAATACAAGAGATCAATCCTTATAAAAGGAGATCTAAACCTAAAGGAAACCCTAACCCTAAAGGTGAGTGCATTTAATAAATAATATTAATTATTAAATGACTAATATACGTGCATAAAGTGAATTCTTAAGAGGAGAGTAAAGTTAATTAATTACTTTACTCTAACAATTCAACCCTATTTTGGACCTTGGATCTCTACTCTCTTATGATAGAAATTATTGATTTGCAATGTTTTGGAATGATTTAGGGTGCATTAACTAAATGAATTATGTGACCTAATACTTGAAATAAAAATTTCTATGATAATGTAAAATTGAAAAAAAAACTTGCAGGTATATTTGAGAAGGATCTAATAGTATACACCAATGATCAATAGTGGGTTTTGAGCTCTAATTAGGGGCTCATTCAATCAAGGGTGTGGGTCTTTATTTCCCTTTTTGAAACTTCAAAAATAGAAGTTGTATCCCTCTATCTACACTCTACTCCTTTACCTACAAATCTTCATTTTTAGATCCGTATTTGTAGTATATCTAAAAAAAGAAAATGTTTTTTTGTTTGTATGGGGGTTTGACTTAGTCAAACCCCAAGTTTGGTAATTAAACCTTGATAAAAGAAAGATGTAATAAATGACAATGTGTAATCCCTAACCTTAAGTGTATCTAAGGTTGTTATGTGCTAATATGCAAAGAAACCCTACTCAAGTGCATAAGAGAATTATTCCTATATGACAATGATAAATGACAAAGATTCAATTAGGGAGAAGTCAAAATGCCCTATAAATCTGAAGTATGATAATACCTTATTGTAGGTTGCTAGTAGAATGAAGCTTTAAGCTGGGAACACTAGGAAACAATTCAATAGGTTAAGGGAATTTCCAAATGCATCTCCCAAACCTAGAATATATCATTATCCATGATTCGCATGGACCTTTAATCATGAAAAATGATTGATCAAATATTTTACAAAATGACCTTGAAGACCTACACATACAAATAAAATGCAGTTCCAAGACTTCAACTTTGAATGCTTGAATTTTCTCTTTATTGAATACCCAAGATATTGAGAGGGGGGCTGAATAAGTATCTTCATAAAATTATTGAGCAAACACCATCCAATTACTACAATGCATATAACAGTAAAGATAAGCAAGAGCATTAACAAAAAATGAAAGCACACAACGCATGAACACTAGGATTTTTTACATGAAAAACCCAAAATAGGAAAAACCACGGTGAGGATTAGCTCAAAATATATTATAACCAGTTATAAGATATTACAAAGGGGTGGCTCACTGCCTATAAAATATATAATAACAAAGTGGATTATAGATAGAAAATGAGCTGATAAAGTTACACCTAACAAGTGTTGATTCAACTCCTTTGATACTTAATAAACTAACTTAACACACTTCATCATCTTTGCATACTTGTCTTCTTCTCCATCTCAACTTCACACCTCTAAATCATGAACAATCACAAATCTATTCAATATATATACCTGACACATATGCAAGCATCAATTAGGTCGGCATAATTAGATGCAACCCTTATTCATCAGAAAGATAACTATTGGCTTCAAGCATGTAAAAAATATTTCCAAAAACAATTCAAATGTGTAGTACACTACACTATTTTAGTATGGACCAAAGATAGGTCACACATATATCTGCAATACAAAAAATAATCCATTACAACATCAACTATACATTAGGTTGGTCAGAGATAGACCTAATAGTAAAATACAACAACAAAATGATGCCAACTCGCCATACGAGAACCTGAGCACATGAGATTCTAAATTTATGAGCTTCTAACATCCAAAAACCATTTCCAAAAACTACAAGCAATAATAATCATCAGTAGAGGATTGTAGACCAAAATAGCAGAGGGTAATAACTGCATACTGGTTCAGAATACTGGATCAAACTTGATCTTAAACTTGCAGTTGCAACTCATAATCATGGTGACATCAATGCCAACACAAAAGCTATATAATAGGATGTTATTATTCATTCTTCCAACAATCTCCCCCTTTGTCATTGATGGAAATATGTTCCAAGATTTACAAACCTCCTATATACAACACACTCTTTCCCTTTCCTCTTCACAACATTCTCTCCCCTTTTGACATCAAGGAAAAAGGGAGGTCCAAAATATGAAAACTAAAAAATATTACCTGGAGGATGGAGAGCCTTGAAGCTCCTTAAGAATACCTTTCCAAGTTGTCTTACCATTCTCCCAACTCTTCTTAGTAGACAACAACATTCTATTAAGAGATTCCAATTCCACTAGACTTTCTTCTACATCATTTGGAGTACCAAAAGTCAAATTGATCTTCTCTAATTTCTCTGCATTCACCAAGGCATTAGCAACTAGAGTGTACTCCATTCTTACAAGGTCACCCAACTGACCCAATCTTCTGATGATATCTTCCTTCTACTTCTATAGAATAAAGAATTTGTCTCTATGAGCAGAGATAACATTCCAAGTTGTTTTGTCTCTATCTTTGGATGCACTATAGGTACTGGAGACAATAGTTAACTAGGAATCAATGGTGTCTATGAGATCTTTAATACTTTGAGTAGCATTTGGCCACTTTATATAGTAAGAAAATACAGTATTTTATTTAGACTCACAGGCCTACACAACTTCCAGAATCTTTTCAACATTGGTGTGTACTAGAGCACAGTTATCATGAAGTGCCAAAGGTATTTTCTCTACCAATTTCTCTTCAACTTCTTAATTTGTCTTCTCACCAAGTCCGAAGGAATACTCCTTAAAGGAGTCCAATAAAAGTTTTAGATTCTCTACTGGAGTGAGAGATGTATCCATTGATGTACCAAGTGTGGACTCCTACAAAGCTTTGAGAGAATCATTAATAAGCTTTATTCCCTTCTAATGTATATCTAGAATTTATCTTCTTCTGGATGCATGCAATGCATCTCCTAACACCAACTTATGAATAAGATAAATCTTATCCAAGTCCACACTATCTTGAATCATGGGGAGTTGTAAAATTTCTAGAGGAATCATTGGCTAGAACATGATCTACTTGGATAACAAGCCTTTCAAAACATCATCTCCAGAGGAGGATTCTCTGGAGGGCCTTTGAGATTCTACAACGTTCCTTTGATCTTCTTCATTCTTTTGGGTAGATTCCTCATTTCTCTCTTCTTCCTCTACTCTTTCTTTTTCTTTTTCCTTTTCTTCTACCTTTTCTTCTTCCTCTATTTTCTCTTCTCCTTTTACATCTTCTTTATCATCTTTATCTCTTTCTTCTTTATTCCATTCACCTTCATCTTTATCCTTTTCTTCTTCAGTATGCTCTGGAGGGACAACATCATGCTTCTTTGGCTCATCTTCTTCAAGATTCTACTTCTCTATCTCTAGAGGATAATTTGAAACACCTGTATCTAGAAGGATATCTACGTCATTTTTTTTCATAGGAATATATGTATCACCTATACTTGAAGGAATGTCTTCCTTAACCGCTGTAGAAACTTCTTCTCCTTACTTAGGTGTAGAACCAAATGGGAGTTCACCAAACATGTCATATTTCTCAGCCATACCCCTGTTGGCTTTTGTAGTTTCTCTCCTTATTTTCTTTATCTGCTTCTTGTCATTTTTCATAAAAGTATTTACTCTTTTCTTCATTTGTAACATCTTTGAACATACCGTCTTCAAGGTTTCCAAATCATTTGGGGTCAAAGAGGACCCAATTTTCTCAAAAGCTCCATTTCTAATGTTTTCTTCCAAATCAACAACCTTTCATCTCTTTTTCATTAGGGCTTCCCATAATTTCTTGGCCACATTATTCTTGACATAATCCCAACTAACTTCTAGAGTAATAACATACTGAATAATAGCTAAAATCAATGTTTTTCCATCCTCTCTACTTACTTGATCATAAATTTGTACTGTAGGTTGCAACATACCTTCAAAGTGTATCAAGTTGTTAACCAAAGCCTCTAATCTAGGAGGAGAACTAGGTCTTACCAAAGAGGCTTTATGTTCTTCCTAGTCCAGAGAGGCTTCTTTCGAAATCTTAGCTTTTTGTGATTCCAATTTGGTGTGCACATGAACACCAAAGCCCTGTTCATCTTCTTTTGAGGATGACACATAATAAAATCTCTTAGAACCAATACTTGCTTCATGTAAAGAACCTTCATGAGAGGAAATGCTTCCTCTCTTCTTTCTTACCAATTTTGGTTTAGGGTCTTTCTCCTCTTCATCTTGCTCTTTAGTGATGCTAAATTTCTTTTCCCTTGTAGATTTTTCCTTCTTTCCTCTCTTGACTAGTACCACTAGAGGAGTCTCTTTCCTTTTACCATATCTTGCATTAGGTCCAAAAGGATTTGGGTCTTTTCCTTTACCAAAAGCACTAGGCTCAACCTTCACTACAGGGGCTACAAATGGTTTTGAAGGAGCAGTCCTGCTAGATCTCCTTGGTCCTAAAGATTCTCCTGCCATCAGCTCTCCAATGGCTCTTCCTTATGCAATTTCTTCATCAGTGAATCCAACCTTCTTAAGAATTACATCTACATTCTTTCTTATCACATGCTTCCTAAGCTCCAAGTGAACTTCCATAGATTTTTCTACATAAGTACCAACTCTAGGCTCATTGGAATCTTTAGGACTTTTCCAAAAAACTTGCACATAGCCTTTGACTTCATCCTCTGTAATCTCAAGGCTCAATGGTTGAATCCATACAATCTGGGGTTTAATAACTTCAATCATGCACTCATTAGAGGAGACATGAAAAATGATATCATTCTTGTATTTTTCAACAAATTTCTTTGGTATCCTTTCTCTTTCATTCATGTTTCTCTTGAACATAGAAAAGAATGTTGTCAGAGCATTACCTTGATTCTTCAAATCACCCAAACTATGCATATAGTCAAATATTTTATGTGCAACTAGTCGGGATGTGTCCCAAATCACCACATCATCTCTTCTGAGAAGTTTCCTAAGGAAGTAGAATAGAAAACAAATGATAAAGGAGCCAAATTTAAAATCATATTTCTTCTCCCTTGTAATCTTCAAGTTCTCAAACAACTACTATTGGATAAGTTCACACAAATCATAATCTACACCATTAGCTACCATTTCATAATCGGTTTATATTGTTGTAGCAGGTACAAAATTCTCTCTATTCATGAAGTAGATCTTGTGTCCAATCATTATTGCAAAATAATTCATAGCATGATTAGTAATAGGCTTTGTAGCAAGATCCCTTTATGTCATATCTAGCACTAGTGAGTTCCATCACCACTTCATTGTTCACATATTTCAACATAGGTACCGGTCTGGTGTCAGAGAGTCTGGTAATAGCCTTAATTGCTTCCTTGGTTGTAAGATGAGTTTTTTTAGTCCACAAGAACTTATCATGCATTCTACTGAGAGTTGGTTTTACATACTTGTCATCAATGACACAGAAACAGTTAGGAAAGTAAATCCATCAATCCAATTTCTTCACAACAATGTTTGAATACTCGAGTTTTACCAAGAAGTCATCCCTAGTGAGCTCATTCTTCCACATGTCTATCAATTTACTATGATTATATTCATCAGTTTTGACTTGAATGTACATCCTAGTGTCTTCAGTAGGCATAACTTCGTGAGGAATCGATGAGAAGGTGCCTAGAGGGTCATCTTTGAAAACCTTCATAGAATATTTATTATAGAGTGGTCTAGGTCTTTTCGACACATAAATGACTACAGGAGTTTCCATTTCTCCACAATTCAAGCTCAAATGATTTCAGAACAAAGATTCACACAAACCCACAACAAGATAGGAAAATAAAATACCTTTTTTCCTTCGTGAAAAACAGAACTAGGGTTTGCACAACTCACTCTTCAAATCCACTAAAGAATGCTCCAAATCACTCTCCACTTTCTTCAAATGCATAAGTGATTAAAATTCCTTACAAATTCACTTTATAAAACAACAATCTACCCTCACAATAAATGTGGCAAATTTCAAAAAGATGAAAAAAACCCTCCTTCACTACTTAGAAAAACCCTAATTTTCTCTGCAAATGATCATGCCTACACCTTTTCTTCCAATTCATTTTTATTAACCTCTATTTATCCATTCCTGACAACATATCTTCGTGCCAAAGACTAACACACCAAATATCTAGGGGTTGTGAAAATTTTTCTATTAATGCTCACCGTAAGACCATGTTGGGTCTAATTGTCGGAGGAATTGTCTACACCACATGGGAGCACAGACACATTTGATGTTTTTGGCTCTTATTTCTTCTTCCATATCTTGATCATTTCTTTCTTAACCTCATTCTTATCAATTTTCTTCACTGGTTCATTCTTCTTTACCAAATCAGATTGCTTCCCCTTTTTACTTTTGCAAACTCTTGAAATGTGTCCAGGTTTGTTGCAGATGTACCAAACAACATTTTTTTTATTAGTTTATCCCCCATTAACCTTTAATCTAGACTAATTTTATTTGTGTCCAAACTTATTACATATATAGCAATAGCCAACAAAAGATTGATTTATTCTTCCTCCATTAAACTAATTCATCATCTACGTTTTGCATTTAGTAGCTCTATGTCCAACTTTCTTGCATGCAAAACATTGTCCAGAGAAGGAACTAGCATAATGGTTCATTCTACTTCTACACTATGTTTTCTTCTAACCAAATTTATTACATGAAAAGAAAACACCATTGAAATATGGGCACCTTTGAGCATTTGGCTATTTGATAGGCAGTCTTCTAGTAAAATTTCTTGGATTTCTTGTTTGCTTCCCTTTATTTTGAGTCTTTTGATTATCCACTATGTTTGGGGTCTGCACAGCCTTTAATCTTTCACCAGCTTCTATTCCCAAAACACCTTTGTCTTTAGTTAGTTTTTTTCCTGTAGTCAACTCATCAAGCTTGGTGGAGCTTGTCTTAAAATTATCTTCACAGAGTTTTGATTTTTCTAGATCTTCTTTCAGGTTTATCACTTCTTGTTCAGTTCTTGTGCATTCATCAAACTTGCTTTGCACCACATTATTTAGGCAATCTTCAATTCTCTTCTTTTCCTCCACTTTCACCTTCAATTTAGTGACCTCTTCATTAGCTTGTTTCAATTTCTCACTCACTTCTCTATGTCTTTATTTGAATTTCTTCAATTTCTCTTTCAATTTTTGAATGAATTCATTTTCCTCATCAAGATTTTCTTTCAAATATTTTTTTTCACTTTCATCCTTGTCAATTTCTTCAAGAGCAACCCAGAGTTCTTCTTTATCATCCATTTGTTCAATCTTCAAGATCTTCCTCAAGCTATTAGGCTTCTTCTAAGGAACCAAGCTCTGATACCAATTGTTGAATACCCAAGATACTAAGAGGGGGGGTGAAACAATATCTTCTTAAACTTATTGAACAAACACCATTCAATTACTCTAATGCATATAACAGTAAAGATAAACATGAGCATTAACAGAACATGAAAGAACACAAGACATGAACACCAGGATTTTTACATGGAAAACCCAAAATGGGAAAAACCACGGTGAGGGTTAGCTCACAATATAGTATAACCAGTTATAAGATATTAGAAAGGGGTGGCTCACTACCAAGACTCACTGTCCAAAAAGGGAGGCTCACTTCCTACAAAAGATACAATAAGAAAGTGTCTTACAACTAGAAAATGAACTAATAAAGTTACATCTAACAAGTGTTGATTGAGTTCCTTTGATGCTCAATAAACTAACTTAACACACTTCATCATCTTTTCATACTTGTCTTCTTCTTTGTCTCATCTTCACACCTCTAAATCACTAACAATCACAAAACTATTCAATATATATACCTCACACATCGGCTAGCATCAGTTAGGTTAGTTTAATTAGATGCAACCCTTATTCATCAAAAAGAAAACTGTTAGCTTCAAGCATGTACAAAATATTTCCAAAAAAAATTAAAACATGTAGTATGCTATAATAGGTTGATATGGACCAAAGATAGGTCACACACACATCTGAAATACAAAAATCAATCCATTACAACATCAACTATACATTAGGTCAGCCAGAGATAGACCTAATTGAAAAATGCAACAACATGATGCCAACTCACCATACAAGCACCTGAGCACACGACATTTTGAAATTACAAGCTTCCAACATCCAAAAACCATTTCCCAAAACCACAAGCAACAATCATCATCACCGGAGGATTGTGGACCAAAATACCAGAGAATAATAACTACATACCAGTTTAAATATCGATTCAGAATAATAGATCAAAATTGAGCTTAAACTTGTAGTTGCAACTCATAATCGTGGTGACATAAATGACAACACAAAGGTTGTATAATAGGATGTTGTTCTTCATTCTTCCAACACTCTTCTTGGTCTTCAAAATTTCTCTTTCCTTGCTTCCCAAAAATCTCTCTAGTTTGAAATGATGAAAAAACTAGGTTTGATAGGCTTCTCTAATTTCAAAAATATTAGATCTCCATAGCCAACACTTGAAATTTGAATTTGAGACTTTAAAATACGACCAAAAAAATGTTTAAAATTTTGTTTTTGGACTTAAAGGGGACCCATTTTCCCATTGGAAAATGGGTCCTAGACTATAAGTCTAGGACCAATTTATTTCAAGGCAATTAATTAATTAAATACATTTGTTCAATACATGTTTAAATGTTGGAAAAAGATAAAAATAGGCCTTGGGACACATAATAAAGGGAATCAAGGGCCTATTTAGGAAGGATAAAAGTGAATAAATCAATGGTAACTAAAATATATCCAAACTAAGTGTGAAATTATACTATCACCTAAAAGGGAGTACAATTTTCTATACTGAATTTAGCCCCCACTTTAGCAACCATATAACACATATGTGCATATACAAAGATAAAGAACAAAAAATAAATTGTGCCTCATAAAAGGATACTCATATGGATATTTCATTCAAAAATCTAAGAGAATAAATCCCCCAATGTAGTCTTCTATAAAATCACAATGTTAGCAACTACATCCTACAAAATCGATTTGTTAGCTATTCAAACTCATTGTAAACTTCTTAGGAGAATCAAATTTGAGGGTATATATATGCCCCTTGATTCCACTTGCTTGATGGAGGTGGAATAAAGGTATCAATATAACCTCATCGAATTTCTTTACTTTGTGATGTGAATGCTTACAATAGGGTATTGAGGTTACAATACCACATATCAATAAATATTAAATAAGATCGGGGATAAAACTACAAATCCAGCTCAACAGATGATATTGAAAAAAAAAATCTCTAGCCCCCATTGTGATGATTCAAATGAATTGTACTAAATTAACAATTTTTTTACTATATGCTAGTGCTAAATTATGGTTTTGACCATCATTTTTCTATTTATAATGTGGATATTACCTTATTGTAGAGGAGTGAAGGTGTCAAGCTGACACCCATACCAACCTCTAGGATTGGATGTCTTGTGAGCTAAGGTGGCACGTGGAGAGCTCCAATACATGGTGATTTGGTTGTACCTTTGTGTGTGATTACTTTTCAAAAGAATTAATATTTTTTTATGTGTCTTTGAAGGCTCTAGGACCCCATCCAAAAATAGTGCACCTATCCCATTTTGGTGTAGGTGTCCTAGAATGACCAAAGTGTCCTCAACCCCCTTGTCCATAAATGGCCCAAGTTTCCTAAGGAAATCATGATTTTCTTTTAGTTATTTGGTTAACATTTTTAAGTATGTTACTAATGATGTCTTCCATCTCTTTCAAGTGCCACCATGTGCTCGGAAACATCTAGGAGGCTGATTCTTGACCCTTCTCTAAGAACAGGTCACATAAATGAATGAGGAGGAGGTTGATACTTTGTTTGAGACCAACTTATTTTGGATCTACCTCATACCACCCATGAGGCATTATGATGCTATGTTTATGGCCTTGGTCGAGAGCTGGAATGTAGACACATGCACATTCCATCTTCCAATAGGAAAGATGACGATGACTTTAGAGTATGTTCACCATATTTTGAGGTTACCCATATGAGGTGAGACCATTCACTTATAGGGTATTTGCAAGATCATGATGGGCCAAAAAGTGGTGATATGATGGGTATGTGTAGGGTATGTGGCTGATGATTATTTTTTTACCCAAAATTGATGAAATGAAAAAGGTTTTAAAGGAGATTCTTAGCTTTCCACTAATATAAATTATGCTTTATTTTGAATTTAATAAATAATTATTATTCATTTTCTATTTGAATTATGACTAAAGTCTTGATTGATAGGCTTATTGAAAAGCATCTATAGCTTTCAAATGGTATCACATTTTTTGAATCTAAAACATACATCACATTCTATGCTTCCAATACTATAGGATTAAAAAAAATAAAAATCATGAAGTGTTGACCAAGTTAAGGTGGTCAGACATAGGAGTTTTTATATTTTTTAAAATTTGAAATAAAAAATTCATAATTAATTATTTACGAGGAAAAAAAATACAAAAAAATATGCATCACATCAGGACATGAGTCCTCTACTTATATCTAAAATATTATAAAAAAATATTATCATTTTATTGTGGTTAGGGTGGTCAAACAGACAACTAAGTCTTATTTTTTTCCTAAAATTTAAGTACTACTATTTTGAAATTTAAAATTTTCACCAAATAGATTTTTTTTAAACAAATCTAGTAGTTTAGAAACTACATTCAATTTGCTAGAGATTCTATTCTTACATATTTTTGAAATAATATAGATAACTTATTCCAATTTTTATGTCAAGTTGCCTAACTCTGATTTTTTTGAATTTTTTTCCACTTAAGGGCCTATTTTTTCAATGATGATCCTGCACATACCCTACAGGAGGATCACACACACAAGTAGATGATATGATACATTTAGTATTGTTTGGGCCATCATATTCCATTAAAGGATGTTGGAGCTTACATTGAGATTCACTAGCTTCTATATGTACACTCAACCTTGTTATGACAGATCATGATTATGACCATTGGCTTAGCACTTGTTCTAGATAGACAAGGTGCACACCTAGACAGGGCCCTTATTCATACCACTCATTAGATAGAGAATCATCATACCATGTATGCATGGGGTCACAACATGCTATCTCACCTTTATTATGACCTCAGGTGATTTGTATATCAAGATTTACATAGCATAGTACACTACACTATTGTAGGTCTTGGCCTTTAAGCATATCATTATACTAGTCCTACTAGTTATCCTACTATAATGGCCATGGGCTATCCATGAGCTTTCAACTACACTTTGATATAGTCTGGAAAGTTAGGGATCTATTGTACTAGAGTATCTAGTTTGATCATCTTGAGGGGGAAAAGATAGAATGGAGACCTTACCAAACCATACCACAGTGGCTAGATCACACATGATAGCTTACCATGGTGCAGTAGGATAGATTATTAATTGGAAAAAATTACTATAAAGTTATGCATTTTTATTATGATCATGTCATGCTATATATTGGGTAGGTTTAGGTACCTCCCAAGCCATGGACTAGATATGTTAGAGAAGCATATATTAGTTCTAGGCCAAGAGAAATCCAACATCCTATGATTGATTATGTCATTTCTCATCATTTAGATGATGAGGACTAGGATATACCCCTAACATTAGATTTGGATGATGTAGGTGCAATGATATCCTATGAGAATTGGTGGATGAGAGGACACCATACATGATTTTTCCCTATCCATCACCCTATAGGAAATGTTAGACCTCTTTCAGGTTGTCAGAATGAGAGATATGATGGAGTCCTAGATGGAGACATAGATGATGAGGATAGGGAAGAGGATATAGAGGAAGATGAGGAAGATGTTGAGGAGGATCCACAAAAGGTATAAGAGATGACCCTAATGAGCTAGAGGAGGCTAAAGATGCCTCTGAGGAGAGATCTTCATCTAGCCCTCAAGTTACCCAAGCAGAGACAATAGCTGCAATAGGAATTATTTCCCATGAGCATGGATAGGGTAGTCGTGTTGCACCCTCCATGCTTCCTACTCATGAGGAACCTATTATATCACATTGAGATCCTAATTGGTAGGTTGGTGATCCAGGTGATAATTTGTTATTATAGTTTTCTTGTGTTTCTAGTTATTGCATTCACTTATCATATCTTGTTATGATATTCTTTTATTTTTTTCATATTATAGTGTGTACATGAGAGTGGCTAGACTTCTTCCATAGAGTCACTATTGAGATGGCTCCCTCCATGCCCCCACATTAGGCCACATGAGTAGAGCATAGGCCACCACATAGCATGGGGCATGATGATGACCTTTTTGAGCCTTAGCTAAATGGAAAGTAGTGTATGGGGTGGATATAAGGATTTTTGATTTATCAAGAGCTAGAGATGAGCAGTCAAGAGGTACACTTGTGGAGCTCTAGGCTATATATGAGGAGCTTCAAGCATTGCAAGTTCCATTTGATAGTGAGTAACAAGATTTCATGCAGTCAATACTCAATAGGTTGTAGGAGGAAATCACTAGAGTTTAGGTGGATCTTGCTATGGTACAAGATGACAAGGACTAGGTAGATCAAGAGTAGGTTACAACACTCATACATGAGGGAATTTCTAGATGTGAGCTATGGGGTCTACTGGATCGGATGATCTCCATGAGCTATGTGATCTACTATCTCTCAATGAGCACTGCCACCAAGCCCTGAGGAGTCTAGTAAGCATAGGAAACACTAGATGTGTTAAGTTGTAATACACCACATTTTGTTATCATGGTGACCATGTACATAAAATTCTATTATTTTTATCTATATATTAACATTTAATTTTATGAGCTCTTATTTCTATTAGATGTCAATGTGATCTACTAAACAATCTATGTGAGATTATTTAATAAATTTATCCATGATCTAATTTTATGCGATCTAATCTAAACACTTACGGGTTTTAGATACTACATTTTGAAATTAAGTGTAGTTGTGTTGTGTTAAATTCCCTTATGATCTAATATTGGAAATTAAATCCATGTAATAATTTATTTTAACACAACCCATATATGATTGGATTAATAGCATGTAAGAAGAAAGTAACAATTCAAACTAATGAACAATTACTCAAAATAATTTAAGACATGCCATGAATATTTGTCAAGAATGAAGAAATGCAAGATAGAATAGAAAACCATCTACTTAATCTAACAACATGCTTTGATATACATACTATTCAAAACAAATGTTAAGTGTAATATATGTACAAATTCATAGTGTTTATAGGTTCTTTAAGATGTGTACTATCTATTTCTATCAATTTCTATGCTCTTTACCTATAACTTTCATCAATGACATAAGGTCCTAACCATTCCAGACTAAATTTATTTTTTTCACCTAGGGTAGAACTAATATTGTGTTGATTTTGATATAACACCAAATCACCTTTGTTAAATGAGTGAGGAATGACATTTTTTTTTTAGACTGCAGGAATCGGGTAGCACGACCCCATATAAACTGCAGTGCGCCTGGTAAACTTTTTAACGTGACCGGCGGTGCTGGCGCGACACGCCCTCCGGTACCACGGGGGTGGGGGAGACTAGACCTCGGGACCAACCTCCTGCAACAGGAAATATTTAGCCAACCGAGCTAGGGCCCCAACCCCGAGTGAGGAATGACATTATCATTGTAACTTCATTGCATTATTTTGGAATAAGCATCAAGATGCTCAAGGGCATTAATGTGTTGTTCATAAAGAATTTCAACTTGTAACCATTTCTCTTTATAATTGTAATCTTCAATAAGCCCTCTAAGAGAAATTCATAATGAATAAATTTCTAAGTCCAAGGGAATTGTTGCATGAACACCACAAAAAAGGTTAAAGGTTTATTTATTGTGGATGTTTGAATACTTGTGTGATAGGCACAAAACACATAAGATGATTGAGTGTGCCAATCCTTGTTATGTTCGCTTACTATTTTCTGCAACATTTACTCAAGTGTTTTATTAGTTGCTTCTACTTGACCATTACATTGTGGATAATAAGGTGTTGAAAATGATGTTAAATGTGAATTTTTTCCAAAAATTTCTTCACATCATTATTCTTAAATTGTGTATCATTATATGAAACTAATGCGGAAGGAAGACCAAACTAAGCAATAATGTTTTCCAAAATTAAGCAACAAATTGTATTAGTAGTCACCGATCGAAGAGGGATTTCTTCTACACATTTCATGAAGTAATATGTCATGGTAATTATAAACATATGTATAGAAGAAGAAGGAAGGGATATTTTTACAATGAGATCCAACCCCCAAATAAAAAATGAACAAATAGGATCTTGGGTATGAAGTTCAAAAGTAGGAGTTTGGATCAAATTGTTATGTTCTTAAAATTTAGGACATCTATTAACACGGAAAAAATAATCTTGCTCCATATGTCACCAATAATATACTATGTAGATTAAATATTGAATTAACGATATCCCCAAAAATGCCATCCATAAGCACCAACATGAGCTTCCTCAAGGGCTATAGGGATCTCTGATTGTTTAAGGAATTTATGAAAGATACCATTAAAGGATTTCCTATAAAAGAAATATGCTATGATAATTTATCTAGTTGCAAGTTTCTAAATAAGAGCTCTAGTGTTTGTAGTGGTTGGTTAAGGAAAGGTACCTTATTTTAAATAATTGAATATTGATATGTACCATTCACTAGAGACTTCAACATTGGTTACTAATGCTTCTTTTATCTTTTCATCTATCGATGGTTTTATGATTGTGTGAACCAAAAATGTGAAGTTAATAGAAGGATATTTGGGAGACACAAGAGAAGTAGCACTTGTCATTGCATCTACATGTTGATTATCCTTTCACAGAATATTGTCAATGGTATACAAAATCAAAGCATTTGAGAAATATCATTGTAAGGTTTTTATATTTTGATAACTTATCATGTTTCGATTGATAGGATCCATTTATTTGCTTAATAACAAATTGAGAATCACCAAATATACAAATGTGTTAGACATGTAAGGATAAGGCCATACATATTCCAGTAATTAAGGCCTCATATTTTGTAGTGCTATTTGTACATAGGAAGTTTAAATGATAATAAAATGGAATAGGCTTTACTAAAGGTGGTATTAATATAACCTTTTCTAAAAAGCCAGTTGGACACTTAGAACCATGAAAATATAATTCCCATGTTTCCTTTTCAATTGCAACACATTCTCATTAGGGAATGAATTGTGATTAGGTGATGTTAATGGTGAAGGACCATCAACTAAATGGTTGGTCAAGGCTTGTCCTTTGATTTCCTTTTTGGAAATTAATTTAAAACCAAAATTAGTTAACAACCTAACCTATTTAGCAAAATGTCTTGACAAATCTATTTTAGGAAAGAGGTGTTTCAAAGGATCAAATGTTGTAACAACATGCACTTATCCAATTAATAAATAGTGTCTCAATCTACTAGTAGAAAAAACAAGAGCCAAACATTATTTTTTTATTGTTATACATATCTAGTTTCATAATTGATTAAATTTCAGCTAATATACTAAACAAGATGTTCTTTGCCACTTTCATCTTGTTGAGCCAATAACGCTACTAGATCATGAGTGGATGCTAATATTTAAAGTATGAATGGATTTCCTAGAATGGCAGGTTGCAAGATGGGAGGATTGGCTAGATATTCTTTAAAAGTTTCAAAAGCTTGTTTACAATCCTAATTTCATTTAAACTTTGATTCCTTATTAAGAATTCAAGTAAAGGGGAGAGTCTAATTCACTAGTAATTCCACAAAATGATGGATTTCTTGAATATTTCCTTGTAAACTAGGCAATTAAGAAATATTTGTAGGAGGAATATTTATGATAGCATCAATAGTCTATGTCTTCACCTCAATGTCTCTATGTGACACTATAAAATTCAAGAGTTGTCCACTATCGACACTAAAGAAACACAGTTTTGAATTTAACCTCATGCTGTACTTACAAATTCTTTCAAATATCTTACAAATTCTTTTGACATGATCTTAAAAAGTTAAAGACTTAGCCAAAGTATCATCAACATAATCTTCCAAATTTTTGTGTTTAAAATCATGAAATATTAGAATCATAGCTCTTTGATATATTTCTTTGGTATTCTTTAATCTAAAAGGCACAAGAACCCAAAAAAATGTCCCCCAAGTCATGGTAAATGTAAAACCCCATCCCGCAACCTAGAGGACAATGCAATATTGCGGAAGTACAACTAATTTTTTTTTAAAGTTAAAACAAGACAAGTAAAGTAACCTACTCTAGCCACATACATCCTCTAGGCTACGCAACGTGTCTATATGTGAACACCATTACTTATAAAATTTAACCAACCATAGCATATGAATATTAAACTCAAAATACAACTTACAACAAAGCATTAAACTATTTTAAGATAAATCTAACACATAGAAATGTATTAAACATATTTCCACATATACAACACCATTAAATCCAATAATGAATAGATCATAAATACTATTACAATTACATCACAAAGGTCCACCTCGATACGAATGAGGTATTACAATTATACATATAGATCCACAGTTACAATGAAGAAGAAGAAAAACAACTCCAGAGAACCACACGAGCTCCTCGAATAAGAAGATCTTGCCATCACAAACAGGAAGAGAAACTCAACAGTGTAAGATGCACGCCACCCAACCATCTGGTACCCGTAGGCCTAGCCCCCATGCTAGGAGATAGTAATAGGTAACCAAGACAAACCTATTACCTCTAGACACAAGTAATATACAAGACCACACTGTACCAGTAAATGCAAAACAACACTTTACCAGTAAACACAAAACAACACTGTACCAAAAAAACACAAAACATAAGGTTATATTGCTTCCAGAACCACTGAATCAAATACATCCACTGTATAATACAAATCGACCATTGTCATAGGAGGAGTGTTATCAAAAATGTTGCATTGGTTATCCAAAGGAAATCTTCCTAGGTCCCGGCCCCCCTCTAGGGTTATCCTGGTAACCTCTCACGATTCTGGCCCCACATGCACACCAGTGTGGAATCAGTTATCTTTTGAGAAGACAAGATAATGATCTTGCCATTCTAGGCCTTCTCGACTCATCTCAAGTATCATACTAGCCCTTGAGCCAATGAGCGAGGCTAAATTATCTGATTAAATATTAAGCTACTCTATCCCTAATAAAATTTATTTAATTTCTACTGATTAAACTGACTTTCACACGAGTTATCCTGGGACCCCTTTGTGTCTCGGCCCCCGTTGAAAGCCACTCCCCTATCGACAACACAATAATATATTCCACAACCCAAGGGTAGACAGTGTACAAAATACGATAACAAATATCAACTATTTTGCAAAGAACAACACATCTCGTTCGTAGTAACCGTGTGTTCAAATCAAATCACACAACTCATTCATAGTAATCGGGTGTTCAAACTAATTCATACATCTCTACGGATGTTAAATACTGAAACCCAAAAAACGTGCACTGTCCAAGGAAAATCTCAAAAAGGGTGAACAAAAGATACAATAACCCTCTCACAATTTTACAATCTCTGGAAGACTTATAATTTTCTCAACAATAAATATCCCCAATGCCCAATACACAATTATAGAAGAATACACAACAATAACAACCACTCAAGTAATTAAATAAATGACCATTAGGATTTCCTAAATCCAATAAATCCACAACAAATTAAACCAACTGGTTAACTTCGAGTTTGACAATTACTCATAATATTCAACTCAAATTGTCTGCAAATGTGAACAGAAAATAATACAACTTAATATAATTCAAGCACTTAAATAATCTAATATTCGGATTTCCTAAATCCAAATTGAATCAATATCTATTTAAATACAAATCAATTTTCACTCCTAAGTCTTTTTATTTTAAGATTTTATTAACCCATGTATTTACATTCTTTTATTAATATATAAATACTTCTGGTTTACAAATTATAAGGAAATTAAAACTAATTATTAACTCAAATTTCACAAACAAATATAAATAGAAATCTTAATCCTTCTAATAAAATCATCTTATTATAAAACACTTACTTGTGCATTGTATGCATTAATTAACGATATAATATTTCTTTTAAATATATATATATATATATATATTCTAATTACATAATCTACTTATTATTTTCCAAGGTTTATTTAAAAATATCAAATTGTGCATGTGCATGCACCTATTTAAAAATACATTTAAATACTCTAAAATTATATGCAATATTTCTAATATATATTTTTAAACCAATAAATAAATATATAAATATAAATTAACAATTTTCAGACAACCCTAATCATCAATCTCGTATGTTGCGACTTTAATAACTTTTGTTTTCGGATCTGGGTTTCTCTAAAATTTTTACTGAAGGTGTGCAATCCAGTTGTCTAAAACATATACAAAATTCGCCCTACCCAGTTCGGAAATTTTAAGTTATGATTAATTTAGTGATGCACTCTCTCTGTTGTTTTGATTTTCAAATTACCAGAGGTCTCCAATTATTTTGGTTTTCTCAGAAGATTTCATTTTCAATCCTACAGAGGTTTTCTAATTTCTCAAATACTTCCTTTTAAATTTTCTATCGTGTTAAAAAATTTTTTCCTACAAAGATCTAAATCTTCAACGGTAATTTATAATTTTCTATAGAAGAATAAATTATGTTTTCACAGGAAGAGGTTTCTAAGTTTTGATTTAAATTCAACAGAGGTTCAATAATTCCACTATAATTTCCTCTTGTATAAATCTATTTCGAATAAACAAATTATATAGAGGATTTAATTATTTTCTACAGAGGTTTCATTTTCACGATAATCTTTTAAAAGAAAGAAACAAGAACTTCTATAGTATTGAAAAATCATTTCCTAAAACATTTCCAATTTGCATTACAGTAATAAAATAACTTTTAAATTTTAAATTTCACAAAAACAGTAAAGAACCTGTTAAAGAAGAATGTTGCCTCAAGAAAATGTTGCCGAGTTTCTCTATAATTTCAATTCTCAATATAGCCAAAGCTTTCTTCAATGCAATTGCCTCCTTCCAGAAGACAACAAAAAACACAACCAAAAATTCTACAACAAAATAATTCTCAAACAATTTCGTCTTGAGAGATCCACAATTTATTCAACCAATTTTCCACAACCCCTACAAAATTTTTTTCCCGTGAAAACAAGTTTCTTTTTTTTTTTCCCAAAAATAATCATTTCCGTGAATAAATTTTCAACCATTAGATAACAAATTTCTAACTCCCAGTTATCTTAAACAAAATATCTAAAATATCTTTTCCCTCAACAATTTAGATATTTTTCATTCACATGCATTTAAATATAATAAAACAATTTACTAATTGTAACCAATTTAAATATTCTTATTTATTTAATTATCATTTATTTTATAATAAAATTTACTCAACAACATAACCAAATTAAATTAATTAATTTATTTATTTATTCTAAAGCCCTCACCACAATAATTCATTTAATTAAATATTTAAAATTAAATACACATTTAATCTACCAAATTAAATTTGCACAAGAATAAAATACCTAGAACAACAATGATAAAACTAAGACCAAATTCAAACTAACGACACACTGTACTAGGGTAAAGGTATAACTAGGTAACCTGTTACTATCTTCTAATATTACTGTTGAGTAGTGGACACGCTTAGACCTGTGAAACCAGGTGAAGCTAATGTCTTATACCTGCAATCCTACAAACAAGCAAATGTCGCACATGTATACATATAATAAATCATACACACCGTAAAAAGATAATCATGAAAATCATAGGACACTCGCGAGCGAGTGATGTAATACTGTTCTCTTCACCAATATAGTCACATCAAGACTGAAAAAATTAAAACATCAATAATCAATAAATGAGCATACATCATTATTAATTCAAATAACAACTATGCTAATGTGAAAGCATGTTATAAACAAATAATCAGTGACAACATAATAGAAACACATAACAAAGAAAGCATTGTCGATCAAAAGATCCAAAATGGAGGGGTGTTACAGTAAAGGTTGTCTTGTATTGATCTTCAAGGTTGATGAAAATTTGATTATAACCTAAAAATCCATCCATGAATGATAATAAGGCATGGCTTCCGATTGAATCCAGTATCATATTAGGAAGGGGAAAGTCATCTTGCAAACAATTTAATTATCTATTTTTTTACATAGCTACAATATTAGATATACATGGTGAATAATCAACGAGATGAATAAAACTAGCATCCAAGAGTTTTTAATTTTTAAATTTCACCAACAAGGCTATCTTAGGATTCATCTTATGTATCTGTTGTCTAACAGGTTTAGAATTTTTCTCAAGGATAATGTTGTGTGTTAATATCTTAGCATCAATAACCAACATATCTAAACATTTTCAAGCAAAGAATTTCAAAAGGTCGTGTAATAATGTTGTGTGATGTTCTTGTTCATCATTATCAAGATACTTTCCTATTTCAATAACATTCTCATTGTTAGATGTATCCATTGGTATCTTGATTGTATCTCCCACAAGTAGATCACTTTGGTTTGGAATTTTAGGAATTTTCTCATCATCATCCTATTAAATATTGATCATTTTAGTTTCTTCACCAAAGTATCCCTTATTTCTTAAGGTACAAGTGAATCTTCATTTGTGGTGATGAGTTAGTAAATTTTCATACACTCCCAAAAAAAATTCTAAAGCCTCATCATTTTGAAAGTAATCCATTGGCATACCATCATTTGTGGTATCTATTAAGTTAGGATTCTTCAATGTGAGAGTTCTCTTAAGAGAATCTTGTGTGATAGTGTTGATATTAAGTGATTAGGTGAAGAAATTAGGGGTCATCAAGATCAAGATAAACCACTAGAATTTCTCCACACTAAATCACTATAATTTATGTAATTATAAGGGCCAAAATATACAAATAATAGTAAAAAATTCACGCTAACTATTATGGAAACTATGAGGGGAATTTTCAGAGCTCAAAGTGGTGTGTACATTGCTGCAAGAAGCTTGTTTTTATGGCACAAAGGACTCATTCACCTTTAGTGGCGAATGGTTTAGTGTTAGGGTTTTGAAACTGAGATCTAGGTTATTTTCCTTAATGTCTGCACTCTTAGATTATCGATTTTCAGCTCCCAAAAACCTGTACTTAATTATGTAGCTTCAATACTTTGTTCTTGCACTTTGAAGGTCAACTTTGCAGCTTGATAACTTTTGATAATTTTTATTCAAACATATTCTCCACTCGATCTTCAACCTATAAATCTACAAACACACACTCAAGGGAAGAAAAAATTGTTGTTTATTAGTGAATAGGGGTTTTCCTAAGCCAAACCCCTTGTAGGTAATCAAACCAAATGATGAAATGATGTAATTGAAGCATGAAACATCAAATGATGCAATGTTGATACCTTGGATGTTTTCCTCTAATTCAAATCTATAATCTAACATCTAGTAGCCATGAAAAATGTAGATCTTGATCCTTGAATAAGATGTGGACAATTCTTGCAATAGATATTCAATGCTACATCAACTTTCTTAGCTCAACAAAATGCATGAATGCACTAAACCATTGACATGATGAAATGATCTTGAATTGTTGCAATAAAATATTGATAATCTACCTTGAAATTCCTTTAAAATGCTCTTGTGAGCTCTATAATTCTCTTGTGAATGTACTCTTGACTGCTCATGAAAATCTAGGATGAAACTATGTGAATTAACCCATTATTTATACCAAATGAAGATATTAACCCCAAAATTCAAAAAATTCAAGCCGACAACAGATCTAGAAAAAAACATTATTAAATTCCTACTAGAATAAAATTCAAAAGGGGGGTCCTCATTAAGGGAGGATCCATTCACCACCTAGGACAAATGGGACCTGACACTATTTTCTAGGACCTTTCCTTTGGAGGATGAAATATCACTAAGAACCAGTGTCAAATATGCTAATAAAGGGGTGTCCTATAGTGGGAGGACCCATTTTCCACCTAGGGTGAATGAGTCCTAGCACCAATTTCTATGACCTTGATTTTTCCCAATTAAATGTTATGTAATTTAAATTATGGGTTTCAGGATAGATCTTCGAGAAGTGTCATAAATAAGGATTAAATTTGAATTAAAGGGGATAATTAACTCTTAACAACCACAATTAATTAAAAGGACCCTAGATAAGTGTGAAATTATGTTACAATACTTTACAACACCATAAATAGGGTACACATTAAGTACATTTTATTAAAAGGGGGCCAAGATCAATTTGAATGTGTTACAACACATTACAACATTAAACCTAGGAAAAAAATAGGTTAATTCCATGACAATTATTCCCAAATCAAGTAAGAAAAAATGATACATTTTCCATTACTACATTTCTCCCCCACTATAGTGAGAGGATGACACCATGTCAAACTCACACTAAAGTAGATATTCAAGAAACTTAAGTATGTAGCAATAACAAAGATAAATGATCATACCCTATCAAAGGCCAATAGAGAAAAACAAAAGGATCAAGCACAATCATCCTAACATGATGTGGAATGAGATTGTTTTTCCATAACATATGTTTCTCACTTTGGGGTAGTGTAACCATAGTCTGTCCACTATGTGAGTTATCCCAACAAAGTGGCAAATGAGAGAATCATATTAGCCTCTCATACAATACCAAAGTTATCCTCTTGAAAACTTTGATAAGACACCACAATGTAATGTTTCTGTAATTTCTTTTGAATGTCATGTATGTAAAATTTTGTTAAAAGGTATTTTTCTATGTTCATGTAAAGGTCTTATTCTTAGGGAGCATTGTTCCTAATGTCTGCAAGAGAGGACAAGTCAAAGGTGTCAAATCATCACTCATGGGATGCCTCGTTCACATCATGCCATGATGGTAGATCGTACACTCATGGAGGACATCAAACCAAATGACACCACGAAGAAGATGGCACATCACAAGAAAAAAGGAAAATCATGCTATGAAATTTTGGCGAAAGATGTCATTGATGTATTCCCCCACTTTAAAGTAGTTTCTACACCATTATTGTGAGAAATTTCTTTAAAGAAGCTAATTTTTTTCCTAAGACATGAGAGCTTTCCTTAGAAAACCCTATTCCAAGTCATATGTTTCCAAAATAAGTTGTGTCATGAAATAGGAAGGAAGGGTTGCCCCCACAAATACATAAGGGATCTATGGATTCAGGGTTACATGTTTTTGCTACAATGTTCTCATAGAGCATGGAACTGTGATCATTCCCCAAATACACATAGAACTAGAAGAATGACACAAAGAGATAGAAAACAAATAAAAATACTTTTGGGTCAACATGAAAGAGACCTTAATGTCTTGATTCCTTGCATCATCCCCAAAAGGAAAACACAAGACAAATGAAAAAGATAAGAGAAAATATTTTGTGTCAACATAGAAGAAACCTAAATGTCTTGATGCTTTGCATCATGCCAAAAAAGGAAAACAAAAGAAAAATGAAAAACATAAGAAAAAATATTTTGGGTCAACATGGAAGAGACCTAAATGTCTCAATGCTTTGCATCATCCCAAAAAGGAAAAAACAAGACAAATGAAAAATATTATAACATATATAAGAATGAATGGTACATATAGAGGAATGCACAAAAAGAGAGAGATACATTAAAGAAAACAACATGAGGGATCACATTATGTACATGCAAAAAGAAAACATTAAAAATAGAATGACTAGTAAGGTACATGCGATTCAACCTAAATTAGGTCATCTGCATCAGAATATTGGTCAGTATAAATGGAAGGAAAACAACCAACTAAAGGGACAAGAGCAAGTGCCAAACTAGGGGAAGCACTAGGTTCAACACTCTTTTTAGGATATTTATCATTTAAGTTCATGGAAGAAGAAAACAATGTATTCAAATCATCATGCACTTCTCCATTAATATTTGCAATGTCAATGTCATCATCTAGATTTATCACAACAAGAGCTCGAATGACAATGTCCATGGAATGTTCTTGTTTATGTTGTGGAAAGGGTATAGGATCATCATGCTTTACTTTAGTTATGTTTGGATTCTCATTTTATAGGTTGTTTTTGTCTTCTTGAGTTTGAAATCTATGAGTAATAGCACATCGCCTGTGCCTACGCTCTCTAGCACTTCAATTCCTTTTCAATCTATTTTCAATTTGTGTGTGTAAGAATGGGTTTGTCAATCATAGGTTCCTTCTCTTTCTTGGAAGGAATAGAATAAAAAATAATAGGTTTTTCAACCTCTTTCTCTTTGACTTTATAAACTTTTTTGACTCTAGGAGGGACAACAAGATTATTTGTGCTATCTGGTGGTCTCTTGTAGGAAATTGTGGGGGGTTTTTCTATAGGTTGTTCTTGTATGTTCAGAAGGGATTTTGGTTTGATCATCACTTTGTTAAGGATATGTGTTTCATTTATAGTTCAATGCATGTTTCAAAGGGATAATTCTACTTTTTTCCTTGCCTTGAACTTTTGATATGATTTTAAAAACAAATCCTCATGAGGTTTGATAGGTTCTATAGGCTTGGTCCACAAGAAATCTAATAAAAAATTCACTCGGGCCGACGAAGGATTAAATCCACTATGATGCACAATAAAGATATCATATCCAAATGGAAACTCTAGAAATTTATGCACAAGCAAAGGGATGATATTCATGGAGAAAATCCATGGATAGCCTAGCTTCACACGAAATTGGTTGGATTTCAAAATGATGGAAAATGAAGCAATTAATGTTTTCGGTCCAACTTTTAAAGGGAGATCTATCAAGCCTATCATAGGGAAAGAAAATCGAGTATGCATCTTGATGTATGATTTCAATTTGTCATATGTATCTTGATATATTTCATGCACATATAAGGATTTTTCAGTGATCACATTCTCTCCATAGATGAGATCAATTAATATCCCATTGGTGGGCTTACCATTGACTTGACCAACTATTTAAAGAGGAACATTAGGTGCACATTTGAGTATGTCACTTTGTGAGAAATTTATGTCAAGAGGATTTTTATTTGATCCCTTACGAGGTTTAGCTTCAATAAATTCTACCACTTCCTTTGCATGATGTTGTTCCATATTGTCATCATCCGTTTCAACATTCATTACATCATTCTTAGTTTCACTAGCTTTGACAAATGAAGCAGTGTGTTTAGGCATTGAATTTGTAAATATTTACAAATTTTGATTTAGAGGGGCTACAAACTTATTACTTTTATCATTCACACCTCTAATTTGAAGTTGATTATTGTCAATAAGGTCTTGTAGTAGATGTTTAATACACTTAAAACATTTTGTACCATGATCATTTTGTAGATGGTAATAACAAGAAGAATTTTTTCAAAAGACTTTAGGAAATAGTATATTAAGGTCACGTTCTCTAATAGGAGGTAATGTAAGCATGCTCTAGTTTATAAGCTAAAACATGATATTATGAAGGGTATCAGGTAAAGGAGTGAACTCCCTATCCCTCTCCCCAAAATGAGTTGTTGCTTTTATAGTAGCAACTTGATTATTAGTTTGTTGACTTGTTTGAGGGGAATTCAGTTGTAAAAAGCCCTTATTTTGTTTCTTGAAAGGTTGCTAATTGTTCAGAGTTGTAGATTCAGATTTTTCAGTGTGACTAGGGGCATTTTTCATATCATGACTACAAGTCAAATTTTGATAATCATGAAGGGGGGTACGTGATTGTGTGAAGGATGGGAATCTCAACATTTCAAGTTTTATTTGGAGTTTATCTTGTAAGTTGGTGATAAAAATTCGTTGAAGGTCAGCATCAGGAATCTTGATGTTTACTTGTGAATATTTAATGTTTGATATCTTGCTATAAAATTAGTTACTTTCTTCTCCTCTTTTTTCTTGCATGTCATTATTTGAGCAAGGGAAATATTGGGACACATGTGAACATGGAAGTGGTTGTAAAAGGAATCAATTAGCTCATTGAATGAACCAATTGAATTGTTCAGTAAAGAAGAGAACCACTCTAAAGTGGTATGCGTGAAGGACCTAGGAAAGATCTTAGCCAAAAGTTTATCTACAAAGATGAAATCACTACACAAGGTTGTGAAGGTGGAAACATGACTAATAGGATATCCTTTTCCACCATATTTCTCAAGTTTAGGGGCTTCTATACCTTGCGACATTTGTGCTCTTAATATGTCGAAGGATAATGAGTTAGATTTGATGTATTGTAAAGGTTGATTGTTGTTGTTTTGTTATAATATTGTCACTTGTTGTTGGAGGGATGTCAAGGTTTGAGAAAGGGAGTTAAGGATAGGATTATTTTGGTTGTAATTTTGAGTGGAATAAGGTGGAGTGGTGTATGCATGCGAAGGACTAGTGAGTTGCAGCTTGGTGAAGGTAGATTGTTGAGGAGTTATTATGTTTGCATGGACAAGGCTAGAAGTATTTCATACAAGAATACCTATGGAAGTGTACATAGTGATATTAGGTATGATTGCGGTTGGTTGAATGGTTGTGGTAGGTTGAAGGGTTACTATGGGTTGAAAGGTTTTTGTGGGTTGGAGGGTTGTGTACTAGTGTATGTAGGAATGGCCATTGGTATGGTGGAGGATGGAATTGAAATTCCACCTTGGCCTTGAGTAGTCCCCAAATCTTGAGTCAAATTAGGGATGGTAGGGACAATGTTGGTAACATTAAGCACATTGGTTGTAGGAAGTGAATTCATTGGAAATGAGGTATGCAAACTATGGGCCATGAAGGGTTTATTAACAACACTATTAGAAAGAGAGTAAAAAAACCCAAGATCCATGGCGAGTGAGATATCACAAGATGACATGAGCCTTGAACTACATCTTATAATAGTATTGTGAATAGGAAACCAAGTTGTAAATCTCATGCAAGTTTTAAAACCCTAGTGTGCAAACCCTAAATGGAAAAAGGCAATGTAACAACCTTAAATGAAATGCAACTTTTAGATTTTAAGCAATACAATTTATTGATTACACAATGCAATAAGCTGGAAATGAAATGTTTGAATGCAATTTTGAATTTTAACAATGCATTGAAATGAAGCAATTTAGGATAAATGCAATGAATTTAATGAAACAACAAATCAAGAAACTAAAAAAGGAAAGTAACAGCAGCAAAAATAAGCCTAAAACCAAGATTTTAATTTTTAGAAAATTTAGATCAGTAGCTAATAGGGACTCATTCACCAATAAGGGAAAGTGGGTCCTTGGTTAAGTTTTTCTAACATGTTTCTATGGATTTTAGGGTAATTTTTAATGCTTTTTGAGATGTGAGAAGATACAGGTTTGAACTTGTCAAGGACTCATTTTCCATTAAGGGTCAATGGGTCTTGGCTAGGTATTTTTAAACTATTTTTTAATGATTTTCAAGCTTTAAATAATATCTTTTAGTTCTAGGTCTGAGGCAGTGAGTTTCAGTTTTAGATTTTCTAGAAATGCAATGTGAAAATGCAATGAAAAGATGAACGCAAGGATCTATGTTAAAATGTGATTTTGTTTTGATTTTAAAATTCAAATAAATGAGATCTAAATGATATGCACAATGACCATTTTTTTATGTTATGCAGATTTAGAGAGATGCAAAATAATGCAAATCTAAACCCTAAATGAGATGCAACTGTGAATGCAATGTAAGAAACCCTAAATGAGATCTTAATTCAATGCTAATGAGATGAAAATGAATGAAAGATCTAATGTAAGATGTAAAGACTTCAAAAAACATAAAATTGCAATTTTCAATATGTCAGGTTCACCATTAATGATTAGGTGAAGAAATTAAGGCTTATCAAGATCAAGATAGACCACTAGAATTTCTCCACACTATAATTAATGTAATTATGAGGGCCAAAAGATACAAATAATAATCATAAATTGACCCTAACTATTATGGAAACTATGAGGGGAGTTTTTGGATCTCAAAGAGGTGTGTACCTTGCTGCAAGAAGCCCTTTTTTAAGGCACAAAGGACTCATTCGCCTTTAGTGGTGAATGGGTCTCTGCTAGGGTTTCTAAAATTGATATCTGGGTTATTTTCCTTGATTTTTGTACTCTCAGATTCTTGGTTGTTAGCTCCTGAAAACCTGTGCATAATTTTGTAGCTTCAATTCTTTATTCTTGCCCTTTGAAGGTCAACTTTACAACTTGATAACTTTTGACAATTTTTCTTCAAACTTCTTATCCACTTGATCTTCAACCTATAAATATGAAAATGCACACTCAAGGGAAGAATTTTTTAAATTTTTTTAGTGAATAGGGATTTTCCTAAGTCAAACCCCATGTAGGTAATCAAACCAAATGATGAAATGATGTAATTGAAGCTTGGAACATGAAATGATGCAATGTTGATACCTTGGATTTTTTCTTGTAATGCAAATCTATAATCTAACATGTAGTGGTCATGAAGAATGTAGATCTTGATACTTGAATAAGATGTGGATAATGATTGCAATAGATTTTCAATGATGCATCCTCTTTCTTAGCTCAACAACATGCATGAATGCACTAAACCCTTGACATGATGAAAAGATCTTGAATTGATACAATAAACCCTTGATAACCTCCCTTGAAATTCCTTTGAAATTATCTTGTAAACTCTATAATTTTCTTGTCAATGTACTCTTGAGTGATCATGAAAATCTAGGATGAAAATATGTGAATTAACCCCTTATTTATACTAAATCAAGAGATTAACCCTAAAATTCAAACAATTCAAGCTGACACCAAATCTAGAAACAAACATTATTAAATTCCTGCGAGAATGAAATTCAAAAAGTGGGTGCTCATTAAGGGAGGACCCATTCGCCACCTAGGGTGAATGGGTCATAGCATTTTGTTTCTAGGACCTTGCTTTTGGGGGATGAAATATTAAGAAAAACCCATGACAAATATGCTAATAAAGGGAGGTCCTATAGAGGGAGGACCCATTCACCATCTAGGACGAATGGGTCCTAGCACTAATTTCTAGGACCCTGATTTTTCATAATTAAATGTTATGTAATTTAAATTATGGTTTTTAGGATAGATCTTTAGAAGGTGTCATAAATAAGGCTTAAATTATAATTAAAGGGGCTAATTAACTCTATCAACTATAATTAATTAAAAGGACCCTATATAAGTGTGAAAGTGTGTTACAATACTTTACAAAACCATAAATAGGGTACACATTAAGTACATTTTATTAAAAGGGGGCTCGAGATCAATGTGAATGTGTTACAACACATTACAACATTAAACCTACAAATTTTTTTGGTTAATTCCATGAAAATTATTCCCAAATCAAGTAAGGAAAAATGATACTTTTTTCATTACTACCTTAAGTGAAGGATTTTTAAATTCTTTTGTTAAATTTTAAGGGAAATATACTATAATTCCCTGCCACGTAACCTTAAAGAATGACACAAACATAACGAAAGCGTAGCAAATTTTTTTTAAAGTGTAATATTAATATGTAATATGAACAACACTAACACATACATTCTCTAAAGTACATGACAACACAATACATTCGAATCCCACATACAAAAGTAATCTAACCATAGCATATAAATATTCCTCATGAATTTAAATTACATACATTCAAAACATTGAATTCATCTCATAAGATACAAAGTACATAAAGGAACCATTTATAGCTTGCATTCATTTCATTAAACAATTACAAAGCTCATTTCCAAAATGAGGAAAATTATACAATATTGTTACAATTACACTGATACAAAATTCCTCCTTGAATACAAATGGGGAGTAATACATATACAAATATCCACTAATACAAAGTACAAAAGAGATTAAACATATCCACTGTTACACACGAGCTCTCCAATCTAGAAGATCTCACCATCACAAACATGAAGTGGGGACCTAACGGTGTAAGGTGCATGTTCCACCCAACCAAGTGGTACCCACAAGCCCACCCCTCATGCTAGGAGATAGTAAATGGGCTCCCTAGGCAAATCCTACAACCTCTAGACACAAGAAAACTCAAGACTAACTACACAAGTACAAAATATAACATGAAGGTTACATTGCTTCTAGAGCAAAAGGATCAAGTGCATCAATTTCATAAAACATATTTTTATCATAGGAGTGTCATCACAAAGTTGCATGGGTTACCTTGGAAAATCTTCCTAGGCCTCGACCCCCATCTTGGGTTACCCTGGTAGCCTCTCACGACTCCCGACCCCACATGCAATCCGATGCAGAATCAATTATCTTTCAAAGATAAAAGATAATGATCTTGTCATTCCATGTCTTCTCATCTCATCCCAAGTCTAAACAAGCCCTTGAGCCCATGAGTGAGGCATAATTAACAAGTTTAATGTTTTAGACTACCCTTTCCCCTAATAAATTTATTTAGTTTTCACTAAGTTAACTAAACTCTCACACGAGTTACCCTGGCACCACTTTGTGTGTTGGTCCCCATGGAGAGCCACTCCCCTACTCACAACACGAGGATATAAACCAAACCCAAGGGTATACACAGTACACAAAACCAATAATAAATATCCAACTATAAAGCAAGAGGCAACACATCCCCATTCATAGTAACTGGGTAATAAGCTGAAGTATAACCAAGTGCACTACCCAAGGTATAAAAAGGGTTGAACTACAACAACCACCCTCACAAAATAACATCTGAAAGACTTATGAGTATAGAAATCCAATTTCCCCCAAAAAGTAAGTAGAGGAAATCACAATTTAAATAGCTAAATTCAAGCAAGATATGAATCTACCATTAGGATTTCCTAAATCCAATTTTGAAAACAATAATATATATTGCTCAAATAAATATAACTTAAAGCAATATCAATTTCAAACAATAAAAAAAAATCACATCCTATCCATTTATTTCAATTTTCTCTATTTCAATCTAAAATTGTTTTGATTCATGCATTTGCATGCATTGATTTAAGAAGTTATCTAATTATATATATATATATATATATATATATATATAATTTTATATATACATATAAATATATTATTTAATTACATAAAAAAATAACAAATTATAATTTCCAAAAAATAATTAAATATATTAAAGAGAAACTATATTAAATATCCATAAAATAAACCTATGTTTCATAAGATTTTGGGTGAATGAAATTCTAAGTTATAAGTGTTGCTTATAGTGTAACGCTGACTGCAACATACAACCAAACCCCTGGCATGGGGGTGCGGCCTGTGTTGGTAGCGTCGACACTACCTATGAAGGCAGTGTCAGGTGCTTCCTCACAGTCCATCTCCCTTTGTGGGGGTTGGTTATGGGTAGCCCCTGTGCCTTCCCCATGGTATTTAAATACAAACTTTAATACATTAAAACCTGCAAATATGTAAAATGAAATCACCGTACGATTTCTCAAACTTTTTGTTTATATAAATTTCTTTCAAGAAATTCTACAGGAATTAATATTATAATCCCAAAATGTATATATATTTACATATATGTATGTATATATATTAAAATATATATTTATATACATATATAAATATATATAATTTCATCAATGAATATTACAGTTGGTAAAATTTTCACAATTCTTTTCTGTAGGAAAAGATTTATAGATTTACCAGAGATTTTCATTTTTCTAGACAAATAAAATAATCTGGGGAAAACAAAACAACATGATAATTTTCTACAGGAAGTAATTAGAAAATTTCACAGAGGTTTTCAAGAAACAAAACTAAATAATATTCTTCTACAAAAGATCTTTCCAATACAAATGAGATTTTCCCCAATTTTAAGAGGAAGATTTTCCAATCCATTCCTACAAAGACTTTTAAATTTCTCTATTGTTTTCCTTTGGGGTTTTCTATTGTTTAAAAATAATTTCAACAAAGGCTCTCTAATTTCACTATAAAATATTCTACATTTCAAACACAAAAGCCTTACAAATTTATAAAATAATCAAAAGATTTTACTCAAATTACAAATTCTTTTGTACAGGTAATCTTTCAATTTGTGAAATAATAAAAATAATTAAAGGAACCTATATCTGGAAGCTTGAGGAATGAAATTTGATGTAAAATTTCGCTTGTAGAATCCAAGTTTTCCAAAGCTTCCTCCAAGAATTCACTTTTTCCAGAAGAAGAAAACCAAAAACCAGAGCCCAAAAACATCCTGAGAGCTTCCTTTTCAATTTTTCAATAACTTATAAAAAAGATCTTTACCATTCCCATAAAGTAACTTCCTCTTCAGTTATTTCAAAAATTCTCTGCAAGAATAATTTCTCAACAAGAATGTTTAATAAATTTTCTAACACACATGTCAAAAATGAAATATCTTCTCAACCAACTCAGATATTTCCCATTTGATATTTACAAAAAAATTATACTATTTTAATAATTCAAACTTCACAAATTAATATCATCTATTTTATGCAATTTATAATTCAAATTCACATAATAATTTCTTAATAAATTTAATCTAATTAATCTAATTACTTTATAAAATAAATTTAATCACAAGGATTAAATTATTTTACAAAATAATTAAATTAAATACAAAGCTTCTAACAATATTATTTAGAATTAATTATTTAAATAAACACTAAAATCATTAAAACCATTAATTTAACATTTATTTCCATAGAAAAAACCTTACAAATAAATAAATAAATGACAAGGAAAACGTGGAAAACATGACAACAAAACATACCAACAAAGACTAATGACACACTGTGACTAGGCTTGTGGCTTGACTAGGAATCCCTGTTACTATCTCCCAATCAACTATTCTATTTGGAAATGCACACGCTCAAAGCTATGAATCTAGGTGGAGTCGATGTCATGTACCTACAATCCTACAATCAAACATATGTCGTACATTTACATACAAGACCCCTTTTTATTTCCTTTTAAAAGGTAGAAAAATATGGATTACTTTATGGTTTAGGACATAAAAAAACACACTTCACAACCATTCCATTGAAGGAAAACCCTAGAGATCTCAATCTAAGATATGCAACGGAGAAAGAGATCATGCAATAGGGCTTTCCTAGGGTATGATTATAAACTAAAGAGGGGTTCACTACCAAGATAGTGTTGGATCTCAGTTGTGATCATATGGTTTGTCCTTGATGTCAAAACCCCTTTTAGTTGATTCTACTTGTTGACTGTTTCAAATTGGTTTCTCATACTTTATCTTGATACAGTTTTGTCTATATGGTTTACATGTCTTGGCATTCAGTGGATAGTTTACATTCATAATTTTAATATCTTATGGTACTAATAAGTTTGAGCTTCATGCAGTCACAGGTTATCTTATTTGTACATTGTTTTGGTGATAGAAAAAGAACATATCAGTGTGAGAATACTTGTGTCTCCCCAATCCATTTCTCTGATAAATGTCTATGTTGCCTTTCGGCAAGACATTTCTGATGTCATGTCGATTGAATTTAACATACAAGTTGATTTTGGTGTGACATTCCCATTGTCTTGGCGACCGTCACAAGAAAGGTTATTTCAGCAAGACTTGTCTTTGGTTTCGGTGACAGAAAAGTGTTCTCTATCAGCAAAGGAAATTGTCTTCGGTGTAATGTTTCATCAAACATGCAATGTCACACCAACTCGCTTTAGAATAAGCATATCGACATGAGTTTGGCCATCGGGATGAGGTCATACCAAAATCATATTGTCTCCCTGACTAGTGCATGTGGAAGTCTATCGGCAAGAGTTGTGGCGTTGTTATATGGTCTTGGTGAATTCGTTTTTTTATACCAACCGAAAGCATAAAGGTAGTCTCTTCGGTAAGAGCTAGGGATTTCGGCAAGAGGTATCGGCGAGTGACCTCTGGTCTCGCCAATGGAACACAAAAGAACCTTGTCAGCATAGGATCTATCCTGTCTCAGCGACTCCGAGTGAATGAAGTTTTTTGGTATGACTCAAGCTTTTGTCGAGAGGTCTCCCTAATATTGGTATGTTATAGTGACCCTCATAAGTTAGAAGGGTGCATCGGCGAGAGAAACTTTTTGTTATAGTGACATCACACAAGGGATTTCTATCAAAGGCTCATCAGTGTGAGATTGATACTATCATGGCGATCCAGGATGAGCTTGGGATGTTTTGGCAAAACAAGGGGCAGTCTATATAGTGTCTGCCCGACTATGTATAGTCTTGGTGACTTGCAAATGAAAAAGGCCTTCGGCAGAGGTATTGAATTGTCACGGCGACAATGTGTATCAAGTGACTCTCGCCAAAACATTATGAAGTATTCAAGAGGCCTCTCCGATATCGTTTGGTCATAGCGATAGTGAATGAAACTAAAGGAGATCTCGGTGAGAGACTTGCTGATGTCTCAATGAACAAGCCCATCAGTGAATCTCAATGTTGGTTGTGTAACGTCTCCCCGACTATATAATGTCATAGCGAAACACAAGTGGTTGAAGACTTTCGGAAAGACATGGTGTTCTCTATAGGAGGTCTCCCTGATATCATAATGTTATAGTGATGCACATAAGGAAAAAGGTTTTTGTCAGTGTGAGATCATTAATGTCTTGGCAATCTATTGTGAGCTCGGGGCTTTCAGAAAAACAAAGTGAATTCTCTATTGGGTCTACCCGATTTCGAAGACTCACGGTGAAACAGAAGAAACCAAAGTATGTTTAACATTAAATTTTCCATTGCCATACTTGTTTGGATGTCTCAGCGAATGTTTAAAAACTCTGTCTCTATGGCTGACATGTGATTTTCTAAGTTTAGTTGCATGGCGACATATTTGGTTGGTATCGATTCTTTGGAAAATATTCTCTAAGATTTGAGAAGATATGATTTTTTGTTTGTGGGCTGTCATGACTTTGATGAAAATCTTTTAGTTACAATTTGAATTCTTTTGTTTCATCGTAGAAATTAAAAGCTCTATGGATAGGCATTTCTCTTATTTTTTCCATAATCCACATATCATTATGAATCAGCTTCATATTCAAAAATCAGCAAGAGAATTTGAGAATCTGGTGAAAAACGCTTTTTGAAGATTTCTTCAACTGACATATTTGAAATGTAAATAAATACCAATGTTGAAAACTGTGTAGGTGTGTTGGCCAGTTATTTTGAGAGATAGTTATTTTGGCCATATCAAGAGATGTATTTGAAAACTCTATAATACAAGAGTTGGATTCCTAGAGTATTAGAAGTAGAGTGTTATGAACTTAACTGTAAACAGAGTGATCCTCTGATATTATTACTGTAATTCTGAAATCTAAGTAAGGGGTTGGTGCTCCTTGAGATTGGTGTCTCTAAATAAGGGGTTGGTGCTCCTTGAGATTTGTGTCTCTAAATGAGGGGTTGGTGCTCTTTGAGTTGGTGCTTAGAAATTAGCCTATAAGGCATTGCTAGCAGTGGTTTTTGAAGATTAAGCCAGTAAGGCAGTTTAGGAGTGGTTTTTCTACCCCATGAGGGTTTTCCACTCAGAAAATATTTTCTCTTTGTTCTTCTGTGTGCTCATTGCTTTTCTGTGTTGATTTTTGTTCTTAATTATGTTTATGAATGATTACATTCAACTCATGAATGCATTAATCAGAGTAATATTGAGATCAAATCTGTGCTATGTTTTGGAAACTACAAGATATCTCACTCAAATCATATTTTCATAAGTTGTCAAATAGACTGAGTTAATGTTGTCATATCTTTGTGCTTTCAAAAGTGATTACTCTACTCTATTGTTGAAAGAAAAGGAAATCAGAATGTAAAATCTTGGTCGAAGTTGAAAAAGTGTTGACATTGATTCACCCCCGCCTCTCAGTGTCTGTCCATAACTCCAACAATTGGTATCAGAGCGTAGGGTCCTCTGATAGGTCTAAACCACCTAGGATTGTTCCTGGTTTCTTGGAGTACTTTGGTTAATATGGGAAAGAACAAAAGGAACAAGGGAAAAAGATGTTCTCAGCAAAATGCCAATCATCATGTTCAACCTAAATCTAGTATAAGGAATAACAAGGAAGAGTTCATAAATAGTAGCTCTGAAATGGTAGAGTATCCTAGATATGGAACTCCTCAGTTTGAAGAAACAAACTTTATTATATGGAAACATAGGATGGAAACATACTTACTTTCTTTAGGATCTGAAGTGTGGGCAGTAGTTGAAAAGGGTTGTACTACATCTGCAACATCTCCTTCCTCTCTTGAAGAGAAGAAAGATCTTGAATTCAATACCAAAGCTATAAATGATATTTTTAATAACTTTCCAAATAAACTCATTACAAAATTCATTCATTACAGCAGTGCTAAGGAAGTTTGGGAAAAGTTGACTAAAATGAATCAGAATAGTGAATTACAAGAAGAGATATCTTTGGATACTAAAATAAGTTGTGAAACATCTGAGAGTGAAGAACATGTAAACCTTCATAGTTATGAAAAGAAGTACAAGGAGATCATTAATGAATATTTAAATGATCAAGAAACTTGTGTAAAAGTAGATCAATCTTTGGGTGAAGTTAACTCTGAATAGGAATATGACGAATCAAAAAGTGAGATTGATTTGGAAGGTGAACTACTATGTGCCTTAGATACTATTAGGTAGCTTAGAAAAGAAAACCAGCTTTTAACAAGACAGCTTCAGCAAAAAGAGAGTTTGGAAGTCAAGTTAAAAGACAAGGATGAATTGTGTAATAAACTAGAAAATGAGATTGATTCTTTAAAGAAATATTCAGATAATGATTCCTTGTTAAAAGAACTAACTCTTAAGGATGATATGATTATAAGTCAGAAAATTGAAATTAAAGAATATAAGAGGATTGTAGATGTTGTGAGTTCTGATTTGGAGATTAAAAAGATTGTGTGTCTAAAACTTGAAGAAGAAGTAGTTGCCTTAAGAAAAGAGCTTGAGAGTTTCAATGGTCAATCTGGTAAAATTCAGAAATTTGATCATAGTACTAATATATTGAATGAGATGTTGGGCAAGAAAAATCATTCTAAAGATCCTACAGGAGTAGGATATGAGGTTGGACAAATCTCTGCAGACAAATCCAAACATGAAACAGTGTTTACTACTTCAGATGGAAAGAAGTTTACAGCCAAGCAAACACCAAGAATGAAGGTTGATCTTGGTTACAGTATTGTTGCATCAAAGTATAACATTGACACTAGAAGACAATCTAAAGGTATTCATAGAGAAAGGAAAAATGTCTTCAGACCTTCACATCCTTGGCATGATCATTCATTCAGGTGTAATCATTCTTTCCAAGGATATTGTTATGTTTTTAATGACTATGGTCATAAGGCAATTGATTGCATAAGATGGTCAAATAAGAATCATTCTAATGTCCCTAGAAATGAGGATGTGGTGTGTTACAACTGTAACAATTTTGGTCACTTGAGAAGAGACTGTAGAATAAATACAAGTGATAATAATGTAGGGAACAATGCTGGAAAAGTCTGTAGGAAGTCTTCTATTTCTCAGAACAATCACAAATTCATTTGTTTCAGATGTAATAACATTGGACATAAAGTACAGCAATGCAAATTCAACAGAAAGACAGGTACTTTAAGCAATCAAGTGAAAAAGTCTTCATTGGAGTGGAGAAGAAAGAGCAATCAAAATGTCAAGAAGAGAAATAAAGATGCTTCTGAGAAAACTCCTTGTGCACCCCTTGCACAAGAGTTGCCTCCCAGGTCTTGAGTAGATGCAAAGACTCAGGGGGAGTCTATTATGGTAATATGTTTTACCCCTATGGAGTCTAGAATGAGGTATGACATCTTGAATTTGCTTTTGGTGATATAAGATGTAGAGAAATGGCTTGTAAATGCCACTATTTGATTCTATTTTTGAAATACAAGTTAGAAGTACATTGACAAATCTTTGGTGAGGTTGATGCTCATTTCTTAAAGTGCTGATGAATCTAGTGTCTTGCCAGTAAACTAGACAGTAATTTGAAGGAAGAGAAATGGCTTAAATTCCTTAACCTTTTGTTATTTCTGACAAAGGTAATCATCCGATTTGAAAGGTAATGGATAAATATCTGCATTAAGGACTATTTTTGCTTGCTCTAATGGTTGATAGTTTTCAATTTTTTTTGGAATGATAGTGCACATTGTTTTTAAATGAACCTTTTGGATGCTTGGGTCTTGGAAATACTATTATGTCCTTATGACATCTTTGAGTGGTGTGGAGACATATAGGTGAGTTCCTCAACATATTAAAGATAAGAAAGCCTTTTTTTTTAAGGGATGTCAATGGTTTTATCTTTGGAGAACAGTGATTGAAAAACATGTTTGACGTTATGAATTATTTATGTGATGATATTATTCGGTGTTGCATGAAGAAGCTGAGTTAAGATTGTGTGTTGAATGAAGATACTTACAATGTCTTTTGCAAGATGTTATGAAGGAATTGAGTGTTTTGGTCTTCTGAGTATGGTACAGTGATCTAAGTAGGTTGCTACAATAGTCTTGAGAATTGTGTATGTTCATGGGATATGCTCTAATGTTTGTGTTTTGATGAAGGAAGGTGACTGGTAGTATTAACCTCATCATGTATGGCTGGGACTTATTTCTGAACTTTGAAATTGAGTGCTATGTGTGAAAGTGAGTGCAAGTTATATATATGAAAGCTACTTGAATTCATGTTTTGATAGAATCAAAAGGAGAGAGCTTTGGTGTGCTGCCTTGAAGATAGATTATCTACATGATGATTATTAAGTTTTTGATTTCGAAGTGGGAGTTATTGTACGGGTTGTTACTGGTGATTTCTCTGATAATTTCTGTGCATTTGAAGTGAGTGAAGTTGTGTTGTTACAGTATGATGCTCTATCTTGCATTGGTGATGTGAAGTTATTCAATATGTCTGCTGCACTATTGCTCTATTTGCAGCCAGTTCTTATGGTATTTGGTTGGCTTCATAGTTGTGTTATGGCAATGCACATTTTCTTCTATCCTTTGTCATTGAGGCAAAAAGGGGGAGAGTCATTTGTGTTTTTCCATCAAGGACAAAGGGGGAGTTTGTTGGATCTCAGTTGTGATCATATGGTTTGTCCTTGATGTCAAAACCCCTTTCAGTTGATTCTACTTGTTGATTGTTTCAGATTGGTTTCTCATGCTTTATCTTGATACAGTTTTGTCTATATAGTTTACATGTCTTGGCATTCAGTGGACAGTTTACATTTAGAATTTTAATATCTTATGGTACTGATAAGTTTGAGCTTCGTGCAGTCACAGGTTATCTTATTTGTACATTGTTTTAGTGATAGAAAAAGAACATATCAGCGTGAGAATACTTGGGTCTCCCAGATCCATTTCTCTGATAAATGTTTGTGTTGCCTTTCGGCAAGACATTTCTAATGTCATGTCGATTGAATTTAACATACAAGCTAATTTCGGCGTGACATTCCTGTTGTCTTGGCGACCAACACAAGAAAGGTTATTTCGACAAGACTTGTCTTTGGTTTCAACGACAGAAAAGTGTTCTCTATCGGCAAAGGAAATCATCTTCGGTGTAATATTTCATCAAACAGGCAATGTCACACTGACCCGCTTCAGAATAAGCATATCGGCATGAGTTTGGTGAAATCATATTGTCTCCCCGACTAGTGCATGTGGACGTCTATCAGTGAGAGTTGTGGCATTGTTATATGGTCTTGGAAAATTCGTTTTGTTATACTGACCGAAAGCATAAAGGTAGTCTCTTCAGTAAGAGCTAGGGCTTTCGGTGAGAGGTCTCGGTGACTGACCTTTGGTCTCACCGATGGAACACAAAAGAACCTTGTCGGCATAGGATCTATCCTGTCTCAGCGACTCTGAGTAAATGAAGTTTTTCGGTATGACTCAAGCTTTCGTCAAGAGGTCTCCCCGATATTGGTATGTTATAGCGAACCTCATAAGTTAGAAGGGTGCATCGGTGAGAGAAACTTTTTGTTATAGTGACATCACACAAGGGATTTCTATCAAAGTATCATCAATGTGAGATTGATACTATCTTGGCGATCTAGGATGAGCTCGGGATGTTTCAAAAAAATAAGGGGTAGTCTATATAGTGTCTCCCCGACTATGTATAGTCTTGGTCACTTGGAAATGACAAAGGCCTTTGACATAGGTATTGAATTGTCACGGCGACAATGTGTATCAAGTGACTCTCAGCAAAACATTATGAAGTCTTCAAGAGGTCTCTTCGATATCGTTTGGTCACAGCGATAGTGAATGAAACTAAAGGAGATCTCGGTGAGAGACTTGTTGATGTCTCAGCGAACAAGCCCATTGGTGAAACTCAATGTTGGTTGTATAATGTCTCCCCGACTGTATAATGTCACAGCGACACACAAGTGGTTGAAGACTTTTAGAAAGACATGGTGTGCTCTACAGGAGGTCTCCACGATATCATAATGTTATAGCGATGCACATAAGGAAAAAGGTTTCTATCGGTGTGAGATCATTAATGTCTTGGCGATCTATTGTGAGCTCAGGGCTTTCAGAAAAACAAAGTGAATTCTCTATTGGGTCTACTTGATATCGAAGGGTCACGGAGAAATAGAAGAAACCAAAGTATGTTTAACGTTAAAGTTTCCTTCGGCATACTTGTCTGGATGTCTCAGCGAACGTTTAAAAACTCTGTCTCTGTGGCCGACATGTGATTTTCTAAGTTTAGTTGCATGGCGACATCTTTGGTTGGTATCAATTCTCTAGAAAATATTCTCTAAGATTTCAGAAGATATGACTTTTTGTTTGTGGGCTGTCATGACTTTGATGAAAATCTTTCAGTTATAATTTGAATTCTCCTATTTCAGCGTAGAAATTAAAAGCTCTATGGATAGGCGTTTCTCTAATTTTTTCCATAATCTACAGATCACTATGAATCAGCTTCATATTCAAAAATCAGCAAGAGAATTTGAGAATCTGGTGAAAAACGCTTTTTGAATATTTCTTCAATTGACATATTTGAAATGTAAATAAATACCAATGTTGAAAACTGTGTAGGTGTTGTTGGCCAATTATTTTGAGAGATAGTTATTTTGGTCGTATCAAGAGATGTATTTGAAAACTCTATAATACAGGAGTTGGATTCCTAGAGGATTAGAAGTAGAGTGTTATGAACTTAACTATAAGCAAAGTGATAATTTGATATTATTACTATAATTCTGAAATCTAAGTAAGGGGTTGGTGCTCCTTGAGATTGGTGTCTCTAAATAAGGGGTTGGTGCTCCTTGAGATTTGTGTCTCTAAATGAGGGGTTGGTGCTCTTTGAGTTGGTGCTCATAAATTAGCCTATAAGGCATTGTTAACAGTGGTTTTTGAAGATTAAGCTAGTAAGGTAGTTTAGGAGTGTTTTTTCTACCCCGGGAGGGTTTTCCACTCAAAAAATGTTTTGTCTCTTTGTTCTTCTGTGTGCTCACTGCTTTTCTGTGTTGATTGTTGTTTCTATTCATAAGTTGGGTTTATTGTTGTTCTTAATTCTATTTAGGAATGATTACATTCAACTCATGAATGCATTAATCAGAGTAATATTGAGATCAAATCTGTGCTATGTTTTGGCAACTGCAAGATATCTCACTCAAATCATATTTTCATAAGTTGTCAAATAGACTGAGTTAATGTTGTCATATCTTTGTGCTTTCAAAAGTGATTATTCTACTCTATTGTTGAAAGAAAAGGAAATCAGAATGTAAAATCTTGGTCGAAGTTGAAAAAAGTGTTGACACTGATTCACCCCCCCTCTCAGTGTCTGTCCATAACTCCAACAGATAGGGCTTGGAAAGACAAATTAAATGCAATACCTAATGCTTAAACCTAATGCAATGCAAAACTTCTCTAAATGACCTAAAAATTCATAAAAATCAGACCATAAAGTTGAGAGATGAAAGGAGTGCACCAAGAAATCTAGATATGATTGCATGAAGGCCTAAAATGTAGAAGAATTGAAATCCTTTTGGGACTCATACGCCAATTTGGGGAATTTAGTTCTAGATTAGGGTTTTCTAAAATGTAGCAAAAGGGTGTCTAGAACTTCTAAAACCTACAAATTCGACCAAATTGGGACTCATATGCAAGGAGTGGCATAGCAGTTCAGTTAGTGTTTTCTAGAAATTAAAAGTATGAAACTGATCTTCTATGTCTGCTTTGTCCTTTCCACTTGATTTTTGGATATGAATCTTTAGTTTGTGGCCTATATATGATCTCCAATGATTTTCAATTCAAGGTGACAACTTTCACAACTTTAGACACTTGACAACTTTCTCCAAACTTTCTCTTCAATATTTATTCAACCTAGATCTACAAATCACACACCAAAGAGAGGGGAAAATGTTTTTTTGTTAGTGGAAAGGGGTTTTCCATGGTCAAACCTCATTTTTCTAATCAAACCTTGAAATGAAATGAAATAGTAAATGAGAATGATGAATGAACAAAATGTAATGTTGCAACTCATCAATCCCTAGCAATGAAGTGCTACAAACATGTATGAAATGACTCAAATGGATATAGATCTTGACACTTTCTTGACTGATATCATTCTTGATCTGAATGCTAGCTTGAATCATAAAATCCTACATCATAAATGTTATCTCAAAAAGAAACATGATGTGTGAAGACTTTGACATGATGATTGATGCTTGAATAATGTTCTAAATCACTTGAAAATCTTCCCTTGAAGACTCTATAATGCTCTTGAATGCTCTTGTAAACTCAAATTTTCTATAATGATTCTAATTCAATTGGCTAGGTGTAAAATGAGTGAAATAAACTTGTATTTATACTTAATTATCCCAAATTTCGTAAAATTTTAACACTACAAGAGGACATCAAATCTAGGAGGATAAAATTCCTCCAAGAATTTGAATTAATTTTAAGTTTGGGCCACATGGGACTCATATACCATGGTAGAATATGTGTCCCATTAGGCATAAATTATGGGACCCTTTTAAAAATGCTTAGAAAGGTGTAAAATTGAGATCGGGACCCAAAAACCTTAGGTGGGACTCATATGCCCAAGGTGGCGTATGAGTCCCAAATCACTAAATATAGGCCACACAAATTAGAAACACCTGAATTATGAATGGATATTGGTTTGTGTCAGGATTATCCTAAAAAAGATGCATTAAATGAGGCTGGTGGATGCAAAATGAGGCCAATTAAGGCATAAAGAGGTCCAATTATTTATGAAAATCCTACAAAAGTGTGAAAGTGTATTACGACACTTTACAACACTCTACATAAGGTATTATTAAGTTTATTTAGTTTACAATGGCCCAAGACCTAATATGAGTGTGTTAAACACATTACAACACTAAGTGAAGGCATCATTAAGCTTAATTTTATAAGGAGAGCCCAAACAAGTGTGAAAATGTCATCGATGACATTTTACAACACTACATTCAGCCTCAACTTTAGTGAGAGGATGAACTTGAGTAAAACTCTCACTAAAGTAGATGAACTTGCTTCAAGATGGTTCCAAGTATACTAATGCAAATAATTTACGATGACAATGATTAAAAGGGGTGATCAAGCCCTTGGGATCAAAATCCCATGACAAACATAGGAAAAAAATAACAAACATGAAAATAATGTAAGGAGAAATAACAAGGAAAAAGCATTTAATGCCAAAGAAAAAGAAAAAAAGCAATACAAAAAAAAGGGGGTGGATCAAACTTTGACCATTTTCCCAACCTGATGTGCATTCGATCTAGGTTGTTTGTCCCAAAAATGCATGCTCACTCTAAGGAAATTAACCTTTAGGTTGTCTGCTAAGTGAGGATCCAAAAGAGGTGAGACACATACACATGTGGCCAGTATGCACTCACACACACGCGCGAGTAGGTATGTGAAATTCATGCCTCAATCGGGCTTCTAGTCAAACCATACCAAAGTTATACCTCCTAATAACCTTGATAAGAAGAAATGCTTAGAAAGGTGTAAAATCTAGATCGGCACCCAAAACCATAGGGAATATTCAATTGAGTCTTTCTTAGTTAATGTGAGGTCTTAAACTTAGAGAACATTATGCCTAATGTCTCTAAGAGAGGACCAATCAAAGAATAGAAGATTCACAACTTAGGGGATGTAGTGTGTCACATCAAGCCACTAAGAGGAATATAATATGCTAAGAGAGATCACACTCTTGAAGGACATAACACCCAATGTCATCCACAAAGTAAAAGACACATCACATAAAGTAAGAAGACTACACCATGAAAAATGAAAAAAATGCAAAATAATGATGCCAATGTATGCCCCCACTTTAAAGAAATTGCTAAACACCATGTTGTGAGCAATTACTTTAAAGTAGCAAATGATAAATGCTAAGAAGGAAGACATGAGAGCCAACTTGGAAATCCCTATGCAAAGTCATATATTACCAAATAAAGCTATGTCATGAAAGGGAAAGAGGGTTTGCCTCCAAAATGAAACTCCAAACACATATAAAGAATCTATGGATTTGGGGTCAGTATGTTCTTGATATAATGTTTTTAGAGAGCTTGAAACTGTCATCATTCCCCAAATACTCGTAAAACTAGAAGAATAACACAAAGTCAACAAAAATAAAAACCTTTTAGGTCATCATGGAAGAGGCATGAATGTCATGACACCTTGCATCATCTCGAAAAGGAGAAAACAAGACAAAGGAAAGATAAAGGAAAAGCTTTTGGGTCAACACGGAAGAGACATGAATGTCTCAATGCCTTGCATCATCCCCAAAAGGAGAAACAAAAGAAAAAAAAAAAGATAAATGAAAAAGTTAAAAGACTTATGACACAAAAAAGAATGTAGGTACAAATAGAGGTATATCATAAAGAGAGAGAGATAGATAGATACATCAAACATAATAGTACAAGGGGATCACATTACACATGCAATCAAACAAATGAAGAATAAACAATTCAAGGAACTAGTAAGGAGATTGAAATTCAACCTATGAGCAGGTCATCCACATCCCAATCATGTTCATAGTATGCAGACAACAAACAACTAGGGTCACTAAGTTCAACACTCTTCTTAGGAGAATTGTCATTTAAGCTTATGGAAGAGGAAAAAAATGTATTCAATTAATTATACAATTGTTCATCAATCTTTGCAATCTCATCATCATCATACAAATTAATCACAATAGGAGGTTGAATGATAATTTCCAAAGAAGGGTTTAGCTCTTGTTGTGGTTGTTGTATAGGATATTTTTGTTTTAGTGAAGGGGGAGCCTCATCATGCATTGCTTCAGTAAAGTTTGGATCCTAATTTTCTTTGTTCATTTAACTTTCAATCAAGGGCACAACATCTACACCTATGCTCTCTAACACCTTTTTTTCTCTTAGTTTTGTTTTCAATTTGCATTTGTGTAGGAGTGGGTTGATCAACCATTGGTTTATTTTCTTCCGTAAGAGGAGGAACAAAAGGGGCCATGGAAGATTGTTCAACCACTTTCTCTTTAACTTTGTAAACTTGTTTTTATTCTAGGAGGCATGACGAGATTCAATCCTGGTTTTGTCAAGGATGGTAGGCTTGGTGGTGGGTGGAGCTATGTTTTGGAGGGATAATTTTACTATGAATTTTTGCTTAAAATTTTGGTAAGATTTGAAAAAGAAGTCCTTGTGAGGTTTTATAGGTTCCATAGGCTCAAGCCAGAAGAATTCTAGGAAAAGTTTCCATGGGAAGACAAATAGTTAAAACCACTATGATGCATAGTGAAAATTTCATTTTCAAAGGGAAACTTTAAACATTTATGCACAACCAATGGGACCACTCCCATGGAGCGTACCCATGGGTGACCAAGCTTCACATGGAATTGATCTAATGTCGATATGATGGAGAATGCAACATCTAGTGTTTTCATTCCTACTTATAAAGGTAAGGTGATTGATCCAATTGTAGGACAAGTGAAACCATTATGCATCTTAATCCATGACTTTAGTTTGTTATATATTTCTTGATAAAGCTCATGTTGAAGTAATAATTCCTTGGTGATTACATTCTCTCCACAGATGAGATCTATTAATATACCATTAGTGGGATTATCATAGATTTGGTTGGCTATGTAAAGATGACCATTAGGTACATGTTTAAGTATTTCTTTAGAGGAGAAAGCAATGTCAAGAGGATTTTTAGTTTGGCCCTTACAATGTTGAGTTTCAACCAATGCAACCAAACCATCAATAGGACTTTGTTGAATTGTATCTATGTTCTTGTCGTCCATGTCAACATTCATCACATCAATCTTTGTAGTTTCACTAGCTTTGAAAACTGAAATATTATGTTTGGGCATGGGGTTGGTAAAGATTTGCAAGTTTCTGTGAGGATGGGCAACAAAATTCTTTCCTTGATCATTAACACCTCCAATGGAAAGCCAAATGGAATCAATGAGTTCTTACACAAGATGTCTACGATGCTTAAAATGTTCCATATCATGTCCATCTTAACTGTGATAATGGCAATATGAATTTGATCTAAAGTTTATAGGTAGAGGCTTATTAGGATTAGGTGTTTTAATGGGAGGAAAGGTGATCATTTGTTGTTCTAAAATTTGTCATTGTATTATGAAGGGTATCGAGTGGGGGAGTGAATTGTCTTTTCGGGTTCCCATAGTTAAATGGGATTGTTGCTTTTATGACAACTACTTGGGTATTGGTATTTTGACTTTTTTGTTGAGGGAGATTAAGTCTAAGGAAGCCTTTACTTTGTTTTCTAAAAGGTTGGTATTTATTTTGGTTTGCGGACTTAGATTTCTCATCTTGGCTAGAGGTGGATTTTGTATCATGACTACTAACCAAGTTTTGATAATCACAGAGGGTAGTCCATAAGTGCATGAAGGATGGGAATTCCATCATGGTAAGATCATATTTTATCTTACGTTTCAAATTCTCTATGAACATATTTTGAAGGTGAGGGTCAGTAACCTTGACATCGATTTGGGAATGAAACGATTGATAGCATGAAATAAAGTTAGTAATCTTTTCTTCTTCTTTTTACTTACATCTCATCAAATTGGCCAAGGTCACCTAAGGAGTCATATGCATTTGGAAATGGTTTATAAATTCCTCAACAATTTCATTGAATGAATGAATTGAGTTGTTTAGTAATGAAGAAAACCAATCTAAGGTAGTATCTTTCAAGGACCTAGGGAAAATTTTAGCCAAGAGTTTATCATCAAGAAAAAATTCATTGCGTAAAGCCATGTAAGAAAAAATATGGTTAGAAGGATCTCATTTCCCCCATATTTTTTGAATATAGGCACCTCTACACCTTGTGGCATTGGTGTTCACAGTATCTCCAAGGAAAAGGGACTTCTTTTGACATAATATGTAGGTGGGCCATTTTGATCTTGGTTGATAGTGAAAACTTGTTTTTGAAGGGATGAAATGGTTTGGAAAAGCTGGTTTATGAGGGGGTCATTTCTTGTGTTGTGAGATGTAGGTGAAAATGGTGGAGGTGTTTATGTGTTCAAAGGGAAAGTGAATGTAATGTTTATAGGTGGTAAAGTAGTACAATATATGATGTGAGGTGTGACAAAGGTACTAGGGATGCTAGTGGAAATACCTAATGAAGGAATCCCATTACTTGTCAGTTGCATTATTGTTGTAACTTGAGTGCTGGTATAGGTAGGAACAAAGGAAATTGTTGTAGGAGGAATTTGAATTCCCCCTTGTCTTGCGAAATTGTTCGTAGGTAAAGTACAACTAATGTTTGAGTTAAGACATGGTCCAAAAACTAAATTATTCTATGCATAAGATCAACTCCTTTAGTAGGTCCAATCACACAATGTATGTTATCTATGGTAGGGATAGCAGTGGTTAAAATGTTTTCATTTCTCACTTGATGTTGTAGGTTTTCTAAGTCTTCATCAATTTGGATTATATTTTCTTGTGGAATACTAGCAACCATTGTTTCAACATGCATCACACTACTTGAAGGTAAGGAATTATTAAGGGTATGGTACATAGCTAGTGAACTAGTTTAAATACTAGGAGTGAAAGAGATAGACAATTGAAGATCCATAATGATTGTGCTATCACAAGATGAATTGAGTATCAAACTTCATATCAATATAGTATTATCAATAAGACACCAAGTAGAAATGCTCATGCAAGGGATACTAAATGCAAGATGAATGCAAGATCAAAATTAAGCTAAATGTAATGAAATGAATATAACAAAAACTTTATAGACTGAAACATAAAGTTATCAGTAGTAAACAAAAGCACACAAATAGAGTTTTAAATTATAGAAAATGTAGTTCAAAATCTACACTTGGACTAAATCTCCTAGAGGGGCATATGAGTCCCAGAGAGGGTTTTTTTTCAAAAAATTTAGAAAATTTTAAGTGATTTTTTATGATTTCTAGTTTGTATGATCTATAACCTAAGTGTAAATTTAAATTTTAGATGATTTTCATTGACATAAGATGCAAAAATTCAAGTTATATACACTTTCACTAGTGAAATTTTAGAAACCCTAGAATGCCAATTAACTAGTACAAACCCTAATGCAAAGTTAATGCAAGCAAGATCTAGGATGATGATGCACTTCAAATCAGAATTATGATGTTCTAAATGCAAGATCACCAAAATGAAAGGTAGAAAAAATTATGGATTTCTTTATTGTTTAGGACATAAAAAAACACACTTACAACCATTCCATTGAAGGGAAACCCTAGAGATCTCAATCTAAGATATGCAGAGGAGAAAGAGATCTTGCAATAGGGCTATCCAAGGGTCTAATTATAAAATAAAGAGGGGTTCACCACCAAGCTAGGGATTGGAAAGACAAATGAAATGTAATACCTAATTCTTAAACCTAATGCAATGTAAAACTTCTCTAAATGACCTTAAATTGCATGAAAATCAGAACAAAAAGTTGAGAGATGAAGGCTATGCACTTGAAAATTTGGAGATGACTATATGAAGGCCTGAAATGCTAAAATAACTAATTTTAAAGCCTTTTTGGACTCATATGCCAATCTGGGTGATTTAGTCCTAGATTAGGGTTTTTGGGTAGAAACTAAAATATGGAAAAAGGGTGTCAAGAACTTCTGAAACCTACAAATTTGACCAAACTAGGACTTATATGCCAGGAGAGGTGTATAATTCTAGTTAGGGTTTTCTAGAAATTCAAAGTTTGAAACTAATCTTCTATATCTTGTTTTTCCTTTCCACTTGATTTCCAGATCTGAATCTTCAGTTTGTAGACTATAGATGTTCTCCAATGATCTTCAATGCAAGGTGACAAATTTCACAACTTTAGACACTTGAAAAATTTCTCCAAACTTGCTCTTCAATATTTCTTCAACCTAGATGTGAAAATCACACACCAAAGAGAGGGAATTTTTTTATTTTTTTAGTGAAAAGCAGTTTTCCTTGGTCAAACTCCATTTTGGTAATCAAACCTTGAAATGAAATGAAAAAGGAAAAGAGAATGATGAATGAACAAAATGTAATGTTGCAACTCATCAATCCCTAGCAATGAAGTGTTACAAACATGTATGAAATGATTCAAATGGATATAGATCTTGACTCTTGCTTGAATAATACCAATCTTGATTTGAATGATAGCTTGAATCATAAAACCCTACATCATAAATGTTAGCTCAAAAAGAAACATGATTCATGAAGATTTTGGCATGATGCTTGATGCTTGAATAATTCTCTAAATCACTTGATAATCTACCCTTGAAGACTCTTGAATGCTCTTGTAAACTCAAATTTTCTGAAAGTATGCTCATTTAGATTGCTAGGTGTAAAATGAGTGAAAGAAAATTGTATTTATACTTCATTATGCCAAATTTACCAAAATTACAAGACTACAAGATGACATCAGATCTAGGAGGATAAAATCCTAGCAATAATTTAAACTAATTTTACTTTTGGGCCACATGGGACTCATGCACCCAAGGTTGCATATGAGTCCCATTAGGCATAAAGTATGGGACCATTTTCAAAAATTCTTAGAATGGTGTAAAATCTAGATTGGGACCCAAAACTATAGGTGGGATTCATATTGCCAAGGTGGTGTGTGAGTCCTAGATCACTAAATTTGGGCCACACAACTTAGAAACAGTTGAAATATGATTGGATATTGGTTTGTGTCAAGATTATCCTTGAAAAGATGCATTAAATGAGGCTTGTGGATGCAAAATGAGGCCAATTAAGTCATAAAGAGGTCCAATTATTTATGAAAACCCTAGGAAAATGTAAAAGTGTCTTAAAACACTTTACAACACTCTACATAAGGTATGGTTAACTTCATTTAGTTTACAAGGGCCAAAGAACTAATGTTAGTGTGTTAAACACATTTGAACACTAAGTCAAGGAATGACTAAGCTTAATTTTATAAGGAGGGCCCAAAAAAGTGTGAAAATATCATCGATGAAATTTTTCAACACTACACCTATATATTGGGTTCTATAGGAGCTCTAATTCCTTATTTTTTTATTCCACATCCTTTTCCACTATAGCCAAGTTGTTTCAAGAGTTGATATCCTCGTCCACAAAGAGCCCCAATTTATTTTAAGGATAGTGGGTTGTCATGATCAATCTCATCATAAATGGTTGTGTAATTTATTTATTCTTCTTTATTAGGTATTGTGGATTTAGATGGTTGTTATGTTTTCGCTTCATGTTCTGTTTATAGTACCATTGTTTCTTTTTCCATTTCTTATTCTTTTGTCATGATTTTGTATTCTCCCATGAATGTAGGTGTAAAATTGAATGAACCCCAATCATCATCCAATAACTTTGTGATTGATGGTAAACACTTCTCTTTTTCTTCTTCTTGAATAGGTTCAACTTTTGAAGTTGGTATCAACGTTCTCAAAGGACTTTTTTTAATGCATTTTTTAGTTTGCAAACAACATTCTAATTGGAGGTCAAATTTTATTGTGTAGAACTTGGTTTGATAAGTGTTCTTCAATAAATGGTGAAGCATTCAAGGGGTTCCATTCATTTGATGAATCAAAGGTCTTCCTAAGAGAATATTATATGAGAGTTCTTGAGGTATGACATGAATAGGGGTTTGCATCCTTACACACTTTAATAGGTAATGTTATCACACCAAGAAGTTGTTTTCCCACATTATGAATTCCATGAATAGATAAAGAATATGGTTTAATGTTAATCTTGTCCACTCCAATCTTATCCAAAAGTTTTGTACACTAAAACATTGAGTTTCAAACCATTATAAATTAGAGTATGTTTTATGGCAAACCTATTAATGAAAGTCATTGTAATCAAAGCCTCATTTTTTTTTACACTCCTAATTCAAGTAATTCATCTTGATGAAAGAAAATTTATAAATTGAACATATTCATACCTTGAATTAGGGCTACTACATCATTTGGTTATGCACTAGGAGGGACCACAACTTAATGTAAAGAACTTTGAAGCATGCTATGATAATTAGGTGATGCTTGGATGAGGTCCCATAAAAAAACTTAGCAAGAGTGTTGTGAAGTTCCACGAGATCATACTCATTTCCATTATGTAGAGGAAAGTGACAAGTACTAGGAAAAATAGGTTTAGGGGGTGATAATGAAGTAGGTATGGTATTTGGTTGCCTTTTTTTCCTTGTTTTATATGTGTGAGAAAGATTATGATAACTTAGTTGTTGCAAAACATTGTTACTAGTGAGTTTCTTTGCAAAATTTAAGATGTGTCTTGGAGGTTTTTGTTTTTTTTTAGGTGGTCCTATGATGAGCACCAGCTTGGTTTATACTTGTGGTTGTTGTGAAGGTGGGTAAATGAGAAATTGATATATGTGATTGCATTAACCCCCCTTTGTTTTATTTTTTCATGACAAGCCTTAGTGGATGATCTTTGTAAGATGAAGTACTCAAGGACTTCATCTATCATGTCAAATTCATCACTACTAAAGGGATTGAGGGATATATTAACTTGTAGAAAGACATATGGCATGATCAAATAACTATACTTTCTCCAAGAGTTATTATTTTATCTATGCTTTTTCTTTGATGTTCTGGGATATTTTATGGTTTTTGATGATTGTAAAATCAAAAATAATCTATTTGAAGTATGCAATGATGCAAAAAGTAAAGTAAATATGTACAAATGTAAAAATATCTAATACTAAAACATTTTTTTTTTTAATTTCATCAAAACCAAATTTTTTGAGCATATTTGATGTTCTTTGCACTTCCTAGATGCACTAGTAAATTGTTGTTTCTGAATCTCAATCTATGGGGTCTTGCATTTTTTATATTAGGAAATATAGTATCATTAAGATAATAGTTTCAAAATATTTCTAATCAATTCCAATCTCCCTTTGGATGTAGATTTAGGAATGATTGGCTCACCATTACGGTTGAATGTTAATCTTTTCACCATGGATCTACATCTCAGTGAAATTTATAAAATGACTACCTTTGATCCTAGGTTCTTTGTATTAAGGGACAAGGATTACCTTTTTATTTTTTTTCATCTACATACACATCATGTATCAAACAATCATCCAAGTCACATAATGGATCTAAGACAAGTAATTGTTTGGGACAATCACCATAACATAACAATAAACACATTGAGAAAGATCACTAATGTCACATCACGATCAATATTGGGATAACTCACCAATACCACATCAAATAAACATCATGAGATAAATCACTAAGTACAACAATTATTGTCATTTGGCCAAATCACTAATGGAAGATCACACAAGAAAGAAAAACTACGATAATATATTAGAGAGATAGTTAGGGAGTGTCATCACAGTGCTCATAATTATGGAATCCACAAAAAGTCCAGAAATCCTCTCATATGGATGAGGAAACTTGATCTTACAAGACCCAAGCTTCATGATCTGGCATATCATCCAAAACATCCTTAGTCTATACTAGCACCAAGGAATGAGAGGGGCATCCATTATCTTAGTTAATTAATTACTCATGTTTAATTAATTATCACTTGACTAGATGACTCCCCACACTCTATCAATAGACTTGCCACTTTTGGTTAGGGGTTGATGCAGAGCATCATACAAAACTTGTCAACACCATCATTTCTTCAAGGGATTTCAATCTCAAACAGAATCAGGAGAAGATCAAATATATAAACAACAATTTTTTAGTTAACTTTCATCGAAAATCCTACCAACTCATCTATCAACTTTACAAAATTCTTTCAATCAGAAAAATCCATTAACCTTTTAAGGCTATCAACAAGTCACTCACAATATTAGTCTTCACACCTATACCAGATCCAACACAACTCAGACAACATCAAAAGAACATTAAAATTGATTATTGTTACTTGAACAATTCATCCTTTCATTTATCCACCAAGGCATTCACACTGGAAACTTACTTTACAAGGCATATCAACAACAGTCCATACCTTCTTGTTACAACCAGTTACTATTCCTTCAAGACACAAAGCTCTTCATATTTTGATTGAATCAACTCAATATATCAGTGTATAAATATCAGATCTACCCACTCTGTAGTCAAGACACCAAGACACACAATAGAATCACCATTCCCAAAACTTCAAACAACATACACTGCCTTTACATCCTCATTCAAGCATAAATTAAATTGTAATTTCATCCAATAAACAAGATTCAAGCATTTTGTATCGCCCATTTCACTATACGTACAAATTTACTATTTTGACCCCATAATGCCATATTCCTTTAGTGGTTAACATACCCTTGAATCAGGTGTATGCATATCTAGAATAAAACATGTGAAACATCTTAACACTAATTTAGAGGCCCTTTTTAGTCAAAAATAACATAACATAAGCTTTCAATAACCTACTTCAAAGAAATCATCAGTTTCTTACACTATATGTTGCTAAAAGGTTACTAATGTAGGCCTATTTTGCAAAGGAAGTGCTCATAAATCTTCACCAAAACACAAATAAAACTCAAATAGTCACCATACATGCCACCAAACTCAAGATTCAATCAACTTTAAGGATTGAAAGGCTTAAAAACACCCTAAACCATCAAACCCTTGTTTATAGGGTGAAAAGTCACCAAAACAATGAGGGTTTCCTGAATAACTCACTTACAAACCTCCAGACCTCCAACCATCAGTTGGAACATGTATTATTATGTTTGTTAAAACATTTGAATCCATTTTCAATCCCTTGCATGCATGATTTCTTCAAAACCCCATGTGAAACTTTCATTGTCAAGAGGGAAAACTCAGATTTTTGTCTTTAAACAACAACTTAGCATCAAGGCTAATGCAAGAAGTTGGGTTCACAAAAAGCTCAAAAAGTGGAAGTGTTTTTGCTATTTTTTAGAATTTGTCACACTTGGACTGAAAATTTGACACTTACACAATGAATCTTAAAAAAAACCAGTAATATGAAATTTAAAATTTTGAATCTAGTTTCCAAATATGTAATTTATTCAAATATCCAAATTATAGAAATTAAATTTTGATAGGGATGTATAAAAATCACTTTTTAAGAGTCCCTATTTTTTACCATACCATGCACATGTACGGACACCACTTTTTGACCCAAATAAAAGTATTTTTCTAATTCCTTTTGGGTAAAGAGAGCTAACAACATGAAGATTGATGAGGAATTTTTTTTTTTAATTGAATTTTTATTGGCCTTAATTATTGTTTTTAAAAATCAATGTGTATGGATAGCATAATTGGACCCAAACTAAACATTTTTTGAATCTTTGTTTTTCATTGTGTAGAGAATTGTTTGAAGATTGATGCCATATATTTTTTTTCACAAGAAACTTAACAAAAACAAAGTTATTAAAAAATAAAAAAAACCCTAATATTTCAATTTTAAGGACTAGTTTGCTTAGAAATTAATTAAAAAATAACAAATATAATCCAATATTAATAAAAATTGCATATTTAGAAACTAGACATTGTGTTCTCTAATGGGTTTTAATTTTATAGATTTATTAAAACAAATGTCTATTGGCCATATTGGCAAAGCTAGTTTTTTCTCTCGAAATTGCCCTCACCTTGTACTTGTAGGTCTAAGCCTACGTATTGGGTTACCATGCCTTTTCTAGGCCTAAATCAAAATGAAAAGCATCTCTTGTGAGTTCCAAACCTTTTGGAACAAGTACACACTTCAAACTAGGTACCTATTTTTAAAAATTAATGGATATTTGTTTTAAAGCTAAAAAATGACACTTCCCCTAAATGTGGACCCAACTTCTTGCTCAAACCCATCATTTTCTTGTGACCCCTGCACTCACACACATGATTAACATTGAAAACACATAAAAATCAATCCATTCCACTGACCATCTAACACTACATTGGTGGAATGGACATTGCTTCTTGTTAGACTCTCAAAACCACAATGAGGAGACCATTGCCCAGGTATAGGAAAAGTTGCTTTTTGTTCTTTTTGCTTCTTGAAACTAACTTCCCAAATGTATACAAATAGGAAACTAACTTTTATGATCCTATACAATCAACACAAAGGTGGAAACAATAAAAATAATGTTACAATTTTAGAAAAAATAGGGGCTTCTTATTCAAATCTGATTACAAGAATACCAAGTTCCCTTTTTCCACGCCTTACAAGGCTTTTATAGCTTTTTCCCACTAAAAAACTATCTCTCCAAATTCCCATCCAGTTGAAACTACCATATGACTCTTAATTTTCTTGTTTTATGCACTTTGTTTGCATAATTACATTTTGGCAACAACATTGCATTATTTGTATTTTTACCTCCTAGTGACTAATTTCATGACTTGAATACATTCAAATTAGGCTTTTCATGGCCTTGACACAATAATTTTGACTTGAACATATAAATTTAACATATTATCCTTTTGAAGGCATCTCATGACCTAGTTACTCTTGCACCATACAACCAACCAACAAAGCTTTCCAAGTCTCTTGGAAACACATTGCATCATCTTCACTTGTACCTGCAAAACAAAAATCAATCTACCTTGTTCTTTGTCCTCCTCATCTTCATTTTTCTTTTCCTTATCTTCACTCTTCTCTTTTCTTCCTCTTGTCAGCTTTTTCGTCATCTCTATCTTCTCTTTTTCCTTTGTCATTCTTTATCAGGTTCACAAACTATTTTCTCTTTCAAAAGGACACAAGACTGTCCTTTTCACCAATTCCTTGTTTAACCAAGGACACAAGATTGTCCTTGCACACTGCTTCTTCTCCTTAGCAATCATCTTCTCAACTTCTTTTCAACTACTCCCATCAGTGGAGTATCCTTCAACAGGGTTGTAACTCTTCAGTGCTTCTTCAAATAGGAATCCATCAAGTTCTAACAACAACACAATGCAACTTGCCTCAACTAGGTGTCTCCGCTTACTCTCCCAAGTCTTTGGAATTTCTTAATGCAACTTAAATGGATAAGCACCTACAACCAACCAACAATCTCAACCTACTATTAGCAACAACATTAATCCAACCAACCAATAGAACCTTGCTATCTTTGATACCAATTTGATGCAAAAAATCATACCAAACCCCTCAACACCATCATTTCTTCAAGGGATTTCAATCCAAACAGAATCAAGAGAATATCAAATATATAAACATCAATTTTTCACTTAACTTTAATAAAAAATCCTACCAACTAATCTATCAACTTTACAAAATTCTTTTAGTCAAAAAAATCCATTAACCTCTTAAGGCTATCAACAAGTCACTCACCATATCAGTCTTCACACCTATACTAGATCAAACACAACTCAGAAAACATCAAAAGAACATTAAAACTAATTATTGTTACTTGAAAAATTCATCCTTTCATTTTTCCACCAAGGTATTCACTCTGGAAGCTTACTTTACAAGGCATATCAACAATAGTCCATACCTTCTTGTTAAAACAAGTTACTATTCCATCAAGACACAAAGCTCATCATATTTTGATTGAATAAACTCAATATATCAGTGTATAAATATCTGATGAGGGCACAGCCCGAGACTTAGAAAATAACCCACAAACAAGAGAAATTTTATTATTTAGAAAATGTAGCTTCTTACATGTACAGGATCTCAAATCCCCAAGTTCTACAACACATGCAAGTTACAGACAGCTACAGAATAACCCTTTCGCAATATGCGAGCTTGTCCCCCAAAAAGTTATCCAAAAATTAGAAACCTGCCCATAAATAGAGCTCCACATTAGTTTGGAGCCAAAACAATATTCAAATTTGAGTTTAGGCAGTTTGGTGCCGAAAATTACAACATGAAGTTCAAATTTCAAAAGAGCATTTGCAATTGTATCTTCTAGAAAGTGCACCAACTTCCCGGGGCCATAACTTTTGATCCGAGACTCCAATTCGCAAACCGTTTGAACTGTTGGAAAGGTATCGAAGTCAATAACGTGCTCAAAATTTGTTAAGCCGATTTTGGCAAGTTTTGGGGCCATTTTGGGAACTCTAAGTGCCTCAAATCTAACTTGGAAGATTTTCAAGTGCAAATCTAGGAAACTAAAACTGCAATATCTTTCAACCCAGGAATAGAAAATAAAAACCCTAAATTGGGAAATTCATTATGATGAAAAGGGTATCCAAAAAATTAAAAACATCTAAAAACTAAGAAACTTGAAATTTAACTATTTTTGGGTGATGCAAGATTGCCCTTACACCACTGGATGCTCCTGCATCATACACCCAAGGTAATTTGAGAAGTGACCCCATCACATCTCAGATGGTCGAGGAAAACCAAAATGGTCAACCTCTCCCTTAGGCAACCAGGATGAATCTTCAATAGGCCTTCCTTTCCATTTCACCAGATATTCTTCATACTACCTATTCCTGGTACTCCTTCCCACATGACTATCCAGGATTTCTTCAATCTCCATCTTTTCTGAAGTAGGTGCTGGAATCCCACATTGTTCCATCGTTGGTACTTCCTCTGCACCACCTTCATGATACTCTTGCAAATCAGAAATGTTGAACACGGGGGAAATGTTGAATCCATCCGGCAACTCTACCTCATATGCATTCCTTGAATCATGCCTCTTCAAAATTTTACAGGGACCGAACTTATTCATCTTCAATTTGTTATATGTTCCTACTGGAAACCTTTCTTTCCTCAAGTGGACCATCACTTCATCACCAATCTAAAACTCCTTATACCTCCTCTTCTGATCTGCCTTAGCCTTATACTGCATATTCATCTTGTTAATATGTTCTCTTACATTCTCATGTATATCCTTGATGTGTTCTGCAAAATCTTCGGCTTCAACACTTATTTTCTTCTCTTGGTCCATCTTCCTCAATTCTAGAGCTATTCTAGGGGCAACCTCCATACACAATCTGGAACGATGATCTACCAGTGCTTCTGTTGACAGAATTGTTGTAAGAAAATTTTTCCTGGGGTAAGATCAAGTCCCATCCCTTGGGTTTATCTCCTACCAAACATCTCGGTAGGTTACCTAGACTCCTGTTAACAACCTTTGTCTGCCCATCTGTTTGTGGATGGTGTGCAGAACTGAACTTCAACTCTGTCTTCAGCTTCTTCCACAAGGTCCTCCAAAGGTACCCCACAAATTTGGTGTCACGATCTGAAACAATACTCTTTGGCAGACCATGTAGCCTCACCACCTCTTTCAAGAACAAGTTAGCAATGTGGAATGCATCATGGGTCTTCTGACATGGAATTAAATGTGCTATCTTTGAAAACCTATCAACCACCACAAAGACTGAATCATTCCGTTGTTGTGTCCTTGGCAAACCAAGAACAAAGTCCATACTTATATCCTCCCATGCCCTCTCTGGTACAGGTAAGGGCTGATATAAGCCTGTATTCTGGCTCACTCCTTTAGCCATCTGACATACCCTGCAGCATTGTACAAACTTTTTCACATCCTGTGATAATTGAGGCAATAATAATGCTCACTAATAATGGCAATGGTCTTATCCTGACCAAAATGTCCTGCCCATTCCTCCACTATGCTTCTCCTTTATCAGGTTCTCCCTCATGGAACTCCTCAGGATACACAATTGACTTCCCTTAAATAACATGCCATCTTGGATTATGAAATCCAGCCACCTTGTCCTGTCCACGTAACAAGTTCCTTGCAAGCTTTCCAAGCCTCTGCAAAATCAAGATCTTCGCATACAGTGTCTTGAGTTCATTGAACCCAACCACTTCAATCTGCATCTTTGTCATCAATGTATGCCTCCTACTTAAGGCATCTGCAACCCTATTTGACCTCCCACTCCTATGTTTCAAAACAAAGGTATAACTCTGCAAAAACTCTACCCATTTCATATGCCTCTGATTTAATTTTCCCTAACTATTTAGGTACTACAAGGCCTGATGATCAGTATATAGAACAAATTCCTTCGCCAAAAAATAATGTCTCCATCTCTTTAAAGCTTGAACTATTATATAAAATTCCTGATCATATACAAAATACTTTCTCTTGGCATCATTTAACTTTTCACTAAAATAGGCAATGGGCTTACCTTCTTGGCTCAACACTACTCCAATGGCACAACCACTGGTATCACAATCCACCTGAAACACCTTGTTGAAATATGGTAGGGCTAAAACAGGTTGCTCTGTCACCTTCTGTTTCAACAGTTCAAAACTTTTTGCCGCTCCAGTGCTCCACTTGAATTCTTTTCTATCCACTCTCATTGTTTGAATCAGGGGTCCACAAATACTACTAAAGTTTCTAATGGACTTTATATAAAAACTAGCTAAACCATGAAAAGATCTCACCTCGGTAGCAGTTCTTGGGCTAGGCCATTCTAGAATAGCCTTCACCTTCTCTGGGTCCATCTTGAGACCTTCTGCTGAGACAACAAACCCCAAGTACACTAACTCCCTCTTCACAAAACTGCACTTCTTAATATTAATCAATAGTTTCTCTTCTCTTAACTTCTCAAAGGCTCTCTGAATATGCATCAGATGCTCATCCAACATCTTACTAAAAATCAAAATATCATCTAAATACACAATAACAAAAATTCCCAGAAATTCTTTTAGTACCTCGTTCATGAGCCGCATGAATGTGCTCGATGCATTGGTTAGCCCAAAAGGCATGATTAACCACTCGTACAGGCCCTCTTTGGTCTTGAAGACAGTCTTCCATTCATCTCCCTCTCGAATCCAGATCTGGTGATATCCACTCTTCAAATCAATCTTTGTGAAGTACTAAGCTCCACTCAAACAGTCCATCAGGTCATCCATCCTTAACAAGGGAAATCTCTACTTGATTGTTATTTTGTTTATGGCTCAGGAATCTATACACATCCTCCACTCCCCATCCTTCTTTGGTGCTAGTACTACAGGTATTGCACATGGAATCAAACTCTCTCATATCAAACCCTTTCTCAACAACTCTTGAACTTGTCTGTTATACTCCTCATTTTCTACTGAAGTCATTATGTGAGCTACCTTATTTGGCAAACTGGCTCCAGGAATCAAGTTAATCTGATGACTGATCTTCCTTATTGGTGGTAAGCCCTCAGGTACATTATCAGAAACAATATCCTGAAACTCATCCAACATCCCATAAACTTCTTCTGGAACCTTCTCACTATCCTCCTTACTCACTCTAGGAATCAATGCATAACACACACGCTCATGCTTCATACCTTCTATTTTTTTTTTCCATCTACATAACAAATTCTAGCACTACTGCATACATTTTCTTCGGTCTCCTTCATGGGTTTCAACTTGTGACGAACCCCATCCTTTGTCAAGGAATAAGTGTTTGCATGGCCATCATTTATAGCTCACCTGTCACGCCCCGCCGTGCGAACCCCAAAGGAACTAAAACAATGGAACAATTTTTTTTTAAAAATAATATAATAACATATTTAAGTATTATAACATAACAATGTATTAAGAGGTACACTTGTTCCAATGGGGTACACGAAGTGACATGACTACACTAACCCATAACACGATAACACTATACCGTTGGATCCTTTATTCTTAGCCAATCAATTTAATTACAATCACATAACTTAATTTCAATTTACCCAATTAACTATAACATTATGATTTGTAAAAATTGTCTTATATCTTCTAAACCTTTGCATAATAAATCTATTATATAGATATTAAAATTTCACTATATAAAAATAAATAAATTTCATTAAATAATCCATATATATCAAAACATATATATAAATACATTAAATAAAATATAATTATTAAAACATATATTGAAATCCCATTTTATTAAATCATTTATAAAAAAAATCAACTCGAATTAAAACTAATATGTACACAAATATACATTTATTTAAATTCAAGCACAACTTATTTAAATTCAAGCACAACTTATTTCTACTTCACATGATCATAGAATTATCACATTGACATATAAAACATTCGAGAGAAAGCATTGCATGATAAAATAATCCAAACCCTACATACAGAGTATCATAAATCACAATAAAAATATCAATTGTAGCAATCAATTAACTACACAACCACACACACCAAAATGATGAATCAATCACCAACACAATCCAGTATCACACTAACATATAAAGCAAACAACAATAGTAAATAGTATCAGAGACATGGGGGTATTACATCACCTATCGAACTACCACGACCTCCCCAACAACATGTGACATGCATCCATGGGGATGATATCACAGAGTACCTCATCATGGTAGCTCCCGATCTTGAACTTTACTAGGCACTGCTCATTGACCAAAACTTTGTGGTCTTTCTGCAACCAGGCAATTTGATACGGATGTGGGTGCCTTTCCCTCTTCAGCTTCAACTTTGTGACCATCTCTTCTGACACCAGATTATCGGTGCTCCCACCGTCAATAATGACATCACAACATTTTCCTTCACACTTGCACCTTGTGCGAAATAGATTCTTCCTATGTTCTGGTTCCTTTTCGTCAGTCACCAGGGCTCTCCTAATCACGAGGGCTTCTCCCCTTTTAGCATCATCTGAATGTTCAAATTGGGTCTCCTCATCTACATGCACAACCCTTCGATGACCTTCTAACCTTTTGTCTGCCCTTCCTTGGTGTTGTGGACATTCATAGGCTCGATGCCCTTCTTCACCACACTGGAAACATGTTCCTCTGAAACCACCTCTTCTAGATCCTTGTCCATATCTCCCTCGTCTTGTACCTCTTTGATCACCATTGTTTTGATCACGAGGGCAGTAGAAGTTGTCATTCCTTTGGCTTCGGCTGGTACCCACATCTTCACCTTTATTTTCATCATCATTTCAACTTCCTGAAGGTCTTCCATTGCCCCTTCTGCTTTGACCTCCTCATCCTTTTTCCTTGCCATCAAATATTTTGTTCAGCTTCTCTTCCACCTTCAGAGAAAACCGATACACCTCTTCAATGGTGGTCATTCTGACTAGGCTTATCTCCTCCTAAATGCTTGGTCATAACCCATTAAGATATCGAGCTACCTTCTCCTTACTGGCCTCTATGTGACCCGTTCTGATGATTATCTTGCGGAAATCTTTAGTATATTCTTTCACAGATTTGCTTCCTTGCTTCAACCCTTGTAATTTATTCAACAGATCTACCTCGTAGTCCACTGGTATAAACTGCTTCTTCAGTTTCTCTACCATGCGATCCCATCTGGTGATCTTTCCTTTTCCTCTTCGATTTCTTTCCAACTAGACCTCTTTCCACCAAATACTGGCATGGCCCTTCATCTTTATTTTTGCAAACTTAACCCAATCTGGGTCCTTTATTTCCTCATACTCAAAATATTCTTCTAGTTCGCTGATCCTGTCGATCAACTTTTTCAGGTTCAAACTTCTGGAATAACTGGGGACTTTTGCTCTGGGTCTTTTCCCGATCTTCGAAATGACCCTTATTAGCCGCATTTGGTCTTGATCCATTTCTTCTTCTTCCTCTTGTACATCTGAACCTTCTTCCTCTCCTTCATCCTCACTTTCCTCCCTCGGGTTTAACCCTCTTCTCAAGTGCTCTTGTAACGCATCAATCTATCTCTGGAGGGCTACCAGTGCATCTCTTCCACCAACATTTCTGCCACCTCGACCACCTCTGGCACCACCATGCCTACCGGGCATCACTCTTGGAGGTATCTTTCTTGACCTTGACCCACAACCATGGTCCTAGTGCGAACTGCCTCATGATCAGCGATTTGTCCACACGCTCAAGAAAACCAGCGCTGATACCACTTGATGAGGGTGCAGCCCGAGACTTAGAAAATAACCCACAAACAAGAGAAATTTTATTATTCAGAAAATGGAGCTTCTTACATGCAGAGGTTCTCAAATCCCCAAGTTCTACAACACATGCAAGTTACAGATAGCTACAGAATAACCCTTTCGCAATATGCGAGCTTGTCCCCCAAAAAGTTATCCAAAAATTAGAAACCTGCCCATAAATAGAGCTCCACATTAGTTTGGAGCCAAAACAATATTCAAATTTGAGTTTAGGCAGTTTGGTGCCGAAAATTACAACATGAAGTTCAAATTTCAAAAGAGCATTTGCAATTGTATCTTCTAAAAAGTGCGCCAACTTCTCGTGGCCATAACTTTTGATCCGGGACTCCGATTTGCCAATTGTTTGAACCGTTGGAAAGGTCTCAAAGTCAATAATGTGCCTAAAATTTTCTACGCCAATTTTGCCAAGTTTTGGGGCCATTTTGGGAACTCTAAGTGCCTCAAATCTAACTTGGAAGATTTTCAGGTGCAAATCGAGGAAACTAAAACTACAATATCTTTCAACCCAGGAATAAAAAATAAAAACCCTAAATTGGGAAATACATTATGATGAAAAGGGTATCCAAAGAAGTAAAAACATCTAAAAACCAAGAAACTTGAAATTTAACTATTTTTGGGTGATGCAAGATTGCCCTTACACCACTGGATGCTCCTACATCAGACACCCAGGGTAATTTGAGAAGCGACCCCGTCACATCTCAGATGGTGGAGGAAAACTCAACTGGTCAACCTCTCCCTTAGGCAACCATAATGAATCTTCAACATGCCTTCCTTTCCATTTCACCAGATATTATTCATACTGCTTGTTCTTGGTACTCCTTCCCACACGACTATCCAAGATTTCTTCAATCTCCTCCTTTTTTGAAGTAGGTGCTGGAATCCCACACTATTCCATTGTTGGTAATTCCTCTACACCACCTTCATGATACTCTTTCAAATCAAAAATGTTGAACACGGGGGAAATGTTGATTCCATCCGACAACTCTACCTAATATGCATTCCCTGAATCATGCCTCTTCAAAATTTTACAGGGACCGAACTTCTTCATCTTCAATTTGTTATATGTTCCCACTGGAAACCTTTCTTTCCTCAAGTGGACCATCACTTCATCACCAATCTAAAACTCTTTATACCTCCTTTTTTGACCTGCCTTAGCCTTATACTGCATATTCATCTTCTTAATATGTTCTCTTACCTTCTCATGTATATCCTTGACGTGTTTTGCAAAATCTTCAGCTTCAACACTTATTTTCTTCTCTTGGTCCATCTTCCTCAATTCTAGAGTTGTTCTGGGGCTACCTCCATACATAATCTGGAATGGTGATCTACCAGTGCTTTTGTTGACAGAATTGTTGTAAGAAAATTTTGCATGGGGTAAGATCAAGTCCCATCCCTTGGGTTTATCTCCTACCAAACATCTCATTAGGTTACCCAGACTCTTGTTAACAACCTCTGTCTGCCCATCTATTTGTGGATAGTGTGTAGAACAGAACTTCAACTCTGTCTTCAGCTTCTTCCACAAGGTCCTCCAAAAGTACCCCACAAATTTGGTGTCACAATCTAAAACAATACTCTTTGGCAGACCATGTAGCCTCACCACCTCTTTGAAGAACAAGTTAGCAATGTGGACTACATCATGGGTCTTCTGACATGAAATGAAATGTGCCATCTTTGAAAACCTATCAACCACCACAAACACTGAATCATTCCCTCATTGTGTCCTTGGCAAACCAGGAACAAAGTCCATACTTATATCCTCCCATGGCCTCTCTGGTATAGGTAAGGGTTGATATAAGCCTGTATTCTAACTCACTCCTTTAGCCATCTGACATACCCTGCAACTTTGTACAAACTTTTTCACATCCAATGATAATTGAGGCCAATAATAATGCTCACTAATAATGGCAATGGTCTTATCCTGACCAAAATGTCCTGCCATTCCTCCACTATGCTTCTCCTTTATCAGGTTCTCCCTCATGGAACTCCTCAGGATACACAATTGACTTCCCTTAAATAACATGCCATCCTGGATTATGAAATCCAACCACCTTGTCCTGTCCACTGTAACAGGTTCCTTGCAAGCTTTCCAAGCCTCTAATCAGGATCTTCTGCATACATTGTCTTGAGTTCATTGAACCCAACCACTTCAACCTGCATCTTTGTCATCAATGTATGCCTCCTACTTAAGGCATCTACAACCCTATTTGACCTCCCACTCCTATATTTCAAAACAAAGGTATAACTCTGCAAAAACTCTACCCATTTCATATGCCTCTGATTTAATTTTCCCTGACTATTTAGGTACTGCAAGGCCTGATGATCAGTATATAGAACAAATTCCTTCGCCAAAAAATAATGTCTCCATCTCTTTAATGTTTGAACGATTATATAAAATTCTTGATCATATACAAAATACTTTCTCTTGGCATCATTTAACTTTTCACTGAAATAGGCAATGGGCTTACCTTCTTGGCTCAACACTACTCCAATGGCACAACCACTAGTATCACAATCCACCTGAAACACCTTGTTGAAATCTGGGAGGGATAGAACAGGTTGTTCTGTCACCTTCTGCTTCAACAGTTCAAAACTTTTTGCCACTCTAGTGCTCCACTTGAATTCTTTTCTATCCCCTCTCATTGTTTCAGTTAGGGGTCAACAAATACTACTGAAGTTTTTAATGAACTTTCAATAAAAACTAGCCAAACCATGGAAAGATCTCACCTCAGTAGCATTTCTTGGGGTAGGCAATTCCAGAATAGCCTTCACCTTTTCTGGGTCCATCTTGAGACCTTCTGCTGAGACAACAAACCCCAAGTACACTAACTCCCTCTTCACAAAACTGCACTTCTTTAGATTAATCAACAGTTTCTCTTCTCTTAACTTCTCAAAGGCTCTCTGAATATACATCAGATGCTCATCCAATGTCTTACTGAAAATCAAAATATCATTTAAATACACAATAACAAAACTTTCTAGAAATTCTTTTAGTACCTCGTTCATGAGCCGCATGAATGTGCTCGATGCATTGGTTAGCCCAAAAGGCATGAATAAACACTCGTACATGCCCTCTTTGGTCTTATAGGCAGTCTTTCATTCATCTCCCTCTCGAATCCGGATCTGGTGATATCCACTCTTCAAATCAATCTTTGTGAAGTACTGAGCTCCACTCAAATAGTCCATCAGGTCATCCATCCTTGGGAATGGAAATCTGTACTTGATTGTTATCTTGTTTATGGCTCAAGAATCTGTAGACATCCTCCACTCCCCATCCTTCTTTGGTGCTAGTACTACAGGTACTTCACATGGACTCATACTCTCCCGTATCAAACCCTTTCTCAACAACTCTTGAACTTGTTTGTTCAACTCCTCATTTTCTGCTAGAGTCATTCTGTGAGCTGCCTTATTTGGCAAACTAGCTCCAGGAATCAAGTCAATCTGATGACTGATCTTCCTTATTGGTGGTAAGCCCTCAGGTACATTATCAGAAACAATATCCTGAAACTTATCCAACATCCCAAAAACTTCTTCTGGAACCTTCTCACTATCCTCCTTACTCACTCTAGGAATCAATGCATAACACACACGCTCATGCTTCATACCTTCTAAAAATTCTTCCATCTACATAACAAATTCTAGCACTACTGCATACCTTTCTTCGGTCTCCTTCATGGGGTTTCAACTTGTGACAAACCCCATCCTTTGTCAAGGAATAAGTGTTTGCATGGCCATCATGTATAGCTCACCTATCGAACTTCCGGCTCTCCTTAACAACATGTGACATGCATCCATGGGATGATATCACAAAGTACCTCATCATGGTACCTCCCGATCTTGAACTTTACTAGGCACTACTCATTGACTAAAAACTTTGTGGTCTTTCTGCAACTAGCGAACTGGATATGGGATGCCTTTCCTCTCAGCTTCAACTTTGTGACCATCTCTCTCTGACACCAGATCATTGGTGCTCCCACCATCAATAATGACATCACAACATTTTCCTTCACACTTGCACCTTGTGCGAAACTAGATTCTTCCTTTGTTCTCGTTCCTTTTCCTCACCACCAAGGCTCTCTCCTAATCACTAGGGCTTCTCCCCTTTTAGCATCATCTGAATGTTAGATTGGGCCTCCTCATCTACATGCACAACCCTTCCATGACCTTCTGGCCTTTTGTCTGCCCTTCCTTGGTGTTGTGGACATTCATAGGCTCGATGCCCTTCTTCACCACACCGGAAACATGTTCCTTTGAAACCACCTCTTTCAGATCCTTGTCCATATCTCCCTAGTCCTCTTCCTCTTTGATCACCACTGTTTTGATCACGAGGGTGGTAGGAGTTGTCATTCCTTTGGCTTCGGCTGGTACCCACATCTTCACTTTTCTTTTCATCATCATTTCAGCTTCTTGAAGGTCTTCCATTGCCCCTTCTACTTTGACCTCCTCGTCCCTTTTGTTTGCCATCAAATCTTTTGTTCAGCTTCTCTTCCACCTTTAGAGAAAACTGATACACCTCCTCGATGGTGGTCATTCCGACCACAGGCTTAACTCCTCCTCGGGAATTTCTTGGTCGAACTCCATTAAGATATCGAAGCAATTCTCCTTATTGGCCTCTGTGTGAGCTGTTCTAATGATTATTTTGTGGAAATATTCAGTATATTCTTTCACATATCTGCTTCCTTGCTTCAACCCTTGTAATTTCTTCAACAAATCTAACTCGTAGTCCACTGGTATGAACTACTTCTTTAGTTTCTCTACCATGCGATCCCATCTAGTGATCTTTCCTTTTGCTCTTCGATTTATTTCCAACTGGACCTCTTTCCACCAAATATTGGCATGGCCCTTCAGCTTCATTTTTGCAAACTTAACCCGATCTGGGTCCTTTATTTCCTCATACTCAAAATATTTTTCTAGCTCATTGATCCAGTCGATCAACTCTTTTGGGTTCAAACTTGCGGAATAACTGGGGACTTCTGCTTTGGGTCTTTTCCCGATCTTTGAAATGGCCCTTATTAGCTGCATTTGGTCTTGATCAATTGCTTCTTCTTCCTCTTGTACATCTGAACCCTCTTCCTCTCCTTCATCCTCACTTTCCTCCCTCAGGTTTAACCCTCTTTTCAACTGCTCTTGTAATGCATCAATCTGTCTCTGGAGGGCTGCCAGTGCATCTCTTCCACCAACATTTCTGCCACCTCGACCACCTTTGGCACCACCACACCTACCAGGCATCACTCTTGGAGGCATCTTTCTTGACCTTGACCCACAACCATGGTCAAACACAATCAGCTCGATACCACACTTGATGAGGGCACAACCCGAGACTTAGAAAATAACCCACAAATAAGAGAAATTTTATTATTCAGAAAATGGAGCTTCTTACATGCAGAGGATCTCAAATCCCCAAGTTCTACAACACATGCAAGTTACAGACAGCTATAGAATAACCCTTTCGCAATATGCGAGCTTGTCCCCAAAAGTTACCAAAAATTAGAACCTGCCCACAAAGAGCCCACATTAGTTTGAGCCAAAACAACATTCAAATTTGAGTTTAGGCAGTTTGGTTGAAAATTACAACATGAAGTTCAAATTTCAAAGAGCATTTGCAATTGTATCTTCTAGAAAGTGCCAACTTCCTGCCTAACTTTTGATCTGACTGAAACACAACCGTTTGAACCTGAAAGGTCTCGAAGTCAATAACGCGCTCAAAATTTTCTATGCCAATTTTGGCAAGTTTCAGGGCCATTCCAGGAAATCTAAGTGCCTCAAATCTAACTTAGAAGATTTTCAGGTGCAAATCTGGGAAACTAAAATTGCAATATCTTTCAACCCAGGAATAGAAAATCAAAACCGTAAATTGAGAAATTCATTATGACAAAAAGGGTATCCAAAACTAATAAAAACATCTAAAAACTGAGAAACTTAAAATTTAACTATTTTTGGGTGATGCAAGATTGCCCTTACACCACTGGATGCTCCTGCATCAATATCATATCTGCCCACTCTGTAGTCAAGACACCAAGACACGCAATAGAATCACCATTCCCAAAACTTCAAACAACATACATTGCCTTTACAACCTCATTCAAGCATAAATTCAACTATAACTTCATCCAATAAACAAGATTCAAGCATTTAGGATCGCTCATTTCACTATACATATAGATTTACTATTTTGATCCCATAATGCCATATTCCTTTAGTGGTTAAACAAACCCTTGAATCAGGTGTATACATATCTAGAACAAAACATGTGAAACATCTTAACACTAATTTAGAGGTCCTTTTCAGTCAACAATAATATAACATAAGCTTTCAATAACCTGCTTCAAAGAAATCATCAATTTCTCACATTGTACGCTGTTAATAGGCTACTAAAGTAGGCCTATTTTACAAAGGAAGTGCTCATAAATCTCCACCAAAACACCAATAAACCTCAAAAAGACACCATACATGCAACAAAACTCAAGATTCAATCAACTTTAAGGATTGAAAGGATTAAAAGCACCTTGAGCCATCAAACCCTTGTTTATAGGGTGAAAAGTCACCAAAACAATGAGGGTCTCCTGAATAACTCACTTACAAACCTCCAGACCTTTGGCCATCAGTTGGAACATGTATTATTATGTTTTCTAAAACATTTGAATCCATTTTCAAGCCCTTGCATGCATGATTTCTTTAAAACCCTATGTGAAACCTTCATTGTCAAGAGGGAAAACTTAGATTTTTGTCTTGAAACAACTTAACATCATTTTCTTGTGACCCCTACACTCAAACACATGATTAACATTGAACATACATCAAAATCAATCCATTCCACTGACCATCTAACACTACATTGGTGGAATGGACATTGCTTCTTGTTAGACTCTCAAAACCACAATGAGGAGACCACTGCTTGGGTACAAGAAAAGTTGTTTTTTGTTCTTTTTTCTTCTTGAAACTAACTTCCCAAATTTATACAAATAGGAAACTAACTTTTATGATCTTGTACAATCAACACAAAGGTGGAAGCAATAAAAAGAATGATGCAATTTTAGAAAAAAATAGGGGCTTCTTATTCAAATCTAATTACAAGAATACCAAGTTCCCTTTTTGCATGCCTTACAAGGATTTTATAGCTTTTTCCCACTAAACAACTATATCTCCAACTTCCCATCTGGTTGAGACTACCACATGACTCTTAATTTTCTAGTTTTATGCACTTTGTTTGCATAATTACATTTTGACAACATTGCATTATTTGCATTTTTACCTCCTAGTGACTAATTTCATGAGTTGAATACATTCAAATTAGGCTTTTCATGGCCTTGACACACTAATTTTAACTTGAACATATAAATTTAGCATATTAGCCTTTTGAAGGAATTTCATGACCTAGGTGCTCCTGCACCAAGGATATGTTGGGAGCCAATCCCATAAAATTCTCTAGTATCTTATTCCTAGGCTCCTCACACCCACTAATGAGTAGCATGAAAAATGATCAAAATTAAACTTCATAAAAAATTCTAATAATTTTCCACAAGCATTATTACAATAAATCATGAAGTATTCTTTAATTAAAACTATAAAATTAATCATTTTTCATGAAAAATTAAAAAAATTCTTCACAATTTCATAAGCCAAACCCAAATGCTCTATTAAAAATTCTTCAAAATTTATTCCTCAAAATTTATTTTTAAAATTCAAAAATCTAAAGATACCATTTTCTCTAAGTATGCTCAACAACACACTTTTCATATAAAATATAGATTTCATAAATTTCCCAAAGATGTGGGCATTATAACCCCACATTTTTGAAAATTTAAAAAATAAAATTGAAACTAATAAATTAGGCATCATATTTTATAAATTAAATTGTATTGGGAGGTTTCTACACTACCCCAATCTTATGCCAACCTTTTTTATTGAAATTAATTAGCTAAATTAAAATAATTAAACAAATTACTTTAGTTCATGTTCAAGTTTCTAATATAATATACCTCAAGCACACCAAACAAACACATGATACCACTTGGAAGAATTTTCCCCTTCCCATTCCTATCCTTTGCTTTGAATCCCATTCAAATTAATTCACAGTTGCATTCTCAATTAAACTTTCAAAGTTTTGTAAGAGAGCATTTTTTAGACAGAAAATCCTCCAAATTGAACAATTAAATAAAATGCCATTTTTTTTCCCTTTTAACCCATTTTAAATTTTAATTTAAATATAAATATAAATTTCTTTTGCATTCCCTTAACTCCCATTTTCCACAAAATCCAAATAAGCAAATAATTTTTTTTTAAAACAATTTATATTACTTAAACCCATAATTTAAATCCATATAAGCATATATTTATAGAAATTTATGGAATTATAAATTCAAATAAGATATTTAAATCAAACACAACCTACAATTCCCAACCCATTGAATTTTTAGAATTTAATTAAATAATATCTTATTTCATGTCCACTCTCATTCAATTTTTCCCTTTTCTTGAGATACATAAAATATTTTAATAATAAATATAAGAATAATTGAAATTCGTAATATTTCATTTGTAGAAACATACATTTTAAACAATTAATTAAATCAGACATTCACTAGTCATTCAAAATATATAAGGATTATGGAATAAAACCTATATCATATTCAAGTTCAAATAATGTCACATATGACACATATTGTACTCAATTCGACTACGATCAAGGAATGAATAGGGAGGACTAATGTGACATATCCAAATTAACCACTGTTGGGGAATAACTTAGACCTATGTAGCTAAGTGGAGAAATAACCTTATACCTATAACCATTCAATGCATTTCAAGGGTACTTTATCAATGTATATATAGCCAAAGCATAGCATAATCACCCAATGAGATTCAATAGCATAAAGTGTCAAAGTAACATCCATTATATATCACAATATATAAATCATTCCTTTTGTACATCAATAATCATGATCACATTTAATCATAACATAAATAATAAATATCATTGAACTAAAGCATAATGATAAACCAAACATGTAAATATATAAAATCCAAACAACTAACATGTTGAGGAACCTCATCTCAAATATGTGATGGTTAATACACACCATTCACATCTATATAATAATCACCACAAAAATAATGATGAAATAATGAAGGTGGAACATCGATCTCACATTAACAAGATGGAAATAGTGGGGCACTAGATCCTCCCCCACTAAAACTAGGCTTACTCCTAGAAGCCTACACAAGAAAGGATAGTTACACCAAGTGCATGATCCTCAAGTACATCATACTCACAAGAACAATCCTCTAGAATCTCACCAATCTTATACGTCAACACACACAACATAGTACTTTGGAGGTGAACAAGCCAAGTGACCACATGCCATTAGGTGCATAACCACCTCAAACATTGTCACACTACCTTAAATAGTTGTCATTGCTACCCATGGCAAGAACTAGCTATTGGGTCCAACAACCACACATGACTAGAGGAAACACTACTTCACCCCCATTATCACCAAGAGCATGCCTCACATCCGAATATAGCACTCACAATGAGATTCTCCCTTGAGTACCACTTTGGAAAAGCAAGGATTTCCTAAGCACACTAGCTTCTGAAGGAAAACTATGAAATACATAGTGCTTATTAGAGGCAAGCATCTACCAAACTACCTTTGGAAGGCATAAGAACTTGCAAAAAATGAGGCTTACCAACCCAAAACTCACACCCCAACTACCAAAGAAGTGAGTGAACACTAATAGTAGTAGAAAAAGAGAAAATGCACCAAGATGGGGCACAAAAGAGTTGCCAAATGGGAAAAAGAAAGAAAAACATGCTTTTGTTATGGCTCAAAAAATTTGAGCCATAACATGAGTGCATTATTTTAAAAAAAGTGCACACAATATTATGAAAATAAAATGTGTATGCATTATATTATAAAAATAAAACATGTACACATTATTATGAAAAAAAAACATGTACATGTTTTTATAAAAGAAAACGACAATAATATTTCCGCCGTAAGTGATATTGTTTTTGTGTAACGCCCTACGACGCAACCCTAGAGGAAGTTGCAATTAACTACTCAAACGTACTAATTTTTTATTTTTTTTAAAGTACAAATAACATGCAAGATCACTACCCATTGCCAACAACCTCTAAGGTTACGAGACTGAGATTACTTAAAAACCCAAACAAGAAACATAAATTGAAACCATAGCATTTAATTACTTAACGAATTAAGAAACACATACATTCCATACATGATAAATTACATCAAAGAATAAGAGATACCACATGATTTCAAATAACAATAATTTAACAATAAGATTACAACTCTCATTCCCCGAATGAGGTAAATCCAATAAGCATGGTTACATAATACAACTTCCACCTCGATAACAAATGAGGGGTAATAAATTACAAGATTCAATTGAAATGAATAAAGCATGAAATGAAACTAGATCCCATGAGCTCTCCAACTGGAAATCTCATCCACACGAACAAGAAGAAAACCCAACGGAGTAAGGTGAACGTTCCTCCCAACCAAGTGGTACCCGAAGGCCCACCCCCTGTGCTAAAGATAGTAACAAGGAATCCTATACAAGACCATCAACCTCTAGACATAGGCTAACTCACAATGACACAACCAATCACATGAACCAAACAACCATAAGAATAACACAAGTACAACTCTAACATCACTGACATAAGTCACATTGCTTCCAGAAATAAAACAGATCAGGTATGTTAAGAAGGCCATACACATAAAACCAAATACCAAATGTTGTCATAGAAAGAGTGTCATCACACAGCTCGACATGGGATATCCTCTCATAATATTCATAGGCTCCGACCCCCACTATGGGATATCCTAGTGTCCTCAACTAAATCCCGGCCCCCATACTCACTCATGCGGAATCAAATACCTCTCATAAATACAAGATAGATGACGTTGCCATTCCAGGCCTTCCCACTCATCCCAAGCCTATACGATCACTTGTGTCTATGAGTGAGGCTAAATTATCTTGATTAATGTGAAATACTACCCAAACTTCTAAGTATATTGTTTTAGTTATCACTTGATTAAACCACCTTCGAAGGCTATCCAGTTTACCTCTTTGGGCTCTAGCACCTAACAGAAACCACTCTTCTACTTGACAACATACCAAACAAAACCAATCACCAAGGGTGCCAAAGTGCATACAAACAAGATAACAATCACTCCAACTATAGGAGGAACACAAAATGAAAACTCACTCTAAACACTAGAGGCAACAAAATACATAATCCACTACTTCCAAAGGAGGCACAAACCACATAAACCATTCCTAATCCAAAGGAGGCACAAATCACATAATCCACTCCTAATCCAAAGGAGGCACAAACCATCCCCGTTCGTGAAAACTGGGTAAAACACAGGATACAACTATACGCACTACCCAAGGAAATACAAAGGTTGACTAACACATTACGACAACCCACACAATTAAGTGAAAACCCCATCTGGAAGACTTACATAAACAAACCACTATATTTCCCCAACAATGATAATGAGAGAAAACATATAACGAAAAGACACTTTTGGCAATTAAATAACCTACTTTAGGATTTCCTAAATCCAAACAACGCACTGACATATTGCATGTAATCAATTAAAATAGGATTTACTAAATCCAAGCAAAGCAATAATACCTTGTTTGCAAACATCCAAAGTAAGTAAAATTACATTTGCAACATTAAGTATTTCAAAAACTCTAATTGTTTAATTCCATTCACAATATAAATCAGAGACTAAATCAATTACTTTAATTCAAATTTTCTCAATTACAATTAATAATAAGAATCAATTTTTTTAAAAATAAAAATCATTTTCTTATAAAATCAACCTTTGCATCTTTTCTAATAAAAATACTCTAAAAATAATTATATTTAATTAACTCAATTAACATAACTTCTGAATACTCAAAAGTAAATACAATTACATTTG